>CM050513.1:2848591-3448591 GCA_027563665.1 Antrozous pallidus | reverse complement strand
CCACCTTCCACTTACGGGGTCATCACCAGAAACTTTGGAAGTGTACTTGACTCTTCCCTCTTTCACTTACATCAAATCCAAACAGAAGACTAGTATACAGTTGGCAGCCACTGCAGGGCATGCAAAATTAAACATTGAGTTTCTTAAGAAATATTCTTATATTATGGCATGTACTCATTTAACAGTGTTTGTTCACTCCTTCATTCTTTCCCTCACTTGTTCATCAAGCCACAAATCAAAGCTGAGCATCTTCCAGGGGCCAGGACGGTGATCACATGGACTGGCGCCCGCGGGGTCAGCCAGGCCAAAGGCTGAGAGGCCTAGAAACAAAGGCAACCGAATATGTTGGCAAGAGCAAGGGTGCTCAATGGACACAGACAAAAGAGAACACTCAAGAATAATGCCTATAGCTACTCAGCAAGTAAGGGCATTCTCCTGGCCAAGACATCTTCAACACTGACGTTTAAGAATCTGAAGAGTAAAAGCTCCTTAAATACTTGATGAGCCAGTGAGTGGGAAAAACAGTGTGTTATATGAGGACGTGTGCGTTATATGTGTATATGAGTGTGCGTTATAATTCATAGAATAAAGTGAGAACTTATGAGTTCATAATGATCTAAATAAATAATCAGATAAATAATGAGGTGGGGGAGGAAGAAAGGACAGCTTTATGTTACAGCACAACTTCAACTACTAAAGGTAGAAGGAATGATGGAAATAGGATATCAACATCTATCAAATCCCACCACAATAATTGTTTTTAGGCAAACATCAGCAATGAATGCTAAAATTAATGGATGAATTTTGGTAAAAAAAGAAAAAAATAAATAAATATCCTCCTATCTAATAAAAGAGTAACATGCAAATATGACCATACCTTGGCTCCTAATTTGCTATGCTACCAGCCAATTGGAACAGAGGGTGGAGCAGGGGGTAGGGCGGAGCAGGGGGCAGAGCAGGGGGAAGGTCAGGGGCATGACCAGCACACAGGGGCGAGGCTGGCAGGGGTGTGGCTGCAGTGCCATGACCACAAGATATTTAAGGGCCGGCCCTCCTTAGTTTATGGTGCCTGAATCACATGCAAATGAGCGCTCGGGGTCCCTGCATGCCCCCCAGCCCAGCACCCACGATGGGAATGGGGGGCTGCTGCCAGTCTCTGGGGTGTGCGGAGACGCCAGTGGCCACCACAGGGTGGAGAAAATTCACAGTGCTCTTGGTTCATGCAGGTATCCTGGGCACCAGGAATTCTGGGAAATGTAGTTCTGTTGACAGACCCATTGTAGGAGTGAGTTTGAAGTACTGAGAGGGGGGCATGGAAGTGGCAGGGTGGGGTGGGCTAGGCTGGGGGGTGGCTTTAGGCCTTGGGCTGGCGGGGAGCTTGGCGGGCAGGGCAAGTGCGGGGTGCAAACCTGCTGGGAGGCTGGCACCCAATAGTCCCTGGATCAGAGACACAAACCCACAGGGGGCCGGTACCCAGCACCCACAAGCTCTGCCACCCAGGTGCTGGAGCTGCAAAGGCCGAATCGGAGACATAAACCTGCATTGAGACCAGCATCCAGCGGCCCCCAGATTGGAGATACAAACCAGCAGGGAGGCTGGCACCCAGCAGCTGCAAGCCCCGCCATGGGGGCGCTGGGGCTGTGAGGGGCTGGATCTGAGACACAAACCAGCAGGGAGGCCAGCACTCAGCAGCCCCAAGCCCCGCCACTGCAGACCTGGGGCTGGGGGGCACGAGCGGGGATGGACTGGAGATACAAACCCGCAGGCCTGGCACCCAGCAGCCCCAAGGCCCGATGCGTAGGTGCTGGAGCTGCTGGGGGGGGGGGGGGGGGGGGGGGGGGGGGGCAGCTGAGACACAAACCCACAAGAAACCTGTGGAAAGGGAGATAAACTATTATAACTTTATCTCCCTTTCCTCAAGATGAGAAAACTGTTCCTGGATTATTTAGTGATGTGGCCCACACCTTTCTACATACACAGGTATGTTATGCCCACTCCCAGAATGCCGTCTCCAGGGAATAACCCACTGTGGCAAATCATCTGAGAGAGGAAACAAGCTTTTGTTGGGTTTATTCTGAAGGTCAGAGAACATGCCACCCCCAACATATGCTGTGTTGTTATATTGATGATCTTGAGCTGCAGATTCTTGAAAAACTCCAAGTGCATGCAGAGGATTTCACTGAAGTCTCCTGATCTCCATAAAATCAGACACCCCCCCGCCCCCAAGGAACTTAAATGTCATAGGTCCCCTTGATGGGAGAAGTGTCATCAGGCAGAGAAGACTGACTCCTGTCACAGGACATAACACCCAAACTTTGTTACAAACTATTTCTCTCCACCCCCATTCATCTTTCCTAAAAATCATTTACTCTCCTCTAGGAGGCCTACATCTCCCGTTCCCTTTCCCTAGGAAGAAGGTATTTAAATCTGCATTCTAAGCCACTTTGGGGAGTTACTCATTTTCCCTGAGATCTCCCACATATACATGAGGTACACATGTTAATGAACTTCTGTTTTTCTCTTGGCGATATATCTTTCATTACAAGGGCCTCTACTAAGAACTCAGAAAGGTTGAGGAAAACTGTTTTTCTTCCTCCATAATTCTATCTCGGGAAATCAAGTCCCCAGCTGAACAATGAGGTTGGCTCAAGTATCAAGCGTTCCCAGCTGACGGGAGGGAAGCTTCTAGGGAGAAATCAATGATATTGGCATCAAAGTGGGATGGAGGGCACATGCATGGTTGATGGTGGGAGTTTAAAGTGGTTTGACATTTTTGGAGGATGACTTGGCAAATTTGATAGAAATGTTCAAGGTATATCCAAGATTCTTCTTCTAGGAATCACATCTGCTGAGATAAAGCACAAGCACTTAAGCCCTGGTCAGAACCCAGGATGCTACTGTGGGGTCCCCTTCCATGATAGGAAAACCTGGGAACAACCTGCATTTTTAGGACAAGGTGGCATCTATGCTAATAAAAGGGTAATATGCTAATTAGACTGAACATCTTCCTGGCGACCTTCCAGATGTCCTTCCAGACATCCTTCCTGACAAAGCCATGTTGGCGGGGCCAAGGCAGAGGAGGCTAGAGGCAATCAGGCAGGCAGGGGAGAGCAGTTAGAGGCAATCAGGCAAGCAGGGGAGAGCAGTTAGGGCAAACAGGCTGTCAGGAGAGAGCAGTCAGGGGGATCAGGCTGGCAGGCAGGTGAGTGGTTAAGAGCCAGAGGCCTGAGGGCTCCCAGATTGGAGAGGGTGCAGGCTGGGCTGAGGGAATCCCCTGGCCCCTTCCCCCGTGCATGAATTTCATGCACCGGGCCACTAGTGTGTGTGTGTATATATATATATGTATTTTTTTTTCTTTTTTCACTACATTTACAGGGTGGAGTAAAAATAGGTTTACAGTTGTTCATGTGAAAAATCATACAATCCTATCTAATAAAATAGTAATATGCAAATTGACCACATCTCCATCACACCCACAAGCCATACCCACCAGCCAATCAGGAGCAAATTCTATCTAATAAAAGAGTAATATGCAAATTTGACTGTACCTTCACTGCACCCACAAGCCAGGCCTACAACCATGCTCATCAGCCAATCAGGAGCAGATTATGCAAATAAACCCCAACCAAGATGGCTGCCACCACTGAGAGCAGGAGAGAGGCTTGGATTTCCCCAGCAACAGAAGAAGCCAAGCTTTCTGCCTGCCATTGCCAGCCTAGGCCTCCACTCAATGTTACAAAGTTTCAATTATAAAAGATACAGAAATGGCAGCAGCCACTGAGCTAGAGAGAACAGAGGCTTGGGTTTCCCTGGCAAGAGAGGAAGCCAAGCTTTACCTGCCATTGCCGGCCTAGGCCTCCACTCAATGCTACAAAGTTTCAAACAGAAATGGCTGCTGCCACGGAGCAAGCAGAAAACTTGGCTCCGCTCCAGGCTACAAAGTTTCAATTGTAGACATAGATTAATCCCAGATCCCAGGGTCTCTGCTTGGGTCGCTGGGGTGTGTGGCCGGCCTGCAAACCTCCACAGACCCCTCACCCAGGCTACCTCTCACCCCAAGGGAACCCCCACCCTGGTCTGTGACACTTTTTAGGGAAACCAGCTGGCCCCCACCCATGCACCAGGCCTCTATCCTATCTAATAAAAGAGTAATACGCAGATTGACCATCACTCCAACACACAAGAGGGCTGCCCCCATGTGGTAAGAGATGGTTGCTCCCATGTGGACAGAAGATGGCCACCACAAGATGGCCAGCAGGGGAGGGCCACTGGGAGGTTCCAGGCCTGCAAGGGAGGACAGTTGTGGGTGATGAGGTCAGCAGGAGAGGGCAGTTGGGAGTGACCAGGTCTGCAAGGAAAGGCATTTGGGGGAGATCAAACCTGCAGGGGAGGGCAGTTAGGGGTGACCAGGCCGGTGGAAAAGAGAAGTTGGGGGTGAACAGGCTGGCAGTGAAGCAGTGAGGCATCAATCAGTCTGGCAGAGGAGTGGTTAGGGGGTGATCAGGCTGGCAGGCAGAAGCAATTAGGGGTAAGTAATCAGGAAGGCAGGCAGGCTAGCAGTTGGGAGCCAGCAGTCCTAGATTGTGAAAAGGATATCCAACTGCCTGTTTAGACCCGATCCCACTGGGCAGTCGGACATCCTTCGAGGGGTCCGATTGGAGAGGGTGCAGGATGGGCTGAGGGACACCCCATCCCATGCACACATTTCGTGCACTGGCCTCTAGTCTATATATAAAAAGCCAGCAACCAGAACACCTTAACAACTTGTTGCTATGACATCCACTGTGGCCAGTGAACTGGCCAGATCAGGGGGTGGGACCAACTGGCCAATCTCCCATGCCCCCCCCAAGGCTGGCCCCGCCCCTGATGACCCAACCCTACCCTGCCCCAGCAGCCCCTCCTCCCAGTCAGCTCCATCCCCAATCGCCCCCCCCAACTCCAATTGGGGGTGGGGCCCACTGGCCAATCACCTTCAGCCCCTGCCCCTAGCCAGCCTGGTCCTGATGGGGCCCCAATCAGGGCAGGGTGGCTGGCCAACCTCCCATTGTCTCCTCCTCTTGACAGGCTCTGCCCCTATCTGTCCACCCTTATTGGGGCCAGGCCAGCCAGATACCACCCATGCAGGAATTCATACACTGGGCCCCTAGTAATTAATAAATTATAATTGTCACTGTACCTCTTGAGGATATGACACATCCATAAGGTACATTACTTCTGAATATTAGTTTTAATTTTTTAGTGGCTTTAGTGTAATTCAGATATCATGTTTTTAAATTCACCCATTTAAGAGTATAATTCAATGCTTTTTAGTCAATGTATGTGTTTTGTAAGCATTATTACAATCTAATTTTAGGATATTTTCACCACCCCAAAAAGAAAACCTATACCCATTAGTAGTCACTCCCTGTCCCCACCCTACCCCAGGCCTAGGCAACCATTAATTAAGTGTCAATATCATAGCTTTGACAATTCTGTATATTTTATATAAATCAAACATACATGTTCTTTTGTGACTAGCTTCTTTAATTTAATATAGTAATTCAAGGTTTATTTATGTTGTAGCATGGAACTTTACTTCATTCTATTTTGTTGCTGAATATATCATATTGTAGTTATTTGCCAGCTGATGGACATTTTATTTCCACTTTTGGCTATTATGAATAATGTTTCTATGAACATTCACATACCAGTTTTTGTATAGATATATGTTTATGTTTTTATTTATCTTGGAAATATATATATATATATATACACACTGTAGGCCCAGTGCACAAAATTCGTGCTTTGGATGGAGTATTCCTTCAGCCAAGCCTAAATCCTCTCCAATCCAGGACCCCTCAGGGGATGTCAGATTGCTGGTTTAGGCCTGATCTTGCTTTCAGAATCCTTAACTGCTGGCTCCTAATCGCTCACTTGCCTGCCTGCCTGGTCACCCCTAACTGCCTTCCTCCTCCCCCACCATCCTGGTTGCTCCTCATGGCCCCCCTGCCAGCCCGGTCACCCCATGCAGCCTGCTGTTCAGTCATTTGGTTGTTCCTCACTAACCGCCCTGCTGGCCTGGTCATAGACAGCCATCTTGTCAGGGTATGAGGGTCAATTTGCATATTACCTCTTTATTATATAGGATATCCTTTATATAGAAAGATAGGTATAAATATAGATATACCACACACACATAATTAGAAGTGGAATTGCTGAGTTACATGGTAAATCTATGTTTAATGTTTTTCCAGAGTACTTGCACCATTTCACATTCTACCATGAGAGTTGCAATTTCTCTGTTCCCTTGTCAATACTTGTTATTGTTTATCTTTATATTTAGCCATCCTATTGGGTATGAAGTGGCATTTCCCAAGAAATAATGATGCTTAGTACCTTTTCATGAGTTTATTAGCTATTTTTATATTTTCTTTGAGAAAGGTCTATTAAAATCCTTTGTCAAGTTTTTAATTTTCTTGTCTTTTTATTTTTAAGTGTAAGATTTATTTATCTATTCAGAATTCAAGTTCCTTATCAGATATATGTGTTGCAAATATCTTATCTCATTCTGTGGACAATCTTTTCACTTTCTTGATAGTATCCTTTTCAACACAAAAGCTTTAAAAGATTTTAATTTTTATGTAGTCCAAGTTATTTATTTACTTATTTTTTGTCACTTGTACTTTTGATATCATACCTAAGAAACCTCTGTTTAATCCAAGGGCATAAAGGTTTATACCTATGTTTTCTTTCTTTTAAGTGCTCATAATTTCAACTGCTTTTTTATTTAGGTCTCTTATTTTGTTTATAGTGTGAGATAAGGGTCCAATTTTATTCTTTCCCTCATTAGATTGTCTTGGCACTATTGTTGAAAATTAATTCATTGATAATGTATGGATTTACTTCTAGATTATCAATTTCATTAATCTGTACATCTATCCTATGTCAATAACACAGTGTCAAGTACTCTTAATCTTGATTGCTCTATATCTGTAGTAAGTTTTAAAGTTGGAAAGCATGGGTTGTACAACTTCTAAAAATATTATTTAGGTTATGTAGGGTATGTTGAATTTTCATATAAATTTTAGGATCCTCTTGTCACTTTCTTTATTTTTTTAAATATATTTTTATTGATTTCAGAGAGGAAGGGAGAGAAAGAGAGATATAGAAACATCAATTATGAGATAGAATCATTGATGGGCTGCCTTCTGTATGCCCCTACTGGGGATCAGGCCCTCAAGCAGGGCATGTGCCCTGACCAGAAATCTAACTATGATCTCCTGGTTTATAAGGAGATGCTCAACCACTGAGCAACACAGGACCTAGAAGATTACATAGGAGAAAAAACTAAATGATCTTGTGCATGGTAATGACTTGCACCAAAAGCATGATTCATGAACTAAATAATAAATAAGCTGGATTCATTAAAATCAAAATTTTTTGCTTTGTGAAAGTCAATGTTAAGAGAATGAGAAGACAATCACAGCCTGGGAGAAATATTTGCAGAAGACACAAATATCTGACAGAGGACTGTTATCCAAAATATACAAAGAACTCTTAAAATTCAACAATAAGAAAACAAAACCAATTAAAAAATAAACCAGAAGATCTCTCTCATATGTGGAATCTAATGAACAAAATAAAGTAATGAACAAAATAGATCCAGAGACAAAGAAACATGAAACAGACTGTCGAATCTCACAGGGAATGGTGGGGAGGGGCAGGAAGAGATTAACCAAAGGACTTACAAGCTTAACCCATGGACATAGACAATAGTATGATGAAGGTCTTAGGGGGCTGGAGGAGGTAAAGGCGAAAAAAAGGGGCATCTGTAATATTTTCAACAATAAAGATAATGAAAAAAAATAATCCAATGACTTAATAGCACCTCACCAAGGAATATATATATATATATATATATATATATATATATATACACACACACACACACAGCTGGCAAATAAGCATAGGAAAAGGCACTCCGCTTCTTATGTCATCTGGAAAATGCAACTTTAAAGGACAATAAAATATCACAACACACTATTTTTTTTTACCAATAGAAAGTATGCCTAGAAGTGGGTATAATTGTGCATTTTTGCCATTCGGTGTAAAACAGAGTAACGATGGTTACACTGTGAGTCTTATTTGCCCTTGCATCATTGTTTTCTCATAAAGGTGACGATAGTTTTGAAATACATTTGTATTCAATATTAAGACAATAAATAAATGTCTGTAGTTTATAAATGTTGAAAATAAAGGAAGAATATATACAAAGGAATTGAAAAATGTTTAGCTCTAAGCTAGTCTTCGAAATAATTATAGAATTAATTTACTCGATTGGATTATCACCACTTTGTTTTCTATATATATCCATTCCTTCGAGGTGTAAATTGTTATTTTTCTATTTTTTAAATATGTTTTAATTGTTGAAAGTATTACATATGGCCCCTTTTTCTCCATTAGCCCCCTCCAGCTACCCCTGCACCTTTGACCCCTGCCCCAGGCCTTGAGCACCCTATTGTCTGTGTCCATGGCTTATGCATAAATGTGTGCAAGGTCTTTGGTTGATTACTTTGCAACCACCTACCCTCACCTTCCTTCCCTCTGAGATTCCAGTCTGTACCATGTTTTCATGTCTCTGGGTCCACTCCATTCATCAGTTTATTTTGTTACTTAGATTCCACATGAATGAGATCATGTGATAGTTGTCTTTCTTTGATTGACTTATTTCACTTAGCATGATACTTTCCAGGTCCCTCCATGCTGTCTCAAAGGTTAAGAGATTTTTCTTTTTAAGCTGCTGCATAGTATTCCATGGTAAAAATGTACCACAGCTTTTCTACCCGCTCATCTAGTTTTGGGCATTTGGGCTGTTTCCAGATCTCAGCTATTGTAAATTGTGCTGCTATGAACATAGAAGTTCATACATTCTTTCTGATCAGTGCTTTGGGTTTCTTGGGATATATGCCTAGAAGTGGGATCACTGGGTCAAATGGCAGTTCCATATTTAATTTTTTGAGGAAACTCCATACTGTTCTCCATAATAGTTGTACCAGTAAGCATTCCTACCAGCAGTGTCCTGGGGTTCCTTTTTCTCTACATCCTCACCAGTACTTATCAATTGTTGGTTTGTTGAAGGTAGCCATTCTGATAGTGGTGAGATGGTACCTCATTGTTATTTTTATTTGCATCTCAGATGATTAGTGACTTTGAGCATTTTTCATGTTTCTTGGCCATCTGTATGTCCTCTTTGGAGAACTATCTACTTAGGTTTTAACCAATTTTTTAATTGGATTTTTTTGTCTTCCTTCTGTCAAGTTGTAAGAGTTACTTATATATTTTAGATATTAACCCTGAATCAGATGTATCATTGCCAAATATGTTCTCCCCTATAATGGGCTCTCTTTTCATTTTGTTGATGGTTTCTTTTGCTCTGCAGAAGCTTTTTAGTTTGATATAACTCAATTTGTTTTTTTCTCCTTTGTTTCCCTTGACCTAGGAGATGTATCCTCAACCATATTTCTATGAGAGATGTCTGAGAGAGATCTTGCTGACTATGTTTGCCTCTATGATTTTTATGTTTTCACACTTTATATTTAAGTATTTTATTCATTTTGAGTTTATTCTTTTGCATGGTGTAAGTTGGTGGTCTACTTTCATTTTTTGCAGGTATCTGTCCAGTTTTTCCAACACTATTTATTGAAGAGACTCTCTTGACTCCATTCTATGCTCTTGCCTCCTTTGTCAGATATTAACTGAGTGAAATAGCTTGGGTCAGAACGAACATGGCTGCAGACCAGAAGGCAGACTTCAAGATAGTGTGTGAGTTACAAAACAAAGGGCGAGTGTGTGGCCATACGGGCAGTGTTTGTTGGTGAGCTGAGGGACAGCTATACTCCAGAAGACGGTGGGGGAATTCTGAACAGGGCTCCCCTGACAGGGCAGCCCCCACTGCTGCTGACTTCCCTCCTGGAGCAATCACATCCGATGCAGAGACCATGCAATCTTGAAGGGGAAAGTGGATGCTATTGGACACTTGAAAAGCCTGGAATCTACAACGACGGCACCCACCGAACAGCTCTGAACCCAAAAACATCATCCCCGAGAGGCACAAGCACACGGATTCAGAGGAGCTCCACACTCCACCACAGAAAGGCCAGACTTTGCCTGGGAGAAGGCGAGGTCTCTGGCCCCAGCAGGAGAGAGAAACATGCGCACTGCTGGCGCTGGAGGCCTGGGGAAGTCCGCGCCTAGGGAAATCCGTGGCTGCTGGAGCTGGCGTGACCCGTGAATGTGGAAGCGGGTCCCGCAGAGCTGCTAACAGAAGGGAACTCGAAAAAGCAACCCATTTTGATCTGGGCACAAAAAGACAGCCTAAAATTTTTAAAAGTCTCTCCAATGCTTAGACCCAAGGAGAAAAAAGACCGCACAGACTTGCATGCAGCCCTGCCGTTCGCAAACTTACTCAGGCTCTTTTTTTTCTTCTTCCCTTTTTCCTCTTTAAATCTTTGCTTCTGATTACTAAACCCAATACATAGGATCACCCAGTTGGAGTCACTCTAAGAAACTACAGGGAAAAGTTGTTTTTCTGGAACCTGGGGATCAGAGTGGGGAATAGCCATCAGAGAACCAGCTCTAGGGCAATCCACTCCACCAAACTGGTATTAAGTGCCATAGGGAAGGCAAAGCTAGCTAGAAAGGACCTATAGCCCAGGAGGTAAATCCAAAAACACTGCCACCCAGGGGTTGAATCACAATTGACTCCTGTGTTGAAACAAATAAAGGAAAATAAGAAATAGAGATGTAATTCTTGCTTAAAAATCAGGACTGGCTTACAACACTGAGAAGCAGTGCAACACAGGGAACTTCAAAACTGTCCTAAGAAACAGGCGTGACAAACAGAACAGTAGAGGAAGTGAATGACCTTCACTACTGCACAATTTTATATTTATTTTTTTCATCTTTTACTTAAGAAACTATTTTTTTTTCTTTTACCTCACTTGATTTTAACTTTTTAATTATTACATTTTTATTTTCAATCAGTATTATTACTACTACTATTTTATCTTTTTTAAAGTGTCATTTTATTTTCTCTTTATTTTACTTTGGGATTAGTGTTCTACACTCTATTTTCATTTTTCCTATAGCATTACTTTACTCTATCTCAACTTGACCTATATGCCAACACTCTCTTCCTCACTTTCCCACTTTTGTTGTCCTGTTTCTCTTACCCTATTATGCTTTAGATTTTTCCTATTCCTTCTATTTAACCACATTAAAATTCCACCCTACCTATATATCTAATATCCAATCCCCTGCTCTAAATCTACATGTACCTATCTCTTATTTCTTCACTATCCAATTATTTTTCTCTTTCCTTTTGTTGATTCTTTGCATGACTGTTGATTGTATCAATTTTTTATGGTTGTTTGTGAGATTATTTTGCTTTTTCTTTTTGTTTTTTGTTTTTGTATTTGTTTGTTTTTTGTTTCTGTTTTCTCTCGCCTTGCTTGATATTAGTTGTTGTTTGTAATTTGCATTCATCTCCAGGTACTTGTTGCTGGCATTTATTGGGATTAGTGGCTGTTCTATTGGAGTTTTCTCCCATATACATAGCTTTCCCCTCTTCTCTCTTATTCTCTCTCTTACTTTTTTGTTCCTTTTCCCAATTTCATTTTTGCGATCCTTTTTCTTCTTTTTATCTTTTGTCTTCTTCCTCTTTCATCCTCTAATTTACCTTTTTCTGCTGGTCACCTTTACTTGGGTTATTGACGTGAATACATTTGTGTTGAGTGCCTTGTACCTTATTGTGTTGTATTTTGTGCCTTTAAATCAATGGAGGAGAGAGAGAACTACATAACCAGACACCAGGAGAAGAGAGATCATGGGGAGACAAAGAAACAGCCCACATATGAAAGAAGATCAGGCATTACCAGAAAAAGAAGTAAATGAAATGGAGGCAAGCAATATGTCAGAGAAAGAATTCAGAGAAATGGACATAAGATGAATGAAAAGAATGGAAGACAAATTTGACAATATGTGTAAGAACCAAGAAGAAAAGCACCAAGAATAATGAAAAATGACATCGCTGCTGTAAAGAACTCAATAGAAAGCATCAGTGAGCTAGAATGCAAGGTGGGAAAAAATACCCAAGTAGAGCACCTTCTAGAAAAAAAATTAAAGAACAGGAGGAGAGCCTAAGGGAACTTTAACACAAGATGAAACAAAAAACATCCAGAAGAAGAGGAAATGGAGCAAGAGATAGAAAACCCGCTTGAAGAAATAATGACAGAAAACTTCCCTGATATAAAGAAGAAAAAACCCACACAAATCCAAGAAGCTCATAGAGTACATAGCAAAATGAACTCCTAAAGACCAATGCCAAGGACATTATAATTAAATTGGCGAACACCAACGACAAAGTAAGAATATTAAAAGTGGCCAGAGAGAGACAGAAAGTTACCTACAAAGGATCCCCATAAGGCTAATGACTGATTTCTCAACAGAAACACATCAGCCCAAAAGGGCATGGAATGAAATATACAAATTCATACAAAGGAAGGGTCTGAATCCAAGAATACTGTACACTGGAAGGCTATCAATCAAAATTGAAGGTGAAATCAGGAACTCCACAGGCAAAAAAGGACTAAGGAAGTTTATTACCACCAAACCAGCAATGCAAGAAATGCTAAGGTAGCTGCTGTCAAAGAAAAAAGAAAAAAGGAAAGGAAAGAAAAGAAATAGAAAAGGAAGAAGGAACACAGCGATAAACAATAAAAATGGCAACAAACAAGTCCTAACAATAACTTTATTTTTTTAAAAATATATTTTATTGATTTTTCACAGAGAGGAAGGGAGAGGGATAGAAAGTCCGAAACATCGATGGGAGAGAAACATCAATCAGCTGCCTCTTGCACACCTCCAACTGGGGATGTGCCTGAAGCCAAGGTACATGCCCTTGACTGGAATCGAACCCGGGACCTTTCAGTCCGCAGGCCGATGCTCTATCCACTGAGCCAAACCAGTTCAGCCCTAACAATAACTTTAAAGGAAATGGATTAAATACCCAATAAAAAGATATAGGGTAATGGATTGGATAAAAAAACATGACCTATATATTTGCTATCTACAAGAAAGCCACCTCAGAAAAAAAGATGCACACAGACTGAGGGTGAGAGAATGGAAAAAGGTTTTTCAGGCAACTGGAAATGAAAAAAAGCTGGGGCAGCAATACTTATATCTGACAAATTAGATCTAAAAATGAAGGAAATAAAAAGAGATAAGGAAGGCCACTTCATAATACTAAAGGGAGCAATCCAACAAGAAGAAATAACTCCGGTAAACATATACACAACCAATACAGGAGCACTCAAGTACATAAAAAAACTCCCAGAGGATATCAAGGGAGAGATTGACAGCAATACAATCATAGTAGAAGACTTTAATACCCCACTATCACTATTGGGAAAATCCTCTAAACAAAAAATCAGCAAAGAAACATCAATCCTAAATGATTCACTAGATCAGATGGAATTAATTGACATCTTCAAAACTTTTCACTGCAAAGCCACAGAACACACATTTTTCTCAAGTGCACATGAGTCACTTTCAAAGATAGATCATGTATTGGGTCACAGGCAAAGTCTCTTCAAAATCAAGAAGATAAAAATCATATAAATCGTCTTCTCAGGTCACAGTGGCATAAAACTGGAAATCAATTACAATAAAAGCAATCCAAAAAAATCAAACACATGGAAAGTAAATAGCATGCTATTAAACAATAACTGGGTTACCAGAGAGATAAAGAAAGAAATAAAATACATTATGGCAACAAATGACAATGAAAACACAATAATTCAAAATCTATGGGACACAGCAGAAGCAATCTTGTGAAGGAAGTTCATAGCTCTACAAGCCTACTGCAAAAAACAAGAAACAATGGTAATAAATTACATAAACCTACAACTCAAATGGTTAGAAAGAGAGCGACAAGACAATCCCAGTGTAAGACGAAGGAAGGAAATACTAAAGATCGGAGTGATGATAAATGACGGAGACCAAAAAGACAATACAAAAGATGAAAAAAAAACGAATAGCTGGTTCTTTGAAAGAAGATAAATAGGATTGATGAACCTCTCACCAGGCTCACCAAGAAGCAAAGAGAGAGGAATCAAATAAACAAAATCAGAAATGAAGAGGAGAAATAACAACAGACTACACAGAAATACAAAGGACTGTGAAAAAATACTATGAACAACTCTATCCCAACAAACTGGACAACCTGGAAGAAATGGACATATTCCTAGAAAAATACAACCTTCCAAAAGTCAATCAGGGAGAATCTAAACTCCTCACTAGGCCAATAACTATGGAATAAATTGAAGCAGTCATTAAAAAGCTTCCAGCAAACAAAAGCCCAGGGCCAGAGGGCTTCACAGGGGAGTTTTACCAAATATTCAAGGAAGAATTAAAACCTATCCTCCTCAGACTATTCCAAAAAATTCAAGAGGAAAGAACACTTCCAGTTCATTTTATGAAGTCAGCATCACCCAAATACCAAACCAGATAAAGACAACACAATGAAAGGGTATTATTCCACATGAATATAGATGCCAGAATCCTCAACAAAATTCCACATGAATATAGATGCCAAAATCCTCAACAAAATTCTAGCTAATCGGATCCATCAGTACATCAGAAGGATTCTACACCATGACCAAGTAGGATTTATCACAGGGATGCAAGGATGGAACAATATCCACAAATCAATAAATGTGATCCATCACATAAACAAATTGAGAGATAAAAATCACTGTCTTATCAATTGAAGCAGAAAAATCATTTGACAAATTCCAACACCCTTTCTTGATAAAAACTCTCAGCAAGGTGGGAGTAGAAGGACCAATGCTCAACATAATAAAAGCCATATATGATAAACCCACAGCATACATCATACTCAATGGGCAAAACTAAAACCATTTCCCTTAAGAACAGGAACAAGACAGGGATGCCCACTCTCACCACTCCTGTTCAACATAGTACTGGAAGTATTAGCCATTGAAATTAGATAAGAAGACTAAATAAAAGGCATCCGAATTGGAAAAGAAGAAGTAAATCTGTCCTTACTTAGAGATGACATGATATTGTATATAAAAAAAAAAACAAAAGACTCCATCAAAATCTATTAGACTTAATAAATAAATTTGGCAATGTAGCAGATACAAAATTGATGCCAAGAAATCTATGGCAAAAGAAAAAAAAAGAAATATATGGCATTTCTATACACCAATAGTGAACTTACAGGGAGACTAAAAAAGCAATCCCATTTACCATTGTACCAAAAAATTTAAGTTACATAGGAATAAACTTAACTAAGGAGGTAAAAGACCTATACATGAAAAACTACAGGATACTGAAAAGGGAGATAGAGGAAGACATAAACAGATGGAAAAATATATGTGTTCATGAATTGGTAGAATCAACATAATTAAAATGTCAATACTATCCAAAGCAATCTATAGATTCAATGCATTCCCCATTAAAATACCAACAACACATTTCACAGACCTACAAAGAACTCTTCAAAACTTCATCTGGAATAAAATAAGACCCCTAATAGCCATAGCAATCCTGAGAAAGAAGAACAAAGTAGGTGGGATCTCAATATCAAACAAGATGAACCCAAAATTACCAACACCAAGACACATCATAAATAAGTTGGCAAACACCAATGAGAAAGTAAGAATATTAAAGTCTGCCAGACAGAAATGTATAGTTACCTATAAAAGATCTCCCATTAGACTATAAACTGATTACTGAACAGAAACACATTGGGAAAGAAGGGAATGGAATAAAATATACAAAGTGATGCAAAGCAAGAGACTGAATCCAAAAACACTATACCCAGAAAAGCTATCATTCAAAATTGAAAATGAAATAAGGAACTTCATAGACAAAAACAGGCTAAGGGTGTATATTACCACCACGCCACCAACACAAAACATGCTAAAGGGACTGCTGTAAGAAGAGGAAATAGAAATGGAAAAAGGAACACAGGTATAAAGAATAAAAATAGTGACAAACAAGTACCTATCAATAATAACCTTAAAAGTAAATGGATTAAATGTTCCACTGAAAACACATAGGTTAGCTCAGTAGATAAGAAAACATGACCCACATATTTTCTGTCTACAAGAAACCCACTCAGAACAAAGAATACTGAAGGGATGGGAAAATATTTGTCAGGTGAATGGAAATGAAAAAAAAAAAAAAGCTTGGGTAGTAATACTTATATCCAACAAATTAAATCTCAAAGTGAATGCCATAACAGGAGTTAAGGAAGGCCACTTCATGATACTAAAGGGAGCAATTCAACAAGAGGATTTAACTATGGTAAACATATATGCAGCCAATAGAGAAGCATTCAAATACATAAAAAAGTCTGAAAGACATCAAGGAAGATATCGACAGCAATTGAATCATAGTAAGAGACTTTAATACCCTATTGACACCACTAGATAAATCCTCGAAACAAAAAATCAGCAAAGAAACATCAATTCCTCATGACTCACTAGATCAGCTGGAACTAATTGACATCTTCAGAATATTTCACCCTAAAGCTAGAGAATGTACATTTTTTCTCAGGTTCACATGGGACATTTTCAAAGATAGACCACATAATGGGACACAGGCAAAGTATCTTCAAATTCATGAAGATAGAAATCATATCAAGTATCTTCTCAGATCACAATGGCATAAAATTAGAAATCAACTATGTGAGGAGGAACTAAGATGGCGGCAGAGGCAAAACACCATCTTGCCGTCATAATCAGCAATTTTAATACTACAACTTAACGAAAGAACAAACACCTTCCAGAATCACCAGAAAGCTCGCCGAGTGAAAATTCCACAAATAAAAGTGAAGATAAGACACTGTGACTCAGAGGAGCGGCGGCGGACGCGTTGAAAGATTCGCCCGGAGAGAGGTTTGGAGCGCGGGCCGAGGAGAGGGTGGGCGGCTGGAAACCGGCCAGTTTTCTCGAACGGGGAGACAAAGGCGTCCTACTGGGCTGATTCTCCAGCTCTGGGCGAAGTCCAGAGAACCCACTATCACACGGGGTGAAAACTGGACAGTGGGAGGGCACGCCGAAGCTCGGGTGCTGCCGGGTCTCCGGCTTGTGGAGAAGGCAGCTCGCGCGAACAGCTCGGCTGCGTGACAGCGCAGAGAGCGCACCGCGACTTGTCTCTCATTCGGAAAACCGTCAGACTGCTTTGTTTTACGATCCTGGGTGAGACATTGCGCATGCAGACTCATTTTGGGAAAGTCTGAATTCCCCGGCAGCCGGTGGAGCTCCGCAGCGGCTCTCTCTCAGAGGTGCTGGCGGCCATTGCCCCCGGCACAGAGCCCCTGGGGCCGCATAGGGCGGAGCTAACGCTGTCTGCTTGGCCCAGAGACTCCGCCCACCCAACCTGAGCACAGCTGAGCTTCACAGACAATTGGCCTGGAGGTCAACCCTCCAAGTGCTAACAAGGATTAACTGCGCTTAACTTCAGCAAGACTGTGCAGCCCATATCCACCTCAGGTAACTGGGGAGGCTGAGTCACTGTCCCTTGTAGCACGTCTACCACACAAAGCTAATTGACCAACTCAGGGAAGCAGCCACCATGCAGCAACATGGAAAGAAATCAGATGTGAAAGAAATGGAGGAAAAAAAACGACTGGACATGGAATTCAGAACCACGGTTATAGGGTTTTTTAAGAGGTTCCAACAAAAGATCGAGGCCTTTAAGGAAATAAGCAAGACCACAAAGGAAATGAGTGAGTCCTACAAGAAAATGAATAACACCCTCCAGGATATAAACGAGAGCTTCAAAGAAATTATTAAGACCAATGTGGAAATGAAGGAAACCCTCAAGGATATAAAGCAGACTCTCAAGGATATGAAAAAGGACCAACCAGAAATTAAGCATACACTGACTGAAACAAAAAATATTATACAAAGACCTGAAAGTGCCCTGGAGCACCCCAAGAACCAAGTTAAAGGTTTGAAATACAAAGAGGTAAAATCCACTCAGCTGAAAAAGCAAGAAATCAAAAGAATCCAAAAAATTGAAGATAGTGTAAGGGGCCTCTGGGACAACCTCAAGCATACCAACATCCGAATTATAGGGGTGCCAGAAAAAGCGAGAGGCCAAGACAATGAAAACCTATTTGAAGAAATAGTGACTGAAAACTTCCCACACCTGGTGAAAGAAATTGACTTAGGATTCCAAGAAGTGCACCGAACCCCAATATATAGGAACCCTAAGAGGACCACACCAAGGCACATCATAATTAAAATGCCAAGAGCAAAAGACAAAGAGAGAATATTAAAAGCAGCAAGAGAGAAACAGTTGGTTACCTATAAGGGAGCACCCATATGACTGTCAGCGGATTTCTCAACAGAAACGATGCAGGCCAGACGGGAGTGGCAAGAAATATTCAAAGTGATGAACAGCAAGAATCTACAACCAAGATTACTCTATCCAGCAAAGATATCATTCAGAATTGAAGGTCAGATGAAGTGCTTCGCAGATAAGAAAAAGCTAAAGGAGTTCATCACCACCAAACCAACATTATATGAAATGCTGAAAGATATTCTTTAAGAAGAGGAAGAAGAAAAAGGTAAAAGTGCAAACTAGCAACAACAAATACACATCTATCAACAAATGAACACAAAAATCAAGTGAATTGATAGGCTGTTGAACAGGATAGACTGGTGAATATAACAGAGACTTGGACATAGAGAGGGAATGGACTGACAATTCTTGGGGAGAAAAGGGTTGTGGGAAGTGCAGCAAGAGACTGGACAAAAATCTAGCAACAAGGGGAGAGGACAGTGGGGAGGGGGAGGTGAGGGTGGAGGGTGGGATAGGTACAGGGTGGAGGGAAGCTATAGGGGGATAAAAAGGGGAAACAATGTAATTAATAAACTGAACAATAAAGATTAAAAAAAAAAAGAAATCAACTATGATAAAAACAATGAAAAAAATCAAACACTGGGAGGCTAAAAAGTATGCTATTAAACAATGATTGGGTTACCAAACAGATTAAAGAGGAAATATAAAACATCCTGATAACAAATGACAATGAAAATACAACAATCCAAAATCTATGAGACACATTGAGAGGGAAATTCATAACTCTAAAGGCCTACCTCAAAACAAAACACAAAAAAAGAGGAAGGAAGGAAGGAAGGAAGGAAGGAAGGAAGGAAGGAAGGAAGGAAGGAAGGAAGGAGCAAAAGAAAGAAAGTGAAACAATGGTAATAAATTTTCTAATCCTACAATTCAAAGAATTACCAAGAGAGCAAAAAAAAAAATTTCAGAGTAAGCAGAAGGAAAGAAATAATAAAGATCAGAGTGGAAATAAACAACATAGAGTTGAAAAATAAAACAAAACAATACAACAGATCAATGAAACCAAGAGCTGCTTCTTTGAAAGGATAAACATGATTGATGAGCCGCTAGCCATGCTCACCAAGAAACAAAGAGAGGACTCAAATGAAGTCATAAATGAAAGAGATGAAGTAACAACAGATACCATAGAATACAAAGGATTATAAAAAAATACTATGTACAATTCCAACAAACTGGACAACCTAGATGAGATCGACATATTCTTAGAAAAATACAAGCTTCCAAAACTCAATCAGGAAAAAAAAACCTGAATAGGCTGATAACTACCAATGAAATTGAAGGAGTAATCAAAAATCTTCCAGCAAACAAAGGCCCTGGTCTGGATGACTTTATAGGGGAGTTCTACCAAACATTCAAAGAAGAACTAAAATATATCCTCCTCAGACTATTCCCAAAAATTCAAGAGGAAGGAACACTTCCAAGCTCATTCTATGAAGCTAGCATCACCCTAATTCCAAAACCAGATAAAGACACCACACAAAAAAAGAGAGAATTACAGGTCAATAACCCTGGTGAACATAGATGCTAAAATTCTGCCAAATCATATCCAGCATTCCATTAGCAAGATCATACACCATGACCTAGTGGAATTTACTCCAAGGATGCAAGGATGATACAATATCCACAAATCAATAAACGTGATACATCACATAAACAATTTGAGACAAAAATCACATAATCATATCAATCCATGCAGAAAAATCATTTGACAAAATTCAACACACTTTCTTGATAAAAACACTTAGCAACGTGGGAATAGAGGGATCATACTTCAACATAATAAAAGCCTTATATGACAAACCTAGAGCCAACATCATACTGAATGGGCAAAAACTAAAACCATTTCCCCTAAGAATAGGAACAAGACAGGGATGCCCACTTTCACCACTCCTGTTTGATGTAGTATTGGAAGTGCTAGCCATTCTCATCAGACAAGAAGAAGAAATAAAAGGCATCCAAATTGGAAAAGAAAAAGTAAAATTGTCATTATTTGCAGATGACATGTTATTGTACATAGACAACCCAAAAACTCCATTAAAAAAACTACTAGACTTGAATGAATTTGGCAATGTAGCAAGATACAGAATTAACACCCAAAAATCTAAGGCTTTTTTGTGCACCAATAAAAATCTAAAAATCAAGTGAATAAAAAAATCAGATGAACAGAACAAACTGGTGAATATAATAGAATCAGGGGCATAGAAAGGGAGTGGACTGAAAATTCTCAGGGGGAAATGGGTGTGGGGGTGCGGGAAGAGACTGGACAAAAATCATACACCTATGGATGAGGACAGGGGTAAGGGCAGAGGGTAAGGCGGGAACTAGGTGGAGAGGAGATATAGGGGGGAAAAGAGGAACAATTATAACAATCATAACAATAAAGATTTATTTTTAAAAAGAAAAGAAAAAAGATTCAGAGCAATGGTTATAAAGATGCTCAAACATCTAGAAAAGAAATTAACCAAGATCTGTAGAAACTAAGAGGGAATGAAGAATGAAATAGTTGCAATAAAGAACACAAAGGAAGACTTAATAAGAAGCTGAGGACTGAATTGGCTAGTTAGAACACAAGGTATAAAAAACACCCACACAGAGTAGCAACTGAAAAGAAAATTAAAAAGCAGGACCGTCTAAGGGAGCTTTGGGGCAACAGAAAACAAAATACAACCCACATAATAGTGATACCAGAAGGAGAGGAAGATAAGAAATAGAAAACCTATTTGAAGAAATAATTATAGAAATCTTCCCTGACTTGGGGAAGGAAAAAGGCACACAAGTCCAAGAAGCACAGAGAGTCTCAGTCAAGATGGACCTAATAAGTCTGACACCAAGACACATTGTAATTATATTGGCAAACATAAAAGACAAATAAAAAATCTTAAAGGCTGCCAGAGAGAGACAGACAGTTACTTTCATGGGATCCCCCATTAGACTATCAACTGATTTCTCAACAGAAACACAACAGTCCAGAAGGGAATGGATTGAAGTATACAGGGTGATGAAAAGAAAGGGAATGAATTTAATCCAAGGTTATCATTCAAAGTTGAAGATGAAATCAGAAACTTCGCAGACAAACAAACAAACAAACAAACAAATAAATAAGGGAGTTTATTATCACCAAACTATCAATGCAAGAAATGCTAAAGAAACTATTGTAAAATGAATGTACAGAAATGGAAAAAGGCACAAAGGCATAATGAATATGTACCTAACAATAATAATCTTAAATGTAAATGGATTCAATGCTCCATTCAAAAGACATAGGGTGGCTATCTGAATGGATAAGAAACATGACCCATATATATGCTGTCTATTAGAGACCTACCTTATAACAAAATTTTTCAGGCAAATGGAAATGAAAAAAAATCTGGGGTAGCAACTCTTATATCTGATAAAATAGATTTGAAAGTGAAGGCCATAACAATAGTTAAGGAAGGCCACTTCATAATACAACAAAGAGGGATAACTCTGGTAAGGCGTCCAATATAGGAGCATCTAAATATATTTAAAAAAAAAACTTCTGGAGGATATGAAGGGACAGGTCAATAGCAAAACAATCAGAGTAGGGGACTTTAATACCCCACCGACATCACTGTGTTGATTTTACTCTAGAAAAAATCAACAAGGAAACAGCAATCTTAAATAACACTCCAGAAGAGGTGGATATAATTCACATCTTTAGGACATTCCACCCCAAAGCTATGAAATATACATTCTTTTCAAGTGCAAAAGGACATTTTCAAAGATAGACCACATGTTATGTCACAAGCTAATTCTGTACAAACAGCAAGAAGATTGCAATCATATCAAGAATCTTCTCAAACACAATGGCATGAAATTATAAATCAGCTACAATAGAAATGCTCATAAACAAAAATACATGAAAGCTAAATAACATGCTATTGAACAATGACTTGGTTACCAAATATATCAAAGAAGAAATAAAGAATATCCAGGAAACAAATGACAATGAAAACACAACAATTAAAAATCTATGGGACACAGTCAGAGCAGTCGTGAGAGGGAAGCTCATAGGCCTAACTAAAAAAAACAAAAAACAAGAAAAAGTGGTAAGAAATCCAACACTGCAACTTAAAGAATTGGAAAGAGAACCACAAGAAAAGTCCAAGTAGAAAGAAGGAAATAATAAAGATCAGAGCAGAGATAAATGACATAGAAACAAAACAAACAAACAAACAAACGAAAAACAAACCACAATACAAAAGATGAAATTAAACCAAGAGCAGATTCTTTGAAAGGATAAACAAGATTGATGACCTCTTGCCAGACTCAATAAGAAACAGAGAGAGGACCCAAATAAATAAAATCAGAAATGAAAGAGGTAAAATAACAACAGACCTCACAGAGATACAAAGCATTGTAAAAAATACAATGAACAACTTTATTCCAATAAACTGGACAAACTAGAGGAAATTTACATATTCCTAGAAAAATACAATCTTTCAAAACTCAATCAGGAAGAATCAGAAAACTTGAATAGACCTATAACTACTGATGAAATTGAAGCAGTAATTAAAAAAAAAAAAAAAAACTCCCACCAAACAAAAGTCCTGGTCTGGACAGAGTCATAGGGGAGTTTTACCAAATTTTCAAAAAGAACTAACTCCTCTGCTCCTCAAAATATTCTAAAACATTTAAGAGGAAAGAGCACTTCCAAACTCTTTCTATGAAGTGAGTATTAACTCTAAATCCCAAACCACATGAAGACATGACAAAGAAAGAGAATTACAGGCCAATATCCCTGAAGAACATAGAAGCTAATATCCTCAACAAAATTTTAGCAAAGCAGATCCAGCAATACATTAAAAGGATCATACATCATATATCATGACCAAGGGATTTATACCAAGGATGCAGTATGAATCAATAAATGTGATAAAGCACATAAACAGATTGGGAGACAAAAATCACATGATCATGTCAATCAATGCAGAAAAAGCATTTGGCAAAATCCAAAAGTCTTTTTTGATAAAAACTGAGCAAATTGGGATTAGGGAGAATATACCTCAACATAATAAAGGTCATATATGGCAAACCTACAGCCAACATCATACTCAATGGGCAAAAACTAAAACCATTTCCCCTAAGAACAGGAAAAAGACAGGATGCCCTCTTTTACCACTCTTGTTCAACATAGTTGTGGAAGTCCTGGCCATAGTTATCAGACAAGAAAAAGAAATAAAAGGCATCCAAATTGAAAAGGAGGAAGTAATCATTATTTGCAGATGACATGGTATTGTACATAGAAAACTCTAAAGACTCCATAAAAAAAAAAAACTGCTTGATTTAATAAATGAATTTGGGAATGTGGCAGGATACAAAATCAACACCAAAAAAAAATCCATAGCATTTTTATACAGCAATAATGGACTGTCAGAAAGAGAAACTAAAAAAAAAAAAAATTCCATTTATCTTTCCAACAAAAAATTAAGATACTTAGGAATAAACTTAACCAAGGAGGCAAAAGACCTGCACTCTGGAAACTATAGGACATTAAAAAAAAAGAGAGAGAAAGACATAAACAAGTGGTAGAATCAATATCATTAAAATGTTCATATTACCCAAAGCAATCTATAGAGTCAATGCAAACCCTATTAAAATACAACCTCATAGTTCACAGATCTAGAACAAACACTCCAAAAATTTATATGGAACCAAAAAGACCCTGAATTGCCACAGCAATCTTGAAAAAGAAGAACAAAGCTAGAGGAATAACAATACCAGCTATCAACTTATACTGTAAAGTCATGGTACTCAAAGCAGCCTGGCACTAGCACAAGAACAGGCATATAGATCAATGGAACAGAACAAAGAATCTACCCAAGCCCTTATGTTCAATTAATATTTGATAAAGGGAGCAACAGCATAGATTGCAGCAGAGACAGTCTCTTAAATAAATAGTGTTGGGAAAATTGGACAGGTACATGCAAAAAGAGGAAATTAGACCATCAACTTACACCACACACAAGAATAAACTCAAAACAGGTAAAAAACAAACAAACAAACAAACAAACAACTTAAATGTGCCAAAACCGGTTTGGCTCAGTGGATAGAGTGTTGGCCTGTGGTCTGAAGGGTCCCAGGTTCGATTATGGTCTAGGGGCATGTACCTTGGTTGCGGGCACATCCCCAGTAGGGGGTGTGCAAAAGGCAGTTGATTGATGTTTCTGACTTTCTATTCCTCTCTGTAAAAAATCAATAAAATATATTTTTTAAAAAACTTAAATGTAAGATATAAAAATCTTAGAATAAAGGATAGAAATCAAAATCTCAGACATCTCAGATATGTTTACCAACACATTGCATTTATGTTCATGGATACATCTCCTAAGACAATGGAAATTAAGGCGAAAATAAACAAGTGGGACTACAAAAAATAAAATGCTTCTGTACAGCAGAAGAAACCAGTAACAAAATAACAAGGAAACCTAGTACATGAGAGGACATATTTGCCAATGATACATCCAATAAAGTGTTAATCTCAAAAATATATAGGCAACTCATACAACTTAACAAAAGGAAGACAAACAATCTAATTTTAAATGGGTAAAGGACCTAAATAGACCCTTCTCCAAAGTAGACATTCAGAAAGCCAAGAGATATATAAAAAAATATTCATAGTCACTAATTATCTGAGAGATGCAGACCAAAAGGACAATCAGGTATCACCTTACACTTGTCAGAATAGTTATCATCAACAAATCAACAAAGGACAAATGGTGAGGATGTGGAGAAAAAGGAACCCTAGTGCACTGCTGGTGGGAATGCAGACTGGTGCATATTCTGTGGAAAACAATACGGAATCTCCTCAAAAAATTAAAAATGGAACTCCTATTGACTCAGTCATCCCACTGATAAGAATATATTTTAAGAAACCAGAAACACTCATCAGAAAAAAATATATGCAACTCTATGTTCATATCACAATTTACAATAGCTAAGACTTGGAAACAGCCTAAGTGCCCATCAGTAGATGAGTGGATAAAAAACAACAACAACAACAACAACAACAAACTGTAGTACATTTACATAATGGAATACTATGTGGAATAAAAATGAAAAAACTTATCATTTGCAACAGCCTGGATGGACCTGGAGATCATTATACTGAGCAAACTAAGCCAGTCAGAGAAAGATAAGGACACGTGATCTCCCGGATATGTGTCATCTAATGAACCAAATAAACTGATGATCGAAATTAGACCCAGAGTCAAGGAATCATGAACAGACTGATGAACCTCAGATTGAAAGGAGAGGAGGGTGGGTGGGAAGAGATTAATTAATGAATTTGTATGCATATATGCATAACCTGTGGACACAGACAATGGAATAATGAGGGCCTGGGGGGTTGGGGAAAATGGGAGAGAGCTGGAAGCGGTTATGGGAAAAAAGGAGGACCTATATATTATTTTCTATAATACAATTTAAAAAATAATTTAAAAAACCCTTATTTGATGTGTCATTTGTGAACATCTCCCATTTTGTAGATTGTCTTTTTGATGGTTTCCTTTCCTATGCAAAAACTTTTTAGTGTGATGCAGTCCCATTTTTTCCCCCTTCTTTTTCCCTTTTTCAAGGAGAGATACCCAAAAATATACTTCAGAGACTAATGTCAAAGAATTTACTGATTATATTTTCTCCTAGAAATTTTACATTTTCAGGTCTTACATTTAAGTCTTTAGTCCAGTTTGAGTTTATTTTTGCATATGTTGTAAGAAAGTGGTATTATTTCTTTTTTTTACATGAATCTATCTAGTTTTCTTAAAACAACTTACTGAAGAAACTGTCTTTGCCTGGATTGTGCATCCTTACCTTTTTGTCATAGATTAAATGACCATATAAAGGAAGTTTTTTTCTGGGCATTCTATTCTATTCCACTGTGCTATATATTTATCTGTTTTATGCCAGTACTATACTATTTTAATTATTTTAGTTCTGTAGTATAGTGTGAAATCAGGGAATGTGATACTGTTAAAGAAGACCAAAGAAATACCAAGAACACTTTGTAGGGGGGGACCCCGTTTATTAACACTAGTGGACTCTGGGAATAATTTCCAAATCAGAGTGAAGAAACATACAGAGAGCCTATCTATATATATCCCACTGGGGTCTTTGTCTTGCAGATATGCCCCATGACCCCTGCCCCATGGCCCCATGACCCCTGCCCCCTTCATGGCCCTGCAGGAAGGCCCCCAGGTGTCAGGCCACATCCAATTGTTGTCCTGGCACTAGCATAACAACCCCCCCACCCACCAGGGCAGTGTATTGTTCACAGTTCCATGGTCTCTGCATGTAGATAACAAGTTCTGCAAGACCAGTTTTCTCCTCATCCACCCTCCTTGTCCCACAAGTTTCTTTTAGCCTGTGGAGCAACAAGTCATCAGGGGGTGTTTCTGGTATCCAGCGTTAAGTCCTGCAATCTTGAGAGCTTGGGGGTGGTCATGATGATGGTATGTGGTCCCCTCCAGGTAGGAGTCAGTCCTTGGGCGGTCTTTACCCCAACAGAGTCACCAGGTTGAAAGGGAAGGACCAGATCAGAAGCTGGTACAGACAGAACTCTTGGACATGCTTCTAGATTGCTTTCTGGGTAGACTGGAAAGCCTGTAAGAGCTTGAGTGAAAATTAGTTATAGATTTCAGCCTTTACCCACCAGAATCTGTAGAGGCCCCACTGGTTTCCAGGGCAGTCTTCCGGGCCGCTTTGTCCATGGCCCAGGTCCTTCTTGCCTCTGTGGAGGCCCCATACCTGCAACAGCACTCTGCAAGTGAGCTATTGCAATCACATACCCGCCATCAGCACAAATTGTCACTAGTTCTTCTCTTGCCCATCAAAGAACCTGAATAAGGGCAATCAGCTCGGCCTTCAGTGCCGAAGTCCTCATCTGGCGATGCCAGTGGGATGTCAGTGAGGCTCAGGTGAGCTGTCTTGACAAAGCTGTCGACCTCTAACAGTTATGTAGAGGTTCCTCAGGGTCATCATCAGGAAGGAGGCTGGGAGCAGAAGAATCATATGTTACAGAAGACCAAAGAAATACCAAGCATGCTTCCTAGAGAAAGGGAGGGACCCCATTTATTAACACTAGTGGAGTCCGGAAATAATTTCCAAATCAGAGTGAAGAAATACGCAAAGAACCTGTATATATATATATATATATATATATATATATATATATATATCCCACTGGGGTCTTTGTCTTGCAGATATGCCCCTACCCGCTTCATGCCCCTGCAGGAAGGCCCCCAGATGTCAGGCCACATCCAATGGTCTGTCCTAGCACCAGCATAACAACCTCCCTCTCCAGGGCAGTGCATGGTTCACAGCTCCAGGGCCTCTGCATTTAGATAACAAGTTCTGCAAGACCAGTTTCCTCCTCAGTTTATTTTTTGTTCTTGATATTAGAGAAAAACTTTACCTTTTCACCATTCAGAATGATATTAGCTGTGGGTTTGTCATATATAGCCTCTAATATGTTGAGGTCTCTTCCTTCTAAACCCACTTTTTAATTTTTTTTTATCATAAAAGGATGTTGAATTTTAGAAATGCTTTTTCTACAACTATTGAGATGTTCATATGATTTTCATCTATCATTTTCATGTCAATTGATTTACACTTGCTGAACCATCCTTGCATCCCTGATATGAATCTAACTTATTAGTAGTGTATAATCCCTTTAATATACTGAGCTTTTTGCAAATATTTGTTGAGAATTTTTACATCTGTATTTATCAAGAAAATTGGTTTATAATTTTCTTTTCTATAATGTCTTCATCTAGTTTTGGTATTAAGATAATGCTAATATTATAGAATGAGTTTGAAAACATTTCTTCCTCTGTGATTTTGAAATAGTTTAAGAAAAATAAGTATTAATTCTTTGAATGTTTAGTAGAATTCACCGATGAAGCTGTCTGGTCCTGGACTTTTGCTTGTTGGAAGTTTTTTTTTTTTATTATTGCTTCAATTTCATTTCTAATATTTGATTTTTTTTAGATTTCCTATTCTTACCTGATTCAGCCTTGGTGACATCTGTGCTACTAGAAATTTATCTATTTTTCCAGATTGTCAATTTTGTTGACATATTATTGTTTATGATATTCTTTAATGATTATTTGTATTTCTGTGGTGTCAGTTGTAACTCCTTTTTGATTTATGATTTTATTTATTTGCACATTCTCATTTTCTTGATAAGTTTGGCTAAAGATCTGTCAATTTTCTTTATCTTTTCAAAGAACCAGCTTTTACTTTTATTGATATTTTCTATTGTTTTATTTCCTTTGTTTTGTTTACTTAAGGTTTGGATTCTTCTTTTTCTAGTTTCTTTTTTGGGTAAACTTAGAATATTTATTTTGGATTTTCTTGTTTTTCAAGGTAAGCTTATATCGCTTATGAATTTTCCCCTTAGAACTGCTTTTGCTTTATCCCAGAAATTTTGAAAAGTTGTATTTTCATTTTTATTTGTCTCAACATAGTTTTAATTTCCTGACTGATCCATTGGTTGTTTAGTAGTGTGTTGTTTAGTCTTCACAAATTTGTGTTTTTTCTAGTTTTCTTCTTGTAGTTGATTTCTAGTTTGCATGCTACTGTAGTTGGAAAAGATGCTTGATGTGATTTTAATATTAGTCCTGTTTTACAGCTTAATATATTAACTATCCTGGAGAATATTCCTGTACACTTTTAAAAAGTATGTCCTGTTCTTTTGGGATGAAATATTCTATAAATATCTATTAACTCAATCTGGTGTACTGTGATATTTAAGGTCATTATTTCCTTATTAATTTTGTGTCTGGATAATACATTGATGTGGGTTGTTATTAAATCACCTACTTATAAGTGCATTACACGCACTCTCTCCCTTTATATTCATTAATATTTGCTTTATATACTTAGATGCTTATAGTTTGGGTATGTAGATATTTACAATTGTTATATATTCTTCTTGGATTTATCTCTTTCTAATTGTGTAATATTTTTCTTTTTTTCCCTTTTTGTTCTTTGTTTTAAAATCTCTTTTGCCTTGTATGAGCACTGCTATCTCTAGCTTTCTTTTCATTTCCATTTGCACGGAAGGCCTTTTTCTATCTCTTCATTATCAATCTTTATGTGTCTTTCAGTTGTAAGTCAGCCTTTCATAAACAGTACATAGATGGGTCATGTTTTTTAATCCATTCAGTCTTTCTATTGGAGCATTTAATCTATTACATTAAAGTAATTATTCATAAATATGTATTTATTACCATTTTGTTATTTTTTTGCTTGTTTTTGCAGTTTATCTCTGTTCCTTTCTTTTCTTGACCTTCTGGCTTGTGGTTTGCTGGTTTGTTTGGTTTCTTTCTTTTTTTCTTTTGTGCATCTTTTTCAGGTGTTGGGTTTGTGGTTACTACGAGATTCATGAATATGATTCTATATTTTTTGCAGCCTATTTTATACTGATAGGAATCTAATTTTGATGTATTCACAGCACATTTATTTTCTTACAGTTCTGAAGACCAGAGGTTTGAAAGCAGCCTCACGAGGGAAAAGTCAAAGTGCCAACAGGATTGTGTCCCTTGCAGCTTTAGGGATGTGTTTCTCGCCTCCTTCAGTTACTAGAGGCTGCTGGTGCTCCTCGGCTGCTGGTGTCACTGATCACTTTGGTCTCAGCTGCAACAGTCACATCACCTTTTTCTCATCTGTATCAAATTTCCCTCTGCTTCACTCTTATAAGAACACTTGTGATTACATTTAGGGTGCACCCAGATAATTCAGGATAAGTTATCTATCCCCAAATCCTACTTAATCACATCTTCAAAATCCCTTTCGCCATGTGAGGCAACAGCCAAGGGTTGCAGACATTAGGACATGGGTTTCTTTGGGTGTCATTACTCAGCCCAAAATAGAGACTGCTGAGAACAAATAATTCCTCCACGTCTGTGGGTGTGGCAGCAGAATGCAGAGGGCTGACATGTGGCTGGGACCTGGGCTGGATGACTCCTCTGAGAGTGTGGGGAGATGTGGGAGAAAGAGACAATGAAACCTAAAGAAGAGAAATTTGCAAGGGAGATAAAAGAATTAGCAATCACAAAGTTAGAGGAGAATAGGAGAGTGTTGGGAAGGTCAGAGGAGGGAGATTCTAAAAGGGAGAGGTCAACATCATTAGGCACTATGTAAAAGACAAGCGATGGACAGAAAAGTGTGCTCTGCTCTGGTGGTCAGAGGTCAATAACTTTGTGAGAGCAGGTGGGGTAGCAAGGTTGGGGGGAGAGGGGTGGTTTACAAAGGTCTGCTATCAGAACATGAACTGAGGATGTAAGCTACAGACATGGATGATTTTGGGATCTTTGTTAAAATGGAAAATAGGAGCAAAAGCAGAGTGTAGGGATAGAATGAAGGAGCCCAGATTGTTCGAAAAGAAGACAAAATCGAAGCCTGTACGAAAGCAGCAAGCCCTCTCAGCTAACAAAAACTTTGATGGACAAGATTTGGTTCTGAATCCTTCTGTCCTAACTGCTGAGATGCTCCACTCTCTTCTATGCTCACGTTCTCAGAGCCGTCTGCTGAGAGCGCACCGCGGCCAAGACACTGCGGATCCCAGGTCTTTGTGTCGCTCCTCTGCGCAGGCCCAGAAACTTGGAAGTCAGGAGCATTTGTAAGCATGGCCACCAAAGATGGGATGAGGTGAGTCCCTTTTCTCTGAACAAAGAAGTGAGTGAGTCAGGTAAAAGTTACGTTGAGAGTAAAAGCACATAGTATTCTTCTATATGGGGAAAACACCTTTTTTTTCTCTTCCAAACATTTTTTTTATTCTGCCATTTTCCAAGGGCATATCAGATGTTTGAAAGATAATAGGATATGCAACTTCTCTCATTAATCAGGAGAAATTACATTAATTTGATCTTACATTCCTGTGTTTAGCGTTCATTGTGTCTTTTAAAAACTGAAACAACTCTCATTTTTTAGTTTTATATTCCTTTCTTTACCCTTCTCCAGGGTTATCTCTCCTGTTTTTGGAGAGCTCTTTCATTGATTGTGATCATCTGTATTGTATCTCACCTCTGCTACTTCTTTGTCCTCCAATCTCTTCAATCCAGCCCCTTCCACCTCCACCCCCTTTGCTGTTCTCTGTCATCCTCGTTCTGAAGGGAGAATACGCTCCCTGGATATCTGCAGCAGCCTTCTGAGCATGAGCCCAAGACGACTCTGGAGGCTCCAGAGGCCTGCCTCTGTTGGGAGGGAAGCCCCAGACTAGCCCCTGCTGACACTCAACACAAACAGAGAAATCCCTACTTTCAGAGGCTGCAGAAGACCCCAAACACACTTGGGTCTGTCTTTGTGAAAGAAAATGATACTTCTGCAGGCAGGTGGTACTATTTTAGGGAACATTTTTATGTGCAATTTAGAGTGCACATTCTACACACAGCTCAGACAGAAATAATCAGTTTAATGTGTGTCTGCACTGTCATGTGGTCCAGCTTTAGGTGAGAGTAGATTTACACACTGAAATCAAAAGGAAATACTAGGAGCCGTTTTCTCCTACAGTCCAGGACCATAAACGGTCAGGCAACGGAGGGCCGCCAACCCAGCTCTGGCTCTTTTTATTCCTTACCAGAAAGGGCTTGAATTTGGAAGAAAATTAGTTTCCAAGGTGCTTGAGTGCATCTGTTATATATACATTTTTATTAGTGGGGACACGTAAAGAAGGCAAGTAAACAGACGCCTGACAGCAAGGGAGACGCATTCTCAGTGTCAGGGAGTTTTTCTTAAAATCAAGTGTAAGGAAGTTTATAAGAATTCTTGAGTGAACATTTCAGGTCAAGACAATATTCTGTTTCTCTAATGTCTGCTACAGAAGATGGTCAAACCAAAGAGCTCAATTTCTGTGGCCTTGGGCATATGTCATTATCTGTTGCTGCTAAGGGAAAGGGGGCTTGTTTTCTAAGGGAAAGGGTGGCAGAGGAACAACAGAGAAATAATGGGCTAAGGTTCACAGCATATTTTGTAGAAACTCCAACATTTTAATTAATGAATTATATTGAGCATGTTTTTTAAGTAAAAACTCCATTGAAAGTGTCCCCCTGTGAACATGTCAAGAAGTAGACCTTCCCTAGGACCTAGGGCCTAGGTCAACATGCAAGGTCATATTCAAAATATGCATGGTTCATCCTTTGGCTCCCCAACGTAATGAGTCAGTACTGACTGCAAAAGCAGCTGTGTTGAGTCTGCAAGTCCCCTGGGTCACAACCTTCAGAGTTGGAGAGAAGAAACTTTGAGATTAAAGGGCAACATTTTTCTCTCTGAAATGGAATAATTGTGATATGGGATTTTTTTCAAGTTTTAAAGAAAAGCAATGTTCTTCCTGCTGTGATGAATTTATTCTGAGGTTTGAAAGGAAAGCCGTGTCCCAGAGGAGGAAGGCCTGAGTCAGGAGGTGCAGCTTGGCACTCAGCACACGTGTTCTCACTTATCAAGGGGCCGTGGTCGGTGTGAAGGGGGGAAATACTGAGGCTGAAAGGATTCAGGGGGTTCAAACTATTTTTTAATTTGTCTCAGAAGGGAAAAAGAGAGGAAATCAAAGAGGGAAGAGAAATAATTTCATTATGTGATGACCAAATGCAAACTGAGGTACTAAGCTAGTAGCAACTTGGTTTTTCAGAGCTCACCCTGGGGTGCCCAGAGCAGCCCAGGAGCGGGATGTGACTGCAGACTTGGAAAACAGCAGGAGCAAAAGAACAGGAGTTGCACGGATGTTTTCACTTGTCATCTCTCACATGACTTCTTGGCTATTATCCTTCCTTGTCCCACCTGGATCAATAGGTTCAAGGGGAAAGAGAAAAAGGAAAAATGTTAAATTGAACATTTACCACATGCTAGGCATTTTAGATTCATCCCCCCAATATTTCTGCAAAGTAAGTATTGTTTTTCCAACTCTAGAGGTAAGCAAAAAGTTTAAAATATCCCGTGAGTCTTGTTAAATGTGCCATAGGTAGAAATGGAGCAGGGCCTTTCCACAATCAGAACCCCTCTCCTTTAGTTATACCAGACTGCCTTTCCATCAGATGTCCGTGAGTGATAAGCTTGATTATCTTGTTAGCATCACAGGTTAAAGGGCCACAAGGCTCTCCCTCCGTAGCTTAAACCCTGTTAAACAAGGAAAACCAATTGATGGGGTGAATGCACTCAAAGGGCAGGGATAAGAACAACACAGACTTCTCTGGGAAAAGAAACTGTGCCCTTCTGCACCTGTGTGGTAAGGCAGACTGGGGCAGTCTTAGTGCTCCCAACTCACCTTACAACAGATGGGAAGAGTAGTTATTCATCAGCCACAGTGATTGGTTCAGGGGGGCCCCATCAGCTGTGTTGGTTGCACTGTAACACTATAGGTCAACACTGACCAGCTGCTTTGCCAGCTCTGGAGCACTCCTGCAATACTTTGGGCCCTGAAGCTATTCAACCCTCCCTGTCACTTCCCTCTATCTTCCTTGTAAGTATAGTGTCTTTATACAAAGAACTGACTCCCATACCCTCCCTAGGTCTTTCTCTCAAATTCTCCCACAGAGCTCGGGACCCATGCAATTTCTGCTGGCTATCATGATATTCCAGAATTCCTTAGGTAGTGCACAGACTGGGCCTCACCTTGACCTAGAGCACTGGGTCAGAGAGTTATGTGTTCTTACCTCAGGTTCCCCAGAGCTGTGGGGAAAGAGTGAGAACTGTCTGGGAGCTGAGTCCTCTGCATTGTTTGAAATGTGAGTTCTCTACTCTTCTTTGAAGTTTAAATGTGGCCAGTTAGGCTCAGTGAGTAAAGTGTCAGCTCCAAGACTGAAGGGTCCTGGGTTCTATTCCAGTCAAGGTCATGTACCTCTGTTGCAGGCTTGATCCCGCCCCTAGTCTCTGGTCAAGGCTCTTGTGGGAGGCAAACCGATGTGTATCTCTCTCACATTGATGTTTCTCTCTCCCCCTTCTTTCCATTCTCTCTTTTAAAAATCAATAGAAAAATATCCTCAGACATAGATTTACAAAAAAAAAAAAAGGGGGTGGGGGCTATTGTTTTCTCCTGATAATAATAATAAAAAAGGTTAGGAGGGAGAAAGACAGATGGGGGAAAAATAAGAAGAGGGCAGGCAGCTGTCATATCAAAACTGCCTCCAAAGGGGCATATACATAGTTCTATGATTGCCACAGCGGGACGAGCTTCTCTGTGGGTGGGAGTGAGGGGATCAGGCCTGACACCAGGAGACCTCCTCCTCGGGAGCAAACATCTTCAAGGCCAATTCCAGCCTCTGCCAAGAAGCCAGCTCTAGATTTTGAAAAAACAAATCAAGATTCCTAAAATGTGATCACTAAGGGACAGGGCAAACAAGACCCTCAGTGTGCAGGCTGGTCCTATGGTCCTTTCTGATAAATGGGAGCCCAGCTGAGGGCTCTTGTCACAAGTGCAATTTCCCTGTGCATCCTGCTCAGCAGAGGCAGAGGAAGGTGACCTCTGTTGATAGACCTGATATAGTCAAGAGGTGTCATTGACCTATAACAAATGACTTCGAGTACTGGCTTGGTCTAGAATCTGCTCTCACAATAGCAGAAATCAATGTTTGGAGAGAAAGGTGAACTGAGACCTGACAGCTGGAAACCTGACTTAGATGCATGTCACCACCAGTTAGCCGGAGCAGCACCCAAGCCATGCAGTCAGGTCAGGGTGATTCCTGCAGTCTGACTCACAGAAACAGACAAACAACCCCACCTCTGTTCAGAGACAGACTCTCCTCTAAGGGTGACAGAGTATGTGCAGTGCCTGAGGACACCATGGGCTCAGAGAGGTGGAGCTGCCCCAGCTGTAGGAAGAACAAGGTGCAGTGGAACACAGGTACCCCAAATCAAAATAAAGTCTTTTCCTTGAAGCCCAATGCTTCATGGTGATGGGGTGCTGAGATGACCTCAGGAGTCCAATACTTGGTGTTGACTACTGCTTAGGAAAGAGATAGACCTGAGTTCAAGTCTACAGCCTTGGTCACCTCACAATCCAAGTGACCTTTAGCAGTTTCCCATCTATGAAAATGAAGACAGTAATCCCTGTCTCTGGGGGGTTGATATACTGATTGAATGAGAAAAAATATGTAACCACTTGAATAGTCACTACCTTGCAATTATTAGTAGTCATTATGTGATAAAAATAGATTAATGGGTCTCATTAGGCCCATGCAGGTGACAGCCTTCCTCACAGTTATTCAGTGGAAGGTTCAGAATTTGAATGTTGTATCTGCTGTAGTAGACAGCTTTCACAATGGCCCCAAGGATCCCTGCTTCTTGGTAATCACACCTTTGGAAGTGACAATATGTTATACTTATTGTTACGTATAACAGTCCTTATAAGATTAAGATACAAGAGTAAGTGGCTCATAGTAGAATGGTTCCCAGGAGCTGGGGGTGGGGGAAATGAGAGGTGTTAATCAAAGGGTTAAAAGTTTTAGTTATGTAAGATGGGTAATTTCTGGATATGTAATGGCAACATGATAACTATAGTAAGCAATACTATATTTTATATTTGAAATTTGCTGAAGAGTAGATCTTAAGTTTTCATACTACACACACACACAAGGTAAGATTATGTTAGTTCATTTCTCAATGTGTACATTGGAGATCATTTCTCAATGTGTACATATATAATAAAATCAAGTTACACACTATATATATATTATATAATTATATCTCAATAAAGCTTTAAAAAATCCATGGCTTTCATCTTGGACTCTGTTTTGGTCACCTCTGGGGGAAGCCAGCCACCATGTTCTGAGGACACTAGGCAACCCATGAGAGGCCCCCAGAGTGGTGGGCCTGAGAAGACACTACGGCCAGAAAGGAACAAAAGCCTGCAGCAATCACTCGAGTGAGCTTGGAAGCAGATCTTTCATATTTTATGTTAGCCAGCCTCAGCAGAAAGTTTGCCTGAAACCAAGCTAAGCCACACTCATTTCCCACTTCACAGAAACTGTGAGCAAATAAGCTGTGAAGTTTGGGATAATTTATTACAGAATGATAGATTCATACAACTGTCTTTACATTATATCTTTCAACATTATTTTTCATTTATTTGTTCTTTCAACAAATATGAACTGAGTTCCTAATATATGCCAGGCTTTAAGTTCGAGAATCCAGGAAGACAGAATCTTCCAAAGGCTGCCAGGCATCAGCATAGGGCAAGAAAGGGCAAGCAGGCGTTGTTAAAAAGGAACTGAAATAAGGTCTAAAATGAGGAGTAAGGAAGGAAAGTGAGGATGAAGGGCATTGTGGAGAGAGGAACCAGGATGGGGTACAGGGAACAGAAGAGTCTGAAGAGGTAGACCCTTGTAGACTAAATATGTAAAATTAAGCTCTGGACCTTCAAGGAGGTGATTTTTATCATGTTTCCAGGAGATGAGAAGAGAAACACTGTGAAGAGGGGTTGTATTCATTTTCTGGGGTGGCCACAACAACGTACCACACACTAGGGGCTTAAATGCTGGAAACATGTAGTTGCACAGTTCTGGAAGCCAGAAGTTTGGCATCTAGGCAGCAGCAGGGTTGGTTTCTTCTAGGGCCATAAGAGATAACCTGTCCCTTGCCTCTCCTACCTGCTGTAGTTTCCTGGTTTGCTGGTAATCTTTCACATTCCTTGTAGAAACATCATTCTGATCTCTGTCTTCATCTGCACATGAAACTCCACATTTGTTTTTGTGTCCAAATTTCCACATTTTATAAGAAACCAAATCATATTGACCTCATCTTAATTGAATTACCTCTGTAAACACTTTTTTTTTCCAAATAAGCTCACTTTTGCTGAGGTACAAGGAGTCAGGACCACAACATATCTTTTTGAGAGGGAACATAATTCAGCCCCAAAACAGAAGCACTACAGAGTATAGGGGTAAGGTGAGGGAAGTCTTTTAGAATTACAAGAAGTTCAGGAGTCTCCAGATGGTTTTTACAACTTGCCCTGGGAAGATAAGGAGGCAGAAATTAAGCAATGCCATCAGTGCTAGATTGAGAAGCCCTCTTATTCTTACTATGTTGAAGCCAGGGAGCAAATAACTGACCTTAAACTGGTGTTATGAAAGTGGCTGTCTTCAGTGCTGTATAGTTTGCTAGGGATGCCCTAAAAAACTACAAACTGGGTGACTTAACAGAAATTTATTTTCTTACAAGTCAGGAGGGTGGAAGTCTAAGATCAAGGTGCCAAAGGGGCTGGTTTCTCCGGAAGTAACTCTCTCTGGCTTGCAGAGGGGTGACTTCTGATTGTGTCCTTGCATAGTTTTCCATCTGTGTGTTTGAAGCATCCATCTTATATAAAAACTGCTGTTGGAAATTTTAACTCTGCTATTTTGGCTTCTATAAATGCTTGTTTGCTTAAATAATAAGGAAAATAATACCACTCCAATTTCAAAGAGGCCATTTAACCTTCCCTGGACGAAGTTATCAGTGCTGGCACCAGGCCAGGCCTTTGGTTGAGGTCTCAAGCACATAGGGCTCTTTAAGAACTTGCAAATGGGACTGGAAACACCACATATTTGGGAGAAAAAAGGCAAAAACTATTAATAAGGAAAGTTCCTCCATTTTGGGACCCAGAATTTGAGAGACATTCTCCTCTGGGTCCACTCATCATCATCATCATCATCATCATCATCAATGTAACTCTATCTCTCTAAGTGTTGCTTGGTTCTTCTCTGGTTTTCTGTAACATGTCCATACCCCTGCTTCTATCCTTATTTTTATAAGGATACCAGTCACATTGGATTAGGACCCACCTTAATAGCCTCATTTTAACTCATTCACTTCTTTAAAGACATTATCTTTAAATATGGTTACATTCTTAGATACTGGGGATTGATGCTTCAACATATGAATTTGAGAGGGGGACACATTTCAGTCTAGAACAAGTAGCTATAGAGGGAGTCACTGTTCTGACTTAATGAGAAATACACTAGTAGTTTTAGGTTGGTCTTTAACATGAGCAGATAAATGGCTTTCCTCCTGGCTCTTTGAAGTCCCTGTCCCGGTACCCTCCCTCCCCTTTCTGTGTGTGGAATTCCCTTCCTCACAGTTCTCCCATCTATCCCCAAGTCCATAAAGGCAGCTCTGAGGAAGCTGTTATCTCTCCCATGGGGTGGGGGGCAGTAGCTGCTGGCTATATTCCTTCTTGCTATATTTTCTGTTTTAATTCTTTGTTTTCTCACATTTTCCCTTTAAACATAGCCTGTTTTATATCTCTTTTTCTAATGTTTGTTTCTAACCCCCTCTGTTCCTCTTCTATGTAATTTTAAAGTGAAAACACATGGCTGAAAACCCAGGGCTCTCCATTTACTCAGCTGCACCTACTTATTCAATTTAAACTGAAAGGCTAGTTTACAAACTTGCAAAAGTAAGTACTGGGCCAATGTGGAGAACTGTACAAACACAGGCCTACTTGTTTCATTTCTCTCTCTCTGTTTTGCAAATGAGCTTAATAGAATAAAAGCTAGAACACACACATGTGCACACACATGCATGCATGTACACACACACACACACACACACACACACACACACACACTTTTCCCTGGAAGTTCCTCCTTGATTTCTAACTTTGTAACAAAATAAAAAGATCTTGAACAGAAAATGAGAGTTTTTTTAAGAGAAGGTTTCCAGCAAACTGTCAGTTAACATTTGTGACATCATTCCACACAATATCAGTTTTAAAGAGCTTTGGGACAGATTGTTTGATTGTTAGAAAAATGACTGAGTGATTCTGCTTTCTCTCTATAAAAACACATACAAACTAGTTTATCTGTTAATCTTCATCTTTTTTCACTTTTGGAAGTAAAATGAAGGGAGCTTTGGGAAATAGGGCAAAGGACATAATTGATGACAGCCCAGCTGTTCATATTTTAAGCAAGGGAACCAAAATGAGATAATTAACTAACCCTTAACAACTTTGGAAATAAATTCAAGTTACTTTATCATAAAGTAATAATTATATTGTAGCCATAGAATTTCCTTAAATGACCCCACCCAATTACACCATTTTGATCAGACTTTTGGGGGATATACAGAATAATCAAAATGATAATATATTAGTTTTCTTTCATTTGTAGGGCTCAGGGTTATACATTTTCATTCAGTATCTTATATGATCCTCACAATAAAAAACTTGCTCAATATTATTTTAGCAAATAAGTAGTAGAAGTTTCAAAATAATGCCTTGTGAAGGAAGCAGCACCAGAGCCTCCTACACCCCTCCAGCATGCAGAAAGAAAAGGCCATGTGGGGAGACAGCAAGAAGGTAGCTGCTACAAGCCAGGAAGAAAGTTCTCATCAGAATTCAACCCTAACAGCTCCTTGATGTTAAACAGCTTCCAGACTGTGAGACAATATATATTTGTTGTTTAAGGCCCCTCCCCGCATGGTGTTCTATTTTCTTGGCCTGGGGTTACTTCCCAAGTTTTATTCCACCTTTGGAATCAAACTCTTGCCCTTAATAGTGCCATACATTTCTCTATATGCAGAGGCTTCTGTGACAAAATCTGGAGAATTGATTGAACTTAGGAGTTTCTACAAGTAATGAAAGATTAGACAATTGGACCTACACTTAGAAATAAAAAACATCCTATATAATAAAAGACTAATATGCAAATAGAATAAATTGCAGAACAACCAAACAACTGGTCACTATGATGTGCACTGACCATCAGGGCGTACAGGCGGAGCACGGTGGGAGTTGGCAGCAGGCAGCAGAGCTGGAACACGGTGGAAATCAGCCAAGGCGGGATGGTGGAGCAGGTGAGCACTGGTTGCTATCATTGGGTGAACCTCTGGTGGTTACTGAAAATTCTTTGCTCCTGAGCATGGCGGTCCCACCCAGTATTCGCACCCACTGCCAACGCTGGCCTCACTCACACCTGCAACCGGTGCCAGAGCCACCACTTATACCCATTGCCCACAGTTCCTTCCAAGGTGCACAAATTCATGCACTGGGCCCCTAGTAATTACATAATATAAAAAAATACTACTGCTAACACAGGGTGAAATGATAATATTAACTGATATTTCTTGTTTGAAAAATTGATGTAAATCCTTCACCAGGTGTGACTCTGATAAGACTAAAGTTCTGCCCATATCTACCCTATTGTAAAGATCTCCTTCTCTTGTCCCAGTCCACCCCATATTGCAATGGCAGGTGTGCACATCAGGATGTTTTTGCTTTCAGAAGATTCAGACCATAGGTATATAATTGTTAGGGTTCATTTTGAGAATGTCATCTTATCAACATTATTTATAAGGAGATTTTCTCCTTGCTGTATTTTCTATTAAATATTTGCAATGGGCTTTTCATTATTTCTGTCTCATCCAACCTCATGAGTCCTTTCTATTGGACTCGTCCTGCTCTGCCTCACTGGCTCCTCAGCACCGAGAGCAGTTCCTGACTGGCGTCCACCAGGTAACAGATCTATTTGAGCCAAAGACTTTTTTCTAGGATATCATTTCAACATCCTTCCAGCTTCAGGCATTCAGGGGTGCTTTTTTTTAAAGTCATTGTGTTCTTCTTTTTCTATGGGCCACCCCTGAACAAAGTCCAGAAAGGCAGATATTCATTATTAATCTTCCTAGTTTCCAAACAGCTGTGGAAAATGTAAGTCCAAATTCCCAATGGTTAGTTATTGAGCACTTTCCTTTCCATGGTCCTCCAAGTCTCTCCCTTAATATGTGTGTATCAGTCCTCTGGTTCTTGGTTTGGTAACAACCAGATACAGAAACAAGCCTAAGCAGGTTGGAGGCAACACATCAAGTACAACACCCAGGAACCTTCTAGTGAGTTTATTACATTCATTATTTTTTTTTTGCCTAAGAAAAATGTATAGTGTATAGTAGATGGTAATGAGGAGCCTGGGCTTATATTTTTTCTACTAATAAACAAAGTGGAATTAGGAATACAGTGGGCGGGGCATAGTCTTAGTGATGGAGGTTGTAGCAGGAGTAGTTCCCATGGACAAGTCTGAAGGTTTAGATCCAGGACACCTGTTTAGTCCAGGGTTGGGCATCTTCCCTCATCTAATCAGCCACTTTAAACTGTACAAAGTCTTTAGAGAAGAAAATTGTATTTAAATGTTTACTGACTCTACTTCTGTTTTATTTTTCTTTAATCTGAAACAAAAACATCTTGCTATTTTTGTGGGCACAGAAGAGGGTAGCAACACAGCCCATGGGAGAGTAAGGGAGCAGGGCTTCTCCTGCCTCAGGCAGGGAATGGCTCCTGCTGATGAGGCAGGAGAAATGCCTCGCCACCTGTGGGTCTGAGTCTCCCTTATTAGCCTCTCTGTGCAGAAGACTACACAAACACCCTAGAGTGTTTTATCACTGTTATGGACTGAGTTCACCCAACCCTACTTCTTACCTTAAATTTGTGTTGAAGTCCTAACTCCTGGTCCCTAAATATGTGACTGTATGTGTAATCAGGGCCCGTAAGCGGTAATGAAGGTCAAATGAGGTCATTGGGTGGGCCCTAATCCAGTATGGCCAATATCCTCATAAAAAGAGGAGATAATGACACAGGGAAGAAGATGTGAAGATATAGGGAGAAAATGGTCATGCCAGAATTGGTGGTGCTGGTGGCATGCTGCTGATGCCTAGGATGGTGGGCTTACTCCCAACCCCATTGGTCTGCATGGTAATGGTGATGGTCTGCTGAGACCACCAGCTTCAATGTAGTCCTGACTAGCAGGGGAAAATCATAGAGGAATGGGACTACATCAAAATTAACAGCTACTGCATAGCCAAAGAAACCATCAACAAAATGAAAAGGGATCTCGCTCTATTGGGAAACATATCTGACAATGATACATCTGATAAGGGGTTAATTTTCAAAATGTATAAATAATTTATACAACTTAACAAAGGAAAACAAACAATCGAATTACAAAATGGGCAAAGGACCTAAATAGACACTTATCCAAAGAGGACATACAGATGGCCAATAGACATTGAAGAAATGCTCAAAATCACTAATCATAAGAGAGATGCAAATTAAAATGACAATGAGGAGGAACCACCAAGATGGTGGTATAGGGAAACACCTATACTGCTGCCCCATACAACAATTTCAAAACTACAACTAAAAGAAAGAACAGACATCATCCAGAATCACTGGAAGGCTGGATGAATAGAAATTCCACAAATAGAAGTAAAGATAGAAGGACACTGTGACTCAGAGGAGCAGTGGAGGGCAGAGTTGCAGAGATGATCAGAGAAAGAGGTGTGGAGCCGCATGCGAACGGAAAGGGTGGGCGGCTGAATCCCCAGTTGGTTTTCTTGAACAGAGAGGGTGACAAAGTCATCCTATTGCACTGATTTCCCAGTTCTTCATGAGTCTCAGGGAACCCAGACTCATATGGGGTGAAACTGGACTGTTAGGAGGAAGTACGCTGAAACTCGGGAGCTGCATGAGCTCGTGGCATAAAATTGGGAACTGCAGAGGTGCACAAGGTGCAGAGAGGATGCATGGGTTGTTCTCTTGTTCAGGAGGAAAACAAGAAGGGAAACCAACAGACTGCATTGTTTTCCAATGCTGGGTGAGACTTCGGGTGTGCAGACTCATTTGGGGAGAGCCTGAAGTGTCTGGAAGCAGGCAGAGCTGGGGGCAGCTTTCTCTCAGAGGTGCATGCAGCTATTACCACCCGGCACAGAGACCCAGGCGCCTTGTAGGATGGAGCTGACAGGAAACCAAGGCTGTCTGCTCAGCCCAGAGACTCCGCCCCATCTAAGCTGAGCACAGTGGCTCACACTGCATAAACACAGCTGATCCTCACAGCCAATTGGCCTTGAGGTCAAACCCTCCCAGTAGTACCAACAACAATCTAGGCTTAACTACAACAAGACTGTGCAACCCATAAAGGAGTGCACCAAGAGTATCCACCTCAGATAACTAGGGAGGCAGAGCCACTGTCCCCTAGAGGACATCTACCACACAAAGCTATGCTACTAACTCAGGGAAGCAGCCAAAATGCAGACAAGGAAACAAATCACATTTGAAATAAATGGAGGAAAAACCAACTGGACATAGAGTTCAAAACCACAGTTATAAGGTTTTTCAAGAGGCTCCTAGAAAAGGCAGATAAATTTAACGAGACCCTCGAGAATATGAGTGAGATCCTTGAGGATATGAAAAAGGACTAACTAGAAATTAAGCATACACTGACTGAAATAAAAATATTATACAGAGACCTAAAAGCAGTCTAGAGGACCACAAGAATCAAGTCAAATGTTTGAAATACAAAGAAGTAAAATCCACTCAGCTGGAAAAGCAAGAACCAAAAAGAATTCAAAAAATTGAAGATAAGGAGCCTCTGGGACAACCTCAAGCATAACAACATCCTAATTATGGGGGGTGCCAGAAAAATGGAGAGAGCAAGATACTGAAAACCTATTTGAAGAAATAGTGACCAAAAACTTCCTCCACCTGGTGAAATAGACTTACAGGTCCAGGAAGAGCACAGAACCCCAAACAAAAGGAATCCAAAGAGGACCACACCAAGACACATCATAATTAAAATGTCAAGAGCAAAAGACAGAGAGAGAATATTAAAAGCAGCAAGAGAAAAACAGTTGTTACCTACAAGGGAACACCCATACAATTGTCAGCGGATTTCTCAACAGAAACTATGCAGGCCAGATGGGAGTGGCAAGAAATATTCAAAGTGATGAATAGCAAGAATCTACAACCAAAATTACTATACCCTGCAAAGCTATCATTCAGAATTGAAGGTCAGATAAAGTGCTTCACAGATAAGAAAAAGCTAAAGGAGTTCATCACTGCCAAACCAATATTATATGAAATGCTGAAAGGTATTCTTTAAGAAGAGGAGGAGGAAAAAGATAAAAATAAAAATTATGAACAACAAATACACATCTATCAACAAATGAATCTAAAAATCAAGTGAATTAAAAATCTGATGAACAGGATAAACTGGTAAATATAACAGAATCATGGACATAGAGAGGGAATAGACTGACAATTCTTGGGGGAAAAAAGAGGTGTGGAAGGTGCAGCAAGAGACTGGACAAAAATCATACACCTATGGAAGAGGACAGTGGTGGGGGGGAGGTAAGGCCAGAGGTTGGGATGGGTACCGGGTGGAAGGGAGCTATGAGGGGGAAAAAAGAGGAACACTGTAATTAATAATCTTAACAATAAAGATTAATTAAATTTTTTAAAATAAAAATAAAATGTCAATAAAGTATAACCTTACATCTTCAACAAATGATAAGTGCTGGCCAAACTGTAGAGAAAAGGAAACCCTCATGCACTGCTGATGGGAATGCAGACTTTTGCAGTTTAGAAAACAGTGTGGAGTTTCCTAAAAAGTTAAAAATTGGAACTGCCATTTGACTCAAGATCCCACTTCTAGGAATATATCCTAAGGATCCCAAAACACCAATCATAAATAATATAAGCATCCCTATGTTAATAACAGTGTTATTTACCATAACTAAGATCTGGAAAGTCCCCATTAGTAGATGAGTGGATAAAAAAGCTGTATTACAATCACACCATGGAATATCATCCTATATAATAAAATACTAATGTGCAAATCAATTGAACAGCAGACCAACCAGTCCCCATGATGCACACCGACCACCAGAGGGCAGACTCTCAATGCAGGAGCTGCCCCCTGGTCGTCAGTGCGCTCCCATAGGGGAAACACTGCTCAGCCAGAAGGCAGGCTCAGGGCTGGTGAGCACAGTGGCGGTGGTGGGAGCCTCTCCCGCCTCTGGAGCAGCACTAAGGAGTAGCAAGCTAAGCAGTAAGGAGCAGCAAGCACACAGGTGGTAAGAAACGAAGGGTCCCGGTCTGCAAGAGGGCGCAGGCTGGCTTGAGGGACCCCTCCCCTGCAAGTATACAAATTTCATGTACTGAGCCTCTAGTTCAGCTTTAAAAAAGAAGAATCTCTAACCCTTTGAATCTCTTACCCATAATACTCTTACCTAGAGAGTATTATGGTACATGAAATAAGCTAGTGAAAGAAAGACATGTATTAAAATAAAATAAACTGATGAACAAAATAAACTGATGAACAAAATGGATTCAGAGATATGGAAGCATGGAACAGACTGACAAATCTCAAAGGGGAGATGTGGTGGTAGAAAGAGATTAACCAAAGGGCTTATATGCATACTAGGGGCCCAATGCACAAATTTGTGTACCTTGAAAGGAACTGTGGGTTGTGAGGCTGTGGTAGGCACAGGGGAAGGTCTCATCCCATCCACCAAGCTCCTACCTGACCCCTTCCACCATGGTCCCCAGTTCCCTGTCTGCCTGCAGCCCCACTCCTGCTACTCCCACATGCTGATGGTGCTGGCCCCGCTCTCACCCGCTGAAGGAGCAGATTGATTGGGGCCGGCATAACCAGAGGCAAGCTGCTGCCCTGATCGCCCCTCAGGAGCAGGGGTAGGTGAAGAAGGCCTTAGGGGCGATCAGGCCAGACAGCACACCTGCTGACAGCACCAAGTGATCAGGACTGGCGCTGGGCACTAGCAGTGGGTGCGAGCGGTGGCTCTGACACTGGCTACAGGTGCAAGTGGGCTGTCGTCAGCAGTGGGTGCGAGAGGCAGCTGCTGGCCCCAATCTCCCTCAGGATCAGGGCGAAGCGGAAAAGCCCTGAGGGGCAATTGGGGATGGCAGCTGCCACTTGCACCTGCTGATGGCACTGAGCGATCGGGGTAAGCACTGGGCACCAGTAGTGGGTGCAAGTGGCGGCTCTGGTACTGGCAGCAGGTACAAGTGCCAGGCAGGACTGCAGTACCTGGGAGCAAAGAATTTTCACTAACCACCAGAGGCTCACCTCAATGACAGCAACCGCACCCTGCCTTGGTCTGGTGCCCATACTCACCTGTTCCACCATCCTGCCGTGGCCGACCCCCACCATGTTTTGCACATGCCCCCGGTGTTTGCACATGTCATAGTGATCGATTGTTCACTTGTTCGGTTGTTCAGTTGTTCCGGTTGTTTTGCAGTTCAGTCAATTTGCATATTAGCCTTTTATTATATAGGATATGCATAATCCATGGACACAAACAATAATGTGATGAAGGCCTGGGCTGGATGGTGTAGGGTGGAAAGGGTAAATGTGGGGAAAAGGGAGACATCTGTAATACTTTTAACAACAAAGAATATATACACCTCTATGTTCATAGCAGCATTATTTACAATATCCAATATCTGGAAGTAGCCCAAGTGTCCATCAGTAGATGAGCAGATAAAATAGCTATGGTACATTTACTCCAAGCATGTAAAACTCACAGCCTGCAGGCTGCATGTGGCCCACAATTAATATTTTTGCAGCCCAGCCAATATAACAGTATGTGAGAAACTTTCTAATAAAAAAGTTTAACTTAATTTTTACAATATCCTGTTATACATAATCCTATCTAATAAAAGAATAATATGCAAAATAACCATCGCTTCATGTAAAATATGGCGGCACCCACAATTGGATGAGAATATCCAAATTGACACAACAAAGATGGAATCGCCTGCCAGAGCCATGGAGTGGGCAGAAGTAGGTGAGAGGCTTGGCTACTCTTGGTCACCCCAGCTGGCTCTGTGGCCACCACCTGGACAAAGCCATAGTGGCAGGGTCAAGGCAGAGGCAGTTAGGGACAATCAGGCTAGGAGGGCAGGGCAGTTGGGGGTGATCAGGCCAGTGGTGGGGGGAGTTGGGGTGAGCAGGCTGGCAGGCAGAGTGGTTAGGAGTGACAAACTGTCAGTCAGACACCCCCGAAGGGGTCCCAGATTGGAGAGGGTACAGGACAGGCTGAAGGATATCCACCTCCCCGCCACATGTACACATTTTGTGCACCAGGCCACTAGTTATTAATAACGAAATACATTTGTTAGTGACTAATTGCTATAATCATGTTGCATTTGTTTCCCTTATGCATCTTATGTGCAGGCACACTATTTCTCTCCACTAACACTAGCAGCGAATATTTTAGCAGCTGATTGCTAAGTCATTAGTCTTGTACTGACTTGTTTGGTGTGTGCAACAGGAAATACTTCACTTTCGGAGAACAAGAAAAATAGGTTTATTTGCATTACACTTATTAATTTGTGCAGTTATTCAGTATCTGGTAAGTTAATATTTAAGAATAAAATGTTAATTTTTATTAAAATGTTCTCGTATTTTATGATAATGATTACTCATTTATTTCAACCCTTTAAAAGTCATTGAGGAGACAGGTCTCTGAGGGCTGACTTGCCTGTGACTCCAGGCTTGCTGTTATTTCCTCAATTAATAAACCCTTACTTTCTTGACTGCAAACTCCTGTTTAGGTTTGACTCTGTTTTTATTTTATATTTAACTAGGGGCCCAGTGCACCAATTTGTGCACCTTGAAAGGAACTGTGGGCCATGAGGCTGCAGTAGGCACAGGGGTGGGTCTTAGACCATCCTCTGTACCCCTGCTCGGCCTTTTCCCTCATGGCCCCCGGTCCCCTGCCTGCTGGCAGCCCTGCTCCCACTGCTACCGCTTCCACTGGACCCAATTGCACCCACTGACAGCACAGAGCTGTTGCAACCGGCACTAGCAGCGGATGCGAGCAGGGCCACTGCTGTCAGTGGGTGCGAGGGGCACCCTCAGGAGCCCCTCAGGAGCAGGGGGCGGTGAAGAAGCCCTCAGGGGTGATCAGGGTCGATAGCTGCTGCTCATACCCTCTGATGGCACCGAGTGATCAGGACCAGCACCAGCAACAGATGAGAGCCAAAGCTCTGGCTTTGGCTGCGGATGCAGGCAGGCCTGGCACTGGCAGTAGGTGCAAGCACTGGATGGGACCGTGGCACACAGGAGCAAAGCTTTTTCAGTAACTACCTGAGGCTCCCCCCAAAGACAATGACCAGCGCCCTGCCTTGGTTTGGTGCCCTTGCTCACCTGCTCCACTGTCTCGCTGCAGCCAATGCCTGCCAGGTTCCACATATGCCCCTGGTGATCAGCGCACATCATAGTGACTAATTGGTCAGTTGTTTAGTTGTTTTGCTATTCAGTTTATTTGCATACTAGCCTTTTATTATATAGGGTGTTGGGAGTATTACAAATGTCTCCATCTCATGTCCCTTCCCCTTCATCACACAATTCCCATCCCGTGCCAGGCCTTCATCTTATATGCATATGCATTCTTTGGTTGATCTCTTCCTGTCCTTCTTCCTCTACCCGCTTCATTCTGAGATTTACCAAATTGTTCTATGTTTCTGTGCCTCTGGTTCTATTTCATTCATTGGTTTATTGTGTTAATTAGATTCCATTTATAAGTGATACTTGTGTTTCTCTGATTTATTTTGCTGAGCATAATCATCTCGAGGCTCATGCTGTGTCAAAGAGTAATAGATCATCTTTTTTTACAACTGCATAGTACTCCATTGTGTAAATGTACCACATATTTTTTAGAAACTTGTCCATTTCATCCACGGTGTCCAGCTTGTTGACTGTTCATATGACTTACTTACAATTCTTTGTATTTCTGTGGTGTCAGTTGTTCACTTCACTTCTTTTGTTTCTAATTTTATTTATTTGGTTCCTCTCTGTTTCAAGGTTCATCAATTTTGTTTATATTTTCAAAGAACTAGCTCTTGGTTTCACTGATCTTCTGCATTATTTTTTTAGTCTCTATGCCATGTATTTCTGCTCTTATTACTATAGGCCATCCTGTGGTCGCAATCTTGTGTCCACATGAGGGCAGCCACCTTTGACCACATGGGGGCAGCCATCTTATGTCTTGGAGTGACAGTCAATTTGCATTTTACTCTTTTATTATATAGGATGTCTGGGCTTTTAAAAAATTGTTCTCCTAATTATTTCAGTTGTAATATTAGATAGTTTATTATAAATTTGTCTTGTTTTTTGAGGTAGGCCTATAGTGCTATCAACTTGCTTCTCAGGACTGCTTTCACTGTATCCTATAGATTTTGGGTGGTTGTGTATTCATTTTCATTTATTTCCAGGAAGTCTTTAATTTCTTTCTTGATTTCATTGGTGACCCATTCATTGTTTAATAACATGATTTTTAGCCTTCATGTGTTTAAATTTCTTTGAGTGTTTTTATTGTACTTGATTTCTAGTTTTATGCCATTGTGACCCAAGAAGATGCTTGATATGATTTATTTTTTGAAAAATATATGTATTTATTGATTTCAGAGAGGAAAAGAGAGAGAGATCATTGATCAACTGCCCCCTATATTTCAGAATGTCCCATTGCATTTCAGAGGAGTGTATATTCTGTAACTTTGGAGTGAAATGTCCTGTAAATGTCAATGAAATACATTTGACCTACTGTGTTGTTTAGGGTCACTGTTTCCTTGTTGATTTTTTTTGGTCTAGCTCTATCTAGTGATGTTAATGGGGTATTAAAGTCCCCTACTTGATTGTACTGCTGTCAATCTCTCCCTTTAAGTCCTCCAAAAGTTTTTTTTTTGTTTTGTTTCTTTTTTTTTTTTACTTAACTTCTATATGTTCTCAAGCCCTTTAGTATTATGAGTGGCCTTCGCTGTCTTTTGTTATGGCCTTGATTTTAAAGTCTATTTGGTCAGATATGAGCATTGCTGCCCCAGCTTTTAGTATGTTTGTTTTTTGTTTTTGTTTTTTCATTTCTAGTTGCCTGGAAAACTGTTTTACATCCCTTCACTTTCATCTGAGTCTTTTTTTCTGAGGTAGGTCTCTTGTAAATAGCATATATATGGATCATATTTTCTTATCCATTCAGCTATCCTTTGTCTTTTGATTGGAGCATTTATGCCATTGACATTTAAAGTAATAATTTGTTGTCATTTAATTTTTTATGCCTGTGTTCCTCTCTATTTCTTCTTACAACTATCTCTTTAGCATTTCTTGCAATTCTGGTTTGGTGATATTAAACTGCTTTAGCCTTTTATTCTGAAAAGTTATCTATTTCACCTTCAATTTTGAATGGTGGCCTTGTAGGATAGAGTAGTCTTGAATTCAGCCCCTTGCTTTTTATTACTTTGTATAATTCATGCCACTCCCTTTTGGCCTGAAGTGTTTCTATTGAGAAATAAGATGGTAGACTAATGGGAGCTCCTTTGTAAGTAATTTTCTGTCTCTCTCTTACAGACTTTAAGATTCTTTCTTTGTCTTAATGTTTTCCAGTTTTATTATGATGTGTCTTGATGTGGGTCTTTTGGTGATTAGGACTCTGTGTTTCCTGGACTTGTGTGACTTTTCCCTTCACAAGGGAAGGAAAGTTTTCTGTCTTTATTTTGTCAAATAGGTTCTCTATTCGTTGCTCAGAATCTTATTCTGTTATCCTTACAATGTGGATGTTGTTAAGTTCCATTTTGGTCCAAATCTCCCTTAAGCTTTCTTCCTGATTTTTAATTTCTTTTCTGATTGGATGTTATTACCTACCTTGTCTTCTAATTCATTGATTCAAGATTCAGCTTATTCTGGTCTGCTATTAATTTATTCCAGAGTATTCTTCATTCAGCTATGTCATCTTAATTTCTGACGGATTATTATTCATGGTTTCTATCTTTTTTTCCCCCTGCTGCCATAGTTCTCACTAAGTTCCTTACAGATCTCATTAATTTTTTTGTAGACCCCACTAAGTTGTTTAAGCATTCTTATAACCATTATTTTGATTTTTTTTCCTGATAAATTTTTTGTCTCCATTTTATTTAGTCTTTGTTTAGTGATGCTTCCTTTTCTTTCATTTGGGGATTGTTTCTTTGTCTCCCCATTTTAGCAGGCTGGGAGTCCAGGGTGATGGTTGAAGTGACTTAAGTCACTGGGGCAGGTTACAGAAATTCAGGGGTGACAGGCCATACTGGGTTCCAGCAATGGGTCTGATCTTCTGGTGGTACTGCATTAGGCCCTCCCAGGCACCATAGTAGATCCTTGTACCGAAGGGCATCTGGTCATAGCTTGGTATGATCTTTGAGGGGCACCATTAAGGTGTACTTGGTCACAGAGGTAAGTCCATGCATCTGGAGGCATCATGTTACAGCTGCAGGGGCCCATCACAAGGCAGTTATGTCAGTCATTTAGAGGCACCAGATCAGACACAACAGATTGCAATGGCAGGTCCATGCATCTGGGGCTTTTGGGTCACAGTGGCAGGGCCGGGCATGTGATGGCAAGGTGGTGGGGCCAGTTATCTAGGAGCATCAGGTTAGGGGCTCCAGGTCCAGGGGATAGGTCTCTATGTCTGGGCACGCCCTCATATCATAGCCATGGGGCAGGCCGGGTGAGCCTCACGTCAAGGCCTTAATTAGGCTTTGATGTGCACAAGCACGTGGACTTCTTTAAGTATGGCAACATAAATGTCTCTGTTCTTTACTTGGAAGCAGACACAGCCCTTTTCCCAGAGGTGAGTTCCTTCCTCCCTCTCCCTTCTCATTCCACCTCACTCTGTTTTCCTCCTGAATTGAAGCCTCTCCTTGGCTTCAGTTGAGAAGGAATCTTTGAAGGTTTGATCTCTCCTGCCTAAGACAATGTACTCAGTATGGACTTTCTTCTAAGATTATCCTATCCAAAGACAATAGCTGAAAGCACAGAGTACAGTTAGTTTGTTCTGTGTCTTAGACCTCTCTTAGGAAGTACAGAGACCTGGGACTAGTTTAGAATATAGTTATTTAGCTATGGGTGTAATAATGTGAACAAGGCTTATTTAAAAGTAAGTTATCAGCATTGTACAGCTGCTTTGGTATTCCCCAATATAACATCATGAAATAAGATACCTGAATTGTCATTGGCCCATTTTGCCATCACTCACCACAGCAGTTACAATGAATGCTGAAATGATAGGTGGCTCTCTGGTTTCTCCACTGGACTATCACCCCTTGAACTCGAGGTCTTACACAAAACTTGGCAAATAATACAAGCTTAAAAGTATTTTCCAACCTAGTGACTAAATTGATGAATAGGGCAGCATTACTCTCAGCAAAGATAACAGCCAAGTTTCTGGACCTTCATGAGAGATTATAGTCCTCATTGTTTAGTATTTGTGATTCCAAAAACATTAGCTTTGCCCTCACCACCAATCCAGAGGAGTGTCCCATGCGCTCCTTTTAAGAGGAGATTCCCTGTCCTCTAGCACATTGCCAATGAGAGACAACCTACCAAATGATATTTCCAGAAGGCAATAAATATCAGTTCTGCTAATTTAATGCTTCCAAGTGTTACCCTCTTGAGCTGCATTCACACTATTACATCTTTTGATATTACCCAATGCTAGTATTAAAAAGTAAACAAGCAAACAAAACAACAATAACAACAACAACAAATACTATGCTCTAAAAGCAGAGCTCATTTGAATTCTTATTGTCCCATAAATAATGATGATGGAATTTCAGAATTTCTTGGAAGAAAACTTTGTGGGTGTATTTAATTTCTTTGGGCTTTAGGTCTCTTATGATAAAAGTAAGAATGACAATATCTAATGTGTGGCTGTTGGTGTGAAGATAAGAAACAGTGCATTTAAGTCACATAGCACCCAGTAGGCACTCTATAGGGCTATCCCAATATGTAAAACCCAGGGGTCGTCACATCTTAAATGACTGGGGCAGGTGACTGAACAGGAGGCTGCGTGGGGTGACCAACCGGCAGTGGGAGGGGAGCAGTGAGGGACCACCGAAGGACTGGGCCCTGGGCTGGAGGCCAAAGGAAATGGCCTTCAAACTTGGGGCCCAGAGCTCCCTGAAGAAAGTGCTTCTGTTTGTTTAGTCCATTGGTTTTAAATCAGACTACACCCCCACAAATGGGGTAAGAGGAAACTGTTCAAAGTGCCTTCGGAAATTGCAAACTCTTGATGCACTTGAGCGAACCCTTCCCAGCATAGCTGTCTTCGTGCTTTTCTGGGACACTTTTGAAGGAAGGAAAGGGATCAGGGGCCCCCATGGCTCTTCCTCGGGGACAGAGCTGGAAAAGCAAAGTTTCCCAAGGAGATGGAAGTGCAGTGGGGACCCTCCCAGCTTGGGGAGGGCTGTGCCCAGATGACCCCTGTGCTTCAGGGTGGGGGCATGGCATACAGGGTGGAACAGCAAATAGTAAAGGTCCAGCAGACACAACAGACACCCGGCCTGCAGGCCGCCTGAGGAGGGGTGTCAGATGCATGAAGGAAAGGCTTAACATCTCTGTCATCGCTTTGGTTTTCAGAATTCCCTGCTTCCCATCTGTCAGCTCCCTCCCTCTCGGGGGCACTGTCATCACCACATGGGGGCAACTGGAATATTGTATCTCAAGAGGATTGCCCCAGTGTTCGTATCCTTTTTTGCGACGATGAAAAAATCCCAAAGAACAAGAATGGAGACAGACTACTGTCCTTTAGACTTAAAAAAAACACACCAGAAGTGTCCTGCAAAGAGCTGAGACTTGTTTCTGTCCATGCGCCTCAGTGGGATTGGATGAGGAAATGGCCCAGCTTGGCCCTGACTTTACCTCTTGTTACTCTCGAAGGTGTCTGCCACAATGTGAACAAACTGCCACCATTTGGAATAGGGGCTCATAGAAAGTCTGCATTCCCAGCTTTTCTTGAAACAGATCCGTGTCCTGCAGCTGTGGCCACCGTCCTGAGACCAGGTCCTGTCGCTGGGAATCAGAGGACACTGGAATGGAGGACCCCCCCCCCCATGCCCTTTTACATTCAGGGATTGAGCTGAACTCTCTTTGGGGAGGCCTGGCAGGGGTGACGGGTGTCACAGATGGAAGGATGGAGAATGGAGAGGCAGACACCCTGCTCGGTCCCTCCCTGGGTGGGGTCAGACAGATGAAGGCCGGCCCGCCCGCCCCACAATTGGGTGAGGTAGCGTCCTCTGTGTCCACCTCTCACCCCATGGGCCTGGACACTCCTCCCCTCAGCTCCGGGCAGCCCTCTGCCCTCATGTGCTGCTCACCCTAAATGAGAAGGAAGAGAGCCATTGGCCCACAGATAACTACACAGAAAGATAGGACTCATGGCTGGTGAGCACAGTGGCAGTTGCGGGAGCCTCTCCTGCCTCTACAGTAGCCCTAAGGAGCAGTGAGTCGAGTGGTAAGGACCAGCGAGCAGCTGGGCAGTAAGGAGTGAGAGGTCCTGGATTGGGAGAGGGATTTCCAACTGTTGATTTAGGCCCGTTTGCCTGTAGGGAACGCGCCTAAGCCGACAGGCAGACATCCCCTGAGGTGTCCTGGACTGTAAGAGGGTGCAGGCTAGTCTGAGGGACCCCTCCTCCCAAGCGAATGTACACTAGGCCTCTAGTTAATAATATTAAGTCACTAGAGTTAGAATTATGCTTCTCTGCTTTCGTTTTTGGCTGGCCTGCCAGGAAACTCAAAACTAATTTGTTGGTCAATCACAGCAACACACACATTCTTTCAGTTAGCACAGTTGCTTTTTCCATAGCTTCTGTTGTTCTCCTTTGTAAGTTCCTGTCACGTAGCTAGTGTGGCTTGTCAGCGTCACTATCCCCGCCCGCAGGCAGTCATTTTAACTACTGTATCTCTTTAAGCAAGCAAGAGGCTGCTCTCTCTGTCACACAAAACAAAGTAAAAACAACAAATCAGCAGACATAAAACCCTGCAATAATCATGAACACAATGAGAGCCGACATTTGCTGGCCATTGGGTGGAGGGGCTCCAGGACACACACTGGGCCATGATCTTTGCTGTACAATCTCTTCATCCTCAAATCTTTTGCAGGTGACTCAGGTATAAGTAGGTGACCCACTTATACCATGTGTTTAGTCTCTGGGGAATCTTTTCTTTTCAGCAATACATTTAAGCTATGATTTCTGTATTTGACCAAAGGTTCTAGTTGTTTCATTGGGGAAGGATGTTCAGGGCATTCAGGGTCCCACTATACAGTCTGAAATAGGAGAGGATTTACAATACCCTACTAATAAATCACTTTGCTGTTCTAATTACCTGGAACTGGCTTTCTTTGTTGTAAGTAGTAAGTCTCACGAGTGGAGGGAAGACACACCTTCACCAAGATCCTCAGAGCTCCTTCTCTTTCAGATAGATATTTGTTGCCTTCCAACTTCCAGGTTATGCAAGCCCCTTCCAGACCTCACGAGACTGGGAAAGGGCGGGAAGACATGAGGGCTCTCACAGGAGTAGCAGTGCGTGAGGCTGAGCAGTGGCTTCCTGCTTTCTTAGGCAGGCACAAACTTGCATCTCAGTGCTTTTAACCACCCAGAGAGGAAGCCTTAGTTTGGTTTCATCTTGGGCAAAAACTCAGTACCTTTGGTTCATGCCCAACTTTGGCCTCTGGGCCTTAGGATCTCCGTTTCCAGGATTTCGGGTCACTCCGTTCCTGAAGGCAGATGTTAGGTCTAAGTTGAGGGTATTTTCAGGAATCAGCAACATTTCAAAAAAAATTAAGGCAAGGATTTTATATGATCAGAAAAGACATGAAAAATGACTGACTTGGTTTCCATAATTTCATTAGAATGGAAATGTGTAGCACACACAAAAGACATAATCTCAGAATAAAAATAATTGAGCCATGTCAACTTTAGGACAAGCTCAGTCTTTGGTCTTTTTAGATCAATAGCATGTTCATCTTAGACTTTCAGACCAGGGTTGGGAAACACTGGTATAATTACAAAGAAACAGAAGGCCTACCTCCTGTCCTGCCGTGGACACGGCCGCCTCCAGCTGGTGACACTAGTAGTGTATAATAGGGCCTTTCTCAACCCAAACTCTCCACTTTCAACCCTATGGAGGGTCCCCAGTCTCTCTCCCATCTCTGGCTATTCTAAGTGTTGGATGGAGGGGAGGGGAACAGGATGGAAACTCTGCCACTTACTCCCATAACCTCTCTGGCCATCAGCTTCCTAATAAGGCAAATATGGACCAGTTGAATTCTGCAACCCATCAAAAACATTGAGCTGAAGGTTCTCTCTTCAGGCTCATGGCTCGTCATCCTCAGGCCTCCCTCAGCATGGAGAACTTGACCTTCTCACAGTCACCTTCTAAAACAAGTGCTGGCTCAGACCGGTCTAGCCTGCAGTGGCAGAACCCCCTTAATTCCTATAGGCATCTCTTGCCTCCAGAGAAGAGGGAAGTCTATACAGAGGCATCCGAGATTTTAAACAAGATTTCCCTACCAGGCTGTAGGCACAAACAGAGAAAACATTTCATTATCCAGAAGAATGATCTGCGGAGGCCGTGTAAGCAGCTGGCTCTCCCAATGGCATTGACTGGCTTCCTGATTTTGTTTCTGTGCTGAGAAGAGGCATTACAAAATAACAGAACTAAACCAAACAAAATCTTTCTTTCTTAGTAGGTGCTAAACAGAGTTGAAATCCTAATTTGTGTTTACATGTGGTAGCAGGAAGCTGTAAGCTCAGCCTCTCTCACAGAGAGCTTAGATTCCATTTAAAAAAAATCCCAAGCATCTCCTGTAAGTTTGGCCATTGGCCTGGCACCTGAAGTGCTCTCATTTGGTGGTAATGACTCATGTTTCTGGAACACCTCATGATTTGCAAAGCATGAAATCTGTACAAGGGCTCTATGTATTGTGAACCTGAAAAACTGAGCCTCAGCACACGGTGCTTCATTTCTTATGGCTTTATTTTCACCTGCTGCACATAGGCTTTCGCTACTCAATGGGGAATGTGGTTGCGGACAGACCCTGGTTTCTTAGTGACAGATTAGTGACACCAGAGAAGGAGAAGACTTCTCTCCCTCACTTCAGAATATAAAAAATTCAGGGAAAGGCTTTGGTAGACTTATCCCTGACCAATCACTGAAGTCTCCAGATGGAAGTCACATGGTTGAACAGGTCTGAGTCTAGGAGGTCCCAGGGATCTGGTCCCAGTAAATTACATGACAGGAAATAGAAGAAAAGTTTTTCCCTCAAAGGTACATAGCAGATAACAATGGAAAAGGGCTCTAAGCAGATGAAAATGAGCCATGTTCATAAATGTGGAAGGCAGTGGCCATTTGCTGAACTCTGGTGAGGGGCAGACACTCACAAGGTGCTGGACAGACGCTATAAATTGTGATCTCCAAAACAGCATTTACTGCAGGCATCACCATCCCCATTTTAACTGACGAGGAAATTGACAAGTTCTTTCCAGAGAAAGGAGCCAGAATCCCAGGAGAAGCTCCAACCCCAAATCATGTGTCAACTCCCTTTTCTTCCAATGAATGAATGTGGACAAGAGCAGTAATTTATTCCTCCTTTTGTAGCTATCCGAACGTTATGCTACAATTAATGGTTTCTTGAATGGCCATCCCTGTGGTGGTAGTTGCAGCATAGAGCTCTCCGGAGGGACCACTGTGTGGGCTGGGAGAGGATAACGTGAAGCCTCAGTGCCCCAAGGGCAGTAGGAAGAGGGGAGTTGGTAGGCTCCTGAGCATCCCAGCCAACTTTGTCACTTTACCCAGAGGTCTAGTATTTATCTGTTTATCCACACATTCAGCAAAACTACGTGTATTGGCAATATACTTAAGGATATTGTTTTAAGGATACAAGGTAAAACTTTCCATTGTCTAAGAAGCTCAGTCACCAGGGAGGAGAGACAAGTAGACCAGGACAATGCACTAGTTGGTGCAGTCACAGGGCCATGCCGGGTGTGGGAAAGCTAACCCAGCGGGCAGGCAATGGAGGAAAAGTTCAGACAGGAAGAAACACTTGAGCTGAGTCTATAACAATTAGTAGAAAGAAGTGCTATGAGGTTATAATTTACTTTAAAATGTCTAATATAGACAAGGTGATAGTATGTGCTAATTTATACTGAATTCTAGTGGTCAGTCAGTTGCTCTGATCAGAAATTGATACTCCAGATTATTTAATCAGAAGGTTCTCAATGTAAAGACAAGTCCCAGACTCCAGCTTCCTGAAAGCAAAGAAAGCCAGCTTTATTAAAGTAGTGAATACTAAAAATGGTGTAATTATTGGCTTCTTAATTAACATAATGGATAATATAAATGGTCCTTTTATTGATTAAGTTAGTGGTATTTAATAAACAGGGTGTCCCCACAAAAATAAATACACACTTTAACAGCTGATAGCTCAATTATGAAAATGAAATGTATTGTAATAAACACTGCCTTTATAATTATTCAAAATGTGTGTATATAATTTTTGGACACCCTATATGTGAATTCAATATATACTGGCTACAGCATTTCAGAGACCTTTCCAGCAGCCCATAATTAGAGTGTACAAATCTATTGTGGCTTTCAGCCTATACTGTACACTAAAACATCAGTTCTTGCACTTTATTTGTCCCGGAAGACTGCTCAGGAAGTGATTTGTTTGAAAAATGAATTATTTTCTCCCATTAAAAATAATGTACATTGAATTAATCCATTCCAGATCCACAAATGATTCCCTGTTTTAACCTTTCTTTTTTTTTTAAACCTTTCTTATATCCAGTGCAAGTCTAATGTTTGGTTTGATACTGAAACAAACAGTTATTTTAAAAATTTATTGGACACCCTCTCCTAGCCTTAAACACATCACTTTCAACACTCCTTCCAGAAGTGTCTTTCAGAAGGTCAGTATGCAGCATCTTTGCTTTTTCATATCCTGGAATGCTGTCACTGGCTAATTGCTTTTCATTTATCCAAAGCAACAACAGTTTTTCTACCTCTTCAATTGCCTGTGACCATTGTTATGTGAACACTTTCACACCCTTAGCAACATCAGCATTCTTGATGGCCTCTTTATGTTTTAAAATTGTGCTAATCCTCGATTTTGCCAGCAACAAAAGCGTTCTCTGCTTTGACGCCTGAGAGATGCTTTTTGTCATGCTGAAGTGGCATGAAAGGGTTGTCAGGTTGAAAACCAAAGTTTTGTTCTACAACCTAGACATTTTTCCCATGAATAACTTGGTCGAGAACCGTATTGTTCTCGATGGAGGCTTTCGAGAACCAAGATTGAACTGCTTTGAGCATTGTGAGCAAGGTCTGATGCCTAAATAAAGGTTTGGAAGACTCTCATTGCTGGTGGCATTACAAGAACAAGAGGGTCCTGCTTGTCTAATATGGTGTGTCTTCTCCCAGTGCACCTTCTAAGGAAAATGATCAGCAGATCACCTCAAAAGGGACTGGACCTCTCAAGCTCATAGGAGAGAGGCCTCATGCTTACTTGCTAAAATTTGTTTTATGAAAAGATAGTCAAGTGGCAGAAATTGGTCTTGAGAATTGATTTCATCATCACATAGTAAGAATTTGGGGTACAGGGTCTCCCTTTACCTGCCAAAAAGATTGTGCTTGAGCATATTGGTTTAGGTCAATTTACCTCAAGGAGTTCAACTAGATAGTATAGGCAAAGAGGAACTCATTGGGCAGGGAGGACACTAGGGACTAAGGCAGGGCCAGTCTCAGGGAGTCAAATAGGTGAGTTTGCCTGAGGTAAGTTTCCCTCCTCACTTCTGTGCTCAGCTGAGTTTGGGCCTCATTCCTTACATTAATGCTAATGAAAATATGCCCAAGGATGATTCACCCCAGAATCACCTGGGGGCATAGATTCTGCTCTTAAAAATAAGCTCCCAAGCCATTTTTCACCCAGTAGATCTTACTAATATGGGAAGCCACTCCAGGGCACTCAGCAGAGGAATGACTGGGTTGGTAGTGTAGTCTGACGCTGTGGCAGCATGATGGACTATGTTAGGGAGAGGTTTGATGTGAGACTCAGATATTGGTCAAGATTTTGGTGACAATCCAGATGATGGCTCTGGAAGGGGTGTGTATTAATTTAGGTAGTAACCAGCTGGCCTGCAAATGGGTGGGTTGAGGGAGCCAGTGGGCTATGATGACTGACAGACTTCTGGTGTGAGGCTAGGACGGACAGTGACAGCAGCAAGCCTCTTTTGGGCTACTGTTGGTTCTGTCCCCTTTGTCCTGGGAATGCAGATGACAGTTTACTCACTGTTTTGTCACTCCCTGGGCCTCTTTGGTAGCTGCCCCTACTGCCCACACTGACTTGAATTTCAGAAGTTCCCTAGTATGGCTCCTGCTGCCCACCCTGCTCCCGGGTCTGTCAGTCCTCGCCTGCGTCATGCCTGGTGGATGAGAAATTCTAGAAAATGTGGTTCAAATTATTATAGCATTATCTGATAACATTCATGTAATGAAAAATTATACCCTACACCATCACCTGCATTTAGTTCCCTTAGAAAAAAATAACACCCAAAGTGGGTTTTACAGAAGACACAACAAGGGCGGTTTCCCTCCAATCACTGTTGCCGCAAATCCCTGCCAGATGGCCAAGCAGAGAGGCTTATGTTGTAGCAAATGACAGAACCTCATTAGACATGATTTCATGTTTTAGATGCTGTACGCTTTTATACAAGGTGATGTTCATTTCTTAAACTTGTATGATGACATAATGAATGCATGTAAATGAAGTGTCCAAAGAAATGTAAAGCAATCAGTAAATTCTTTGCATATTTTATTTTTCATTTGTTGATATCCAACGCACACACATCTGGCATATTTTACATCTTTGCAATAAAACATGGTTACAATAGCTTAAGGAATTTATATATCCAAAATATTCCACCGTGATCTCAAGATGAAATTAACTTGACTTCCAGATGTTCTGTGTCCTCCCGATTCTAAGCTACAAACTCAAGATATTGCTTATAGCCTGGTGATGAATAACTTAATCATTACACCGATTCCCCAGAATTTCAGGATCTCATAAATTCAAACAACAATAAAGAAGGAATTCAGTGCTAAAACTTACTAGTATAGGTGAATAACAAATAAGCAATCACATAAATAAATAATGAGATGTTTCTGGTGCAAAGTGTCAATAGAAAGAACCCATTATCCTGTTTTATCTTTTCAAATAAGTGACTGCAAATAAATGTAAATTCTGAGAAAATTACATTCCTGTAACATGCCTCATAGCCCTACTGACACAATATGTACATCTATGACAATACAGTCACCAAATATACAAAGAAGAAACATAAATAAAGTGTATATACCCCTGGGTGTGTAACTTGATCATTACAATATATGGAAAATAATTTGATAACCATAATTTTATATCATAAAAGATGAAGTGCCTTAGACTAAGAATGTGACTTTAGGTGAGAATTTCACAGAAACCTAAAATAATAACTCTAGTTAATGTTATGATTAAGTCTAACTTGTTATTAAAGAAACTAAGCTATTCAAGAACCAAATAGAAAAACAAAACAGCAACAATAACAATCAAAAAGCATCAGATTCTCTTCCCATAAATGTACAGAGACTAAGCCAGCAGATGACTCTGGAAGAAATGTCCAAAAGCTGGGAAGTCATTACTATTGAATTAATGATCATGACTCTATTTATACAATAAAAACCCAGGCCTCATCCTTAAACCCCCTTTCTGCTGTGTCTTCAAATTATGTGGGCTGAGGCTGAATTTTCTTTGTATAAATACCAAAAGATGGCAAATAATGGCTTAGTATCCAAATGCTTTATGAGCAAATTCACCTAGAAGGGATGAATTTAGATTTAAAAGTACATACCATATTTTAGCGAAAATGTCAAAGATTACCGATTGATCCCAAATACAACCATTTTATATGAGCTGTGTCCTTGGGCAGATCTTTCTGTTTCATAGTGTGGATGCACCTTTTCCATCAAGACATCAGGGTTAAAGAGCATGCAAGTTGTAACTCCACAATAAAATTAAGAAACATTTTGGTGTGTTTTTTATACAAGGTTTTACTTTTACAAAAGTATCCCTTTAAATAAGATGTATCTGATGTACAAAGTATCAAACATGTTTTGTTTTGTTTTGTTTTGTTTTGTTTTCTCAGCTTGAAAAGAGGCTGGGAATGGGATGCAGGTTAGGTTCAGAGCTTAACTTTGTAACAACTGGACACAAGGTTCCTCAGAATTGTCAAAAGTCTCTTGTGCGTCCTACTACCTTTTTTAATTAACCACAATATATGAAATAATTACCATAACATTTCCCAGTTCTTATAATTTACATGATATAAACTTGCTCGGTAGCAGCTGGTATTTAGTCGTGAAGAAAGACACAAAGTAAAATGGCTGCTGACTACAATGTACAACTATTGCTGGGCGTGATGGGGTGTACAGCCAATCGGCGAGGATGGGGATGAGTTTTTCCACCGGAGAGATCGCCTTTCCTGAAGCACTTGTGCTCTCAGCCTTCACTTGGCTTTTGGTTCTTCCTTTGTCTTCAGTATCTATTCTGGTGCTCGTAATGCCACCGATTAAAATCTATATTGAAAGCTACAATGCTACCAGAAGCCATGCCAGTGATCAGAGTCCTGGGAAAGCAAAGACAGCAGTAAGGATGACATAAGTAGCTGAAGTGGTTGTCACTTTACACTAGACATGACCATGGTCTCACAGTTCGCCACATCTCAGTCCTGTGTCCATTGAGACAGGACTGAAATGTAGTCATGGTTCTCCTGAATGAAGCTGAATCAACCCCACACACCTGAACTGCCAGACTGGGTACAGCTTAATGCTTGGTAGGACATCTTGTCAGATGAGCACCTGGAGTATGCACCCTCAATATATGTTTATCTAATAATTCATAACTTATGTGCATGTGCTATAAGTCCAACATAGGTAATTAAAAAACACAAAAAAACCCTGAAATTAAGGATGAGATTATTTTTGTGTTTCATAAGGACATAGAAACTTGATAGTATCTTTCCTTACTTCTCTTCAGGATCCTTGACTCTACTGTGACTTTGCATATGCTCTCTGAATGACCCACCTCCCACACCTAGAGAAAGCCTTTACTGTCCCCCCACTCCTCCAGAAGACACAGGTCTATTATTCTGTCCTTGCTTTTCTCACATACAATTATTGTTATTTGAGCTCTTTGGGGTCAGTAGTCTTGTTATGTGTTATATCCTGCTTAATCTATGATGGTGGTAGCAAATGTTTGCAACCTGAATATATGATGAATAAATATGAATATCAGAGAGAACAGTTCAACTACTTAAGAACACAAATTATTTCAAATACTTTAGAAACATCTTTGCATATATAAGTAATTACCCAGTAAACCATTCCTATTTATTCATTAATATAGACTACAGCATCTTAGAACACTCTAAGAATAATCTGCTTAAATTTTCTTTAAAAACAGGCTGAGCTGCAGATAAAATATCCCTTCTCCAAACTAAATTAAATTATACTGTTTTTTATGACTTCAATACCATTTTACTATATTGTAAAGATGCTTTGTTAAATTTATTATATAAGCCTTAATATTCATATTTTAAAAACTATTCTTATAAAAATATACATATAGTTGAAAAAATTGATTAATAAGCTTTTCTTTTTTTCTGTTAGAGGGTAGAGCAAAGGTAGGTTTACAGTTGCTCATATGGAAAACAATATAATAATTAAATAACAATATAAGAATAATCTCTGTTTCACATACAACTACAAACCTACTCTTGCCCCACCTGTGTACAGCAAAACATGAGAAATTACATACCATATTAAAATTACAGTTTTAATTTATTTAAAAAATTTAGACACTTTAAGACTTTACATTCTAAATAGTGTTTCCACTATATAATAAACCCAAAGGTGAATTTTAGGAAATAGCAAAATCCTGTTGCAAACTAAGGAATAATGAAAAATCATATTAATTAAGAAAAGATTGTAGTGTCTCAGGGAAACACATAAAATTCAATAAAATAACATAATTGAGAAAAATGTAAATAAAGAAAATGGGGTGGAGATTGTTTTGAGGAATAAGGGCGTGCCTTGCATCTTTTAAAGCAGGCACCAACTGCAGGCTACACTGTGGGTTTTTCTGAAATTAGTTAGTGGAAGTACGCTGGAAGCTGAAGTTCAGCTCTGCTGAACCTGTCTCCTTTATATCACGTAAGCCAGGGGGTCCTGGCTAAGCAGAGGGGAGGGGATGAGGGCAGAGGTGTTGATAGAATAATTCTGCTTTGGGCAGTGTCTGGCTGTGCCTGTTCATTTTCAGACTCCCTATTCTCTTTGTTTTCTTTTTGTCTTCCTTCTGTTTTCTTCTTGTCAGAATCCACTATTACAGCACATACTCCTCTTCTCAACTTACCCTTTTCTGAACTAGTCTTTTTTCCATCTGGATGCTGGAATCTTACAGCATATTTCACCCCGGTAGAATGTAAAGAACTTTCCATGACCATTCTCAAGTGATTACACTTCCCCTGGTGGCTCACCTCTGGTCATGGGATAAATCCATTGCTCTAATGCCTGCGTCACATCCGGGGTAAATGTACAGCTGCTTGAAGTCACAGGCCTGCCAGACTTCGACTACACCATTGTCCCCTCCAGTCACCAGGTTCTGGCCATCACTGCTCAGGAGAATTGCCTTCAGAAAAGGCAGAAAAACAGACATTTCTCCCAGTGTTTCCCAATCAATGGTCACTACTAAAAATACTCAATACAGTTCTCTTATAATTATTATCAACTTTCAGCCATTTGTCCAAGTTTTCTGAAGTCTGATCCGTGGAATTTCAGATGTGGAATCCACCAAAGTTATTACATAAACAAAGGATCTTATTAAAACCAATTTATATTACAAAGTAACAGAAGTCCCAAAGAGAATATTATCAATCTAATCCAGAAGAAGTTGAGAATGAAGTAACATGATGTTTTTTAAGCCCCGAATATTAACAATGTTAAGATTTTTAGAACACATGGCAGAAGCATATTGCAATACAGTTTTTAATAATGATAAACCAAGGATTACAATTTATTTGTGAGTGAAGGATAATTTGGTATATGTAATTTTGGCTATGGTCCTAAAAGTAAGATTCTTTTATAAAAACTCAGGGGATACAGCACTTATACAACTGTTTAAAACTGTGTAAAAGGAATTAAAAAAATATCTTTAAAGTCTAACCTCTAATCAAACAGCAGCTATTATCTGCAAATCCTAATTCACTGAGTTAATTACTTGGGATTAAATGATCTTTGAACAAAGATTAAATGAACTTTTTTCAAAGAATCCAGTTACACTTGGTAGAATGTAAAGAACTTATATGAATTTATATGTCTTTAAAACCAGCACACATTTATTGAATATCAGAGAAATTCTATTATGAATCCAAATATAAATCACTTAAAATAGTCAATATTTAATCTGTTGGTTTTAGTCTCTATTTAGCACTACACATGCAGATTTACCCGTGTGGAATCACTGATTTCCATTTGAGCCAAAAGCTTCCCATTGATACTGAAATTGCTGAATCGCCCTCGTTCGTAGTAAATGATACAGTGGCCTTCACTGGAGACAGAAATCAGGCGCGGGAACAAGCAGTTTTCTGGTCCTTCAAGGGCTCTCAGCAAATCTCCAGTAATTGTGTGGACAAGGCAAGGGCCCTCTGCAGAACGGAGGGCATCAATGGCGAATCATTGGTGATGACAAGTCACATATTAGCAACCGTAAATCTGCAAACCATCCCTGGTATACACTCATGGGTGTGAAAGAAGGTAACAATAAAAAAGACGTATGCTGGCAAGAGCCGATGTTATGTTTGAATAGAACAAAACCAGAGAACTATTAAATAACACGCACACATCTTCCAAAATCTTCATCCAGTTAAAGACTTGATCTTTTCCTCCATCAAAAGGATATAGGTCATAGATTATGTGAGAATAAAAAACTATATGACCCAAAAGTTTTTTCTTAATTTGCTTTTAAAAATATTTTCTTTAAAGTTTAGAAGAATCATCAAAACAATTGCTAATTTTGTTTAGTGTATCAAAATTTAATATTTGTATCACCTAAATACATTATTATCAGTATTATGCATTCTATAGTCTATACATAAAATGTAAGAGGCAAATTAAAAATAATTAATCAAGTAATTCAGATTATAGTTACACTTTTTGTCATTTGAATAAATGAATAGTGAGGCAGGAGTGTAAAAGTAGTATGGGGAGTGACTTATTTGTTTCAATTGTATTCCCTCCTATAGAAATTGTGTTTGATAAGATAAAAACTGTACAAATTCATAAAAATAATTTGCTAACATAGTTTGTTATGGCCTTCTCTGCCCATCTAAAAACCTACAAAAGTAAATTACATTTCTATTTTTCAATCAGTTAATTTAAGTAGGTATGAATATTATAAAATAAGTGAAATCATAAAGCCATACCTAAGTCTTTTCTTGATTACTAAAGTAACAGAGATGCATTATAGAAATTATAGAAAATTAGAAAGAAAAATAGCATCATTTCTAAAGTCATCTGTCACCTACAGAAAATTAATGTTTGTTTCCTATACCTACTGGTGTTTTTTTTTTTAATTTTATCAGGTAGAGTGACATTACATATATTGTTAGTGTTTCTTTTTAATAAAAAAGACACTTATTGAAAATATTCTATGCATATATCTCTGGGTTATTAACTCTTAGATACACAAAAGAAGAAAACACCTTCCATACCTTCTATTTTTATGGATAAAAAGCAACCAGAATAAGCTCCTAAAAACTAAACATAGTCATCTCATCACCTTGCACAGAGAATTTTAATAGTTTCTCACTGTACATATAATAAAATAAAATAAATCACAAATCTTAGTGCCACTGGCCTCTCCCGTATCTTCAGCCTTCTTTCTCTTTAACTCTGTGGCATCCTCACCCAACCTCTTTGGTTTTCTTTCAGTTTCTCTAAGACTAGGCTTCTTCCTGCCCCAGCGCCTTCCCATAGAGAACTGGTATCTGGGCCAGAATTAGAACCCACGTTTCCTGACTTTTCCTAAAGCAACACTTCTGCTACAAACCAAACCACAACACAGACGAAAAAAGCCCCCTAAGTTAGCAATTTCCAACGTTTTTCATTCACGGCACACACAAACTAGTTTAAAAATCCTACATGCAGCAGGGTGCCTGCCAGGATACACCTGTTCAAATAGCTGCCCTGAGTGATCATTTTTTCTTTTCTGTCAGCCCCTCCCTAGTCCCCTTTACGTGGGAAGAAAAGGCTAGTGCAGCTGGTGGTCCAAGGCTCTGTCTGATGAACAGGGCGAGGCCTCACCAGGGTGACTCCACCAGGGACAGCTTCCCCTCTCTTCATCCCTTCATTTCGATATGTAAGTTTTAAGGGCTGCGTCACACAGGAAGTGCTGCAATTTCATTTCCCAGCTTTCTGGCTAGAATGCCAGTGACCACACTATATAACATAAAAGTTGTTATATCAGTCCTGGTAATTATTGATACTAAAACTAAACAGCTGCAAAACTCCTAGGTTCACATTTGTCTATAGAGAGCCTTCTAAAGAAAACAAATCATGAATCACGGTTAACTTAAGGAAATGGTACAGTTTAAAGACCCAAAATGAAAAAGTGTCTTCTGACCTTTAGCACCACTGATGACAAGTCCAAGCTCCGCACAGACAGAAACACAGACAACTTCATGGTCATGGCCTGTGAGAACAGCCCTTGGGGCAGGGTAGTCACCTGCAAGGAAACAGCAACAGAGAGTACTGTATGCTGATGGCAGACATGAAAAGGCGCGCCATTTAAAACAATAACAATGCTCATTAATGGCATTTGCTAGCTGTGCTTTACCATGAGCCAGTTACTTAACCTCTCTGCTGTTTCCTGCTTAGATGACAGGATAATGTAACAAATATAATGAGCTTACATTATAAAGTGGCTATCATCATTCCTTTTTCCTGGTTATTGTTATTAAACAGATACCAAACTGTCAAGGCATTTACATGCCTTTATCTTATTTAATACCAGCATCATTCAGATGAGTTAGGCACTGTTATTATCCCTCATTTGTAGCCAAGAAGCCCATGTTTATAACTTGTACAAGTTCATACAGTAAGCAACTTCTGGACCTAGAGCTATCTAATTTTAAAATGCATGCTCCTATCCCTTTAAAAATGTCCAAAAAAAAAAAAAAAAGAAAAGAAAGAAAAAGAAAAACAGGCTGAGGAGCTTTGACTTTTTAAAATCCTCACCAATGGATATATTTATTGATTTTAGAGAGAGAGAGGAAGAGGGAGGGAGAAAGAGAGAGAGAGAGATGAGAGAAAAAGAGAAAAAAACATTCATGTGAGAGAGAAACATGGGAAAGAAGCATTAACCAGTTACTTCTCATACTTAGGTATGTGTCCTGACCAGGAATCCAACCTAAAACCTTTTGTTTCATGGGATGACATTCCAACCAATTGAGCCACACCAGCCAGAGATGGTTTTTTAAGAAAAAGGAGAGGAAAGGAGAAATGGTCATCTTGATTTCCCTCTTGATTTAACAAAGCCAAAGCCAGCTAAAGAGTCCAGCTGAACTATTTGCCATAAGCATTCTCACTGCAAGGTGCTTTTGGGAACATTGGATGAATGCCTTCTAAGTGACGGGACAGGCTAGGAGTGGGAAGTACAGAGGTCGAAGGCATAACCCAGAACTATTGAGAATATATCAAATAACCCGGGCCTTGCACAGGCTTACTCTCGCCACTGGCTCTCAATAGTGAAAAGCAGGAAGATGAACAAGCATATGTGCACAGAGTATAGTAGGAAACAAAAAAAAATCTGCATAAAACTTAAGAGAGAATCAGAATATTTGGTGAATAAACTGCATGAAAACAGTGTGAGAAGGGTCAGCAAAGTTGAAAGGGCATCATGACCAACACTGTCTCACTGGGAAAACTAGAGAAGCCAGTTTGGAAGGAACGTGAAGGATCTCTATAGTCTTGAGGTACAAAAGTGTGGAGGAAAGGCAAACAATAGAAAGTCCTAAAGGAAATCTGGAAGGTAAATGGGGTATGGGGCCAACCTGGGGAGGGCTGTGACCGCTCCTTTGGTGGCTGGGAAAAGAGAGCCCATGCTGGCACGGAAGGAGGACTCGAGAGACTCACTGGAACAGCTCTTAGGACAAAGGAAACTGAGGAGAAAATAAACAAATGGACGACATCAAAATAAAAAGCTCCTCACAGCAAAAGAAACACCAACAAAACAACAAGAAAGCCCACTGCATGGGAGAACATATTTGCCAATGTCATCTCTGATAAGAGTTTAATCCCCAACATTTAGAGAGAATTCATACAATTTAACAAAAGGAAGATAAATGATCCAATAAAAAAATGGGCAAAGGACCTCAATAGAGACTTTTCAAAAGAGGACATAAGGAAGGCCCAGAGTCCTATGAAAACATACTCAAAGCCACTAATCATCTGAGAGATACAAATTAAAATGACAATGAGTACCATCTCACACCTGTCAGATGGCTATCACCAACAAATCAACAACCAACAAGTGCTGGGGAGGATGTGGAGAAACAGGAACCTTCCTGCACTGCTGGTGGGAATGCAGACTGGTGCAGCCACTCTGTCAAAGTGTGGAGTTTCCTCAAAAAACTAAAAATGGAACTGCCATTTGACCTAGTAATCCCACTTCTAGGAATATATCCCAAGAAATCATAAACACCAATCAGAAAGGATATATGCACCCCTATGTCCATAGCAGAACAATGTACCATAGCTAAGAGTTGGAAAAGACTTAAGTGCCCATCAGCAGGTGAGTGGATTAAAAAACTGTGGTACATCTACACAATGGAGTACTACACTGCAGTAAAAAGGAGTCCTTACTATTCATAACAGCATGGATATACCTGGAGAGCATTATGCTAAGCAAAATAATCCAGTGAGAGAAAGATAAATACCACATGATCTCACTCATTTTTGGAATGTAATGAACAACATAAACTGATGAACAAAAATAGATCCAGAGACAGAGAAGCATCGATCAAACCATCATACCTCAGAGGGAGGGTAGGGGAGGGTGGGAGTAAGGGAGAAAGATCAACCAAAGGACTTGCATGTAAGCATGTAAGCCTAACCAAAGGACACAGACACCAGAGGGTGAGGACATGAGTGGGAAAATGGGGGGCAATGGGAGGATAAGGACACATATGTAATACCTTAATCAATAAAGAAAAAATAAAATAAAACAACAACATAGATAACTGATCTATAAAATATGTGAATAACATGATTCGGGACAAGCATGTTTATACATCAATATGACAGTGTAACAGTTGGGCAGAAACAAGCAAAATAAAATTCAACAAAAAATGGGAAAAAAAGATTCACTAATGTGAAACTCACTTGAAGGCAGTGTAATCAGAAAGATGGACATAAAACATTACAGGCAGCATAACCAGACTCAACAAATACGAATGTTTTGTAATACCCCACTATTTCATTAAAAACTTCACATGTATTAATATCTTATGTTGCCTATTTCTCTCTTTTAATTTAAAAAGATTTCTACTGATTTTATGGAGAGGAAGGGAGAGAAGAAGGGAAGGGGGGTGGGAGAGAAGGAGCAGGGGAGAAGATAGGGAGGGAGAGAGAAACATTGATTGATTGGCTACTTCCTGCATGCACCCCCCCTGGGACTCAAACCCTCCACCGTTCCGTGTTTGGGCCGGCATTCCAACCGGCCGAGCCACACCAGCCAGGGCTCTCACTGCTCGTTTTAACAGCTCTCTCTAGCTGGGACACTGGGTCATCCCGGCTGTGTTGTCAGTTGATGGTACAATATCATCTTAGCAAAGAGTAAGTATTATATGTAAATATGCCTTTGTCCATATATATAAACATCATCATTCACTTTGTCAGTATCATGGCTCATTATTTTTTTCCTTGAAAAGGCATGTTGTAACTTGGTCTAGTAACTACAACTCTTCCAGAATTCTTGGTATTTCTCAAGCTATGGTTAGGTACCCTGAGATATGTGAATATTTTCTGGAGGTAGAAAAGTTCTACAAAAAGTTTCAGATTTGAGATTTGTATTTTAATAATACTCTAAAAATGTTTTTAACCAGTTATAAAGATAAAATTTCTGTCAAAGTTTAAGTCTATGGCAATTTAAAGCTGAAATTTAATTAAGTCATTGTTTCTCCAAATAGGGATCATAGGGTCCAGAACACATTTCTCAGAGTCATTGTTAATGACAATTTTGTCCTCTTTAGTCAAGTTTGAGAAACATTATTATAGACTTACTTTTTCCTTCAAGTTCATCTTTTCAAGTTGGCATCTATCTGATTTCCCTTTGTTTTTAATATATTTTCACTAGAAGCCTAGTGCATGAAATTCATGCATAGGAGGGGGGTCCCTCAGATTGTGGGTCCTCTCACAATCTGGGACTCCTTAGAAGATGTTGGGCCTAAACTGCCAGTTGGACATCCCTCTTGCAATGTGGGATGCTACACACACCAGTGACCCTACTTTTCACACAGGTGAAAGGCATCTTGCTATTGTATGGGCAGCTCCATTTTTTTGCCCCGATTATAAAAAGTAGTACATGACATGATCCTTCTGAGGCGGCAGTACCATTTTCCCAATCTTATGGTGGAAAAACTGAAGCAGAGAGAAGTTAAGTAATTGGCTTGGTCACAGTTATAAGTGTCAGAATCAGGGTCGACCACAAAATGTGCAAGAGTCCATGCATGTCATTGCTGCATCATCCTGTTTTTTCAGTGTTAGAGTAGCCTTGCCAGTTTTAATTTTTAAATCTGAGAGATTATTCCCAATGTATAGGGTAGGGACCCTAGGCCTGGCCAGTGCTCAGGGCCATCTACGGGACACCCGGCGGGCTGAACAATGAGGGGCCTCCTCTTGAACCTGCTTTGGCTGGCAGCCTGGCACTGTCCACTGGCCAATCCTACCCCCCAATTGCAGCCACTGGTCAGGGGCAGCTCTAGCATTGACCATCTGCACCCCAGTGGTCAGTGCATGTCATACAACCAGTCATTCTGCCGTTTGGTCGATTGGCATGTTAGGATTTTATTATATAGGATTTATTTGAGAGAGGAAGGGAGAGGAAGAGAGATATAAAAACATCAATGATGACAGAGAATCATTGTTTGGCTGCCTTCTGTGCACCCCCTATTGGGGATCTAGCCCACAACTGGGTATGTGCCCTGACTAGTAATCAAGTCATGCCCTCCTGGTTCATAGGCTGCTACTCAGCCACTGAGACACACAGGCTGTGCTCCCTTTGTTTTTATAATTAAACACTTTTTATAAATTAACATATCAAACATTTATAACATATATAAGATTAAGAGAAAATAAATTATCTTATACTCACCACCTAGTTTAAGAAATATATAACGCTATAGGCCTGGTGCATGAATTTGTGCACTGGTGGGGTCCCTCAGCCTGGCCTGCACCCTCTCGCAATCCAGGACCTCTCAGGGGATGTTGGACTGCCAGTTTCAGCCTGATCCCCATAAGCCAGGCCAACAACCACACCAGTGCACAAACCTGTGCACCAGGCTTCTAGTATGCATATACGATCTCTGGTTAATCTCTTCCCGCCCTCCCCACTTCCCTCTGAGATTCATCAGTCTGTTCCATGTTTCCACCCCTGTGCATTGACCATCTGCCCCTATGGTGGTCAGTTCACATCATAGCTACTGGTCAAACAGCCAAACGACTGGATGATCACTTAGACTTTTATATATATAGATTACTAGTAACCTGAGTGCCCCCTTTCTTATATCTTAGACTTAGGGAATATTATGTCTTCTAAAAAAGAACTCTGTACTTTTCTCTTCATTCTGGCTGTTGAGTTCATGAACTTTCTTTCATAGTACTTGAGTTCCTGGCGTGATGGCCTGGTTTTTCTGTGAACTCATATTCTGGAGTGGGTGGACTCTCATCCTCTGCCCATTTTGACTCTGAGAATTGTACCTGCCTCCCAGCAAGCATTCAGCACTCTTCCCCTCTGGTGTGCCAATAGATCCTCCTTCACACCCATCATCTTCTGTCTCCCTAGAAATTGCTCACATTTTTATGTGAGTTTTCTCAGCTGCATCAGCTTCAATTTTACTTTTGAGGCAAATTTTACTTGAATGGAGTGTATGTGTGTGTGTGTGTGTGTGTGTGTGTGTGTGTGGGGAATGGTTTGGCAGGACATATCAGTTGGTGATCTTTTCTAAACTTATGTATAGTCCTATAATATGTTGAAATATTGGCAGAGTATCATTTGTAAATGTCAACAGTCTGGATTTGTATGAAACATAATTATATAATTTATAAAATTATGTTTCAAAGACATTCTGAATTTTCTGGTAAAATAAGGATAGAGTATTAAGATTTTATGTGAAATACTATCCTTAATTTTTCTAAATGAATAATTTTATCAGAGAGACTGGGGAATTGAAAAACCTTGAAATTATATGTTTAATAAAATTTACATACAGTAAGAGTTTCTCAAACTTTTTCCTTATATGCTACAGAAAGAATAAAAAACAATCTAATTCTATTGCAGGAAATTGAAAAAATGTATAAAATATTTAAAATATATTTTATTTATATAATATTTCTTTCTATTAAGAAATGCATTTTCAAAAGCTAGCATCTGATTTATAAAGTTTAAAATATTTTATTTATCATTACAATTTACCCAGATCCTTTAAATAAACTGTAGGACTTAGCTATTAGGGATATCACTTAGGACCTCTGAAAGCACTGTTTCCCTCTTTAAACTAGAGGAAAGTAAATCAAAAGTAAATAAAATATTATTCAGAGACTTTGGAGTTGGAAAACCTGCAGCAGGGAGAAAGTATATTCCCTATTTTTCATTTCATTCCCAGGGACAGATGTTATGCACTTCAACAATCATTCAAAATCCTGAGAATATTCTGTCACTGTCACATTACAATTGATGGATGTAGCTGGGGGTTAAAGTGCGGGGGGGGGGGGGAGCGGGGTGCAGGTGAGACCTCCTCTCTAAGGACCACAACACCATCACACCCAGTGTCCAGTCATTTCTTTAACAGAAGTGTACTCTGTGTGAGGGAATTAGTATGAATGATAAAGAACATACATATCCAATTTTGAGATTCTGTATGGGCAAGCATTTAAAAACTCTAAATATAAAAAGGCTTATCATAGAGAGATTCCATATCATTTTTAACAAACATCATTTCAGTATTTTCCAAACAGATGATGAAAAAAGTACAAAGGCATTAGATGTTGCCATTCACATAGAAGTGACATGAAGAGCTTTCTTAGTGAGGTAGTCTATGGCTTTTAGAGAAATTATGAAAGTAAAGATTACTCATGGTTCTTATTTTCAGCCTAATTTGTGGCACTACTAATATGCTTTGGTCCTTCTGAATCAGAACTAAGCCAAACAGCAGTGTTGCTAAGGTCTCTGACCCTCAGCACAGCTGTGCTGGAGTCAGAAGTCAAACCTGATGCCATACAACATTCGGATCTTATCTATGACTGTTGTTTAGTCATTGCAGAACCATTGGAGAAGGCATTTTTATTCATGCTTATACCTCATAAAATCTGACACATTTTTTACTTAAATCCCAGAATAAGAGATCTAATCAATGGGTGCTATAGTCACATCATTACTCTGATTTCAAGATTTATATAAAAAATTATGTTAGACATTTGCTGGTATCGCTCAGAAAAGCTGTGTCAGTGAGGAGTCTCTTGTCAAGGTCCCGTGTCATCAGCTACAGGTAGGACTGCAGCTGAGGTCTGGCTCCAGAATCCAAAATGCCTGGGCCACAAGGTAACTCACATTAAGAACATCCCATGGGATGAAAAACATTCCATGATGTGGTTTCATTTTATTATATATTCATAGAGTACTCAATGAAAAATAGAAGATAGAACCCTAATTATTCATTCTTCCTCAGACATTGCACACATTTTCCTCTGAGCACCATAGTTACAGGCAAACCTTTTCCCTTGAAGTCTTGAACCTAGATCTAGGGTACAGTACATTACTCTCCTACCATTATTTTGGGAAGGTTCCCAACATAATCAATATTGTAATCTACCTACCTTTCCCGAGGAAATGTGTTTCTGCCTGATGCCCAGAGAGCCTTCCTCCAGCCTGGTCTGTGATCTGAAGCTCTCTGATTATGAGAACATATTAGTCACTTTTCTGTTTTTTATCTTGCTTCTGACACAGGCCAAAGGCTCTTGAAGCCTTAGTTTTATGAAGGCAAAGGAAAGGCAAGCAGCTAGCCCCTTCTTAGTCACAAAACATATAAAGTCTGCTAATGTCAGGCTAAGTGTTGGAGGGCTGGGAGGTCTAGTAGACTAGGTCCTGTGCTAGAGATGTTACACTAAGATACCACCTGGCTTTCAGAAAGTCTTATGAGGTAAAACATTTTACACACATAGCTATCATTTAATTCTTAATGAGAAGATGGCTTAACATATACTAAACCTCAGGTAAGATTCCATGTTCTGAGAAGTGAGTCAAATTCATCATCTGATGTTTATGCACGGGAGGCCCGGTGCAAAATATTTGTGCAAAGGGGTGTATGTCCCTCAGTCCAGCCTGCACACTCTCCAGTTGGGACCCCTTGAGGGATGTCCGACTACCTGCTTAGGCTTGATCCAGATAGGATCGGGCCTAAACCAGCAGTTGGACATCCCTGTCACAATCCAGGACTGCTGGCTCCCAACTGCTCACCTGCCTGCCTTCCTGATTGCCCCTAACCGCTTCTACCTTCCACCCTTATCACCCCTTAATCTCTCCCCTGCAGCCTGATTGATGCCTAACTGCTCTCCTGCCAGCCTGTTTGCTTTTAGCTGCCCTCCCTTGCAGGCCTGGTCCCTCCCAACTGCCCTCCCCTGCTGGCCATTTTGTGGTGGCCATCTTGTGTCCACATGGGGTCAGTCATCTTTGACTACATGGGGGAAGCCATCTTGTGTGTTGGAGTGACAGTAAATTTGCATATTACTCTTTCATTAGATAAGATAGAGGCTTGGTGTGTGGATGGGGGCCAGCTGGTTTGCCCTGAAGGGCATCCCGGATCGGGGTGGGGGTTTCCTTGGGGTGAGGGCAGCCTGGGCGAGGGGCCTGTGGCAGTTTGCAGGCCGGCCACACACCCAGGCCACCCAAGCGGAGGCCCTGGTATCTGGGATTTACTTTATCTTCTATAATTGAAACTTCGTAGCCTTAAGCAGAGGTCAAGGCAGGCCAGGGCTGTGAAAACTTGGCTTCCTCCATTGCCGGGGAAACCCAAGCCTCCTGCTTTCTCCGTGGCCACAGCCATCTTGGTTGGGTTAATTTGCATACTCACTCCTGATTGCTGTTGGGTGTGGCTTGTGGGGTAGTGGAGTTATAGTCAATTTGCATATTACTCTTTTATTAGGTAGGATACATTTGAAATACCTCTGGGCTATTCTTTACTCATGCTTTCATCTCTTATAATGCCAATGCTTGCTTAGTGGTGGTTGTAGAACTGGGCACCAGGATAGTCATTTAAAAAGAAGGCTGGATGGAAACAAAGATAGGAATGTAATCTGACCAATGTTTTGTGACAGGTTATGGCTGGCAGGAGGGTCAGAGTCCAGAGCTGAAGCGTGCACAATGGGAGCCTGGGAAGGAATGTGTGCATAGCCGGAGTCTCTTCTTCAGTGGTCTTCTCATTGCAGAGTGGGCATGATGCTCATACATTGCTAAAATACTTGTTTGTAAAAGTTAAATAGAAATATCACAATACCAATGTCTTATACATATCCTATCTAATAAAAGAGTAATATGCAAATTTGACCATACCTTTGCCACACCCACAAGCCACGCCCACAGCCACGCTCACCAGTCAATCAGGAGCAAATTATGCAAATAAACCCCAACCAAGATGGCTGCCACCACTGAGAGCAGGAGGAAGACTTGGGTTTCTCTGGCAACAGATGAAGCCAAGCTTTCTGCCTCCCTAGGCCTCTACTCAATGTTACAAAGTTCAAATTATAAAAGATACAGAAATGGCGGCAGCCACTGAGCTGGAAAGAACAGAGGCTTCCGTTTCCCTGGCAACGGAGGAAGCCAAACTTTCAGCCTCCCATTGCCGGCCTAGCCCTCCACTCTAGGCTACAATGTTTCAAACAAATGGCTGCCGCCCTGGAGCAAGCAGAAGGCTTGGCTCCGCTCTAGCCTACAAAGTTTCAATTGTAGACATAGATTAATCCCAGATCCCAGGGTCTCCACTTGGGTCGCTGGAGGGCGTGGCCAGCCTGCAAACCTCCACAGGCCCCTCGCCCAGGCTGCCCCTCACCCCAAGGCAAGAATCCCCACCCTGATCTGGGACACTCTTCAGGGCAAACCAGCTGGCCCCCACCCATGCACCAGGCCTCTATCCTACCTAATAAAATAGTAATATGCAGACTGACCATCACTCCCAACACATGAGGGCTGCCCCCATGTGGTCAAAGATCCTGCCCCCATGTGGACACAAGATGGCCACCACAAGATGGCCAGCAGGTAAGGGTGTTTGGAGGTTCCAGGCCTGCAAGGGAGGGCAATTGTGGGCGAGCAGGCCAGCAGGGGAGGGCACTTGGGAGGGACCAGGCCTTCAAGGGAGGGCAGTTGGGGATGATCAAGTCTGCAGGGAATGGCAATTAGGGGTGACCAGGCTGGCAGAGGAGGAAAGTTGGGGCAAACAGGCTGGCAGGGGAGCAGTTAGACATCAATTAGGCTGGCAGGGTAGTGGTTAGGGGGTGATCAGGCTGGCAGGCAGAAGCAGTTAGGGCAATCAGGGAGGCAGGCAGGTGAGCAGTTTGGAGCCAGCAGTCCTGGATTGTGAGAAAGATGCCTGATTGCCCGTTTAGGCCCTATCCTAGACGGGCAGTGTGGGACATACCTTGAGGGGTCCCAAATTGGAGATGGTGCAGGCTGGGCTAAGGGACATCCCTTGCGCCCCCCTCCTCCCCTGTACACAAATTTCGTGCACCAGGCCTCTGTTATTAGAATATTTATAGATTTGATTTGAAAAGATGAACAGTAAATTCTCTTTCAAATTTCCTATTGCTATGATTTTCAAACTTTTCTATACATGTATTAACTAGCTCTGTATAAAACACCTCATATCTGGTATAAACATCAAAGCCACACATTTTAAAAGCAGATTTGATTTTGAGCTGAGGTCCCAATGTGTTTTAAAACTCTTCGGAAGAGACAACAATGTTGACTTGCCCCTCTTGTGACTATCTTGTTAGAAGACACAGAACCTAATAAGAAATGTGAAGTCCCAAGATCAGTGAAATTTGGGGCTCCAGGAACTCTAGGAATAGCATTGATCCTTTTAAAGGACACCAGGCAGATATGTGTTGTAATATATTGCAAAGAGGGGCTCAGGAGGATTAGCAACCAAGTCCAAGATACCTACCTGACAAAAAAGTCAATCAGCTTTTAGCACAAATTGCTTGTTCTGCTCTCCTTTCTCTCATGCAGTAGACCGCTCCCAATTAAAGTGCACAAATTAATTTTTATCACTTCCAATTTAGTTTCAGAATTTTTGTGAAAGTCTGTTTCAGATTAAAGCACCTGTCCCTCGCATGCCTACAATTCTGTTATTGAGTCAGGAGCTATTTAAATATCTAAGAACATTTTGATGTTCACAGTCACAAGTTTGAAAGAGTAATAATGATTGTTAGTGTTATAAAATCTTAGATAATTAAAAAATAATATGCAAATTGTCCCTTCAGGAGTTTGACTGACCAGGAGTGTGACCGCTTGCTATGACAGGCTCTGACCACCAGAGAGCAGCATGGAACAAAGGAAGGCTCTGGCCAGCAGCTGGAAGGCACCAATCAGCTCTGATCACCGGCCAGGCCAAGGGACCCTACCCGTGCACAAATTTCATGCACCAGGGCTCTAGTATATTAATAAAACAACTACAATTCAACTATAACCTATGTTAGGTAGCTTTGTCTTTATTCTTTTATGGTTCAAAACTCTGTGTAATAATCTGTTTTAAAATTTTCATTGTCTTAGTCATAAATTCATTGAAACTATAAAATAATTAGAAAAAAAGCCTTTTTTCTGAGATGTTCAATCACAACAATATTTTTGACACAATAAAACCATAAACTCTTTCCATATCTAAGAAATCCACAAACATTACTTATTTTTCTCTGTGGCACTAACAGAACTATCCATTGAAAAATAATGATAATGCAAAAGAAAGCATAAATATACAGTGGTGAGCAAAAGTAGATTAAATTCCTAGCCATCACCATCTAAAAGATAAGTCATAAATAAGGATATAAGATAATGATAACATGATGAGACAAATAATACAAATAAATATTAAAATGATGAATAAATAACAATGCAAGAATAAACTGTTTCACATACTCACAACTGTAAATCTACTTTTTGCTCATCCCTGTATTAAAGTAACTTGAATCTACCTTGAGCAGTGTGCAAAGTAAGGTGAGTAAATGCATCTTTTGATGTGGTATTGCATAAATAGGATTCAGCCTCTGACATAGAAAGCAATTCATTATCTATATCAAAGCTAATCTCTGAATCCTAACAGCCACTGGAATAGTACGTTTCATGCTAGGACTGCAAGTCTATGTTAATATATACAACCCTCCAAACCTAAAGGCACTATGTCACACACTTAAATATGAATTCATAAATAACTAGCTTTTTGGTCTTGAGGAGAAATGCATAATGAAATAGAAAACACAAAGCCTGATTCTATGACCTGTGAATTGGTAGTTAGAACAGATTAAACTGGAAGAGAAAAAAATATTTTTCTTTCATATTGTGAGTTTTCTGATAGCAAGAGCTACATCTATGTCAACACCATGACTGATCCCTGATGCGACAGTTAATTCAGTGTGTGCTGTGATTGCCTTTACAAAAAGTGCAAAAAGTGAACTGCCAATGCATATGATCTCTCTAGTCGCAAATATTTATGCTCCTAGTTAGGTTGGCTACTTTAACAGATCAAGTCATAAATCTGTCAAGTCAATCAAATACTTAGTATGATCGATTATTACTTTTCCTATTGTGATTATAAATATGGCAAAAAGCTGAAGGCAGTTTTTACATAACCATCAATTTGTACCCAAGAAGTAAGGCTAAGCATTTTGTAGATGCTCAAAATATTAATGATATCAAATATCATCTGATAGCAACTCATGATTCATGTAACGCATATGTAATGTATCAATACATCCAAACAAGAAAAGCAGTTTTGTGATCAGTGTAATATAGATTCCTGTAAACAGCAGAAGCTAAGAGATTTTGACTCTAAAGCATCCTCTGGTGATAAGACCTGGACAGCATGATGCTAAATGAAATAAGCCGGAGTACGATTTTACTCATATGTGGAATCTAATGAACAAAATGAACAAGCAAGCCAAACAGAGATAGACTCACACATAGATAGCAGGCTGACAGCTGCTGGGGGTTGAGGCTGGGTGTGGCAGGTGGAGCAATTAAGCAAAAAAGAAAAAAACTCGTAAGACAGGGACAACACTGTGGTGATTGTTATAGGGAGTGGACCTGGAGGGAGGCAGAGGAGGATGTAGAGGGAGGATAAATGGTGATGGATGGAGACTTGACTTGGGGTGGTGAACACACAATGTAGTGTACAGATGATATTTTATGGAATTGTGCACTTGAAGCCTATATAATTTTGTTAACCAGTGTCATCACAATAAGTTTTAAAAGAATAGTACCAACACACAGTAGACATTCAATACATGCTTGTAGTCTGACTGACACTTTGGGTGCTCAGCCTGTGTGCTCTAGAAGAGCACTACATGTATTAAAGATAACATGAAATAAAGCCATGTAACCTATGTCCACATTAAATGTCCAATAAAGTCTTGACCAGGTGGGTTTTATGAAAGTGGTTTAGGTTCATAATGATGACAACATCTATTAATAAAAATAAATTCTTATATGTGGAGGTAATACTGAAAAATATACACTGATAATATTCTGCTGAAACTTCTTTTTAATTATTTATTTATTATTTATTTTTCTTTATTGATTAAGGCATTACGTATGTGTCCTTATTCCCCCATGGCCACCGACCCCCCACTCTGGCTCTCACCACCCTGTTGTCTGTGTCCATTGGTTAGGCTTATAATCATGCATACAAGTCCTTTGGTTGATCTCTCCCCCTTACCCCACCCTCCCCTACCTTCCCTCTGAGGTTTGATGGCCTGATCGATGCTTCTGCTGCTGTGATTTCTTAAGCAATCTTAAATAAAATGCTGCATTTTAACAAATACAATATTCACAATTTTATTCTTAAGGATTAATATAAACATTTCCATTTATATTGCTTTTGTTGCAAGGTACTTTAAACACCCCAAATATTACTACATCTAACTTTTCTTGCTAACTGATGGATCAAATCTATAATCAATTGTTAACCATCTTTTGGTTTAAAATAACATTAGAGAATAAAGTAAAATAAAGTAGCTAACAAATAACTACTATAATTTAACATTTTTCTTCAAAATTTTTTACATCATAGCAGTAAATTATATAAAATATCTTATCTCTACCAGATGATAGCTTTCAAGAATTAAATACTTTTTTGAAATATAATTTTAATCATTTCTGAGTTTCATTTTGAAGATGTTAATTGATTGGATTTAAAAATGTTTAATAATAAATCTAATTTTTGTCAATATAAATAGACAATACTACACAGACTTGCTGCTTAATTCAACTTTTCTAATGAATGTTAATACTACTGTTTATATACAGAAACATTGGAAATATGTGAAAATACATTCAGATACAATAATGTGATAATATTCTATACTTGAGAATAATAAAGCTATCACTGGCTGATCAGATGTCACACACACACACACACAGAAACACATTAATTTGTTAGTATTTGGAATATGATGTTTCTTATAAGGTAGAATTCGTAACTAGTTATTTGGCCAGTTGGAAATCAAGCAAAGTTGATTTTTTCCCCCTTAAACCAGTATTACATCTTAGTTCACAACTTAAAACAGAGGCTGAAATGTATGATACACACACTATCTTTTATCTACATTAAGAGACATTATTTCACAATACACTTTGTTTCTTCATCTACTGCTTTTCAACGATAGCTACAAGCAAGAATAAAACCTCTCAAAATATTTGGTCATCTATTCTATCTACCTATCTATCTATTTATCTAGCCATCATCATTTTATTATTTATCTATTTGTTTTCTGTACTATGATAGCGCCTTTGCTCCTATCAATTGAAAACCATGTCCTATTTTTTGCAGTATTCCTGTCAAAACACACAAGAGTGGGAGGTGAGTGGGACCTGAGTAGTAAACGCACAGTTCAGTGTCCATCCCCAGCCATCGCCCAGGGTGGAATGGCCAGAGAAGGCAGCCTCCAGCCATGCAGTTGCAATATGCCGTTTTACACATTTCTCACCTACTCCAGTGGTAGACGCGAGTACTCTTAAGAAATTCTTATCTCTGTTAGTCAGCAATATTCCCTTAAGTCATGTTTTGGGTTATTTTGGAGTACTGGTTAAGCTTGGACCAATGTATGAATTATATTAGAATAACTCTGGTTTAGGTCCTTGCCATTACCAATGCTTTATAGAAACTATTCTCTATTTTACTGTAAGCATGTGAATAAGAACTACTAAAAGCTTGGTAATTAAAAACAGTAATTATATCTAGGCGACCTCTTCTCTACTTCTCAATCATTTAACACTATTCATTGAAAACCTATAATGTGTGTTACTATGTGTGTTACTATGGTGTGTGTTACTATAGTGTGTGTTACTATAGTGTGTGTTACTATAGTGTGTGTTACTATAGTGTGTGTTACTATAGTGTGTGTTACTATGGTGTGTGTTACTATAGTGTGTGTTACTATAGTGTGTGTTACTATAGTGTGTGTTACTATGGTATGTGTTACTATAGTGTGTGTTACTATAGTGTGTGTTACTATGGTGTGTGTTACTATAGTGTGTGTTACTATAGTGTGTGTTACTATAATCTGTGTGTTACTATGGTGTGTGTTACTATAGTGTGTGTTACTATAGTGTGTGTTACTATAGTGTGTGTTACTATAATGTGTGTGTTACTATAGTGTGTGTTACTATAATGTGTGTTACTATGGTGTGTGTTACTATAATGTGTGTGTTACTATAGTGTGTGTTACTATAATGTGTGTTACTATGGTGTGTGTTACTATAATGTGTGTTACTATGGTGCGTGTTACTATGATGTGTGTTACTATGATGTGTGTTACTATAGTGTGTGTTACTATGGTGTGTGTTACTATAGTGTGTGTTACTATAGTGTGTGTTACTATGGTGTGTGTTACTATAGTGTGTGTTACTATAGTGTGTGTTACTATAATCTGTGTGTTACTATGGTGTGTGTTACTATAGTGTGTGTTACTATAGTGTGTGTTACTATAGTGTGTGTTACTATAATGTGTGTTACTATGGTGTGTGTTACTATGGTGTGTGTTACTATGGTGTGTGTTACTATGGTGTGTGTTACTATAGTGTGTGTTACTATAGTGTGTGTTACTATGGTGTGTGTTACTATGGTGTGTGTTACTATAGTGTGTGTTACTATAGTGTGTGTTACTATAATGTGTGTGTTACTATGGTGTGTGTTACTATAATGTGTGTGTTACTATAATGTGTGTTACTATAATGTGTGTGTTACTATAATGTGTGTTACTATAGTGTGTGTTACTATGGTGTGTGTTACTATAGTGTGTGTTACTATAGTGTGTGTTACTATAGTGTGTGTTACTATGGTGTGTGTTACTATAGTGTGTGTTACTATAGTGTGTGTTACTATGTGTGTTACTATAATGTGTGTGTTACTATGGTGTGTGTTACTATAATGTGTGTGTTACTATAATGTGTGTTACTATAATGTGTGTTACTATAATGTGTGTTACTATGGTGTGTGTTACTATGGTGTGTGTTACTATGGTGTGTGTTACTATAGTGTGTGTTACTATGGTGTGTGGTACTATGGTGTGTGTTACTATAGTGTGTGTTACTATAGTGTGTGTTACTATGGTGTGTGTTACTATAGTGTGTGTTACTATAGTGTGTGTTACTATAATCTGTGTTACTATAATGTGTGTGTTACTATGGTGTGTGTTACTATAATGTGTGTGTTACTATAATGTGTGTTACTATAATGTGTGTTACTATAATGTGTGTTACTATGGTGTGTGTTACTATGGTGTGTGTTACTATGGTGTGTGTTACTATAATGTGTGTTGCTATAATGTGTGTTACTATGGTGTGTGTTACTATAGTGTGTGTTACTATAATGTGTGTTACTATAGTGTGTGTTACTATAGTGTGTGTTACTATGGTGTGTGTTACTATAGTGTGTGTTACTATAGTGTGTCTTACTATAGTGTGTGTTACTATAGTGTGTGTTACTATGGTGTGTGTTACTATAATGTGTGTTACTATAATGTGTGTTACTATAATGTGTGTTACTATAATGTGTGTTACTATGGTGTGTGTTACTATAATGTGTGTTACTATAATGTGTGTTACTATGATGTGTGTTACTATGGTGTGTGTTACTATAATGTGTGTTACTATGGTGTGTGTTACTATGGTGTGTGTTGCTATGGTGTGTGTTGCTATGGTGTGTGTTACTATGGTGTGTGTTACTATAGTGTGTGTTCCTATAATGTTTGTTACTATGGTGTGTGTTACTATGGTGTGTGTTACTATAATGTGTGTTACTATAGTGTGTGTTACTATAGTGTGTGTTACTATAGTGTGTGTTACTATAGTGTGTGTTACTATGGTGTGTGTTACTATAATGTGTGTTACTATGGTGTGTGTTACTATAGTGTGTGTTACTATGGTGTGTGTTACTATGGTGTGTGTTACTATAGTGTGTGTTACTATGGCGTGTGTTGCTATGGCGTGTGTTACTATGGTGTGTGTTACTATAATGTGTGTTACTATGGTGTGTGTTACTATGGTGTGTGTTGCTATGGTGTGTGTTGCTATGGTGTGTGTTACTATGGTGTGTGTTACTATGGTGTGTGTTACTATGATGTGTTTTACTATGATGTGTGTTACTATGATGTGTGTTACTATAATGTGTGTTACTATGGTGTGTGTTACTATGGTGTGTGTTACTATAATGTGTGTTACTATGGTGTGTGTTACTATAATGTGTGTTACTATGGTGTGTGTTACTATGTTGTGTGTTACTATGGTGTGTGTTACTATGATGTGTGTTACTATGGTGTGTGTTACTATAGTGTGTGTTACTATAATGTGTGTTACTATGATGTGTGTTACTATGGTGTGTGTTACTATAATGTGTGTTACTATAATGTGTGTTACTATGATGTGTGTTACTATAATGTGTGTTACTATGGTGTGTGTTACTATAATGTGTGTTACTATAATGTGTGTTACTATGATGTGTGTTACTATGGTGTGTGTTACTATAATGTGTGTTACTATGGTGTGTGTTACTATGGTGTGTGTTGCTATGGTGTGTGTTGCTATGGTGTGTGTTACTATAATGTGTGTTACTATAGTGTGTGTTACTATAGTGTGTGTTACTATAGTGTGTGTTACTATAGTGTGTGTTCCTATAATGTTTGTTACTATGGTGTGTGTTACTATGGTGTGTGTTACTATGGTGTGTGTTACTATAGTGTGTGTTACTATAGTGTGTCTTACTATAGTGTGTGTTACTATAGTGTGTGTTACTATGGTGTGTGTTACTATAATGTGTGTTACTATAATGTGTGTTACTATAATGTGTGTTACTATAATGTGTGTTACTATGGTGTGTGTTACTATAATGTGTGTTACTATAATGTGTGTTACTATGATGTGTGTTACTATGGTGTGTGTTACTATAATGTGTGTTACTATGGTGTGTGTTACTATGGTGTGTGTTGCTATGGTGTGTGTTGCTATGGTGTGTGTTGCTATAATGTGTGTTACTATAGTGTGTGTTACTATAGTGTGTGTTACTATGGTGTGTGTTACTATAGTGTGTGTTCCTATAATGTTTGTTACTATGGTGTGTGTTACTATGGTGTGTGTTACTATAATGTGTGTTACTATAGTGTGTGTTACTATAGTGTGTGTTACTATAGTGTGTGTTACTATGGTGTGTGTTACTATGGTGTGTGTTACTATAATGTGTGTTACTATAGTGTGTGTTACTATGGTGTGTGTTACTATAGTGTGTGTTACTATGGTGTGTGTTACTATGGTGTGTGTTACTATAGTGTGTGTTACTATGGCGTGTGTTGCTATGGCGTGTGTTGCTATGGTGTGTGTTGCTATAATGTGTGTTACTATGGTGTGTGTTACTATGGTGTGTGTTGCTATGGTGTGTGTTGCTATGGTGTGTGTTACTATAATGTGTGTTACTATAATGTGTGTTACTATGATGTGTGTTACTATGGTGTGTGTTACTATGATGTGTGTTACTATGGTGTGTGTTACTATGGTGTGTGTTACTATGGTGTGTGTTACTATGGTGTGTGTTACTATAATGTGTGTTACTATGGTGTGTGTTACTATAATGTGTGTTACTATGATGTGTGTTACTATGATGTGTGTTACTATGGTGTGTGTTACTATGGTGTGTGTTACTATGGTGTGTGTTACTATAATGTGTGTTACTATGATGTGTGTTACTATGATGTGTGTTACTATGGTGTGTGTTACTATGGTGTGTGTTACTATGGTGTGTGTTACTATAATGCGTGTTACTATGATGCGTGTTACTATGATGCGTGTTACTATGGTGCGTGTTACTATGGTGCGTGTTACTATGGTGCGTGTTACTATGGTGTGTGTTGCTATGGTGTGTGTTGCTATGGTGTGTGTTACTATAATGTGTGTTACTATAGTGTGTGTTACTATAGTGTGTGTTACTATAGTGTGTGTTACTATAGTGTGTGTTACTATGGTGTGTGTTACTAAAATGTGTGTTACTATGGTGTGTGTTACTATAATGTGTGTTACTATGGTGTGTGTTACTATAATGTGTGTTACTATAGTGTGTGTTACTATAGTGCGTGTTACTATGGTGTGTGTTACTATGGTGCGTGTTACTATAGTGTGTGTTACTATGGTGTGTGTTACTATAGTGTGTGTTACTATGGCGTGTCTTGCTATGGCGTGTGTTACTATGGCGTGTGTTACTATGGCGTGTGTTACTATAATGTGTGTTACTATGGTGTGTGTTACTATGGTGTGTGTTGCTATGGTGTGTGTTGCTATGGTGTGTGTTGCTATAATGTGTGTTACTATGGTGTGTGTTACTATGATGTGTGTTACTATGATGTGTGTTACTATGATGTGTGTTACTATGATGTGTGTTACTATGGTGTGTGTTACTATGGTGTGTGTTACTATAATGTGTGTTACTATGGTGTGTGTTACTATAATGTGTGTTACTATGGTGTGTGTTACTATGGTGTGTGTTACTATAATGTGTGTTATTATGGTGTGTGTTACTATGGTGTGTGTTACTATAATGTGTGTTACTATAATGTGTGTTACTATGATGTGTGTTACTATGGTGTGTGTTACTATGGTGTGTGTTACTATGGTGTGTGTTACTATAATGTGTGTTACTATGGTGTGTGTTACTATGGTGTGTGTTACTATGGTGTGTGTTACTATGGTGTGTGTTACTATGGTGTGTGTTGCTATAATGTTTGTTGCTATGGTGTGTGTTACTATGGTGTGTGTTACTATGGTGTGTGTTACTATAGTGTGTGTTACTATGGTGTGTGTTACTATGATGTGTGTTACTATGGTATGTGTTACTATGGTGTGTGTTACTATAATGTTTGTTACTATGGTGTGTGTTACTATGGTGTGTGTTACTATAATGTTTGTTACTATGGTGTGTGTTACTATGGTGTGTGTTACTATAGTGTGTGTTACTATAGTGTGTGTTACTATAGTGTGTGTTACTATGGTGTGTGTTACTATGGTGTGTGTTACTATAGTGTGTGTTACTATAGTGTGTGTTACTATAATGTGTGTGTTACTATGGTGTGTGTTACTATAATGTGTGTGTTACTATAATGTGTGTTACTATAATGTGTGTGTTACTATAGTGTGTGTTACTATAGTGTGTGTTACTATGTGTGTTACTATAATGTGTGTGTTACTATGGTGTGTGTTACTATAATGTGTGTGTTACTATAATGTGTGTTACTATAATGTGTGTTACTATGGTGTGTGTTACTATGGTGTGTGTTACTATGGTGTGTGTTACTATGGTGTGTGTTACTATGGTGTGTGTTACTATGGTGTGTGTTACTATGGTGTGTGTTACTATGGTGTGTGTTACTATAGTGTGTGTTACTATAGTGTGTGTTACTATGGTGTGTGTTACTATAGTGTGTGTTACTATAGTGTGTGTTACTATAGTGTGTGTTACTATAATCTGTGTTACTATAATGTGTGTGTTACTATGGTGTGTGTTACTATAATGTGTGTGTTACTATAATGTGTGTTACTATAATGTGTGTTACTATAATGTGTGTTACTATAATGTGTGTTACTATGGTGTGTGTTACTATGGTGTGTGTTACTATGGTGTGTGTTACTATAATGTGTGTTACTATAATGTGTGTTACTATAATGTGTGTTACTATGGTGTGTGTTACTATAGTGTGTGTTACTATAATGTGTGTTACTATAGTGTGTGTTACTATAATGTGTGTTACTATGGTGTGTGTTACTATAGTGTGTGTTACTATGGTGTGTGTTACTATAATGTGTGTTACTATAGTGTGTGTTACTATAATGTGTGTTACTATGTGTGTGTGTTACTATAATGTGTGTTACTATGTGTGTTACTATAGTATGTGTTACTATAATGTATGTTACTATAGTGTGTGTTACTATAATGTGTGTTACTATGGTGTGTGTTACTATAATGTGTGTTACTATAGTGTGTGTTACTATAATGTGTGTTACTATGGTGTGTGTTACTATGGTGTGTGTTACTATAATGTGTGTTACTATGGTGTGTGTTACTATAGTGTGTGTTCCTATAATGTTTGTTACTATGGTGTGTGTTACTATGGTGTGTGTTACTATGGTGTGTGTTACTAAAGTGTGTGTTACTATAGTGTGTCTTACTATAGTGTGTGTTACTATGGTGTGTGTTACTATAATGTGTGTTACTATAATGTGTGTTACTATAATGTGTGTTACTATAATGTGTGTTACTATGGTGTGTGTTACTATAATGTGTGTTACTATAATGTGTGTTACTATGATGTGTGTTACTATGGTGTGTGTTACTATAATGTGTGTTACTATGGTGTGTGTTACTATGGTGTGTGTTGCTATGGTGTGTGTTGCTATGGTGTGTGTTACTATGGTGTGTGTTACTATAGTGTGTGTTACTATAATGTGTGTTACTATGGTGTGTGTTACTATGGTGTGTGTTACTATAATGTGTGTTACTATGGTGTGTGTTACTATAGTGTGTGTTACTATAGTGTGTGTTACTATAGTGTGTGTTACTATGGTGTGTGTTACTATAATGTGTGTTACTATGGTGTGTGTTACTATAATGTGTGTTACTATAGTGTGTGTTACTATGGTGTGTGTTACTATAGTGTGTGTTACTATGGTGTGTGTTACTATGGTGTGTGTTACTATAGTGTGTGTTACTATGGCGTGTGTTGCTATGGCGTGTGTTACTATGGTGTGTGTTACTATAATGTGTGTTACTATGGTGTGTGTTACTATGGTGTGTGTTGCTATGGTGTGTGTTGCTATGGTGTGTGTTACTATGGTGTGTGTTACTATGGTGTGTGTTACTATGATGTGTTTTACTATGATGTGTGTTACTATGGTGTGTGTTACTATAATGTGTGTTACTATGGTGTGTGTTACTATGGTGTGTGTTACTATGGTGTGTGTTACTATAATGTGTGTTACTATAATGTGTGTTACTATAATGTGTGTTACTATGGTGTGTGTTACTATAGTGTGTGTTACTATAATGTGTGTTACTATGGTGTGTGTTACTATAATGTGTGTTACTATGGTGTGTGTTACTATAGTGTGTGTTACTATGGTGTGTGTTACTATAATGTGTGTTACTATAGTGTGTGTTACTATAATGTGTGTTACTATGTGTGTGTGTTACTATAATGTGTGTTACTATGTGTGTTACTATAGTATGTGTTACTATAATGTATGTTACTATAGTGTGTGTTACTATAATGTGTGTTACTATGGTGTGTGTTACTATAATGTGTGTTACTATAGTGTGTGTTACTATAATGTGTGTTACTATGGTGTGTGTTACTATGGTGTGTGTTACTATAATGTGTGTTACTATGGTGTGTGTTACTATGGTGTGTGTTGCTATGGTGTGTGTTGCTATGGTGTGTGTTACTATAATGTGTGTTACTATAGTGTGTGTTACTATGGTGTGTGTTACTATAGTGTGTGTTCCTATAATGTTTGTTACTATGGTGTGTGTTACTATGGTGTGTGTTACTATGGTGTGTGTTACTATAATGTGTGTTACTATAATGTGTGTTACTATAATGTGTGTTACTATGGTGTGTGTTACTATAATGTGTGTTACTATAATGTGTGTTACTATGATGTGTGTTACTATGGTGTGTGTTACTATAATGTGTGTTACTATGGTGTGTGTTACTATGGTGTGTGTTGCTATGGTGTGTGTTGCTATGGTGTGTGTTACTATGGTGTGTGTTACTATAGTGTGTGTTCCTATAATGTTTGTTACTATGGTGTGTGTTACTATGGTGTGTGTTACTATAATGTGTGTTACTATGGTGTGTGTTACTATAGTGTGTGTTACTATAGTGTGTGTTACTATAGTGTGTGTTACTATGGTGTGTGTTACTATAATGTGTGTTACTATGGTGTGTGTTACTATGGTGTGTGTTACTATGGTGTGTGTTACTATAGTGTGTGTTACTATAGTGTGTGTTACTATAGTGTGTGTTACTATGGTGTGTGTTACTATAGTGTGTGTTACTATAATGTGTGTTACTATGTGTGTGTGTTACTATAATGTGTGTTACTATGTGTGTTACTATAGTATGTGTTACTATAATGTATGTTACTATAGTGTGTGTTACTATAATGTGTGTTACTATGGTGTGTGTTACTATAATGTGTGTTACTATAGTGTGTGTTACTATAATGTGTGTTACTATGGTGTGTGTTACTATGGTGTGTGTTACTATAATGTGTGTTACTATGGTGTGTGTTACTATGGTGTGTGTTGCTATGGTGTGTGTTGCTATGGTGTGTGTTACTATAACGTGTGTTACTATAGTGTGTGTTACTATGGTGTGTGTTACTATAGTGTGTGTTCCTATAATGTTTGTTACTATGGTGTGTGTTACTATGGTGTGTGTTACTATGGTGTGTGTTACTAAAGTGTGTGTTACTATAGTGTGTCTTACTATAGTGTGTGTTACTATGGTGTGTGTTACTATAATGTGTGTTACTATAATGTGTGTTACTATAATGTGTGTTACTATAATGTGTGTTACTATGGTGTGTGTTACTATAATGTGTGTTACTATAATGTGTGTTACTATGATGTGTGTTACTATGGTGTGTGTTACTATAATGTGTGTTACTATGGTGTGTGTTACTATGGTGTGTGTTGCTATGGTGTGTGTTGCTATGGTGTGTGTTACTATGGTGTGTGTTACTATAGTGTGTGTTCCTATAATGTTTGTTACTATGGTGTGTGTTACTATGGTGTGTGTTACTATAATGTGTGTTACTATGGTGTGTGTTACTATAGTGTGTGTTACTATAGTGTGTGTTACTATGGTGTGTGTTACTATGGTGTGTGTTACTATAATGTGTGTTACTATGGTGTGTGTTACTATAATGTGTGTTACTATAGTGTGTGTTACTATGGTGTGTGTTACTATAGTGTGTGTTACTATGGTGTGTGTTACTATGGTGTGTGTTACTATAGTGTGTGTTACTATGGCGTGTGTTGCTATGGCGTGTGTTACTATGGTGTGTGTTACTATAATGTGTGTTACTATGGTGTGTGTTACTATGGTGTGTGTTACTATGGTGTGTGTTACTATGGTGTGTGTTGCTATGGTGTGTGTTACTATGGTGTGTGTTACTATGATGTGTTTTACTATGATGTGTGTTACTATGATGTGTGTTACTATAATGTGTGTTACTATGGTGTGTGTTACTATGGTGTGTGTTACTATAATGTGTGTTACTATGGTGTGTGTTACTATAATGTGTGTTACTATGGTGTGTGTTACTATGTTGTGTGTTACTATGATGTATGTTACTATGATGTGTGTTACTATGGTGTGTGTTACTATAGTGTGTGTTACTATAGTGTGTGTTACTATAATGTGTGTTACTATGATGTGTGTTACTATGGTGTGTGTTACTATAATGTGTGTCACTATAATGTGTGTTACTATAATGTGTGTTACTATAATGTGTGTTACTATGGTGTGTGTTACTATAATGTGTGTTACTATAATGTGTGTTACTATGATGTGTGTTACTATGGTGTGTGTTACTATAATGTGTGTTACTATGGTGTGTGTTACTATGGTGTGTGTTGCTATGGTGTGTGTTGCTATGGTGTGTGTTACTATAATGTGTGTTACTATAGTGTGTGTTACTATAGTGTGTGTTACTATGGTGTGTGTTACTATAGTGTGTGTTCCTATAATGTTTGTTACTATGGTGTGTGTTACTATGGTGTGTGTTACTATGGTGTGTGTTACTATAGTGTGTGTTACTATAGTGTGTCTTACTATAGTGTGTGTTACTATAGTGTGTGTTACTATGGTGTGTGTTACTATAATGTGTGTTACTATAATGTGTGTTACTATAATGTGAGTTACTATAATGTGTGTTACTATGGTGTGTGTTACTATAATGTGTGTTACTATAATGTGTGTTACTATGATGTGTGTTACTATGGTGTGTGTTACTATAATGTGTGTTACTATGGTGTGTGTTACTATGGTGTGTGTTGCTATGGTGTGTGTTGCTATGGTGTGTGTTACTATAATGTGTGTTACTATAGTGTGTGTTACTATAGTGTGTGTTACTATGGTGTGTGTTCCTATAATGTTTGTTACTATGGTGTGTGTTACTATGGTGTGTGTTACTATAATGTGTGTTACTATAGTGTGTGTTACTATAGTGTGTGTTACTATAGTGTGTGTTACTATGGTGTGTGTTACTATAATGTGTGTTACTATGGTGTGTGTTACTATATTGTGTGTTACTATAGTGTGTGTTACTATGGTGTGTGTTACTATAGTGTGTGTTACTATGCTGTGTGTTACTATGGTGTGTGTTACTATAGTGTGTGTTACTATGGCGTGTGTTGCTATGGCGTGTGTTACTATGGTGTGTGTTACTATAATGTGTGTTACTATGGTGTGTGTTACTATGGTGTGTGTTGCTATAATGTGTGTTACTACGGTGTGTGTTACTATGATGTGTGTTACTATGATGTGTGTTACTATGATGTGTGTTACTATAATGTGTGTTACTATGGTGTGTGTTACTATGGTGTGTGTTACTATGTTGTGTGTTACTATAATGTGTGTTACTATGGTGTGTGTTACTATAATGTGTGTTACTATAATGTGTGTTACTATGATGTGTGTTACTATGGTGTGTGTTACTATAGTGTGTGTTACTATGGTGTGTGTTACTATAATGTGTGTTACTATGATGTGTGTTACTACGATGTGTGTTACTATGGTGTGTGTTACTATGGTGTGTGTTACTATGGTGTGTGTTACTATAATGCGTGTTACTATGATGCGTGTTACTATGGTGCGTGTTACTATGGTGTGTGTTACTATGGTGTGTGTTACTATGGTGTGTGTAACTATGGTGTGTGTTACTATAATGTGTGTTACTATAGTGTGTGTTACTATAATGTGTGTTACTATGGTGTGTGTCACTATGGTGTGTGTCACTATGGTGTGTGTTACTATAATGTGTGTTACTATAATGTGTGTTACTATAATGTGTGTTACTATGGTGTGTGTTACTATAATGTGTGTTACTATAATGTGTGTTACTATGATGTGTGTTACTATGGTGTGTGTTACTATAATGTGTGTTACTATGGTGTGTGTTACTATGGTGTGTGTTGCTATGGTGTGTGTTGCTATGGTGTGTGTTACTATAATGTGTGTTACTATAGTGTGTGTTACTATAGTGTGTGTTACTATGGTGTGTGTTACTATAGTGTGTGTTCCTATAATGTTTGTTACTATGGTGTGTGTTACTATGGTGTGTGTTACTATGGTGTGTGTTACTATAGTGTGTGTTACTATAGTGTGTGTTACTATAGTGTGTGTTACTATAGTGTGTGTTACTATGGTGTGTGTTACTATAATGTGTGTTACTATAATGTGTGTTACTATAATGTGTGTTACTATAATGTGTGTTACTATGGTGTGTGTTACTATAATGTGTGTTACTATAATGTGTGTTACTATGATGTGTGTTACTATGGTGTGTGTTACTATAATGTGTGTTACTATGGTGTGTGTTACTATGGTGTGTGTTGCTATGGTGTGTGTTGCTATGGTGTGTGTTACTATAATGTGTGTTACTATAGTGTGTGTTACTATAGTGTGTGTTACTATGGTGTGTGTTCCTATAATGTTTGTTACTATGGTGTGTGTTACTATGGTGTGTGTTACTATAATGTGTGTTACTATAGTGTGTGTTACTATAGTGTGTGTTACTATAGTGTGTGTTACTATGGTGTGTGTTACTATAATGTGTGTTACTATGGTGTGTGTTACTATAATGTGTGTTACTATAGTGTGTGTTACTATGGTGTGTGTTACTATAGTGTGTGTTACTATGGTGTGTGTTACTATGGTGTGTGTTACTATAGTGTGTGTTACTATGGCGTGTGTTGCTATGGCGTGTGTTACTATGGTGTGTGTTACTATAATGTGTGTTACTATGGTGTGTGTTACTATGGTGTGTGTTGCTATGGTGTGTGTTGCTATGGTGTGTGTTGCTATAATGTGTGTTACTACGGTGTGTGTTACTATGATGTGTGTTACTATGATGTGTGTTACTATGATGTGTGTTACTATAATGTGTGTTACTATGGTGTGTGTTACTATGGTGTGTGTTACTATGTTGTGTGTTACTATAATGTGTGTTACTATGGTGTGTGTTACTATAATGTGTGTTACTATAATGTGTGTTACTATGGTGTGTGTTACTATGGTGTGTGTTACTATAGTGTGTGTTACTATGGTGTGTGTTACTATAATGTGTGTTACTATGATGTGTGTTACTACGATGTGTGTTACTATGGTGTGTGTTACTATGGTGTGTGTTACTATGGTGTGTGTTACTATGATGCGTGTTACTATGATGCGTGTTACTATGATGCGTGTTACTATGGTGCGTGTTACTATGGTGTGTGTTACTATGGTGTGTGTTACTATGGTGTGTGTTACTATGGTGTGTGTTACTATAGTGTGTGTTACTATAGTGTGTGTTACTATGGTGTGTGTTACTATGGTGTGTGTCACTATGGTGTGTGTCACTATGGTGTGTGTCACTATGGTGTGTGTCACTATGGTGTGTGTCACTATGGTGTGTGTCACTATGGTGTGTGTTACTATGGTGTGTGTTACTATGGTGTGTGTTGCTATGGTGTGTGTTGCTATGGTGTGTGTTACTATAATGTGTGTTACTATAGTGTGTGTTACTATAGTGTGTGTTACTATAGTGTGTGTTACTATAGTGTGTGTTACTATAGTGTGTGTTACTATGGTGTGTGTTACTATAATGTGTGTTACTATGGTGTGTGTTACTATAGTGTGTGTTACTATGGTGTGTGTTACTATAGTGCGTGTTACTATGGTGTGTGTTACTATGGTGCGTGTTACTATGGTGTGTGTTACTATGGTGTGTGTTACTATAGTGTGTGTTACTATGGCGTGTCTTGCTATGGCGTGTGTTACTATGGCGTGTGTTACTATGGCGTGTGTTACTATAATGTGTGTTACTATGGTGTGTGTTACTATGGTGTGTGTTGCTATGGTGTGTGTTGCTATGGTGTGTGTTACTATAATGTGTGTTACTATGGTGTGTGTTACTATGATGTGTGTTACTATGATGTGTGTTACTATGATGTGTGTTACTATAATGTGTGTTACTATGGTGTGTGTTACTATGGTGTGTGTTACTATAATGTGTGTTACTATGGTGTGTGTTACTATAATGTGTGTTACTATGGTGTGTGTTACTATGTTGTGTGTTACTATAATGTGTGTTATTATGGTGTGTGTTACTATGGTGTGTGTTACTATAATGTGTGTTACTATAATGTGTGTTACTATGGTGTGTGTTACTATGGTGTGTGTTACTATGGTGTGTGTTACTATGGTGTGTGTTACTATAATGTGTGTTACTATGGTGTGTGTTACTATGGTGTGTGTTACTATGGTGTGTGTTACTATGGTGTGTGTTGCTATGGTGTGTGTTACTATAATGTTTGTTACTATGGTGTGTGTTACTATAATGTGTGTTACTATGGTGTGTGTTACTATAGTGTGTGTTACTATGGTGTGTGTTACTATAATGTGTGTTACTATGGTGTGTGTTACTATAGTGTGTGTTACTATGGTGTGTGTTACTATAATGTGTGTTACTATGATGTGTGTTACTATGGTGTGTGTTACTATGGTGTGTGTTACTATAGTGTGTGTTACTATGGTGTGTGTTACTATAATGTGTGTTACTATGGTGTGTGTTACTATGGTGTGTGTTACTATGGTGTGTGTTACTATGGTGTGTGTTACTATGGTGTGTGTTACTATAATGTTTGTTACTATGGTGTGTGTTACTATGGTGTGTGTTACTATGGTGTGTGTTACTATGGTGTGTGTTACTATGGTGTGTGTTACTATGATGTGTGTTACTATAATGTGTGTTACTATGGTGTGTGTTACTATGGTGTGTGTTACTATGGTGTGTGTTACTATGGTGTGTGTTACTATAATGTTTGTTACTATGGTGTGTGTTACTATGGTGTGTGTTACTATGGTGTGTGTTGCTATGGTGTGTGTTACTATAATGTTTGTTACTATGGTGTGTGTTACTATAATGTGTGTTACTATGGTGTGTGTTACTATAGTGTGTGTTACTATGGTGTGTGTTACTATAATGTGTGTTACTATGGTGTGTGTTACTATAGTGTGTGTTACTATGGTGTGTGTTACTATAATGTGTGTTACTATGATGTGTGTTACTATGATGTGTGTTACTATGGTGTGTGTTACTATAGTGTGTGTTACTATGGTGTGTGTTACTATAATGTGTGTTACTATGGTGTGTGTTACTATGGTGTGTGTTACTATGGTGTGTGTTACTATGGTGTGTGTTGCTATGGTGTGTGTTACTATAATGTTTGTTACTATGGTGTGTGTTACTATGGTGTGTGTTACTATGGTGTGTGTTACTATGGTGTGTGTTACTATGGTGTGTGTTACTATGGTGTGTGTTACTATAATGTGTGTTACTATGGTGTGTGTTACTATGGTGTGTGTTACTATGGTATGTGTTACTATGGTGTGTGTTACTATAATGTTTGTTACTATGGTGTGTGTTACTATGGTGTGTGTTACTATGGTGTGTGTTGCTATGGTGTGTGTTACTATAATGTGTGTTACTATGGTGATGGGAACCAGAGACTTCAAAAGGAGAGGGAGACTCTCATGACACGCGTCAGCGCTTCCTCAAAACAACAGTTCCAAGGAGCAACGACTGATTGTCCATGAGCACAGGTTCCACGGGAAAACGTGTTTGAGAGACTGTGGGTTAAACAGCTGTTAACAGACTTATTTGTGTAAGAGTTTTACAGCTTCATAGCAAATAAGAGTATATGTGGTATTGTCTAAAAGTATTTTACTCTGGATTCCAATTTTTTCCCTACAGGAAATCTTAAAGAGCACTGTTGAATAAAAACACTTAGGAATCATCACAAGCAAAGAAACCCCTTTATTAATTTTTTTCCTTCTCAATGACTATTCTGAAGTGGGTACTCAATTATTGTTAAATGAATAAAAGGAGATAGTTACTATACTACATGGCAGAAAGTAGTAACCGTCCTCACTGAGATACAAATAAAACTTTTAGAAATTCAGAGGAGGGATAGAATATATTCACCTGGGAGAAATGACATGAGGTTTAATGAATCAGGTGACACTATAGGAAATTTCTGAAGGACAGAGGCATCTGGAGATAAAGGAAGGGCAGCTGAGCAGAAGGTCTCCAGGAAGCATCAGAAGGAAGCATCTCCGGGCTAAAAGTTGTTATACTTGCCCTTTTTACACATTGAATAAAGCTACATTCCAATAGAAATTTTGCCACCTAAACTTTTATATTTTAAAATGCTTACAAACTCAGGAAAAACTATTAGAAAAATTAAAAGGGGAAATTATACTTGAATGAATTTATAGTCTGATAGGAAAGTTTTAGACAATACTTACTGCTATTAGGGTTGTCTCCAATGATATGGTGTCGCCCGCTCCAGTACCAGAGAAGCAGGGTTGCGTCTCGAGACCCTGACACAATATAGCAGTCCCCACCTATGTAGGACTCAGACCTGGCCAAGCAGGTGACTACATCCCAATGGCCAAATACAATCTGAGTTAACTTCCCTGAAACACAGAAACAGCAGGTTTAATTCATTTGTTATTTTTTTTTATAAATGGCAAGAGCTTTATTTTACTACTAGAGGCCCGGTGCACAAAATTCATGCACAGGAGGGAGGGGGGTGTCCCTCAGCCCAACCTGCACCCTCTCCAATCTGGGACCATTTGAGGGATGTCCGACTGCCCGTTTAGATCTCATAATCCAGGACTGCTGGCTCCCAAATACTCACCTGCCTCCCTGCCTGATTGTCCCTAATTGCTTCTGCCTGCCAGTCTGGTCACCCCTTAACCAGTTCCCTGCCAGCCTGATCACACCGAACTGCTCGCCTGCCAGACAAATTGCCCTCCCCTGTGAGCCTGGTCACCCCTAACTGCCCTCTCCTGCAGGCCTGGTTGCCTTTATCTGTCCTCCTCTGCAGGCCTGGTTGCCCCCAACTGCCCTCCTCTGCTGTGCCGGTCACCTCTAATTGCTCTCCCTTGCCAGCCTGGACACCCCTAACTGCCCTGTCCTGCTGGCCTGGTTGCTCCCAACTGACCTCCCCTACAGGCCTGGTCATCCCTAACTGTCCTCCCCTGCAGGCCTGGTTCCCCCCAACTGCCATCCCCTGCTGGCCCAGTTACCCCTAACTGCCATCCCCCGCTGGTCCGGTCACCCATAATTGCCCTCCCCTGCAGGCCTTGTCCCTTCCAACTGCACTCCCCTGCTGGCCTGGTTTACCTATAACTGCCCTCCCCTGCTGGCCATCTTGTGGCAGCCATCTTGTGTCCACATGGGGGCAGCCATCTTGTGTGTTGTAGTAATGGTCAATTTGCATATTACCTCTTTTTTATATAGGATTATATAGCACTAGATGCCCAGTGCATGAAATTCATGCACAGGGGCAGGGGTGTTTCCCTCAGTCCAGCCTGCATCCTCTCCAATCTGGGATCCCAGGGGGACTGGGCCTCAACAGGCAGTCAAACATCCCTCTCACAATACAGGATTGCTGGCTCCCAACTGCTTACCTGCCTGCCTGACTGTCTCTAACCACTTCTGCCTGCCAGCATAATCACACCCTCTAAACACTCACTGACAGCCTGATCGCCACCCAACTACTCCCTGGCCAGTCCAATTGCCCCTAACTCTCCTCCCTTGCCAGCCTGGTCACACCCAGTAGCCCTCCCCTGCTAGCCAGGTCACCCCTAACTGCCCTCCCTTGCAATCTTGGTTGCCCTTAATTGCCCTCCCCTGCTGGACTTGTCGCCCCCAACTGCTCTTCCTCTGCAGGCCTAGTCCCCCCAATGGCCTTCCCCTGTAGGCCTGTCCACCCCAACCCCAATGGCCCTCCTCTGCAGACCTCATCCCTCCCAACAGCCCCCCTGCAAGCCTTGTATCCCTAACTGCCCTCCCCTGCTGGCCTGTACCCCCAACTGCCCTCCCCTGTAGGCCTTGTCCATTCCTACTGCCCCCCTGTAGGCCTGGTACCACCCAACTAAGCTCCCCTGCAGGCCTGGTTCCCCCTAACTGCTAACTGGTTGCCCCTAACTGCTCTCCCCTGCTGGTCTGATTGCTCCCAACTGCCCTCCCCTGCAGGCCTGGTCCCTCTCAACTGTTCTCCCCTGCTGACTTGATCACCCACAACTCCCTCCCCTGACAGCCATATTGTGGTGGCCATCTTGTGTCCACATGGGGGTATCTATTTTTGACCACATGGGGGTGGCCATCTTGTGTGTTGGAATGATGGTCAATTTGCAAATTACCTCTTTATCATATAGGGTATTTTTGAAAAGTGACCTTATAGACCTGAAAACTTGTAAGGAAATTAAATCATAGCAACAGATTTGCTTTCTTGAATTGCTTCTGAAAAATAATACAAGACTCTCACCTGGGATTTTTAAGAAAAGGATTTACAAGATAACACAGTGATGATTTTTGTTTGGGCCAGTCTAAAGGGAGATTTAATGTATTTTACTGGATTTTATTTAGAAGGAGACAATAGTCCCCTTTGTCCTATGAAATCAGGGTTCATGCTAAAGTTCAGAATGAAGGGCATGATAAATAGTTATTAACTTATAATGTATACTTTTAATTTGGATCTTGGCACTCAGGATAAAAATGCCTACATTATTATGATTTCATTTTACGATTTAAATATAACAATAGGCATTTTGAAGAGAATAAGTTATTTTAAATCAAAGGGTACCTGTTTCTGTGGAATAAACTCTGAAGCTCTTATCCCAGAATCCACAGATGAGGATGTAGCGATTGTCCGCTGTGACCACAAAACAATGTGCATTGATTTGTATACTTTGGTCAACAAGGTCTGTGATCTGCCGCTTGTTCACACCAGAGCTATTGGCTAAATGCAAATAGAGAAATATATTTCATACCAGTTTCATCAAGCACTTACAGAAGTAATACTTTCATGCTTCATTTGTGTAGAAAAAGATTTTTAAGGGTATATAAGTTAATATTTTATATTTACCCATGAGGAATATAAACTTTTTAGTAGCAGTGATTATTTATAAATCATATGACATATTTAAAAATGGTCATAAATGTAAATTCTTCCTCCACCAATAAATCAATACAGTATGAAGAATTTAAGACAATGACTTTAAAACAATAACAATATCTATATGCATTTAATTTCATATATGTTTACTATACACAAGTTCAGTAGTGTCCACATGTTCAACATTAATGAGGAATAATACTGCCTGAGATATACTATATAAGGAAAAAATATCTTAATATTTGCAACAATCTGTCATTTTCTGACAGCATTTACAATTCATGTAAAAAGAGGATAGAGATTTGAACAAGGGATGTTGGTATATGGGCAGTCCCATGGGGACCTTTAGGTCAGCAGCTTTAAAGACTTAGAGATTTTCAGCAAACAGAAGGCCTTTCCAGAATGGGCTGGCAGGCAGCAGAGAAATAAAAAAGATGGGAGAGGAACTGAAGAGGAGAGACAGGCAAAGAGTCAGTGGACAGAACTGGGATCTGAATAAAGTCAAGAACACAAAACACATCTGATTTCCCTAACGCCTGTTCGTATGTCAGCCTATCCCTTTCTCTACACCTCCCTTTCAAGCTAAATCCATGGGCTGAATTCCAAAACAGAAAATGTGATGTAAAAGATCACCATCACTCTCTAACACTAATTAAATCTATGTGCTATCTTATTTGTGGGGATCTACTGACACTATAATATTCACTTAACAATAAAAAAAACTGTGCAAGGAAGGTATCAAAGGAAATAAAAGATTGTAAGTCACTAAAAACACTATTCAAGTTATCTATAAATGTAAAAGGCTAGTATGCTAAGTGTGCAACTGTCTGGGTAATGACCTCATGTAGCAACTCCCAGTTTCGTTTCCCTAGCAACTAGCCTCCTTGCAGTCTCTTTAGCCCAGGAACACTACTTGCTTTATAGCCAGGTGGAAACATTTCACACTGTAACCAAATGTCTGTGAAGCATTTTTCTGTGCCTCATCTCATTTGATCCTCACAGAAGTCTGAAATAGGTAAATAGAAGACTTGGTGGAATTCTATATTCTTTCCATTAACCAGAAAACAGAAATTTAGAAAATTTAGAAATTTGACCTGACTGAAAAGAAGTAAGAAATGGTGGACCTTGAAAATGACTTCAGGTTTTCTTACTGCACAGAATATAGCCAAACACTGCTGCAGTTAAATATGTCACCCCTTGTTTTCCCTGTATGCTTTATAATAATAATCTGCTTCATGTTGATATTTACTGCTGTATTGCTGACAATTACCTGAAAGAGAATTTGGGGTGATTCACTGGGCTGGAAAAAGTTTTGCTAAATCAGAAAGCAGGGCTAATTAAGCAAGTTTATTCTATATCTATAAAAGGCTTAGTTAACTCGCACATGCCTGATACCTATAAAGCTCTCGCTGGTGCCAATCACACACATGTGTTTCAATCTGTCATTGTTGATCGTGAACTTAATTGACATCTATTATAGAGAAAGGATAAATAGTGATATTAAAATATTGTTTTTAATTTCCTTTCAATGTGCATGAATTTGTGCACCAGGCCACTAGTAATTACATTCTAATATATTAAAAAAAACCTGGGTCATAATGACAGTAACTACCGAGGCTCAACCACCCAGAAGTCAGTCCTGCAGTCAGCGTTAGGTTGCCACTGCTTCTGCTGCAGGTGAGGTGCCCCAGCACGGACTGCTGAGGGGGCTGTGAATCAGGGCCAGAGAGAGGCCTGAAGAGAAAAGCAGGAACTGACCCATAGCCTCTGTGGCAGCTTTTGATCAGCACTTGCTTCTCTCTTTCTCACCCAGTCTGGCCAGTAGCTGCACCTCCATTTCTCTCTAGGCCTCCACCCAGGGCTGCTTATCAGCCCTGCCTTTCTGATCAGGTCCCATTGACAGGCCCAGAGACACTGACTGGCATAGAAACTAACCAATCAGAACCAAATCTGGGTCAACTGTGAGAAGCCAATGGTTGCCTAGGAGGTGAAGCTTTTGATGCTGACTGGCATAGAAACCGACCACTCAAAACCAAATTTGGGCCAACCATGAGGAGCCAATGGCTGCCTAGGAGGTGGAGCTTGTGATGCTGATGGCATAGAAACTGACCAGTCAGAACCAAATCTGAGTGAAGTGTGAGGAACCAATGGCAGCCTAGGAGGTAGAACATTTGACCATGACTGGCATAGAAACCAAACAATCAGAACCAAATTGGCCAGCAAAGGAGGGAAGTTTGGGACTTGATCAGGATGGCAGGGGAGGGCAGTTGGGGCAAGATTAGGCTGGCAAGGAAGGGCTGTTGGGGTGAGGTCAGGCCATTAGGGAAGGGCAGTTAGGGGTGATCAGGCAGGCAGGAGAGTGGTTAGGAGCCAGTAGTCCCAGATTGCTAGAGGGATGCCAGAAATCTGGCAGTCGGACATCCCCCAAGCAGTCCCTGATTGGAGAGGGTTCAGGCTGGGCTAAGGGAATCCCCTCCCCTCCATGCACAAATTTCATGCACTGGGCCACTAGTATAACTATATAATTGGTCCTTTATTTAGTCTAATACAGCTATTAATTTTTCCAGGGTTACACTCTACCTATATGTGACATTGTCAATTTTTCTTGGTATAGCTAGACTCTAAAAATATTCCTGGTACTAAACCTTATATCCTCCCAAAGACACATAAATGCTTTTTTATTTAAGGGTATACTTGACTGAAATGGCTCTCTCTATCTTATTTTGGGTTCAAAGATAAAGAATGAGTTAATACAAGAAAAAGTACTATAACTTGTATGTGGCTTAATATTTCATAAAATTTTTATTTTTTTTTTAATTTAGTTTTCTACATGATCACCTGAAATAGGCAAAACCAACATTAGTATTATCAACCATCTTGCAGATATGAAACTGAGGCCCTAGAAAGATTGAGAGGCTTGTTCTGGATCATATGGATAATAAAGATGTGTGTGATAATCTAAAATATATGTAATAAGTTCTGCAAAGGGTTGTAACTTATGAGCTTGTGATTTATATGAAATATTTAATTTAAAAATATTTTAGCCCTACTAAACAAAGATTTCTTAAAATGATATTTTTCAGTATTAGTTTTCTTTAATAATCTCTTTGAGCCATTATATATTTTAAATAATATCAAGCTGTAAAAGACTAGTTTAGGATGAAAGAAAGAACAGTTTAGAAATATGTGCCTTGTTTAGAACCAACTTCAAACGACTTCCTAAAACAAAGAAAAGTTACAAATAATTGTTTAATACCAAAAAAAAGTTCTTAGATGGCATATTATGATTTTCACAGCTCTTTGCTGGTAATTTGACATTATTTGCACCTTAATTTTGTAACATAAAAATATTTTTCAACTATCATTTGTGGACAGTCAGCATCCATGAAAATATATTTTTATTGCTAGCATACCAATGAGTGGATCCATTTCAATGGGAAGATGATGGGCTTGATCCAAGGAGTACCCTGGAGCTCCTCTGAGGCCTGCAGATTAAATAAAAAGAGAAAACTCCCATTAAATTATCAGAAAAGAGGCATTTCCTAACAAGCAGCATTTTATGATGCTTAGACAAAATATACATAGAAACTATACATTCGCTTAAAGGTTACTTGGTAAATTTCTTATGAGAATGATTAAGTCCCACCACATGTTTGTAGATAGTCTTTTAAAAAATCATTACAATGGAGACTGCTAGTTTCCACTCAGGATGCAGAATGTAGAAAGTTAGAAAGAGTATTAATATCATAACAAAAAACCTGAATAAAATAGGTGATCATAACATTTCTTGAACCCAACATATGGCTAAGATTGCTGGGCAACCAGTGAGGCTGAAATCTAGGAAAAGGCCACACCTGCAAGCAGTGACGTGTGTGAACACAGGTTCACTTAGGCACGGGCAGAGGGAAAGATGGGATTCCTACCCAAGTGGGCCTTCTTTCAATATAGGACAAGTTAATTAAAGTTATAAACCTGAGCCACACCTCAAATATTAAACTCAGTAAAAGCTTCCTTCAGAGGATTAATGTTTTAGGGCTTGATTGAGGTCATCAGTCATAATTTATTACATGTTATTATCTAAATATATAAAAACCTAATACGCTAAGTGTCCATCTGACTGGTTGCTATGACACACATTGACCACCAGGGGACAAATGTTCAATGCAGGAGCTGCAGTGATGTGCACTGGCCCTTTACAAAGAAACAGCTCCACAGACCTGGGGCCCACAAAGCAACACTTGGTTTCCCCCAAGTGGGACAGAGGCCCTGCCACCACCCTGAAACGACACCCCACCAAATCGCAGCCAATGCTGCTGAGAGCCCATGGCACAAAATGAGGCCCTCAGCCCAGCCCAGCCCAGAAATGGTGGCTGTGGCCACCAGGTAATGTCATGTAGCAACGCCCAGTTTCCTCTCCCTTGCATCTAGCCTCCTTGCAGTCTCTTTAGCCCAGGAATACTATTTGCTTTATAGCCAGGTGGAAACATTTCACACTGTAACCAAATGTCTGCGAAGCATTTTCTTGTGCCTCATCTCATTTGATCCTGGAATAGGTAAAGAGAAGAGTTGGTGAAATCCTATTTTCTTTTCATTAGCTGGAAAATTAAGATTTAGAAAATTTAGAAACTTGACCCGACTGAAAAGAAGTAAGAAATGGTGGAACTTGAAAATGAGTTCAGGTTTTCTCACTGCGCAGAATTCAAAGACTGCTGCTGTCAAATATTTCACCCTTTGTTCTTCCTGTGTGCTCTACAACAATAATCTGCTTCGTGTTGATACTTACTGCTGTGTTGCTGACAATTACCTGAGAGAGAATTTCGGGTGCTTCATTGCCTGGAAAAAGTTTTGCTAAATCAGAAAGTTTTGAACCAGTGGGGTCCCTCGGCCTAGCCTGTGGGATAGGGCCAAAACTGGCTCTCTGACATCCCCCGAGGGGTCCTGGATTGCAAGAGGGTGCAAGCCAGGCTAAAGAAGCCGATGGGTGCACAATCAGGGCCGGGGAGAGACATGGATGTTGGCCTGACAGGGAAGGAATGTAGGAGGGCTTCAGGGTGTGTTCAGCCCATCTTGCTCAGTCCTGATCAGCTGGACTCCAACAGCAAGCTAATCTACCAGTCGGAGCATCCGCCCCCTGGTGGTCAGTGCATGTCATAGCAACTGGTCAACTGTCTGCTCCCTGGTGGTCAGTGCACATAATAGCGAGCAGTTGAGTGACTTTAGCATATTATTAGCATACTAGGGGCCCAGTGCACGAAATTCGTGCACTGGGGATGGGTGATCCCTCAGCCCAACCTGCCCCCTCTTACATACTGGGAGCCCTCAGGGGATGTCCTATTGACCACTTACTCTCAGCCTGTCCAAGGGCACCCAGCCATCAGCCTGCAATGGGGCCGGAGGCTGGCTCCACCCCAGCCCCACCCTCCCAGCCTGGCCCACATGCTCCCTGGCTGGCTCCGCCCCAGCTCCTGAGTGGCTTGTGGGCATGGCTTGATCAGAAGTACAGTCAATTTGCATATTACTCTTTTATTAGATAGGATTATGCTTTGATTGGTTGAATGGCCAACTGGATTGATTGGTTAAAAGCCTTAGCATCTTAGGCTTTTATTATATAGGATAAAAAGGCTAAGTTGATTTGTGCATGCACAATACATATAAACGTCTTGCTGGTGCCAATCACACTCGTGTGTTTCAACCTGTCATTGTCGATCGTAAATTTGTTTGACACTTCTATTATACAGAAAGGGCGAATAGTGGTATTAAAATATTTCTTCTAATTAATTTCCTTTCAATGTGCATGAATCTGTGCACCAGGCCACTAGCATAACATATAATGCTTTTGAACAAGTCTAAAGAAAAATTTAGTCCTTCAGCAGAAACAGGTTTGGCTCAGTGGATAGAGCGTCAGCCTGCGGACTGAAGGGTCCTGGGTTCGATTCCGGTCAAGGACATGTGCCGTGGCTGCAGGCACATCACCAGCAGGGGGTGTGCAAGAGGCAGCTGATTGATGTTTCTCTCTCATCGATGTTTCTGACTTTCTATCCCTCTCCCTTCCCCTCTGTGAAAAATCAATAAAATATATTTTTTTAAAGAAAGAAAAATTTAGTCCTTCATAATTTTCTCCCACTGTAAAACATTTCCAGAGGCTAAGACTCCTGTGAATAGTAATATACAGGATGGAGCAAAAGTAGGTCTACAATTTTGAGTATGTGAAGCACAGTGGTTATTCTTATATTATTATTATTTATTATTATCTCATTTCCATAATAAACAACTATAAACCTACTTTTGCCTAACCCTGTATATTTGAAGCTGTTTGCTATACATTTCTGATTGAATGGAAGTAGTTCTAGCTCATGTTGATAACATCACCAAAACTGTAAAATAGGTTCACTTAGAAGCTTTTGGGAGACTAAAGATATGATATAATTGACTAATTTTCAGAGTAATACAAAAATCAATAGATAGGAAGATTTCAGTTAATTCACCATGACTCATCTGTTCAGTCCCGGTGACAATGGGAATCCTGGGCTTCCCGGGAGATCTTAAGTGGTGAACTGGGCCAACTGAATAATTTGGTCACATCCACTTCTGTTCTGATTAAATAAGTATCAATATGTCTAGTTTTATGACAGAATTATATCACTTCAGGGTGAACTTTCAGGAATGAGTTTGGAGAAAACATATGTGAGATTACTGAATAACTTAGATTTGTCTTTTGTCAAAGACTCTTAGCTTTACAAGGAAAAAGATGGTGTTTATCTTCTTCATTGCCGTATGCTCCAGACTATCTGACACACAGTGGTCATTCAAATATTTGCTAAAGAAATTGATGAAGTAAAAGCAAGAGAATTTGAAACCATTATTCAGAAAAATGCAGATTCAAACTCACCTTTGTTTAATATGAGAAAACTGTTTTTTTCTGGGGGTAGAATAGGTGGAAGGACCTGACTGATTTGAAGAACTGTTTCTATTTATCAAAGATGTATTGAACAGCTTCAACTGAAACTCAAACATTTTTTGTTCTTATACATTTATTTCTAGCATGCAGGGGCAAGATATTTTTGAAGAGAAGAAACAGGGGAAAATGATTGATATAGAGGCAGGGAGGCATTGAACAGGCTGTCAAGCTACATGGGGAAGGCTGGGGAGGCTGGAGGGCGGATGCTGGGGGAGATCAACTGAAGGACTTGTATGCATGCATATGAGCATAACCAATGAATGAAAGACACTGAGGCGGGGAGGGGGGCAGGTGGGGACATGTGCTGGGGGGTTAGGGAGGCTGGGGGGAGGATAATGGGGGGGGAAAGGAAAACATATGTATTACTCTTAAATATAAGTTATACTGCAAAAAAATAAAAAATTAATTAGAAAAAAAATAAATTCAAAAAAAGAGATGTATTGAACACTTTATCATTAGCTAAGCATTCTGTGAGCATTAAAATATAGCAGCAGATAAGACAGACAAGGGGCATACAGTCAGGTCTGGCAATTATTTACTCTGTTGCTTTTTGGTGATAATTTGGCCAAGTAGCTTGCCTGTAGAAACACATATCTTACCTTAATTGCAGTTTTTAAGAACCATTTAGCAAGTGACTTTTTAGAAACACCTACCCACTGTGTTGTGCCATCGATTTACTGCAAACAGTCTGCTGCAGGTCACAGTCACCACGGCAGGGATGGTCAGATGGGGCAGTGTGTTAGCTGCCACATGAGTTACTGGAGAATTTGATGGAAACTTCAGCACCATGATCACATCCTGTTGCATCTGATCTTTAAACATGAGTGGACTCTGTGGAAGGAAACACTGTTGAATAGAAAGGGAAGAGAGCAAAAGAAAACAAAAGGGATAACACAGTTAGTGAAAGTTCTGAGGAGCATGAAGTTAGCATAAGCACACAGAGAACAAAACAGCACAAAGAAAAGAGAGCAGGGACTTTGGTAGTCATTGATGGAGGGACACCCAATTCTTAACAACCAGTCTCCATGGAAGTACTACCAAACTGCAATTTAAGATATGAAGTTAGCTTATAGTTATGTGCACATGATGTAGCATAAGTATTCAATGCAATTAAAACATCAGGTTTGTGGGAACATTAGTCAAGTCAGTTACTGACACTTTTTTCATGAAACATAAAGTATACAGATTGATATTTTCATTTTTTACCGGTTGACCTGGGGTCATGGCTACTGTCTATATAGTGAGAACACAATAGCCTCCCTTGACAGAGTTTTACACACATTTCTACTGTGGCACTGCTGACTGCTCATGGCCCAGGCCTCCTTTCCCCAGTCTGTACTGTAAGCTTATGGACGTCTAAGCTGCTTTTAATTTTTACATCTTTGTTTCTCAAACATCAAGCATATGACTTGAGAGACAGTAGATACTACAAGTACTACTATTAAGTACTATAAAACACTATAAATACTGTTATATAAAAACACAAAATAAGGATTCTGGGAATAAACATTATTTAGCTCTCATCCATGTTTTGTAATTCTTTGCTATATATATGAATTCTCTGATACACGAATTTAAAAAGCTTAAATGTTTTTTTATAAACAGTTCCAAGTCAATTTAATCTCTAACAATTTCCCCTAGGAAAGTAATGAATTCTAACAAGGCATTAATCTAGGATAAACATTATGATGATGATGATGATTATGATGATGATTATTATTATTACTAGTGGCCCAATGCATGAAGATTCATGCAAGAATGGGCCTGTTTTCCCCTGGCTACTGGCACCGCCTTCATTCCGGCCAGAGCTACCTTTTCGCTCCAGCCCGGGACTGCCTTTCCACCTTCCCACTCTGCCCAGAGGCCCAGAGCAGCTGGGGTAGTGCAGAATGCTTGTCCTGCCCCACCCCCAGCTGCTCAGCACCTGTGTATGCAAATTAACCTGCCATCTTTGTTGGGTTAATTTGCATACTCACTCCTGATTGGCTGGTGGCATTGTGAAGGTATGGTCAATTTGCATCTTATTCTTTTATTAGTGTAGATTATTAAACAGAGAAAAATAACTCAGGAATAAACTCTTCTTCCTAAGCATTTCATAAAGTAAGATGTTAAAATACATTATCTTGGATAGATTATTAAAAATGCTTCATCTCAAGGTTGGAGAGTCTATATCTACACTCTGACTGGGTGTTTGTATGGGAAAGCACACTTGGTAAGACCTTTCTGCTCTGTCACACACAAGGACACATTCAATCAGAAGAGTTCATTAGCAACTAATCAAGGGGCTAAAACTGGTTGAGCCATTATAGAGAAAAAGTGCTTTCAAACAAACATTTTATTTATGTATTTCACTAGGAAGTTCTCTATTGACTACTTGAAGGTATATAGAGGATGTAGTTATTTGCCTCTGTATTGTCAATGCTTACCAACATGTCTGACACAGAGAAGGGGCTCAATACAAATTTGTTAAGTAACTGACAGAATAAATGGAAGGTGTAAAAATACTTCCATAACAACTTATAACTTTGTGTATGCCTATTATGAACCATATTCCTGAGCTCTTTTTCCCAAATTAGGGTATTTGCTGCCTTGATAACTGTCTAGAAAAACTGATAAGCTGTAATTCATCACATTTTGTGCAAATACATTTTTATCTTCAATCATTTTTTACTAGAGAAAAATTTTAATTTCAAAATTTTTTACTAGAAAAAGCTCAATTTTTAAAAAATCTAAATGTTTATCAGAAAATTTTTTATTTTCTTCAAATTATATAAAGAAGGAAATGTTCATTATTTTGCTAATAAACTGAAAAAGGACTGCTTTGCTATGAAAATAAAAATAATGGAAGGAAGATGGCGACCAGCAGGAAGGTAGGGAGGGAGGGTGTGAGAGAGTGAGGGGGCGATAGAGGAGTGTGTGGACATGTCGTGTGTGTGTGTGTGTGTGTGTGTGTATGAAATAGGGACAGTTAGATTCTCCAGGTCTTCCAAGGGGCTGCCAAACTGGGCAGTCTTAGACGGCAGAGCCCCCTCTCAAAGAAGACACTCCTGGGGGCCAGTGCGGGCAGAGACCAGGCCGTCTGGAGAAACAGGCTGCTGGAGACGAGGCTCCTGGCCTCAGCTCCACCCAGTCTGGTCTCAGACGCACACCAGACCCTGCAGCCACTGGGGACAGAGACCTGCGACCACAGCCGCAGACCCACAGACAACAGGCATCCAGACACCCCCACTGCAGATGTCTGTGAGTCACAGAGCCCCTCCCCTCCCCGCAGGCTCATGGGCAGAGCCATAATAACTGACAGAACTGCCTGTCACATTGGCCACAGGTCCGCTATAGGAATGTGAGCCTGGAAGTGCATGGACACTGGGAATCTCTTCCCCGCAATCAAATCGGGTGACCAAACCCGAGGCTTATGCAGGGTGGCAGTGCCACCTGACTTCAATTCTGGGCAAGCAAGCGCACACGAAAGTCTGTTTTCCGCAGTTGAGGAGCGAACCTCCTGTCGACCTCCTGTGCAACCCAGTCCCCCAAGCTGACCAGAAGCCTGATTCATTGGGCAGGAGGCAGCACTGAGCACCAGTGACTTGAATCTGTTTATTATCATATGCACCTGGGATCCCTGACTCCCGGTGCATTCATACTAAGAGCCAGTGACTCCAATTCTTGGTACATGCGCACACAGGAACTCTGATTCTCAGTACGAGGCCGCACAAAGCAACAGAGACTCTGAGACTCAATACTTGGTGCAGACACTGGGGAATTCTGACTCCTGGAACGTGCTAGGGGACACTGATTTTTTGTACATGCCAGCAGGGTCTCTGTTTTAGTGTGGTACAGATGGGGTCCCTGATTTTAGGTGTGCACATGAGGCCACACTAAGCACTTGTAAAACTGTTTCTGGGCAAGCCTAGCTCCCACCACCCATGGCAGCCACACATCTTATTATCAGAGCACTTCTGTGACAGTCAGGTGATGCGAAGTTCCCACTGCACATGGCTGAAGTCCATGCAAATCAATGTTTGAACCTTTTGGTATAGTCAGAATGGGGAGACGACAAAATCCTCAGAGGAAAGAAAATGGAATCACCAGAAAAGGAAATTAGTGAAACTGAAGCATGCAACATGACAGAAAAATAATTCAGAATAATGGTTGTACAATTCATACATCAGATGGATGAGAAAATCAACCACCTATGCAAGAATCAGGAAGAAATTAAAAGTAATATAGCTACAATCAAAAACACCATGGAAGGTTTCAACAGTAGACTAGAGAAGTGAAGGAGCGAATTAGTAAGTTAGAAGATAAAGGACAGAAACAAGCTCAATCTGAACAGCAACTGGAAAAAATATTAAAAAGCAGGAGGAGAGCCTTTTGGACAACACAAAACTAAGTAACATAAAAATAATAGGGCTGCCAGAAGGACAAGAGCACCAAGAATTAGAAAATCTATTTGAAAAAATAAAGACAGACAACTTCCCTGATGAGGAGAAGAAAAAAGTTACATAAGTACAGGGAGTCCCAAGCAAGATGAATCTCAAAAGACCCACACCAAGACACATATTAATTACAATGGCAAATGTTAATGACAAAGAGAGAATCTTCAAGACTGAAAGAGAGAGACAGAGAGTTACCTACAAAGGATCCCCCATTAGATTATCAAATGAATTCTCAACAGAAACACATCAAGCTACAAGGGAATGGAAGGAGGTATACAAATTGTTGCAAAGCAAAGGACTGACTCCAAGATACTATCAATATTCTTACTGAATCCAGCAAGACTATCAATCAAAATTGAAAGGGAAATAAAGAGCTTTGCAGACAAAAGAAGGCTAAGGGAGTTTATCACTACCAAGCCAGCACTGCAAGAAATGTTAAAGGAAATGCTATAAAAAGAAGAAATAAAAAGGTAAGAAGGAACACAGGCACAAAAATAGAAATGACTATAAACAAGTACCTTTCAATAATAACTTTAAATGTAAATGGACTAAATGCTCTAATCAAAAGACATGGAGTGGCTGAATGGATAAAAAAAAACATGACTCATATAAATGCTGTCTATGATAGACCCACCTCAGAACAAGGGACTCACACAGACTGAAAGTGAAGGGATGGAAAAATACCTTCCAGGCAAATGGAAATGAAAAAAAAAGCAGTGGTAGCAATACTTATATCTGACAAAATAGACCTAAAAGTGAAGGACATAACAAAAGATAAGAAAGGCCATTTCATAATACTAAAAGGATCAATATAACAAGAGGATATGACCCTGATAAACATATAAACACCCATTTCAGGAGCACCGAAATACATGAAAAAAAAAACCTCCTGCAAGGTATCAAGAGAGAAATCGACAACAGTACAATCATAGTAGGGGATTTTAATACACCACTGAAATCACTGAATAAATCCTCTAGACAAAAAATCAGCGAAGAAACAGCAATCCTAAATGACTCACTAGATCAGATGGACTTAGTTGACATTTTCAGAACATTTCACCCCAAAAGCATGGAATATATGTTCTTCTCAAGTGCACATGGTACATTTTCAAAAATAGACCACATATTGGGTCACAAACAAAGTCTCCCCAAATTCAAGAAGACTGAAATCAGTCTTCTCAGATCACACTGGCATAATATTAGAAATAAACTACAATAAAAACAATCCAAAAAAACACAAACACTTGGGAGCTCAATAGCATGCTATTAAATAATGATTGTGTTACCAAATAGATCAAAGAAGAAATTAAAAATATTGTGGAAACTAATGAAGATAAGAAAACAACAACAATCCAAAATCTATAAGACACGATGAAAGCAGTCCTGAGAGGGAAGTTTATAGCGCTAGAGGCCTACCTCAAAAAACCAAGAAAAAAAATGGTAGTAAATTACCTAACTTTGCAACTCAAAGAATTACAAGAAGAGCAACAAGAACAGCCCAGAATGATCAGAAGGAAGGAGATAATAAAGAAAAGAGCAGAAAAAAATGACATAGAGACAAAAAAGACAATACAAAAGATCAATGAAACCAAAAGCTTATTCTTTGAAAGGATAAGCAAGATTGATGAACCTCTAGCCAGGCTCACCAAGAAGCAAAGAGAGAGGACCCTAATAAACAAAATCATAAATAAAAGAAACAAAATAATAACAGACCCCACAGAAATACAAATAATTGTTAAAAAATACTATGAACACCTCTACTCTAACAACCTAGACAACCTGGAGTAAATGGGAATATTCCTAGAAAAATATAAACTTCCAATCAGAAAGAGTCTAAAAATCTCAATAGGTTGATAACTATGGAAGACATTGAAGCAGTCATCAAAAATCTCCCAGCAAACAAAAGCCCAGGGACAGATGGCTTCACAGTGCAAGGAAGAACTAGAACCTATTCTCCTTAGACTATTTCAAAAAATTCAAAAGGAAGGAAAACTTCCAAGCTCATTCTATGAAGCCAGCATTACCCTAATACCAAAACCAGATAAAGACAACACGATGAAAGAGAATTACAGACCAATATCCCTCATGAACCTGGATGCCAAAATCCTCAACAAAATTCTAGCAAATCAGAAAGATCATATACCATGACCAAGTAGGATTTATCCCAGGGATGCAAGGATGGTACAATATCTGCAAATCAATAAACGTGATACATCACATAAACAAATTGAGAGATAAAAATCACATAGTCATATCAATTGATGCAGAAAAAGCATTTGACAAAATCCAATACCCTTTCTTGATAAAAACTCTCAGCAATGTAGGAATAGAAGGATCATACCTCAATATAATAAAAGCAATATATGACAAACCCACAGCTAACATCATACTCAATGGACAAAAACTAAAACCATTTCCCCTAAGAACAGAAACAAGACAGGGATGACCATTCTCTCCACTCGTGTTCGACATACTACTGGAAGTACTAGCTATTGCAATCAGACAAAAATAGGAAATAAAATGCATCAAAATTGGAAAAGAAGAAGTAAAACTGTATTCGCACATGACACGATACTATACATAGAAAACCCTAAAGACTCCATTAAAAAAAATTATTAGACTTAATAAATGAACTCAGCAATGTAGCAGGATACAAAATTAATGCCAAGAAATCTATGGCATTTCTTTACACCAATAGTGACCTTACAGAAAGAGAGACTAAAAAAGCAATCCCATTTGCCATCACACCAAAAAAAATTAAGATACCTAGAAATAAACTTAACTAAAGAGGTAAAAGACATATATGTGAAAAACTACAGGACATTGAAAAAAAAGAGATAGAGGAAGACATAAACAGATGGAAGACTATACCGTGTTCATGAATTGGTAGAATCAACATCCTCAAAATGTTCAGACTACCCAAAGCAATCTATGGTTTCAATGTAATCCCTGTTAAAATACCAACAGCATATTTCACAGACCTAGAAAGAACTCTCCAAAAATTCATCTTGAATAAAAAAAGACCCAGAATAGCCACAGCAATCCTGAGGAAGAAGAGCAAAGTAGGTGGAATCTCAACACCAGATCTCAAGCTGTATTACAAAGCCACTGTTGTTAAACAGCCTTGTTCTGTCACAAGAACAGACATATAGATCAGTGAAATAGAATAGAGAACCCCGAAATCGACCCAAACCACTATGCCCAATTAATATTCTACAAAGGAGGTAAGAGCTTACCATGAAGTCAAGACAGTCTCTTCAATTAATGGTGTTGGGCAAGTTGGACAGATAAATGCCAAAAAAAAAAAAAAAAAGAAGAAACTAGAACACCAACTTACACCACACACAAAAATAAACCCAAAATGGATAAAGAGCTTAACCATAAAATGGGAAACCATAAAAACACTAGAGACTAAGTCAGCAAACTGGCTCACGAGCCACATGTGGCTCTTTGGCCCCTTGAGTGTGGCTCCTCCACAAAACACCACATGCAGGCGTGCACATTCAGTGTGATTGAAACTTCGTGGGCCATGCGCAGAAGTCGGTTTTCGGCTCTCAAAAAGAAATTTCAATCATTGTACTCATGATATTTGGTTCCATTGACTAAGGACTTTGCTGACCACTGTACTAGAGGAATCCATAGGCATCGAAATCTCAGATATATGCCGAAGTAATTTCTTCACTGATGGTATTCCTAGGGCAATGGAAACTAAAGAGAAAATAAACAAATGGGACTACATAAAAAAAAAAAAACTTGCACAGCAAAGGAAACCATCAACAAAAGAACAAGAAAGCCCACTTCATGGTAGAACATATTTGCCAGTGTTATCACTGATAAAGGTTTAATCTCCAACATTTATAGGGAGCTCATACAAATTAACAAAAGGAAGATAAATGGTCCAATAAAAAAAATGGGCAAAGGACCTAAATAGATACTTCTCTAAAGAAGACAGATGGAAGGCCAAGAAACATATGAAAACCTGCTCAAAGTCACTAATTATCTGAGAGATGCAAATCAAAATAACAATGCGGTCTGAAGGACGTTTCTCAGACTCTGGATCCATTCTTATTCATCTGTCTATGCCGTTCATTATATACCGCAAATGAGTGAGATCATGTGGTATTTTTCTTTCTCTGCCTGGCTAATTTCACTTAGCATAATGCTCTTCAGCTCTATCATGTTGTTGCAAATGGTAAGAACTCCTTCTTTTTTACTACAGTATTATTATTCCATTCTGTAGATGTACCACAGTTTTTTAATCCACTCATCTGCTGATGGGCACTTAGGCTGTTTGCCAATCTTAGCAATTGTAAATTGTGCTGCTATGAACATAGAGATGCATATATCCTTTCTAATTCGTCTTTCTAGTTTCTTAGGATATATTCCTAGAAGTGGAATCACTGGGTCAAATGGGAGTTCCATTTTAGTTCCATACTCTTTTCCACAGTGGCTGCACTAGTCTTCATTCCCACCAGCAGTGCAAAAGAGTTTCCTTTTCTCCACATCCTCACCAACACTTGTCGTTCGTTGATTTGTTGATGTTAGCCAATCTGACTGGTGTGATATGGTACCACATTGTTGTTTTGATTTGCATCTCTCTGATGATTAGTGATTTTGAGAAGGTTTTCATATGTCTCTTGGCCTTCCTTCTGTCTTCTTTCAAAAAGTGTTTGTTTAGATCCATTGCCCATTTTTTGATTGGGTGGTTTATCTTCTTTTTGTTAAGTTTTATGAGTTCCCTGTAAATGTTGGAGTAATTCATCTCATCATTAAGTTGCCTAACATGCAAAAAACCTAAGGCAGTCATACTTTTGTGCAAAAATTAAAATTTAAAGTTTCCAAGACTGCAACATAAAATTTCCAAAAGGCTCCATTAATCAAAAAAAGGGGGGGATAGTGAGGCATGTCATGTAAGGAAAAACATCCTGTAAATAAATTACACCTAGAAAATTCTTACTTCCGAAAATCAATTTCCATTTGTAATGCTAACAGTAGGACACCCATGAAAAACACACATGGTGTCAAAATAAGCCAAAGGAAAATCATTTGGGCAAAAATAAAAAGAATCCCAAGTCTAATTTACAGAAAAGGTTCCTGTATTAACTTTTGGTCAAGAATATATTTGCATATTTTCAGAAAACAACTCCAGCACCATATGGATTCCTGCAACAGAGAGAAACTGACAGGTCTGTTCCAACCACGAAGACAGTCCAGAGATGCAGGACGCTGACGATGCCTTGCCATGCTAGCAGTCAGCAGCTGTGCATTGCTGCAGGCAGCCCAGGACCAAACCAGAGAGGGTGGGACCTGCATCACCACCATTTGTCCACCATCCAGATATCATTGCTAACATGTGCACATAAGAAACTATTTGACATTGAAACTGGGACTCAGAACTGTTGGACGGACATTGAAACTGAGACTTAAACATTTTTTGTTCTTATGTTTATTTTTAGTATGCAACTGTAAGATTTTTTAAAGAAAAGAAACAGGGGAAATATAGATACAGAGGCAAAGAAGCATTGAACAGACTGTCAAACTACAGTGGGAAGGCAAGGGAGGTTGAGGGGTGGGGGCTGTAAGAGATCAACCGAAGGACTTGTATGCATGCATATAAGCATAACCAATGGACTCAAGACACTTGGGGGGTGGGGGGAGCAGGCGAGGGCATGTGCTGGGGAGTAGGGGAGGCTGTGGGAAGGTCAGTGGAGGGGAAAGGAAACATATATACTACTATACTACTATTTGTAATACTTTATACAATAAAAAAAAATATATATATATATATTAAAAAATAAATAAATAATAAAATAAAATAACAATGCAGTACCATCTCACACCTGTCAGAATGACTATCATCAACAAATCAACAAATGACAAGTGCTGGCGAGGATGTGGAGAAAAAGGAACCTTTGTGCACTGCTGGTGGTTAATGCAGACTGGTGCAGCCATTGGGGAGAATAGTATGGAATTTCCTCAAAAAACTAAAAATGGAACTCCCATTTGACCCAGTAATCCCACTTGTAGGAATATATCCCTAGAAGCTAGAAACGCCAATTAGAAAGGATACATGCACCCCTATGTTCATAGCAGCACAATTTACAATAGCTAAGATTGGCAAACAGCCTAAGTGCCCATCAGCAGATGAGTGGATTAAAAAACTGTGGTACTTCTACACAATAGAATACTATGCTGAGGTAAAAAAGAAGAAAATCTTACTACTTGCAACAGCATGGATAGAACTGTAAAGCATTATGCTAAGTTAAATAAATCACTCAGAGAAAGATAAATATCACATGATCTCACTCATTTAAAGGATATAATGAACAACATAAACTGATGAACAAAAACAGGCCCAGAGACAAAGAAGCATTGATCAGATTGTCAAACCTCAGAGGGAAGGGAAGGCGGGGGTAAAAGGTAGAGATCAACCAAAGGACTCGCATGCATGCATATAAGCCTAATCAATGGACACAGATAACAGAGGGTGAGGGCATGAGGGGGGGGGGCGGTTGGGAGGTTAATGGGGGGATGAGGATACATGTGTAATAACTTAATCAATAAAGAAATTAAAAAATAAAAATAATGTTATTTTTTCCATTGCAAATGGAAAAGGAAAATTTAACTTAAATAGCTAATGATGATTGATAACACCAGCTAATGTTTATTAGGAACTTATTGCATGCCAGGTGCTGGTCTAAGGGGCATACATATTGAGTAATGAAACTCACAGGGATGATGAAATATAAAGAGAAGTTAAATATAGCTTGCCTACATAACTCACTAGTTGGTGGCAGAGATGGTGTTTCACCCACCTCTGGCTCTGGAGTCCTGGTTCTTAACCCCTTTGCTCAACTGCTACTCTGTTGTGACCATAAATTACTTTTTTAATATCTTAAAATGAACTACTGCCCTTATCTCACCTTGCCTAAAAAGATTAAATTGGACAATATGTTTTATTTATATGTTTTTCATATAATTTATAAATTGAATCTAATTTTGCTGTGTGTGTACATAAGACTGTGTGTGCAAAAAATGAGTTTATGTTGAGGCACATAGTCAGAGAAGATGGCTCTTTTTGTGAACCCCAAATTGAGCTAGCTTCAGCAAGACTTAAAGGTAAGAACTGTACTCTCTTCTCTGTTTCTCCCTAGGGTATCAGTAAATATCTAGGTAAAGAGTTAACCAATATATTGAGAAGCCTTTAAAAACATTGCTAAAAATAACTCTTATTTAATCTATATCCAGCTATAAGAAAGAAAATTTCAACAAGCTGATATGTCTTACCAGGTGCATGGCAGAGCTCCGAGGCGGATGTGGCTCGATAAGTAACTGAGATGGTGTCTGACCAAAGTTCTGTATCTGTGCCTCCATAGCCTGCAGGAGAAGGGGAGTGATTGTCATAATCAATAGGCATCAACCAGGGAGGTCAAGACACTCTGATAATGCAAGTGTATCCCAAGTCAGCCATGAAGGAAATCCAGAAAATTCACTGGGTGTTCTTCTCTATTTTGTAGACAAGCTTTCATCTCTTTCTAAATGTGCTTCTGCTAACCAAGTCACTGTTCTGACTTAGAAGCGGGGTAATTGTGGAAATGTTAACCTGTGAGAACACGCATGAGCTAAAGACCAGAAAACAGAAGACCTTGATTAGCAGTAAATACAATACATGTGCCTCAATAAAGTCTTTTGTAAGAAGGAACATATGGAGGTCTCTAATGAAATAAGCTTCTGGGATCTTTGTGGAAATAAAAAAATGAGGCATGAAGTCCACAGACAACGCAAAATATAATTCAGAAACTGTTCTAATAAATTCAGAAGGCAATCATTAGAAAAAACACTATCTTTTGTATGATGATTAAATGTAGCAAAACATTCACTATAAAATATATTTTAACATGCTATGCTGCTTTAAGATGAATCCTAGAATATTATTTTAAGGTATAAATTTATTATTTTCAAAAGGTTTCTGAAATTCTAGAGAAAACTAACCCAAAGAGGATATATCTTTATTTGAGCAGCCTGAGCTATGCAATATTTCATTATGGCCCATGTAGATGGAAATATTAATGAGATTTTAAGGTTTCTAGTGAATAAAAATTATTTTGGACCTCATATTACCTGGACTGTCTACTTTTCATTGTATGTATGTCAAAGAGATAATCTTGAGAACTAAGTATATCTTCTATATGCAAATCCTACAGGCAAAATATTTCAGTATATTAAGCTAGACTAATGGAAGTAATTTTCTGAAATATTATATGTAATTTAATTCAACAAGGAGAATCACATTATTTACTATGATCATTACTCTGTTACCATGCTAATTTCCTCCTAAATAATGTGCCATTTTGTTGCACATAAAAGTGAAATATGAAAATCATTGCTGAGTGCAGGTAAGTTGGTGGATGGCTCTCAACACAATACTGCCTCTAGTCGTATCACTATCTATAATTCTCATTTATAAAGTACTTAAATTTAACAACCTGTCCTCTTAGGCTGCAATTCAAGAAAATACTTTTCAATAAAAGTGTGAATTTTCAAATTTACTAGCAATATTAATCATGAATGCATCATTATCTGCCAGATTTTAGCATAAATGGGGCTTTGGTTCTTTTACTTGCAGAGGCATTAGGATAAATTATTAAGTCTCTTTGAGTGCAGTCCAATTTTAATGTATACATTTATTTGCATGGTGTCCACACATATACAAAGTGTGACTATTTACCTTAATTGCACTCAAATGATAACAGCATATTTTATCAACTCAACAAGATTTATGACTGTATAATGGGGAGGTGATCATTTCTGGCTAGATTCACGGTATTAATAACAAACTCTTGAGAATTATTGAAAAAAGGAGTACTTTTATTGTTAAAGCTGTCATTATTAGAAAATGTCCAATGCCTAGCTCAATGTCTAATGAAGAGCTCAAGTCTCTCTAACATAGATACTATTGTTTGTGCTTTTATTCCTAAAGAAAGAGGCCCAGGGTGGGACTAGGAAGACAGGAAGAGAATTAAACACATTTAAATCTCTGGATCAGTGCCTTAAACTTAGCAAGTTCTTAACAACTTAAATGTTCCTAAAAGGAATGAATCAACAAACATGCTTTGCTTGACTAATGTTTTACTGAAATAAAAATATTAAAATTATACTCGAAAATATTGTGAAACTGATTTATTTTCCAGAAATCTTCCAAACAGCTCTCTTCAGATTCTTTCTGGACTGAGGTAGACCACACACACATGTATGTCTTAAATGAGTCCCAAATGGCATCAGGATGAATTTTAAGTTGTGATCAATCTCACCTTTATATTAAGCCATCTATTCATACATTGAACATTTATTTCTTGTTAGACTAAAAGGAATCCCTCTTCCTTGTGATCTAAAGGTTCTGATTGTAATAATTACTTTTTAGCTGTCTTGTAATTCTGCCTTCTAATAACTCCTTATCCTCTAATTTAAAAATGTGTAAGTCTTGCCCTGGACAGGTGGTTCAGTTGGCTGGAGCATTGTCCTATCCCAAAACATTTGCGAGTTCAATTCCTGGTCAGGGCACATATCCAGGCTGCTGGCTGGATACCTGGTTGGGCCAAAGCGTGTGTGTGTGTGTGTGTGTGTGTGTGTGTGTGTGTGTGTGTGTATCCCCACTTCCTCTCACTAAAATAAATAAGAACATAACCTTAGGTGAGGATTTAAAAATACAAGTCTTTCCAATCTTGAAAGAGCATGCTATTTCTCTTAAGTTTTGTTTCATGTCATTACCAAACTGTACGGATGGAAAATGGCACCTACTCACTTTCTCCACCTGCTCCCTCACCATGTGTTTTCTATGCTCCCCCACTTTTAACATGCCATCAATGTCTTCTTTATTGACAAACAGGAAGAGTGCACAAGGATGTGCAACCGATGGAGCATAGTCCGGGCAGTTGTTCCAACTGCTCTCTGATGGAGGAGACGCCTCCCTTCAGGAGAACCTGGGGCAGGCTTCTAGCTCCTTCCAGACTTTCTAAATCTTAGTGAATGCCCTCCATATTCCCACAGCACCCCCTCGTTATTGTGGAGTTCAACACAATCCTTCACATGACTGTTTGGTCTGAATCTCTCCAGGTCAGGACTGCGATTCAGTCTCACAGAGTCCGAGAGTATTTGCTGCATTTAGAAATGGGGCAATGGTGGGGTATTTGTGCAAAATCTGAAAGGTTGCCTAGAAGAAGGAAAGCACAGTAGAGAGAAAACTTAGAGGTCTTTACTTTTTACAATTCAGTACTGCAAAAACAATTGACAAAGATTTGTTAAGTTGTTACTCTATGCCAAGGGATACAAAATCAGATACCAGACTATCTCAGGAAGGTTTCAACCTCCAAGTTCCTAAGATGAGTTAGCAAATCAGGGCGTGTGGCAGGAAGAAGATCCACAACGGAGGCAAGCCCAGCGCGCCAGGGAGCTGAGGGGAGTGACTGTACATCAGACTCGGGGTAAAAGCAGGAGGTAGGGACAGTAGGGCTATTAGAAAAAAGACTCAGAAAAGGGGCATAAAATGAAGTCTGAAGGTTGAGTAGGAATTAGCTAGTCCACAGCATTAAATATCAAATGTTTTTTGCAGTGTAGAATTTTTTCATTCATAATTTCCAAATATATTAAAACATCTTTAAATGACTTCTTAATGATAATTAAGTAGGAAGAAAAGCAATGAAGAATGTGAACTGAGTTATGCATAGGGAAACAAATTAAGTGAATTCAAACAGTGCAATTTTCAGATTTCATATAAATGTATGACATATTAACTTTTATCCAGCTCTCTTTGTTTTCTCATTTATTTTTCACAAGCTCTCGCTAGTCATCTTCCACTGTGAATGGCTGTGTCATCTATGCCCTGTACAACAGTGTCCAGTTACGGGACAAATGAGGGATAAAATCGACCTCAGTGGCCAGAGGGGCCATATGTGCTGCACGCAGCTGTGACACGTGCCTTATTCCTTTACCTGCTCCATGTCTTGCTTAATTGCTTTCCCCCCTTTTTGACCTCCCTCCCAAGAAAATCCTATCTCCTTGATGAATAAGGATACATAACTAGGATTAAATCTTCAGAAGAGGAAGAAAATATGCTGTCAGGCATGGATATTAGATGTGTGCCTATTAATATGAAAGACCTCACAGCCAAAGTAACAATAAATGCAGCAACAGTAATATATTCAAAAATTTCTAAAAGAAAAAAACTACTTTTTAAGTGAATGAGTGTGTATTTCCCCTCTCATTATATTTACTAGTAGATAAAAACTTAGGTTAATCTGGTCTTTTCCACAATGCAGCTAAATTTAACCAGTTACGTTTTTCTCTGTAGAAACTTTACAACTTTTAATCTTTTTATAAATGTTATTTAGTATTTATTGTCTTTCAGATGAAGTGCCATCAGGTCTAAGTGCTATGAGAGACAGTATGAGAAAACGAATAAGGTTGCTGTCAAGTGACCAGTTTTATCTATTTTTCTTGGTGTGAGCAATTTTTAAAACTATTTTCCAGATAAGTTAGCATTTTATAAAGTACATCAGATTATGCTACTTACAATACAAAATAGACTATGTCCACATCGCTAGTCAATTACTAAGGACTAGAAGCCTGGTGCATGAATTCATGCACTGATGGGGTCCCTCAGCCTGGCCCGAGCCCTCTCGCAATCCAGGACCCACTGGGGGATGTCGGAATGCCGGTTTTCAGCCCCAGGGGTCTGGCTGAACTGGCAGTCTGACATCCACTGAGGGATGCAGTAGTGTGTGAAGCAGCAGGTGGCCAGGGAGGAGCTGGCCCAGAGCTGCACCACCCTGGCCATCCCAGCCCCTCTTTGCCTGCTGCTTGGCAGCACTGCCACAGAGGTGGGAGAGGCTTGCGCCACTGCAGTTGTGCTTGCCAGCCATGAGCCTGGTGTCCAGTGTCTGTGGGTCAGCTGAGCCGCGCTTCCACCGTGGGAGAGCACTGACCACAAGGGGGCAGATCTGCATTGAGGGTCTCCTCCTGGTGGTCAGTGTGCATCATTGTGACTAGTTGACCAGTCGTTTGGTCATTTGGTCACTTAGGCGTTTATGTATATAGATTTTCAGAAAATTCAAGAAAAAAATAGTAAAAGTGATTGCTTGGGCGCAGAAAGAAGGAAATTCAAAAAATGTCCTCAGTATTATGTTGTCTCACTGTACATTTCTTACTCAGAATCATAGACAGAGAGTAGGCAGACAACTTGATGGGGGTGTGAGTTGGCGGTTGTGGAGAGATGGAGCAAAACAGAAAAATAGAGAGAGAACTCATAGGCATGGACAATAGTGTGGTATGTGCAGGGCGTAAGAGGGTGGGTGGAGGTGAAAGAGGGCATAGAGGGGAGAAATGGTGATGGAGAAAATAAAATAAAAATTTTATTAAAACAAAATGATCTTATGTTACTGCTTTAAAGTAGATACCATTCTTTGTATAAAAATACCCATAAAAGTTTGAGATAAAACTAAAAATATGTGTGACTTATAACATCTTTCTGTCCTATCTCCAAGTCTACCAATTCTATACCAAACAGAAAAACAAAAACAATGGGTTTTTGAGAAGTCTACAAAATTAAAGAAAAGATTACTTAATGGCAGGCTATATTTTAACTTTATTTTAACTATATTTTAGCTTTATTTAACTATATTTTAGCTTTGCTTCTGGTGTATTATTGTAATAAAACAAGATCATACAAAGCATTACTCTTTAAGGTTGGAAAAACAGGACCAAAATATATATATATATATCTTCAGTTTGTTAGTTCTTGCTTTATAGACATTAAACTATATAAAATATTAAAATGGTATTTTATATCCAACTGCTTCTAATTTTTCATAGAAACTATAAAATAGAAGAACAAATATGTTTCCTTTGTTTTAACAACCAGCTGCATTAAACCTAAGTCTACACTATACCAGCAATGTTATTAGAATATTTAAGCAAATATTTGGTAAGTCAATTAAAAAAATCACATTTGCTTTAACTATCAGACTGTGCTAGAAAGTATAAAGGAGTAGAGTCTGGTTTGTTCATTTACCTGCCCCAGTGCTTGCTTTTACTCTTTTAGTATAACCTAAAAAAATGAAGAGGAGACTTAATCTTCCTGTTACTTTCTATTTCCCCTTTGCAATGATGATTTGTAATTATGATATTACATAATTGATCTAACAAATAATAAATGTGAAAAAAACAAACACCCCATTGAATATAAAATGCTCTATCCAGAACATTTTTTTTCAAATTAGGTAAATGCTATAGGTGGCAGTGGGAGTGGGAATGGGAGTGGGAATGGGAATGGGAGTGGGAGTGGGAATGGGAGTGGAAATGAGAATGGGAATGGGAGTGGGAGTGGGAGTGGGAGTAGGAGTGAGAGTGGGAATGGGAATGGGAGTGGGAGTGGGAATGGGAATGGAAATGGGAATGGGAATGGGAGTGGGGATGGGAATGGGAATGGGAATGGGAGTGGGAGTGGGAATGGGAATGGGAATGGGAGTGGGAATGGGAGTGGGAATGGGAGTGGGAATGGGAGTGGGAATGGGAATGGGAGTGGGAATGGGAATGGAAATGGGGATGGGAATGGGAATGGGAATGGGAATGGGGATGGGAATGGGAGTGGGGATGGGAATGTGGATGGGAATGGGAGTGGGAGTGGGAATGGGAATGGGAATGGGAGTGGGAATGGGAGTGGGAATGGGAGTGGGAGTGGGAATGGGAATGGGAATGGGAATGGGAGTGGGAGTGGGAATGGGAATGGGAGTGGGAATGGGAATGGAAATGGGAGTGGGAGTGGGAATGGGAATGGAAATGGGAGTGGGAGTGGGAATGGGAATGGGAATGGGAATGGGAGTGGGGATGGGAATGGGAATGGGAATGGGAGTGGGAGTGGGAATGGGAATGGGAATGGGAATGGGAGTGGGAATGGGAATGGGAGTGGGAATGGGAATGGAAATGGGAATGGGAGTGGGAGTGGGAATGGGAATGGGAATGGGAGTGGGAGTGGGAATGGGAATGGGAATGGGAATGGGAGTGGGGATGGGAATGGGAATGGGAATGGGAGTGGGAGTGGGAATGGGAATGGGAATGGGAATGGGAGTGGGAGTGGGAATGGGAATGGGAGTGGGAATGGGAATGGAAATGGGGATGGGAATGGGAGTGGGAATGGGAATGGGGATGGGACTGGGAATTGGAGTGGGAATGGGAATGGGAATGGGAGTGGGAGTGGGAGTGGGAACGGGAATGGGAATGGAAATGGGAATGAGAATAGGAATGGGAATGGGAATGGGACTGGGAGTGGGAATGGGAGTTGGGGCTAAGAATGGGAATGGGAATGAGAATGAGAATGAAAATGGGAATGAGAATGAAAATGAAAATGGGAATGGGAATGAGAATAAGGAGAAGAATAAGGAGAAGAATAAGAAGAAAGGGAAAGATACAAAATATGAATAAAATGGCAACAAATACCTACCTATGAACAATTGAGTCTAAAAATCAAAACAAATGAGCAAGAAATCTAAGGAACAAAATAAACTGATGAATAAAATAGAATCAGAGGCATGGAAATATGGAACAGACTGATGAATCTTAGAGGGAATGGGGATGGAGATGAGTGGAGGGTGGTAAGATATTAACCAGAGATACTAATTAATATGCATATATGCATTACCTATGAACACAGACAATAGGATGGTGAAGGCTGGGGGCAGGGAAGGAACCTGGTGGAGGGGACAATGGAGATTGTGAAATGATAGAACATCTTAATACTCTCAACGATACCAATTTATTAAAAATGCAGAGATTTTATTTTTATTTTTTTAATTTATTAATTATTTTAGGTTACTAAAACTTGTAATTATGGGGAGAGAATTAAAATAGTTTTAAGAAATGTTTATCAGATGTTCTGTTGATCTTTTTAATGTCTCAGAATACTTGGCCAGCAGAAACCTGAAGATCCAACTTATGAAGACAGGCATCATGGCACTTATAAATGGACAACATTGAGAGGGAAAATGGTGGTGAAACAGACAGACTTGACCTGAGCCTTGTCCCAGAGCAGACAGAAAGGACAGCTGAGGGTTACACGGGAAGTGTCTGTTGGTGAGTTAAGGGACAGCTATTCTACAGAAAAAGGTGGGAGACTGATTGATGGGGATCCCCTGACCAGGCAGCCCCCACTACTGCTGGGTTCCCTCCTGGAGCCACTGTCTCAGACGTGGAGACTATGCCATCTTGAAGGAGAAGGTGGACGTTATTGGAAGCCTGAAAATATACAACTGTGGGAGCCACTGAACAGCTGTGAACCCCAGAGCACTGGTCCAAACCACTCTGCTCAATTAATATTTGACCAAGGAGGCATGAACATACAGTGGAGTCAAGCCAGTCTCTTCAATAAATGGTGTTGGGAAAATTGGACAGATACATGCATTTACAGTGTTTATTTTATTACACCATATGTAAAAATAAACTCAAAATGAATACAGGACTTACACATAAGATGGGAAACCACAAAAATAATAAAGGAACCCACAGGCAGAGTAATCTCAGACAAATGCCGAAGCAATTTCTTCACCAATACTGCTTCTAGGGCAATGGAAGCTAAAGAGAAAGTAAACAAATGGGACTACAGCAAAATAAAAATCTTTTTCACAGCAAAAGAAACCATCAACAAAACAACAAGAAAGTCCACGGTATGGAAGAACATATTTGTAAATGTTATCACTGATAAAGGTTTAATCTCCAACATCTACAGGCAATTTATATAATGTAATAAAGGAAGATAAATGACCCAATAAAAAAATGGGCAGTGGATCTAAATAGAATCTTTTTGAAAGAAGACAGAAGGAAGGCAAAGAGACCCATGAAAACATGCTCAAAGTCTCTAATTATCCAAGAGATGCAAATCAAAACGACAATGCAGTACCATCTCACACCTGTCAGAATGGCTTACATCAACAAATCAACAAACGACAAGTGCTGGTGAGGATGCAGAGAAAAAGGAATCCATTTGCACTTTGGTGGGAATGCAGACTGGTGCATCCATGGTGGAGAACAGTATGGAGTTTCCTCAAAAAATTAAAAATGGAACTCCCATTTGACCCAGTGATTCCACTTCTAGGAATATATCCCAAGAAACTAGAAACACCAATCAGAAAGGATATATGCACACCTATGTTCATAGCAGCACAATTCACCATAGCTACAATTTGGGAACAGCCTAAGTGCCCATCAGCAGATGAGTGGATTAGAAAACTATGGTACATCTACATGATGGAATACTACGCTGCTATAAAAAATAAAGAATTCTTAGCATTTGCAGCAGCATGGATGGACCTGGAGAGCATTATGTTAAGTGAAATAAGCCAGGTAATAAAAGAAAAATACCACATAATCTCACTCATTTATGGAAAATAAAGAACATTATAACCTGATGAAATAAAAGATAGATACAGAGGCAGTAAAGCACTGAACAGACTGTCAAATTACAGCGGGAAGTCTGGGGAGTGTTGGGGAAGGAGGGAAATAGATCAACCAAAGGACTTGTATGCATGCATGTAAGCACAACCAATGGACACAAGACACTGGGGGTCGGGGGGAATGAGGGCAGAGGATAGGGGAGACTGGGGGAAAGACAATGGGGGAAAAAGGGAGATATATGTACTAATATATGTAGTACTTTAAACAATAAATAAAAAATGTAACAACATTGTGTTACAACCACCTCAAGTGATCCCAAAGGGTAGTGTTGATATCCCTTGTCATATCAAATAAAGAAGTCAGAAATAGGGAAAGAAAGAAAATGAAAGGATAATAAATTCATAGAATGTATAAGCAATGCTTGTAGAGGCCATCAACGTTGTCACTATGAAAACCTTCATTTAGACCATCAGGATGAGAAGTGGGTTAATATTCTTCCTTATAAATTTTATTAATTCACCTTCTAGGAAAGACAGCATTAGAGCTGTTTTAGTTAAAGACATATCTTTCAGGTTTGTTCCTGACAGACCTATCATGTCAGTTCTCTGTAGTAGCAAGGAATATTTCAGCAAGAAAATTAAGTGAAAACTGAAGTGGACCATGTGCAAATTTTCACTACAGCACATCCACAGGTATGCATAATTATTCCTGTCAGGTAAAAAAATTGAAAAACAAAGAAATATCATCTAAGAAAACCAAGAAATATTAGTAACAGAAAATGAGAATAAAAACACCACATTTTTATGACTACTGGTAATATTAAATGTATTTAATGTTTCAATATTTGTAGCATAAATGCATATGAATTTATAAATAAATGCCATATCTTTCTAAAAGTTTGAGAGCAAATTAGCCTTTTATGATAGGTTTATATGTATATACTTCACAGTGTCAAAGAGAAGTCATGTAAATAATTTTCTAGTTTGGCATTATCAACTGTAGATATTTTGATATCAAGATATAAATTATTATTATTTTTCTTTAATTCTTTATTGTTTAAAATATTACACATGTCTCCTTTTTCCTCCATTAACATCTCCCTGGCCACCCCACCCCCCTCACATGCCATAACCCCCCTAGTGTCAGTGTCCATTGGTTATGCTTATATGCATGCATACAAGTCCTTTGGTTGATCTCTAATTAACTCCTGCAGTCCCCTACCTTCCCTCTGAGGTTTGACAGTCTGTTCCATGTTTCTCTGTCTCTGGATCTGTTTTTGTTCATCAGTTTATGTTGCTCATTATATTCCACAAATTAGTGAGATCATGTGATATTTATCTTTCTCTGTCTAGCTTATTTCACTTAGTATAATACTCTCCAGTTCCATCCATGCTGTTGCAAACGGTAGGAGTTCCTTTCACTTACAGCAGCATAGTATTCCATTGTGTAGATGTACCACAGTTTTTAATCCACTCACCTGCTGATGGGCACTTAGGCTGTTTCCAAATTTTAGCTATGGTAAATTGTGCTGTTATGAACTTAGGGTGCATATTTCCTTTCTGATTGGTGTTTCTAGTTTCTTGGAACATATTCCTAGAAATAGGATTACTGGGTCAAATGGGAGTTCCATTTTTAATTTTTTGAGGAAACTCCATACTGTTCTCCACAGTGGCTGCACCAGTCTGCATTCCCACCAGCAGTGCATGAGAGTTCCCCTTTCTCCGCATCCTCTCCAGCACTTGTCATTTTTTTATTTGTTGCTGATAGCCATTCTGACAGGTGTGAGATGACACCTCATTGCCGTTTTGATTTTCATCTCTCAGATGTTTAGTGACTTTGAGCAAGTTTTCATATATTTCTTTGCCTTCTGTATGTCCACTTAAGAAAAGTATCAATTTAGGTGGTTTGCCTTTTTTTTTTTACTGGATTGTTTATCTTTCTTTTGTTAAGATTTATGAGTTCCTTATTTTATTATTATTATTTAATGCTAGAGGCCCAGTGAACAAAATTCGTGCACTGGGGTGGGAGATCTCTCAGCCCAACCTGCCGCCTCAAACATACTGGGAACCCTCAGGCGATGTCCTACTAACCACTCACCACAGCCTGCACCCAGCCATCACCCTGCAATGGGGCCGATGGCTGGCTCAGTCCCAGCCACATACCTCCCCGCCTCCCCTGACCCAGGCCTTCACCCCAGCCAGCTTGAGCCCAGATAGCACGGCCCTTGGTCCCGCCCCCCAAGACTCTGGCCACCTCAGGCCTGGCCACCTCGGCCCCAGCCCCCTGCCACCTTGGCCTCGCCCCCCTGTGGCCCAGGCCACCTCAGCCCCACCTCTGCTCCTGATTGGCTGGTGGGTGTGGCTGGTGGGGGTGGCTTGTGGGTGTAGCAAAGATATGGTCAGTTTGCTTATTACTCTTTTATTAGATAGGATGTTTTGTTATTTTTAGAGATAGAAGAAGCGAAAGGCATAAAGAGATAGAAACATCAATGAGAAAGAAACATCAACCATCAGCTGTCTTCTGCATGCCCATAATGTGGGCATGTGCCCTGACCAGGAATCAAACCAATGTCCGGTTGCTGCATGGGTTGATACTCAACCACTGAACCACACCAGCAAGGCAAATCTGGATATACTTATGCTAAGTTAAATAAGCCAGTCAGAGAAAGACAAATACCACATGATCTCACTTATATGTGGAATCTAATGGACAAAATAAACATACAAAATAGATCCAGAGGCATAGATGTATGGAACAGACTGACAGATGTCAGAGAGGAGGAGAGAGGGTCGAGCTAGATGAAAAAAGGTGAAGAGATAAGCCAAAGAAAACATATGCATATCCCATGGGCACAGACAACAGTATGATGAAGACCAGATGCAGGGATACTGGATAGAAGTGGGTAAAGCGGGGAAGGAAATGGGGGATATCTGTAATAGTGTCAACAATGAAAACCCATAAATAGTTTTAAATCTAGAGGTAGGAGTCAGTTAATATTCATTATGGTATTTTTACTTTTAATAAATAAATATCCATCATGAAACATTTCAACAACAAATTTGACATATCTTGTTATATCCTTGATAATTTGTTTCATGGCCTAATTTTTTTCTTCACTGTTTTTGTTTTTCATGGGAAAAGACTAAGACTAACAAGTTTACACTAATAAAAGTGATTAAAATATTTAAAAATAATTTAGCACAGCTTAATAAAGTGAAAATAAACATTAGATATCCCTTAAATTTTTAAGAATCACTTTGGAAGTAAGAAGAATATCATCCTGGAAACAAATAAGCATTAGTAATTATTCTGTTATTTTTATATTCCTAGAAAAGAATGGGACTAAAGAAAACTTGACTTGAGAATCAGGAGAACTCACTTAAATGTACTCTCTGGCTGCATAGCTGAGTGTTGAGAAATCATTTAATAAGAGCTTTAGGCTAGGTTAATATTTGTTTGTTTGTTTGTTTGTTTACTGGAATGTATATGAAATGCCTAGGGAGATTTTATTTCCCACAAAATAAACTGTTTGATCCTTTTCCCTAGATATTCCAAGATGCCCATGGGATGGGGAAGGGGACAGTGTATTAGATATGATGAGATGGATATGGCATTTGAAAATAGCAGTGGTTGAGAGGTGAGAGTGGGGATATAGATGAATAAGAGGTCAATTTTTTTTAATTGGTTGATAGGTACCTGAGGGTTCATTACACCATTCCCTCTGCTTTTGTAGGGAAATGAAGTCTCCTAGGCCATTCTCACACACTTTCAGCAGAGCAGTGCTTCTTTAGCTTTACTATTTCCAACACGGTTAAAGGCGTGTTCTAACTCAGTAGGATGGGGAGGCCTCAGAGTCTGAAGTTCAAACAAGTTCCCAGGTGATGCTGATATTGGTGGTCTTTGACCACATTTTAGTAGCAAGGAGGTAGAAAACTGTGGGACCAGATAATTACTAACCTAAGCAGACAATAAGATGGAGTTTCTCAGCCATAATTTGGTAGAAAAAAATATAAATTAAATCACATAATTTTTATTAATATGTAAAAATGGATAAGAAATAATATTCATTATCATATTTAAAATAACTACTTAGCCAGTTGAGCTCATCTATGAAAAAAGCATCTAATTTATGATGTAATCCAAGACTTAAGACAATTAAGATAATTTCTAATATCCAACAGATCTAGTGTTTACGTATTAAGAAGAGCTTTGCACCAGAATTGGTCTGTCATGTTTCTGTCCAGAGGCTATCATGAAAGAGATTACTATCAATTACTGCTTTACAAGTATAAAATAAGTTAAGCCATCCTATTTTTCTCACCCAGAAATCCGAAGCTGTCAAAGAATGTCAATTTTAAATATGACATAGAGAAGAAAATTATCTGTTATTCTGACCTCTAATTTCTTGACATTTTAATATCATAATTGCTGTGATTAGTGCTGCTTCATGATTTCACCTGTCAAGGAAGAATCAATAACCTTAAACTATTTATCCAATTTTAGCTCTAACTTCAAAGCTCAAAATGTGAGATTTCTTTTTTTTACAAAAGGGGCATTCATATATCAGATATTTCTCTTTTAAACCAGTGTTTAAGGATTTAAAAGAAAAATTTTCCTTAGACTAGTTGGAGTTGGGTAGAGATTAATTGTAATGAGTTTCCTTTGGTTTTATTTATGTCAAAGTAGTCATCTTAGCATTTAAAAAAATACTAAGATAAATATTATCAAATAAAGGTAATGCACTTAGCTTAATACAAGGATTAACATTTTGAACACTGCTTTTTTCCAAGAGTGTAGGTATGTATCAACTCTCTGGAGTCATAGCACTGCAGTGCAGACCTCCAGGCAGTCAAGACTGATGGTTTGAAAGAGGGGGTGTGCCTCGCAGAGGACCTCCTCACCAGGGGACCGTGTGTGTAAGGGGGCACAGATGACTACCAATCAGTGACTATGCTACGCTTCATTCAGATTCTCTACAGTTCTTTCCTCTGACAGGAGATGCTAAGTGCTTTTATGTTGGGAAACATATGCTCTGTATTATCCCTCCTTTATAAAGAGAGCAACTGAGATAGAGTGAGATTAATCAGTTGGCCACATTAGATAGCTCAAGGATTCGGCTGATTTATCCTTTGTTGCTGGTTCTTAAATGTTAGTGCAGAACTTTTGTTGTGGGAATATGTTAGGTTAGTGGTAGAGGAGATAAGGGTAGGGAGTCAGGAGAGAGAAAATTAACTCATATCCCATAAAATCATTTAAACTGTCGACACATTTAATCTGCGGAGTTGACACAGGTGCTAGGGTCAGGGCAACATCTCTGCTGGTGTGTGTTTGGGCCTATTCTGGCTGGGGAAGGAAGTAACTTGTGTTCCAGGTATATGTTTCCTCACCTAGTATTCTGAAAAATGAGAGTTATTGGATTTTGGAGGCAAGTACGGAGTCTAGGGAAGGAGGACACATGCCACAAAATGATTCTCGGGGTTTCTCTAATGGAGCCTCAGCATTCAGCAGTGATGCGCTAGAAGAGGGTCCTGAACTAAGGTACCCTAGCACTGAACAGTCTGCATCGCCCCGAGGCCATTAGAAGCAGCATGTTACATGTTGTTCCGATGATCTATATAATCAGAAAAAGCCTGCGGCTGAACCATTCTCACCCCCCCCAAAAATTTACATTACACATTTTCATCTAATGACTCAGTAGGAAGTTCTACAGTTTGACAATTAAGACCTATATATTGTTTCTTTCACTGTACAAAGCAATGGTGTGGTATTTTGTAGAAACAGGTATTTTTTTAAGGACTCAAATAATAAACACTATATCCATATCATGTAAAGAAAGTCTCAGTTCTGATTCCATTTTCTCTTTATTCTCTCATTAATTTCCCCTCTCACATAAATATTAAAAAATTTTCTATTGCTGAACCGGTTTGGCTCAGTGGATAGAGCGTCGGCCTGCGGACTGAAAGGTCCCGGGTTCGATTCCGGTCAAGGGCCTGTACCTTGGCTGCAGGCACATCCCCAGTTGGAGGTGTGCAAGAGGCAGCTCATCGATGCTTCTCTCCCATCCATGTTTCTGACTTTCTATCCCTCTCCCTTCCTCTCTGTAAAAAAATCAATAAAATATATTTAAAATTTTTTTCTATTGTTTGTCAATTTTAATGTGCCCTGCACTTTCATTACACACAATAAGCTTAAAATATTTGTATTTGTCCAAAAAGATTATCTTGCAACTTTCTTTATAAGAACAGAACTTTATAATGGATAAAGTATATAATAAAATATTCAGGAACAAAAATGTCTACAATATTTAAAAGTAAAAAAGTAATTTGGAGTTGGTTTTGGAATAAAATAAGAAGCTATTTAGGTAAGTGTAATGTTTTGTAGAGAATATCCCTATTTCACTAACTACTTTCATTATATCTGACTTCTCTCTAATTTATGTATTATCTGTCTCTAGCTTTTACTTTTAGCTTCAGGCAATAATTCTACTTGTTGAGTATACAATATGCAATGATATTGCACTTAATACCATGCTTGTGATGTGTTTTCTGAATATTAGCCATAAGGGTCCAATGATTAATGATCATGAGGCATGTCCCTTCTCTTTCTTCTTCTTGGCTTGAAGGCATACAAATAAAGTCATTCTGTTTTTATAGAGGTATATAAGAAATAACTTTATGGGTGCAAGTTCTCCTTGTAGGGCTTTGTTTTTCCAAATCTACAAGTTCTCCGCCTCTAGAATTAAAAACTGAAGAGCATTGCGCTGAAGGGAAGTGTAGAAGTGATTGCCTGTTCCGCATAGAGCAGACGGCGGAGGGAGACGGGAACAGAGCTTCCTTGCAGTGACGCTTCTACAGCAGCTGTTGCACGTTCATTCTTTTCACCCATCTTAAATCATGTTCTGCAGTGTGGAAGTGATTTACATATTTTATCTGAATATTTTCACTAAAAATACTTACACAAATACTATAACAGCAATTTTCAACCTATGAGCCACAAGAATTTTTAAAACACGCAATACCTATTTAGTCAGGGACACTGACCTCTTTTCCCTTGGATTGTCAAATGAAAAAATGACAACAGCCAACACAACAATAATCACTATGAAGGAATCAAAATTATACCAATTTTTTGTCAGATCAGCAAAATATATATCTTTTTGGTATGCTGCAGAACCTTAGTAATTAGTTCATGTGTGCCATGAAATGAAAAAGGTTGATAATTGTTGCTATAATATATAATTTCCAACTGTTCTCTATAAAATCTTAGGGTGAAAACATATGGGAATAAAATACTATAGCCTCATCTATTTCATTGATGTATTTTTTGAGTATTCTATCTAGAAGGTTATCATTTTGCTTTTATTAAAAAAAACTGCCAGATTATTTTTATGTGAACTATTATCTATCTATATACAGCAGGTCTTCAGGTTATATCAGAGATCCATTCTTATGGTGCAACGTAATGTGATTTTCGCCGTAAGTCGGGAACTCACCTACATAAGCACCTATGTCACTCACATGGAGCACATACACAGAAATAATGAAGTGAAACAGTAAAAAAAGATTTTAAAGAAAGATAACAATTCCTGACCTTTACTTGTGGTAAATCAATAATAAAAAAACATAAAGCACATACGTACATGCACCAAAATGATGGAACTTTTAAAAAAATAAATAAATGGGAGATGGTGACGTAACCACAAAATGATGTACATTGAATCTGATGTAACCCGAGGACTGCCTATACATAAAATCCTACTATGGCAATAGACTGAACGGCAGAACCACCGGACAAGCAGTCGCTGTGATGTATGCTGACCACCAGGGGGAGTGTGTGAAACATGGTGGGCATCAGCAGCAGGCGGCAGAGCACCAAACATGGTGGGTGTTGGCCATGGCAGAATGGTGGAGCAGGTGAGCAGGCATAGCCAGACCAAGGTGAGGCATTAGTTGCTATAATCAGGGCAAGCCTCTGGTGGTTACTGAAAATTCTTTGCTCCTGTGTGCCGCAGTCCCATCCGGTGCTCACCCTGCTGCTGGTGCTGGCCCCACTTGCACTTGCTGCCAACACTGGAGCCACTGTCCACACCCTAATCACTTGGCACCATCAGCAGGTGTGAGAAGCAGCTACTGTCCCTGATTGCCTCTCAGGACTTCTCTACCTCCCCCTGCTCCTGAGGGGTGATCAGGGCAGCAGCCACAACTTGCACCCACTGACAGTGCTGGCCCTGCTCCCACCCGCTGCGGGTGCCGGCCCCAATTGCTCAGCGCCATCAGCGGGTCCAGTGCGGCCAGTGCCGTCAGTGTGTGGGAGTGGTGGTGGTGGAAGCAAGGCTGCAGGCAGAGAGGGGACCTAGGGCCATGGTGGGAGGAGGCGGGGTGTGTGTGAAAGATGAGCCAAGACCTGCTCCTGTGCCCACCACAGCCTCATGGCCCACAGTTCCTTTCAAGGTGCATGAATTTGTGCACTGGGCTCCTAGTATTTAAATATTCAACTAGGTTTCATTAATTACACACATAAGTCATTAATTCTTTTACTGAAGATGCGGAACCAAAATGAAATCAGGGTATTCATATGTGTCCGCAATTCATATAGGAACAACATGCAGATCTCATTACTTGGTTTTGATATATAACATTCATTTTTTGATATTTGTCAAGGTTTGAAATTTATATTTTGTGAAAATTTATGTTGGAAGAAAATTTATACAGAAAGAGCTGGAAAGTCACATGTGTGTTTGAGGGATGACAGATTTTTTTTTAATTATGGGACTGAACACCTACCTCCCTGAGCACAGGGTCAGTGATGCTATCCAGGTTCATAGAGCCTTCATATGTCAAGTAGTGAAAAACATTCAGAGCACGAACTGCTTCTGGTCCTCGCTGTTTGTAGCCAAATATAAGATCAATCCACTGATGGAGTTGGCAAGAAACAAATTCACTTTCCAAGGCCTGAAATTGGTCAAGAGAGAAAATTAGAATCCGTACAAACTTAGCCCTCTTTTTCTCTTACTTAAAATATTCTATATAAATAAGTGGGATATGCTCTTTACACTCCTATATTTTATATATATTTGATCTAATGCTCCTAGAAATGGCAAAATACAACCTCTAATAAATGTAAATTTTTTCTTAAATGTTTAACTTTCTCTTCGCTCAATTACCTATACATTATAAATTTTAATATTACATTTCTTACAATGTCATGTTCATGTTTAAAGATAAGTTGAAATGCCTATTTGAATGCTATTTTACAATTATTTTATTCCTGATTTTGAAACATTAGTTTGAAACACAACAGTTTTGTTAGAAACTTTGATATACACATATTTTTCTGCCTAAATATGCAAACTTACATCTACAAAATTTAACTCTACAAAAAGGGAATGTCTTCCTCTGTCACAGATTAACTCTGTTATTACACAGTTTTGGAATCACTTGGCAATTTTAGATGTTTGCTAGCTGGTGGGAAATTGCTGCGAGTTAATGAGCTTGTAAAGAGTCAGAAAAAAAGGGCTTTTCTTTTCCTAAGAAGACAGCATACGCTTCCTAGAGGTAACTTGTCATGTAGAGATGGAGTTCAGTTTATAACTGACATAAGCAGTTCAATGTGTGGCTCACTATGCCTCTCACTTAACGCATTCATTTATCATCCATTTCTTATTCATTTTAAGAGCACACTGATTTTAGCAACATGAGCAAAAAGCTGTATAACTAGCTTCTTAAATTTTAACTATATATAGCAATAAAAACCAATTCTCTACATTACAGCTGTAACTAAATATGTGGATGAATTCATTCTCTGGATGCATGTCTCTGATTTCTAAGATCTTAAAACCAATTGGAAATTCATTTATAAAAAAGCACTTGAAATCAGTTCTCTGATAATTACATTTCATTTTTTAAGAGCTATAAAATATGATACTTTTCAACTTTCTTATGATCACATTTAGGTAATAATTTGTTAACCTCAGTCTCTTTCTTGATTTATTCCTTTCAAAATGTCTGGCATTTTACCTTATTTTATTCTATTAGTTGATTGCTTACTGGATATATAATACAGAGGTGTGACTCCATTCCCACTGGCACCACCCACGTCTTAGCTCTCTCACTGCTCTCCACATGTAACAGACGCCAACTTCAGTACTGCAGTCAGCGCTGGGTTGCTGTAGCAAGCCAGCACTGACTGCTATGGCTGCAGGTGCAGTAAACCAGCCCTGACAGCTGAGGGGGCTGTGAATCAGTCCTGGAGCGAGGCCTGAAGAGGGAAGCAGGGTTTGATCCATTGCCTCTGAGGCAGCTTTTTATCAGCACTTGCCTCTCTTTTTCTCCAGCAGCTGTGACTCTATTTTTCTTCAGGCCTCCACCGGGGCTGTTGATCAGCCCCGCCTTTCTGACCAGGCCCCATTGATAGGTCCAGAGATTCTGACTGACATAGAAACAAACCAATTAAAGCCAAATCTGGGTGAAGTGTGAGGAACCAATGGCTGCCTAGGAGGCAGAGCTTTTGACACTAACTGGCATAGAAACTGACCAATCAGAACCAAATTTGGATCAACTATGAGGAGCCAATGGCTGCCTAAGAGGCGGAACTCTTGATGCTGACTGGCATAGAAACCAAACAATCAGAAACAAATTGACCAGCAGAGGAGGGCAGTTGGGGGCAAGATTAGGCCAGCAGGGGAGGGGAGTTGGGGGGGATCAGGCTTTCAGGGAAGGGCAGTTGGGGGTGACGAGGCCAGCAGGGGAGGGCAGTTGGGGGTGACGAGGCCAGCAGGGGAGGGCAGTTGAGGCTGACCAGGCTGACAGGGGAAAGCAGTTGGGGACCATCGGGCTAGCAGGGGAGAACAGCTGGGGGCGAGATCAGGCTTGCAAGGGAGGGAAGTTGAGGAAAACTGGGCCTGCAGGAGAGGGCAGTTGGGGCTATTGGGCTGGCAGGGTAGCAGTTAGGTGTTAATTAGGCTGGCAGGCAGAAGTGGTTAGGGACAATCAGGCAGGCAGAGGTGAGCAGTTTGAGCCTTCAGTTCCAATTGTGAGAGGAATGCCTGACTGCTGGGAGTTGGTCACCCCTGGAAGAATCACAGATTGGAGAGGGTGCAGGCTGGGCAAAAGACAACCCCCGTACACGAATTTCATGCATTGGGCCCCTAGTATACATATAAATTATTTGATTAATCTCTTCCTGCCCCTCCCCCTTCCCTCTGAGATTAGTCAGTCTGTTCCATGTTTCCTTGCCTCTGATTCTATTTTATTCATCAGTTTATTTTGTTCATTAGATTTCTTGCTCACTTATTTCAATTTTTAGATTCAATTATTAAGATATGTATTTATTGCCATTTTAATGTTCATATTTCTCCTTTCTCCTTCTTCTTCTTCTTCTTCTTCTTCTTCTTCTTCTTCTTCTTCTTCTTCTTCTTCTTCTTCTTCTTCTTCTCTCCTCTCCTCCTCCTCCTCCTCCTCCTCCTCCTCCTCCTCCTCCTCTTCTTTCTTCATCTCCTTCATCTTTTTCATGAATACCCTTCAACATTTCATGTAATACTGATTTGGTGGTAATGAACTCCTTTAGCTTTTTCTTGTCTGTGAAGCTGATTATCTGACTTTCAATTCTAAGTGATAGCTTTGCTTGGTAGAGTAATCTTAGTTGTAGGTTCCTGCTATTCATCACTTTGAATACTTTTTCTCATACCCTTCTGGCCTATAAACTTTGTGTTGAGAAACCATTTGACAGTTTTATGGGAGCTTCTTTGTAGGTAAATAACTGCTTCATTTGTGCTGCTTTTAAGATTCTCTCTTTGTCTTTAACCTTTGGCGTTTTAATTGTGACGTGTCTTAGTGTAGGCCTCTTTGAGTTCCTCTTGTTTGGGACTCTCTGTGTTTCCTAGACTTGTAAGTCTATTTCTTTCAGCAGGTAAGGGAAGTTTTCTGTCATTATTTCTTCAAATAGATTTTCAATATATTTCTCTCTCTTCTCTTCTCTTTCTGACACCTCTATGATGCGAATGTTGCTATATTTGAAGTTGTTACACTATCTTCATTTTTTTATTTTTACTCTTCTGATTGGGTGTTTTTTTTTTGATTCTTCATATTTGAAATCACTGATATGATTCTTGGCATCCTCTAGTCTACCGTTGGTTTCTGTAAATTATTCCTCACTTCAGGTAGTGTATTCTTCATTTCTGACTGATCTTTTTTTCATGTCTTTGATGTTCTCACTAATTTCCTTAAAATACTCACTAAGATCCTTCAAATTCTTACTAAGTCTTTTGAAACTCTCATTAAGATCCTTGAGCATCCTTATAACCTTTGTTTTAATTCTGTAGCTAACAGTTTGCTTGCTTTCATTTCATTTAGTTATTTTTCTGGAGCTTTCTTTGGTTCTTTCATTTGTGATATATTTCTTTTTCTCTGCATTTTGGCTGCTTCCCTATGTTTGCTTCTGTGTATTAGGTACAGCTCCTGTGTCTTCTGGAATTGGTAGAGTGGCCTTGTGTAGTAGGTGCCCTGTAGGGCTCAGTGGCGCAGCCTTCCCAACCCCCGCTGAGCTGAGCACAGTAGGTGCGCCCCTGTGTGGGCTGTGTGCACAGTCTTGTTGTAGTTGAACCTTGATTGCTGTTGATGTCACTGGGAGGAATTGACCAGTTTAAACTACAGTGGAAGAGCTGTGGTGCAGGAGACATCCCTATGGAGCAGGATTGGCTTCAGTGGGTTTTTGGTTGTCACTGAGTCTGCCCCTTGTGTGCATCGCTCATGGGTGCATAGAGTTGTGATCTGGCACTGGTTTTGGGGCTTCCCAGGAAATGCAAAGTCAGCTATTACGTGGGGCCACCAGGCCGGAGCTAGACAGTGTGCTTAGAAATGCACAAGTGAAGCCAAGCTGTGAAGCAAGGCCATCTACCGCTTAGAGCCGGATTCCTCCAGGCTGGCATCAGTACAGAATATGTCTGAAGACCAACTATTGGCACAATGTACCTCTGAAGCCAAAAGACACTCACGTCATTGACAGAATATGTCTGAAGGACAGCCATTGACAAGTATTACCAATAATGGCAGGAACTGCCTTCATAGCAAAGTAAATGAAGATGAAATTATCAAACATAGTTTGTGGTGGAATGACTGTTACATGGCAATTCTGCCTATCACTAAACTTTTCTTATGAAAAACCATCTGATAGAAAAATAAAATCATTGATGTTGTAGCAAAAATAAAGTTTCTAAATGATATACACTTTTCAGAATACCCAGCATATTTTTTAAAAAATAATGTTAATCAAAGATTCTGACAGTAAGGGGGCCTGGCAGGCACCGAGGAGGAAGAGTGATCATGCATGGTACATCTCTCAGCTGAGTGTCTGTGTCCGAGTCTCCGTGGGTCTTCCAACAAGTATTTGGTGTAGTTTTGGACAGGAAAAAATGTCGTTAAAAGGAATAACTGTCATCCCAGACAAAATAAAAGGGCTGGTGTACATTCAGCAGATGGATGACTCCCTCATTCACTTTTTCTGGAAAGACAGGACATCGGGGAATGTGGAAGATGATTTGATCATCTTCCCTGACAACTGTGAGTTCAAGCACGTGTTGTAGTGCCCCAGCAGGAGGGTCTATGTGCTCAAGTTCAAGGCAGGGTCCAAATGGCTCTTCTTCTGGATTCAGGAGCCTAAGACAGGCCAGGATGAGGAGCATTGCCGAAAAGTCAACGAGTACCTGAACAACCCGCCGATGCCTGGAGCACTGGGGGCGAGCGGGAATAGAGGCCATGAGCTGTCTGCACTGGGCGGCGAGGGCGGCCTGCAGAGCCCGCTGGGGAACATGAGCCACAGCCAGCTCCTGCAGCTCATTGGGCCTGCCAGCCTCAGAGGACTGGGTGGGCTGGGGGCCCTGACTGAGCCAGGCCTGGTGAGCAACTCCTCATCCAGCTCCTTGAGCCAGTTAGAAGCAGTGACCCCGTCCTTCACCACTTCTTCTGCCTGTGCCACCCCAGCCCCTTCTGCTCCAGCAGCTGCCTCGGTGACTAGCCTGAGCCCATGCCCAGTCAGGTAATGGAACCAGCACGGCAGCCAGCCCAACCCAGCCCATCCAGCTGAGCGACCTCCAGAGCATTCTAGCCACCATGAACGTGCCGGCCGGGCCAGGAGCCAGCCAGCACGTTGACCTGGCCAGTGTCTTGGCGCCTGTGATCATGACACCTGTCCTCACCAACACGGACGTCCAGGAGCGCCTGCTGCCCTACCTGCCCTCTGGGGAGTCGCTGCCACAGACTGCCGAGGAGGTCCAGAACACTCTGACCTCCCCTCAGTTGCAGCAGGTCCTGGGTATGTTCATTGCGGTCTTGGCCTCAGGGCAGCTGGGCCCCCTCATGTGCCAGTTTGGCCTGCCTGCAGAGGACATGGAGGCTGACAACAAGGGTGATGTGGAAGCTTTGCCAAGGCGATGCAGAACAGTGCCAGATCGGAGCAGAAGGAGGGTGATGGGAAGGACAAGAAGGACGAAGAGAAGGACATGAGCTTAGATTAAGTTATTTGCTGTCTTTTATGGGCAGGACTCTTGGCTGTGTGGATGAACAGTGTGTTTGTGGGCCATTGACACCCCCACACCTCTGCTCTAACTTGCTAATAAATAAAAGTTTTTTCTTTTACCTGCCCAAAAAAAGATTCTGACAGTAAAAACTTCATGGAAAATATTCATTCAATAAATAGTTTTTTTTTGCTTTTGCTTTTGTTTCAGAGGGTGCAAATATTGTATCACCATCAGGACATGGGCCATACTGTTTTAGAACACACAGACAAGTTTATCACCGTACTGTACTTTACATCCTTCAGATGGTGTTTCTTGGATGTTTGCTCAACTCAATATTTTAGTTATAGCTGAAGCAACAAGTAAAAGATTAACAATGCCAGAAAAATAAGGTTGCTTAGAAAGACTAATGATCAACATCACCAACCTCATATATGAAATAAATGAATTAACAAAATCATACAAGATGCTACATGAGGTAGAAAAGGAAACCCAATCTGAAGCAGCAGTGAACGGAATTGCTCCAACAGAAGTAACAATGGCAATTAAATATAATTGTAATAGTGATCCAGGTAGATATACTTCTCCCTGTGTAACTGAGGCTGCTGTCGTATTCAGAAATGAAGATGGAGAACCTCCTTTTGAAAGGGACTTGATCACTCATGTAAACCAGATTCCAATAATCCAAATGCCACTAAAATGAAACAAATCAGTATCCTGTTTCCTACATTAGATGCAATGACATATCCTATTCTTTTTCCACATGGTGAAAAGGCTGGGGTATGGATATTGCATTAAGACTCAGAGGTGACAGTGTAATCGAAAATAATACTAGATGAAATGTAAAGACACAAGTCACACAAATGCAGTATTAAAGATTTCATCTCCCCGTTCAGGACACATTCAATTCTATTTTAAATGCAGGAAAATTAACTCAATAGTATATTGTCGATTCATATTAAAAAATGGTAGCCAATCAGATAAATTTCATTACAGTAAACCAATCTAAGTTGAGTTGAAAAATACAGTTGTTTGATGGATTATCTCAAATCTAGATCTGAAAATGACAATGTGCCAATTGGTAAAATGATAATACTTCCATTGTCTCTTGAGGGTAGTCCCAGAAATATGCAGCAGTGATACCAGGATGCTATGGCAATTGTAATGAAGTGTGGCAAGCCCTATTTATTCAGAACCATGATGTGCAATCCCAAATGGGCAGATATTACAAACAATTTACAACGCTGGCAAAAAGTTGAAAAGAGACCTGACTTGGTAGCCAGGGTTTTTAATATTAAGCTGAAGGCTCTTTTAAATGACATGTGTAAATTCCATTTATTTGGCAAATTAATAGCTAAAATTCATATCATTGAATTTCAGAAATGCAGATTGCTTCACACTCACGTATTATTGATATTAGATAGTGAATCCAAATTATGACAGATGACATTGACTGTATAGTTAAGGCAGATGTAGACCAGTGTCCTCGACTTTTTCAAATTGTAAAATCAAATATGGTACATACACCATGTAAAATACAAAATACAAATAGTCCATGTATGGAAAATGGCAAATGTTCAAAGGGATATCCGAAAGAATTTCAAAATGTGACCATTGAAAATATTGATGGATATCCCAAATACAAACAAAGATCTGGTAGCACCATGTCTATTGGAAATAAAGTAGTCAGATTGTTCTTATAACCCATATTTGTGCCTTAAATATAACTATCATATAAATGTTGAAGTCTGCACATCAATAAAAAGAGTCAAATATTTATTTAAATACATCTATAAAGGGCACAATTTTGCAAATATTCAAATTTCTGGAAAAAATGTTATCAATCATGACAAAAGACAAGACTACATTGCCTCAAGGTACATGAGTGCTCCTGAGCCTGCTTGGAGACTTTTTGCAATGCAAATGCATGACCAGTCTCACGCAGTCCCAAGATTAGCTATTCATTCACCAAATGATCAGAATTGTATTTTCATACTGATGATTTTGCTGAATTTATAGATAGGGCTAAATGGCATAATTTGACTTTGATGGCTTGGTTCTTATTAAATGATGTGCATAATCATTATTATTGGGAGATTCCACAACATTATATGTTCAATAATCCTTCGTAGAGGAAACACCAAAAGAGTGGGAATAAAGTATTAGGTAGACTGTGAGCTTTAGAGAACCAGAATGATATTACATTAGACTTTTGCTTCTGCGTGTAAAAGATGAGATAAGTTTTGCTGATCTGCAAATTTTAAGAGGTGTAATTTATGATACATTTCATGAAGCTGCTAAACACTGAGGATTATTAATTAACAATACTATCTGCAAAGATACTATTGAGAATGCAATCATCCTTAATATGCCCAAACAACTATGGCAACTTTTTGTATAATATATGCATGTTTGGATGTCCTTCTGATGCAGACAAATTACGGGATGAGAATAAATCTCATTTTATTGAAGATTTCCATTGGAAATTATACCAAAGAGAAGGTGCCTGTGTGAACTGTGAAATGCATGCCCTTAATGAAATTCAAGAAGTATTCACATTGCATGGAATGAAGTGTTCGCATTTCAAACTTTCAAACTATCTTTTATTAACAAATACAAATGCATGTGATAAATCATATGAATGACAACAGACAGAGGTTTTGATAAATTATCTGAATGAAGAACAGTTGGCAGCCTTTTAGACTATAACTTCAGCCATCGAAGATCAAACTGTATACCCCAAATGCTTTTTCTTGGATGGTCCACGTGGTAGTGGAAAAACATATCTTTATAATGTGCAGGAATTCGTGCACCAGGTCATTAGTTTTATAATAATAAGCATAGAATATTCACTACTTACAATAGCCAAAAAGTAAAAACAACCTAAATATTAGTTAAACTGATAAACCAAATTTTACATATTCATACAGTGGAGTGTTATTCAGTGATAAAAAGGAATGAAGTACTGATACTTTGGTACTATAGGAATGAACCTTGAAAACATTCCAATTCCAATTCCATTAAATGAAACTTCAATCTCTAGACTATATATATAGAGTGAAGTTGCTAAAGCCATTAAAAAGGCCCAACTTCTTGTTTATTGATGAATGCACCATGGCATCCAGTCATGCAATCAATTCCAATAGATAGGTTACCAAGAGAAATTATTGATTTCAATGTTGTGTTTGGTGGAAAAGTTCTCCTGAGAGGGGATTTTCAACAATGTTTCAGTATTGTGCCTCATGCTATGTGATCAGCCATAGTACAAACAAGTTTAAAGTACTGTGATGTTTGGGGATGTTTCAGAAAGTTGTTTCTTACAGCAAATATGAGATCAGAGGATTCTGCTTATAGCAAATAGTTAGTAAAACTTGGAGATGGCAAACTTGTTAGCAGTTTTCATTTAGGAATGGATATTACTGAAATCCCTCATGAATGATTTGTAACAGATCGATTTTTTTTGAATTTTAGATAAATAAAATCTTCCTAAATATTTTAATTTTTTATCTTTATTGTTCAGTTTATTAATTACATTGTTCCCCTTTTTTATCCCCTATAGCTTCCCTCCACCCTGTACTCATCCCACCCTCCGCCTTCACCCCCTCCCCACTGTCCTCTCCCATAGTTGCATGATTTTTGTCCAGTCTCTTGCTGCACTTCCCACATCCCTTTTCTCCCCAAGAATTGTCAGTCCATTACCTCTCTATGTCCATGATTCTGTTATATTCACCAGTTTATCCTGTTCATCAGATTATTAATTCACTTGATTTTTAGATTCCTTTGTTGATAGATGTGTATTTGTTGTTCATAATTTATCTTTTTCTTCTTCCTCTTCTTAAAGAATATCTTTCAGCATTTCATATAACATTGGTTTGGTGGTGATGAACTCCTTTAGCTTTTTCTTATCTGGGAAGCACTTCATCTGACCTTTAATTCTGAATGATAGCTTTGCTGGATAGAGTAATCTTGGTTGTAGATTCTTGCTATTCATCACTTTGAATATTTCTTGCCACTCCAGTCTGGCCTGCATCATTTCTGTTGAGAAATCTGCTGACAATCGTATGGGTGCTTCCTTATAGGTAACTAACTGTTTTTCTCTTGCTGCTTTTAATATTCTCTCTTTATCTTTGGCTCTTGGCATTTTAATTATGGTGTGTCTTGGTGTGGTCCTCTTTAGATTCCTATATTTTGGGGTTCTGTGTATTTCCTGGGCTTTTAAGTCACTTCCTTTCACCAGGTGGGTAAGTTTTCAGTCACTATTTCTTCAAGTAGGTTTTCATTACCTTTCTCTCTCTCTTTTTCTGGCACCCCCATAATTCGGATGTTGGCATGCTTGAGGTTGTCCCAGAGGCCCCTTACAATATCTTCAATTATCTGGATTCTTTTTGTTCCTTGCTTTTCCAGCTGAGTGGATTTTGCTTCTTTGTAGTTCAAATCTTTGACTTGGTTCTTGCGGCCCTCTGGACTGCTTTTAGGACTGTGTGTAATATTCTTTTTATTTCAGTCAGTGTATGCTTGATTTCTAGTTGGTCCTTTTTCATATCCTTGAGGGTCTTGTTCATAACCTCGTAGGTCTTGTTCATTTCCTTGTAGGTCTCATTCATTTCCTTGTAGGTCTCATTCATTTCCTTGTAGGTCTCATTCATTTCCTCGTAGGTCTTGTTCATTTCCTCGTTGGTCTTGTTCATTTCCTCATAGGTCTTGTTCATTTCCTTGTAGTTCCCATTAAGTTCATCGGCCTTTTCTAGGAGCCTCCTGAAAAACCTTATTACTCTATGTCTAGTCGTTTTTTTCCCTCCATTTCTTTCACACCTGATTTCTTTCCATGTCTCTGCATGGTGGCTGCTTTCCTGAGTTGGTTGATTAGCTTTGTGTGGTAGATGTCCTCTAAGGGACAGTGGCTCAACCTCCCCAGTTACCTGAGGTGGATACTCTTACTGCAATCCTTTATGGGTTGTACAGTATTTTTGAATTTGAGCCCAGCTTGTTGTTGTTAGCCCTAGGAGGGTTTGACCTCCAGGTCAATTGGCTGTGAAGGGAAACTGTGTTCAGGTTGGATGGGTGGAGTCTCTGAGCTGAGCAGGCAGCGTCAGCATCAGCTATGTCCTATGAGGTGCGTGGGTCTCTGTGTTGGGTGGTAATGGCTGTAGGAACCTCCAAGAGAAAGCCGCCGCTGGTCTCCACCCATTGTCAGACAACTCTGCCTCTCCCCAAATGAGTCTGCACACCCAAAGTCTCGCCCAGGGTTATAAAACAAAGCAGTCCGGTTTGTCTCCTGAACGAGGGAGCAAGTCGCACATGTGTGCTGTCGCACACTTTACGTGCAAACTGCTGTTCCAAGCTATGATCACTCTCCTCAAACTCAGAGACCTCTGCTGCGCCCAGCCTTTATGGTGCATACCCCGGACCTCAGACCTCACCTAGCACTAGGGAATCTGTGCAGTGGGACATCTCCACCCTTACCATTGAAGAAATCCAGCCGGGATTGCTGCTGCCAGCCCTACAGGGCACACAAGCCCACGGCTCCAAACCTCTCTCCAGGCCAGTCTTCTGAGTCTCAGTGTCCCACCTTTACTTTTATTTGTGGAATTTTCACTCAGCCAGCTTTCCGGTGATTCTGGATGATGTTTGTTTTGTTGTTATGTTGTAGTTTTGGAATTGTTGCACGGAGCAGCACAATAGGTGTTTACCTATGCCACCATCTTGGTTCCTCCAACAGATCTATTATTGAAGGTACCTTTGGATATAGTATATCTATAGGTAATATTAAAAGTACATCTAACCATGAGATTATTTGTCCAAAAAAATGAGCACACTCAAAAATTAAATGAAGAAATTGTGGATATACTCAATAAATATTTTCACATATTTGAGTGATGATTTTTCATTGATTCAATAGATGATGCTGAAAAGGAAAATTTTACCATCAAATTTCTTAATAGAATTACTCCTTTGGGAATGCCATGTCATAAACTAAAATTAAAAGTGGGTGCAATCATCCGGCTACTGAGAAATCATAGTAGTAAGTGGGATCTTTGTAATGGTACTAGATTTATTATCAAAAGATTGTGATCTAACATTATCGAAGCTGAAGTATTAACAGGATCTATGGAAGGAGAGGTTGTTCTGATTCCAATAATTGATTTGCCAACGTCTGACACTGGTCTCCCATTTAAGTTAATTCGACGACAGTTTCCCATGATGCCAGCCTTTGCAATGACTATTAATAAATCACAAGAACAAACTCTAGACAGAGTAGGAATATTCCCACCTGAACCTGTTTTCAGACATGGTCAATTACATGTTGCTTTCTCTGGAGTCTGAAGAGCATGTGAGTTGAAGTTAAAGCTGTAAATACTTCAGCACAAGGGAAATTAGCCAAGCACTCTGAAAGTGTTTTTACTTTTGATGTGGTGTACAGGGCAAAATTAGAATAAGTTTATCACTTTATCAGTCATTGTATCAATGTTGTTTTTATAACCTTTTTGTTTGTTTGTATGTCATGTTTTATGGTTTTTATATCATATCTTTGTTGTTATATCATGTTGTTATTGTTTATTAATAAATGTATATATTATTTTCATATACATTTTACTAATTTTCTTTCATCTCTGACACTTCTATTATAGAGAAGGGGTAAATAGCAATATTAAAATATTTCTTCTAATTAATTCACTTTCAATGTATACAAATTCATGCACCAGGCCACTAATTTTATAATAATGAGCATAGAATATTCATTACTCACAATAGCCAAAAAGTAGAAACAACCTAAACATTACTTAAACTGATAAACCAAATGTGCTATATTCATACAGTGGAATGTTACTCAGTGTTAAAAAAAGAATGAAGTACTGACACTTTGGTACTATAGGAATGAACATTGAAAACATTATGCTAAGTGAAGCCAGTCACAAAAGGCCACACATCATGATTCACATTTATATGAAATGTCCAGAATAGGCAAATACAGAAAGCAGATTACTGGCTGCTCCAGACTGGAGGGTGAAGAGGAGCTAAAAGTATGATAATTTGTCTTAGTAATGTGAAAATGTTTGTAGTTAACTGTTGTGATGATTGCATATATCTGTGATTATAAACAAAACCAATGAATTACACACACTTAAAATGGGTGATGTACATTGTATGTGAGTTCTATCTCAATAAAGCTATTTTAAAAAGAAAAAAGGAATAAGATCACAGCACTTTTGCTCGAAGTGCTACAATATTGCATTTTGGTCACAGTAAAAATGCAAAGTGCTTTTGATGGCTTTCAAGGCTCAGTCCCCCTCCTGTGTGCCACCTGCTCACTCCACACAAACCCAATGGCTGCCTTCTAAACACTTCGACCCTGCTACAAATGTACCTCTGCCTGCAATGCTCTTTGCCCAAGAGTCACCTAGTTCACTCTTCCACATCCTTCAAGCCTTAATTCCAGTCACACCTTCACAAGGAGGGGATGCTGATTGCCATCCTTCTTTTCCTGATCTCTTACTACTATTACGTATTTTCTTCCTCTTTGTTGTTTGTATACCTTTAATCAAAGGTAATCTCTGTGACAAGAGGTGCACTGAAAATATGCACACAGTGCTAGGATGCTCACTAATGACCTGTGGACTGAGGAGAGTTCAACACTGCTTACATACTATCTAATAAAAGAGTAATATGCAAATTGATCATACCTCCACCACACCCACAAGCTGCGACAACCAGCCAATCAGGAGCAAGTATGCAAATTAACCCAACCAAGATGGCTGTGGCCACGGAGAGAGCAGGAGGCTTGGGTTTCCCCAGCAATGAAGGACGCCAAGCTTTCTGCCTGCACTGGCCTGCCTTGGCATCCACTTAAGGCTACAAAATTTCAATTATAAAAGATAAATAAACCCCAGATCCTAGGGCCTTCACTTGGGTCACTGTGGGGAGTGGCCAGCCTACAAACCACCATAGGCCCCTAGCCCAAGCTGCCCTATGCCCCAAGGGAGCCCCCACCCTGATTCGGGAACACCCTTCAGGGCAAACCAGCTGGCCCCCACCCATGCAACAGGCCTCTATCCTATCTAATCATCCTATCTAATAAAAGAATAATATGCAAATTGACCATCACTTCAAAACTTAAGATGGCTGCCCCCATGTGGTCAAAGATCCTGCCCCCATGTAGGCACAAGATGGCCAGCAAAGAAAGCAGTTGGGAGGAACCAGGCCTGCAAGGAAGGGCCGTTGTGGGCGATCAAGACAGCAAGGGAGGGCAGTTAGGGTGAACAGGCCAGCAGAGAAGGGGCAACTGGGCCTGTAGGAAAAGGCAGTTGGGGGGGACCCAGGCCTGCAGGGGAGGGCAGTTAGGGGTGACCAGCCATGTAGGGGAGGGCAGTTAGGGACAAACAGGCTAGCAGGGGAGGTCAGTTAAGGGCAAACAGGCTGGCAGAGGAGTGGTTAGGGGGGGTGATCAGGCTGGCAGATAGAAGCAGTTGGGGTCAACAGGAAGGCAGGCAGATGAGCAGTTGGGAGCCAGCAGTCCTGGATTGTGAGAAGGATGTCCGACTACCCTCAAGGGGTCCATATTGTAGAGGGTGAAAGCTGAGCTGAGGGACACACCCCCATGCATGAATTTTGTGCACTGGACTTCTAGTGCATACACATCAGATGATGAATTTGACTCATTTCTCAGAACATGGAATTTTACCTGAGGTTTAGTATATGTTAAACCATCTTCTCATTAAGTATTAAAGGATAGTTATAAGTGTAGAATGCTTTACCTCATAAGACTTTCTGAAGGCCACGTGGTATCTTAGTGTAACATCTCTAGCACAGGACCTAGTCTACTAGACCTCTCAGCCCTCCAACACTTAGCCTGACATTAGCAGACTTTATAGGTTTGTAACTAAGAAGGAGGCCAGCTGCTTGCCACTGGGTCTCTGTATTTACCTTCATGGAACTAAGGCTGCAAGAGCCTTTGGCATGTGGCAGAAGCAAGATAAAAAACAAAAAAGTGACTAATTTGTGTACAGGGTTGTGTGTCCCTCAGCCCAGCTTGCACCCTCTCCAATATAGCACCCTTCAAGGGTTGTCCGACTGTCCTTTCAGGCCCTATCCTGGTAGTATCAGACCTAAACGGGCAGACGGACATCCCTCTCACAATCCAGGACTGCTGGCTCCCAACTGCTCACCTGCCTGATTGCCCCTAACCACTTCTGCCTGCCTGCCAGCCTGATCATCCCCTAATCACTAACCTCACAGCCTGATTGATGCCTAACTGCTCCCCTGCCAGCCTGATTGCCCCTCATGGCCCTCTCCTGCAGGCCTGGTCACACCTAACTCCCCTCCCCTGCAGGTTTGGTCCCCCCAACTGCCTTCCCCTGCAGGCCTGGTTCCACCAAACAGCCATTCCCTGCAGACACTGTTGCCCACAACTGCCCTCTCTTGCAGGCCTGGTCCCTCCAAACTGCCTTCCCCTGCTGGACATCTTGTGGTGGCCATCTTGTGTCCACATGGGGACAGGATCTTTGACCACATGGGGACAGCCATCTTGTGTGATGGAGTGATGGTCAATCTGCATATTACTCTTTTATTAGATAGGATAGAGGCCTGGTGCATGGGTGGAGATCAGCTGGTTTGCCTTGAAGGGTGTTCCTGAATCACGCTGAGGGTTTTCTTGGGGCATGGGGCAGCCTGAGAGAGGAGTCTTTGGTGGTTTTCCATGCCCTCCAGAGACACAAGCAGAGGCTCTAGTATTTGGGATTTATTTATCTTCTATAATTGAAATTTTGTAGCCTTGACCCGAGCCAAGCCTCCTGCTTGCTCTGTGGCTGCAGCCATTTTGGGGGGGGGGGGATTTATTTATCTTTTATAATTGAACCTTTGTAGCCTTAAGAGGTGGACAAGGCAGTCCAGGGCTGCAGGAGCTTGGCCTCCTCCATTGCTGGGGGCAACTCAAGCCTTCTGCTCTCTCCAGCTCAGTGGCTGCCACCATTTTTGTTGGGTTTTATTTATCTTCTAAAATTGAAACTTTGTAGGCTTGAGTAGAGGCCTGAGCCTGCCAGGGCTGTGGTAGCTTGGCTTCCTCCATTGCCAGGGCATCTCAAGCCTCCTGCTCTCTTCAGCTCAGTGGCTGCCACCATTTTTGTTGGGATTTATTTATCTTCTATAATTGAAATTTTGTAGCCTTGAGTGGAAGCCTAGGCTGGCCAGGGTGTGAGGTAAGCTTGGCTTCCTTCATTGCCAGAGAAACCCAAGCCTCCTACTCACTCTGTGGCCATAGTCATATTGGTTGGGTTAATTTGCATACTTGCTTATAATTGGCTGGTGGACATGGCTTGTGGTTGTAGAGGAGTAATGGTCATTTTGCATATTACTCTTTTATTATTTAGGACTAGAGGCCTGGTGCATGCAATTTGTGCATGAGGGGGTTCCTCTCAGCCCAGCCTGCACCTTGTCAAATCCTGGACCCCTTGGGGAATGTCTGACTGCCAGTTTAGTCCCAATCTTCTGGCTCCTAATCACTCAAATGCCTGTCTGTCTGAAAGCCCTGCACTGCCTCTGCACACTGGTCTGATCACCCATAACTGATCCTTCTTCAGGTTTGGTTGCTCCTAGCTGCCCCCTATCCCACCAGTCTGGTCACCCCTGACTGCCCCACCCACTGCCTTGGTCTCCTCAAACTGGCCCCCATGCTAGCCTGGTACATCCCAACTGCCCACACCAGCCCGCCTAGTTACCCCTCACTGAACCCCCAGGAGCCTAATGGCCCCTAACTGTCCCCCTTGCTGGCCTGGTTGTTCCTAATTGTTCCCTCACTGACCTCTTGCCCTTAATGGCCCCCCTCCTTGCCTGGTTGCCCCACATAGCCTGCTTGTTCAGTCATTTGGTAATCCCTCACTAACCCCACTGCTGACCAGGTTGTAGGCAGACATCTTGTGAGGGCATGAGGGTTAATTTGTAATTACCTCTTTATTATATAGGATGACTGGGACAAATGAAGGAACTGTTCTACCAGAGTTTTATTTAGAGTAGGATCAATGTACAATGCTTCTTTATGTTTCCATCATGCCTTATCAGAGCTAGCTCTCAATAAATGTCAGGTCAGTGATGGGCAACCTTTTGAGCTTGGTGTGTCAAAATTTGCCAAAAAACCGAGCATAACTCTGGTGGTGTGTCACTTCTAGAAAAAACCATCATTTCGCGATATTTATAGTTTAAATAACAAAAATGTATAATTGTAATATATAATTCTATTTAATAAACCAAAAACTAATTATTTAACTTACCTGCTTAGTGACTTCTTTGTTCATCTATCAGTCATTTTCTTTTGTTAGTCTTGATGTTATTTAACTTGTGTGGAGTGCTGTGAACTAAGATAAGTGAGGGGGAGGGGGAATTTATTAACCAAGTTGCCTATTAATGACTTTTTTGTTGCTGAATTTCATTGGCTAAACCTTTGAAGGTTGGTACTTTGTAGACTTCAAGCCAAAGCAAGTTCTACTAACTTCATCTGCCAATCTGTTTCTTCTGTTGGTTTTGATATTACTTAATGCTGAGAATAAGGTCTCACAAAAGTACGTAAAGGGAAAAATTGTGAGTAAAACCATTGCTATATTTTTCAGGGAGCTAAAAGTATTTGGTAATCGGTTGCAGGCATTTCAAAGTTCCTGTTCATAGTGACACTCCTCTTGATTCTCCAAGCAGCACCTTTCCAGATTCTCAAGCTTTGACCTAAAGTCAACAAACTCCTGAGCCCAGATGCTGTCTTGAAATTCTGCAAGCTGCATCTCCAAATCATCAATTTGTATCCATTGGAAACCATTTAATTCCAAACTACTGTAGACTACTACATCAGGATACTTAGTTATTTTTATGGTCTGTTCTAGGCTTCTAAATTGATTAAATCTATCACTGAACTGGTCAACTAGTGAGTCTAAAACATGCTGGTACTTTATATGCAAGGGTTCCATTTCATTTTGTACAGCTGCACTGGCCTTCTCAAAATGCTTTGTTACTCAAGAAAAATACTTATAAGTTTTAGTTTCTACATCTCACTTGAAAATTTTTAGTTTACTTTCAAAAGCTTTATATATACAAACATAATGTCAATACTTTTGCCAAAACCTTGTAACTTTAAGTTCAGTTCATTACTATGAACAGAGAGATCTGTAAAAAATATCAGGGTGTTGACCCACTTATCATCATTGAGCTGAGAAAAGTTTCCCAGATCCTTATCATCAGAAATACCTTAATTTCTTCAAAGCACTTCACAAAGCATTCAAGAACTTTGCCTCGGCTCAGCCCTCTTACATTATTGTACATCAGCAGTCCACTGTAGGTGGAATCAAACTCCAGGAAAAGTGCAGAAAATTCTCGCTTGTGAAGGGGGCAAGCCACTGTTAACTATTTTTGTAACAACTGACATTAAGTTGTTTAAGTTGGTGAATCCTGCCTTAGCACTTAAAACCTCCTGATGGATAATACAATAAAAAGGCACAATCGGATGTCCAATAGCTTCTGTAAACAATTTGACAGATCCGACTTTTTCCCCTACCATGTATGGTGCCCCATCTGTCATCACTGACACAATTTTACAGATATCAAAGCTTAGATCACAGAACGTTTGGATAATAACCTTACATATTTTGCTTCCTGATGTACTTGTTGGCACTGATACTAACTTTATCAAGTCTTCTCTCATTGTGAGACCATCATAATATCGACCAATAATGGCCAACTTAGCATGTGATGTGACATCAGTAGTTTCATCAAGAGAGATAAAGAAATATTTACAATTACTGTGTCTCTCTGTAATTATGTTGTATGTTTGTATTCAGTCTCATTATTCAGTCTTTTATGATATTTCTACTGAGTGGTAACTCAACGATATTCTCTTAATAATTCCATCTTTATTCTGCATATCGTGAAAGAGAACTGGTGCACCTTTTAGGAGAGTTTCTTTAATAAATTCTCCCTCACTGAGTGCTTTTCCATGCTGAGCTATGGAGTGAGTAAGGCTCAAACTTGCAGATGTTAAATTTGTAGAGCCTTTTATAAATTTAAGGATGGAATTAGATTAGCTCTTATAAAGGTGTAGCTGCCTGGAAATATATTCTTCCTTTCATCCTCACTTTTTTTCAAGATCTGGGAATGATTAGCTTCAAAATGTCTATTTATATTCCATGTTCTGCTTACTGCTGTTTCAGTACATAGAACGCAAAATGATCTGCCATTTTTTTTTCTATAATGCTATACTTCTTGGTCCATGTCTCTTGAAAGGGTTGGCTACTGCTACTACCACTTCCTTTACTTAACCTTGGTTTTTACTTTTGAGGTTCTCCACCAGGGGGACAGTGACAGAAGATAGAATTATAGATAGCCTGTTAGCCCTGCAGGCAATTAGGGGTTAACTAGGCTAACTGACCACAAGATGGCACATGTAGCTGTCTTTTAGGAAAGGGCAGGGTTAATAAGCAGAAATAGGGGTTAATAAGGATGCACAGCAGTAACAGTGGTGAAATGGAGTCTGCACTATGCTTAAAAATGACGTTCCTTATATAAATTAAGATGGCTGCTGCTGTTTCTAATGGTGGCAAACAGCACCCATAGCACAGGTCCTCACCTCTCCCAGTCTCCGCCTCATTTATCTCAATAATGTGGCCAGTTAGAAATCCACGACACCCCAGAACAGTAGATTGGATGGTGGTTGCTGTGGTTATGTGGTTGCTGGTAATGGCGATCACAGGTCCCTCAGAGATGTGTCCCCTGCTGCATTCTGCTGCTCCCTGCTCCACCGGCCAGAAGTGAGGTCAGAGATCCCCTAACGGCCTAACCGGAAGTCCCAGAAATAGACGCTCTGTGCCGGAGTTCTGTTGTTTTGGCCTACAGATAATCGGCACAGAGTGTCTACACTGCACTACAGCAAATGTCTCATCCTCAGCATGCGGCCCCACACTTCTCTGTATGTGACCACATGCGGTCGTGTGTCGGAAATGTCTACGCGTGTCAGTGCGGACCCTCGTGTCATAGGTTCGCCATCACAGGTCTAGTTACTAACCAATGCCTAGTTTCGGAGACAAGGAGGACACTGACACTCCAAGAGAGAAAAGTGCCTTATTTTGTCTAAGGTGTCTTAGCAAACAGGTGGCAAAGCAGGCACTCACACACAGGGCATCGATCTGAATATTTTAAGACGCTGCAGAAGTCTTCCAAAAATTCTTGTTATACTATGCTTAAAATTCTTTTTTTCTTAAAATTTTTTACCTATCACAAAAGAAACTTTATCTTTAAAATAAAAATCTTATAAAGATTGTAAGGCAATAAGAGCAAAGACACATTCAAGTCCATTTTCTCTGCCTCAGTGCATCGGATCTGCTCTGCAGACTACAAACGTGTTGCATTTGGCCCTGAAGCACCAGGACCTGTGGGCTGAGGGCTGGTGGAGATATCAGTGCACATCCATGAAAGGCCTTTCTCTAAAATAAATTTTAAAAAGGACAGATTATGATTGATGAACCCAGCATTAAGGTAATGTTATCAGATGTATTTTCTACCTCTGTCCTCTATGAGGCAGCCATATTATAACCGTGTTCGGCTTGAGCACAGTGCTTTATGAATGTCTCTTGAGTGGGCTGGTCATAATCCACCCAGCTTGGTGTGGGTAAATTAAACTAATTCTTGATATGTGAGCTAAATGCATTTAGGGTTTATTGAAATGTCTACTAAAAGTGTCTACATCACCTTTCCAGATTTTCTAATGAGACCAAATTTTGAATTTCAGTGAAACACAATCCTCAGTGAAACACAATCCCAGTCACTGTAATTATAAATATATACAACTCTAACCAATTACATATTGCTCATAACTAAAAAATCAATAAACTGAAAGAAATACATAATTAAAAATCAAAGTAGATTTCATTTTTAAATGTGAGGGGGAAAATGAAGCTGTAGACAGGTAAAGGCTTCTATAAATGCACCAGATGCCTTTTCAGTCACCGACAGGAGACAACAAACCTAATCGTCTATATTCAATGATGCCATTCCTTTCCATCATATTATTTTTGTCTTCTTTGCCATGAATTCCTTAGTGACAGCTTAGAAGAATGTGGATACAGAATACTAGTCCATACAAAGAAATGAAGGCTTTTTGTTACCACTATGAATGCCATTTCTTTGGGATTTTATACTTTAGGCTTATTACAAAGAATTCTTTCAAATAACTGAAGATATCCCAATCCAAATTATAATTGTACTAGAGCACAATTTCTCTAAACCTATTTCATAAGAACTAAATCTTGTATGAACTACTCAGTTGTATAATAGTAATGTCGAAGTAATAAACTTTGATAATGTTATAAAATAATATAAAAATAGATGTTGTATTCATGCAATTAATAAAAATCCATGAAAATGGAAATATTTTCACATTTTATAATACCACCCAGACTTTGCATATTAGAAAAATATTCATCAAATAAGTATTTCTTCAGCATGTAATAAGATATGTTAGATAATTTGTTAAATTTTCTAGTTTTAACACAGATACCTAAAATGACATCGGTCTAATCATTTCCCATCAGTGTGATGGCAAAGCTGAGCACAGCTGGAGACAAGGAAACTATGATGAGAGCACGGTAAAGAACACTTCAAGGTGAAGAAGAGCAGTGTAGGAGATGCTGAGACAGGAAAGCTGTATTTGCCTTATAGCTCTGTTGCTTTTGACTCTTCCCAGAATCAGCTGTTTGTCCTTCAGCTCTAACTATGATGCAGCCAAGAATGGCTGCTATAGATGTAAAACATTTCCTTTCCAGTCTGTATAGTTCATTCAAGGAAAACCAAGGAAAAGAAGCAGATGAATAATCACTTCTCAAGCCAGCTTTACACTAGCAAGGCACTCCCTATCTACGATCGCTCCAACCTGGCGCTGCACCCAGTGCTGTGGAGAACCAAGACTGGGGCAATGTGATTTCCCTAAATATGCAGAATTTTGTGAAAACCTTTCACTCCATGGCATCAAGGTTTAATTCACAAGTCTTATTAGATTCATTAATGACTATAAGATAACAGGAACAGGAATTTGGTTTAGAAGAGAGAAAAATCCTAGTGCTTTACTTTCATTTCTTCACAAATACAAGTTAGAACTTATTACTTATAACAAAAATGTACAGTTCATTACTCAAAATGTTTTATGATAATTTCATAAAAACACAATTATTTATATTTCATATTTTTTCAGTTATTAATTTTAACTCTTTTGAATATGTGAGACCACATCTTTGAGGGACAGTTACTTCACCATATGAAATGCAATCCTTCTAGCTCCCAGTGCATTGTATACATAGTTACAGTGATATTAAATTGTGAGATTTATTTTAAACGGTATTGGCCTTAAAATTTCCTAGCAGTACTTTAGCTGTTAGAAAGACAAGACATAAGAGGCAAGGGGTATATGAACACAACTTAGTCTTGAAATGGTTATGTTAATATTAGGAGCAAGTTATTTAATATATTTTATTTATGCACAATAGAAATACTCTTAGCAAATAGAAATAAAAATAATTTAATAGTCAAAATTTGCATTGGTATATTTTATTCTCTCTTAAAGTAAGAGGTAAAATCTACTTTAAAGTTTAAATTGCTTGACTTCTGGCAAAGATGGCAGCATAGGTAAACGTGCTATTTGCTTCCTTCCACAACCACATCAAAATTACAACTATAATACAGAATAACCTGAAATCCAGCTGAATGGAATTCCTACAACTATAAAATTAAAGAAGAAGCCACATTGAGACTGGTAGGTGGGACAGAAGTGCAGAAAAGCTAGTCCCACTCCCATATGTGACAGATAAAAATCAGGAGGGATACCTCAACTGTGGGGATATCCCTTGAGGAATGAGGGGTCCCAGCCCCTCACCAGACTACCCAGCCCTGTGTTCCAGTGCCAGGAAGAAAAGTGTCCATAACATTTAGCTATAAAAATCAGTGAGGATTAAGGCTGAGTGACATGGAGACTGCTAGAGTTCAAGGCAGTTCCTGTTAAAGGGCCAGTGCACAGACTTACTCAAACTCACACTCTCTGAGCTCCATCACAGGGATAGCTGCTTGAAGGGCACCAGAGACATATGACGAAGAACTGAATTGTTTGGAATCTGGGTGAGAGCTAGTGTGGTATGTTTCTCCCAGGCAGAAGTGTTGGCAGAAGCCACTATTCCTTTGATGAAGCCACTATTCCTCAGCAAGCCCTGTACCTCTAGCTAAGTGGGCCCAGGCCCAGCACAAGCAGCAGCTGGCCTTGTTTTACAGCTTGGCCTTGCCTGAGCACTTCCAAGCCCAGCACAAGAAGTAGCCATCTGCAGATCACTTTGTAGTTTATGCCTGGTAGCCTCAGGCAGCACACAGGTGGTGGCTGACTTTAGTGTGCACTTCCTGGGAAGCCCCAAAGCCAGTGCACCAAGTGGACAGCTTCAGACCACATTGTACACCACCACCCAATCACCTCCATAAGCGACACACTGCCATGATACTGTCAGCTGATTTCTAAACAGAAACTTTGCAGGCCATAGGGAGTGGCAAGAAATATTCAAAGTGATGAAAAGCAAGGGCCTACCAATATTACTCTACCCAGAAAAGCCATCATTTAGAATGGAAGGTCGGATAAGAGCTTCACAGACAAGAAAAGGTAAAGGAGTTCATCACCACCAAACCAGTATTATATGAAATGTTAAAGGGTCTTATTTAAGAAGAAAAGAAGACCAAAAATATGATTAATAAAATGGAAATGAATACATATATATCAACAGTTGAATCTACTAGTACAAACAAAATGAACAGGCAGAACAGAAACAGACTTATAGATACAGGGAACTATTTGTTGGTTGCTAGATGGGAGAGAATGTGAAGGGATAAAGAAGTACAAATTGGTTGTTACAGAATAGTCATGGGGATGTAAAGTAGAGCATAGGTAATATAGTCAATAATATTCTAATAACGAAGCATGGTACAGGATGGGTGCAGGACTGATTCGTGCACCAATGGGGTCCCTCAGTCTGGCCTGTGCTGTCTTTCAATCCGGGACCTCTCAGGAGATGTTGGACTGCCAGTTTCGGCCCTGCAGGGATCTGGCAGAAACCGGCAGTCCGACATCCCCTGAGGGATGTAGCAGTGCACAAAGCAACAGGCAGCCTGGGAGGAGCCCAAGCCAGGCTGGGTGCTGCTGCCACTCATCCTAGCCCTGCTGTGCCTGTTGCTGCCACTTGGCTCAGTAGCATGCTGCAGAGGCAGGAGAGGCTTGCTTCACCTCAGCTGCACCCACCAGTGCCAGCTGTGAGCCTGGTTTCTGGCTGAGCGGTGCTCCTGCTGTGGGAGCATACTAACCACTAGGGGGCAGCTCCTGCATTGAGCATCTGCCCCCTGGTGGTCAGTGTGCATCATAGCGACTGGTCGTTCAGTGGACTGGTCACTAAGGCTTTTATATATATATAGATGTAATGTCTAATCACTGGGGTGTAAACAAATAATATAAAGTTTAAATTGTTTTTACTATGCTATTATTTCTCAGGATGTATCTTTCATCTTTCAATAAGTAACATAGGATTCTCTTCAAACCTAAATAATATGAAACGATTTGGTGGGAATCAGGTATTCCTAAGAGAGATTTTTATTAAAAAGCTTTATGTGGTGATCATATGAATAATAAGATAAGCCAGAGTGCCACAGATTAAAACTGAATTGTAGCAGATGATAGACTGTATATAAAGAATCCTAAATATTTCACCAAAAACTATTGAACTGATAAATGAATTCAGTAAAGTAGCAGGGTACAAAATAAATATCTAGAAATCAGTTGCTTTTTATATACCAATAATGAACAGAAATCAGGTGTATTTTGATACATCAATAATGAACTATTAGAAAGGAAAATAAGAAAACAATCCCATTTACAATTACATAAAAATTTACCTAGGAATAAATTTAACCACATACATAAAAGATCTATTAAAATGTCCATACTACTCAAAGCAATCTGTAAACTATCAAGGTACCAATGGCATACTTCACAGAACTATAATAAATATTCCAAAAATTTATACGAAACCACAAAAGTCCCCAAATTGCCACAGCAACCTTGAGAAAAAAGAGCAAAGTTGGAGGAATCATGCAACTTGATATCAAACTATACTACAAGGCCATAGTAATCAAAACAACATGGTGTTAGCATAAAAACAGACAAAACTGGCATGGAATAGAATATAAAACCACACCTCCATGGTCGATGAATATTTGACATAGGAGGCACAAACATACATTGGGGTAAGATAGTCTGTTCAATAGATGGTGTTGGGAAAATTAGACAAATAATGAGAAAAAATGAAATTAGACCACCTCCTTACACAATACAATGGTATGAATTTCTGCTCATCTCTTACTTTTCTTTTTCTGACCTCAAGGCTCGAAGTCCTGGCTTCTGATTACAAGACATGTTTGCTTACCTCCTCCACTCCCTTCTCCCTTTATACAGCTCCTCAAGCCACCATTTCCTCATCCCAGAGATTATGGATAAGAACACTCACTATTATTTTGAAAAGTAGGTGATATTTGGTAAGGTAATTTACCTCTCTAGGTTTCAGGATGATAATTATTTCAAAAGATTTTTTGAGGATGTACCTGAAACTCTAGTACAGTATATGACTAAGAATAAACACTCAAAAAATAGCATAAGCCACAAGCACTATCAGTGTCATTATATTATCTTGGTTAACATTAATACTGAGTTGGCTCAAGACCATCCATGGATCATAGGGTATGGTGACTAAGATTAGAGTTTCCATCCTGATTTGCAGCAGTTGCCAACAGTAAGTCTTAGAACGAGGAAGACAGAGAAAAAAATGTAGGCCAGGGCACTAAGGAGAGTATTTTAGGCCACGCTCATAGCTACTTATTTATATGTAAGAAAATGTATAAATTTGACACTATTTATAGAAACATTCCACTTACTAATGGTAGAACTTTGCCATTTTATTTTATTATTATTTTTTTTAAATATATTTTATTGATTTTTTACAGAGTGGAAGGGAGAGGGATAGAAAGTCAGAAACATCGATGAGAGAGAGACATCGATCAGCTGCTTCTTGCACGCCCCCTACTGGGGATGTGCCCGCAGCCAAGGTACATGCCCTTGCCGGAATCAAACCCAGGACCCTTCAGTCCGCAGTCCGACGCTCTATCCACTGAGCCAAACCGGTCTCGGCAAGGACTTTGCCATTTTATGTTTCAGTACACAACTCCCAAACCTGGAATTGATCAATGAAATCTGAGGTGGACTTTGCCATTTTATGTTTCAGTACACAACTCCCAAACCTGGAATTGATCAATGAAATCTGAGGTAGAAGATTGTCACTTTCTACCCCAGCTGCAAAGTGTGCATTTCTTCTAGGGCCTCCATGGGAGCTTATTTATTATAAGGCATTGATGACATTAATTATCTGATTTTGTAGACTAGAGGAGATTCTGAGCAACAAATTCTTTAATAGTCTGGCTATTAAAGGAAAGTGTGGTCAGAGCTAGGTATAGGATGATATCACTTCATGGAATAATAATGGGTACTTGTGTTAAGAAAAATAAATTTAATCCTTTGCATCAGAGGTTAGAGAACCAATGGTAATAAATGTTAGAAAAATAACTATAATAATATTTATAAAAGTTCTCATGTAGCTATAAAAATATAGAAACTTCTTTTATTTGAAAAGTTTAGTTGAATTGCATTATCTTCTAACATAGTAAATGAATGAACCATTGTGAACTTTTTGCAGGTTTTGTCAAGAGTGTATGGTCTTGTTTAACTAGTTTATATTAATAATTATTTGATGATTTCTCATCCATAATAATAATAATTTCCCCCTACCATCCAAAAAATTCTTTGTTCGATGCTACTCTGGGGATGTTTTCTTAGAAGCACAACTGCCTTTTCCCTTTCAATTAAGTGTATCATTAGTAAAGGGCATATGAATTTCTTTCAGTAATGAAAAACACAAAGGTTGTATGTATAATGAATCATGAATTAAAGTTTTATTAAAATATATCCAAAAGTGTTTTAACATCCAGAAAACACATGAAGAGATGTTCAAACTTCATTAGTCACTAATGAAATGTAAACTAAAACTATAGTGAGATATGACTTCACATCCACTAAAGTGGCTGTAATAACAACAACAAAAAACAGTCATGAAGATAGAGAGGAACTAGAACCATCCTCATACATTGATAGAGGGAATGTAAGGTGCTATAGTCACTTTGCAAGGCAGTTAGGCAATTTCCTAAAATGTCAAATATAAGTTTACCATACAAGTCACTAATTTCACCACTAGGAAGCAATGAAACATATATCAATATAGATACTCGTAAGTGAATGTATTATGCATAATAACCCAAAAGTGTAAACAACCCAAATGTGTATCACCTGATAAATGGATAAACAAAATATGGTTTATCCATACAATGGAACACGACTATGCACAAAGAGAAAAAGGTTTGTAATAAGGTATCACCATTTTACAGATGAGAAATGTGAGGGATAGATATATTCTCAATTACCCAGGACAATGAAACTAGTAAATTGCAGAGATCAGATTCAAGAGCAGAAAATTTTTAAACTCTAATTCATACTCTTCCCAATACATCTATTAGCACACACATGAAAAGTTTTGTTCAACCAATTGAATTCAACAGAATGGACACAGAAAAAGTGATCCAACAATTTTTGGCTACTTTGCTTGCCTAAGTGACTAGTTTGGACCTGACTTAAAAACATGTTAAAATAATTTAGATTATTACATGTTTTTATTTGAACACCCAGGCATCTATCATACAGATTTAAAAAGTAATGCCATTTTCCCAAAGAACGTTTTCTAGACTGGTGTTCTCTTAAAGTCGGTATGTTATACTGTAAACTACGTTTCACAGCTTATAATTTTCTCCATATAAATATGTTCTAAATTAAATTATTTTGTTTTGACTAACTTATGCATGAAAAAGAAGCACCTTCAGTCAGTAGAGAAAAAATAAGGAGTGGGAATTTACTTTAAATATTTTAGAATATATTATACTAGAAGCCTGATGCACGAAATTTGTGCATGGAAGTGAGGGGGTGTCCCTCAGCCCAGCCTGCACCCTCTCCAATCTGGGACACCTCGAGGGATGTACGGCTGCCTTTTTAGGCCTGATCTCACCAGGCCCCTAAGCACTTCTGCCTTCCAGCCTGATCACCCGGTAACCACTCCCCTGCCAGCTTGATTGATGTCTAACTGCTCCCCTGCCAGCCTGTTTGCCCCCAACTTCCCTCCTATGCTGGCCTGGTCACCCCTAACTGCCCTCCCCTGCAGGCTTGATCAACCCCAACTGCCCTCCCTTGCAGGCCTGGTCCCTCCCCACTGCTCTCCCCTGCTGGCCTGATTGCCTACAACTGCCATCCCTAGCAGGCCTGTTCCCTCCCAACTGCCCTCCCTTGCTGGCCATCTTGTGGTGGCCATCTTGTGTTCACATGGGAAAAGGATCTTTGACCACATGGGACAGCCATCTTGTGTGTTGGAGTGATAGTCAATCAGCATATTACTCTTCTACTAGATAGAATAGAGGCCTAGTGCATGGGTGTGGGCCGGCTGGTTTGCCTTGAAGGATGTTCCTGAATCAGATTTGGGGTTTTCTTAGGGCATGGGGCAGCCTGCGTGAAGGGCTTGTGGTGGTGCAGGCCAGCCATACTCCCCGGAGACCCAAGCAGAGGTCCTGGTATCTAGGATTTATCTATCTTCTGCAATTGAAACTTTGTAGGCTTAAGCAAAGGCCTGGGCTAGCCAGGGCAGGTGGAAAGCTTGGCTTCCTCCATTGCCTGGGAAACCCAAGCTTTTCTCCTGCTCTCTGTGGCTGCAGCAATCTTGGTTAGGGTTAATTTGCATACTTGCTCCTGATTGGCTGATAAGCATAGCAGAGTGATGGTTAATTTGCATATCACTCTTTTATTAGATAGGCTTATTCAACAGATGCTCATCTGATTGTCTTCTAAGAGAGGAAATATCACTAAGTTAGCATTTCTTTATTAGTCCTTATAAAAGGAATATCCACTCTACAATAGAGAATGGTAATGGTATCAAAAGACAACAGTAAATGTTTTATTTTTCCTCTTAAATTTTTAACCGTATACCTAAAAATGCTAAATGACAATTTGTTAATAGTTAAAACAAAACTACAGAGTATTTCTAATTCCTAATTTATTTCTAATTTCAGTGACTGCTGAAGCAAAAACAAAATCTCTCTTACCATCCTGTTGATTCTTACAAAGTCTTCAGGTTTTTTTGCCCAAGGGGGTAGATCAACATTATTTATCACCACTTCATCTTCTCTGACTCCAAGACTATATCCATTACTGTTGACAAACATCTCTGGTAGGTAATAGAACTCTGGAATCAGTTCCTGCCCAAAATAAAAATGTGACATATTAAACCACTTTAAAAATCAGTTGAATAATGTTATCAATTTATAATTTACTAAATGGAATTAAATCATTTATTTAAATTTACTATTTTATTAATTTATTTTATTCTTAAATTAATTTTATTTATATAAGAATCTAGGAAGACAAATATTTTTTTTTCTTTTTCTTTTTGGTAACACAAGATAAATCATGCAAGAGCTCCGTAAAACAAAAAAAGGCAGAGTATAAGAATTGGTAATTGGTGCTGCCAATTTAAAAACACGTCAATCATTTTCCTCCCAGAAGGGACGGGGAAAGTGTCGGGATCTGAGCGCGGACTGGCTGCAGCAATCTCGCGGGAATGGAAACTAAAGTGATGGGCGACTCCTTGCGTTCTAGTCCTCAGAGGAGTCGAGTCATAGATCCAAAATCATCATCAGGGTCCCTCGCGTCCTGCACGCACATGGCAGCCCAGGGCCCCTGCCCACCGGGTCCCCGAGACAGGCCGGGGACAGGCTCGGACGGACACTTCTCAGCAGGGGGGAGCAGGCACCTTTGGTGACTCTCAAATGGGCCTCGGTCCGCATTCCGAACCTTAACCTCTGCGCTGAGGAAGACCACAGACTGGCATGTCATCCTCACAGCCTTAAATGTGGTGTGGAGACGGCCAAGGGCGGCTCCTTACCCGGTGGGAGGAACGGGAGCGGACCCACCAAACTGGACACAGCGTCTCAGATCTCAAACCAATAGGACTCGTCTTTTGGCAAAAAAAATAAATATAGTGGAATGCAAGTCTGATAGATGAAGAATATGTAATCTACCAGCTGTCAAGGAGTACGATTTCATTGCAGACGCAAAGAATCAAAGTTTCAAAGGATTTTTTAAAAAAAGAAGTTTGCACTATTTCTCACAAAAATCTTCACTTTTGGAACTACCCCAATAGAAGCTACACACTGAATTTATTAATACAGCATTAAGATTCTTTGTGTAAAAAAATCTTTGTACATAGTAATAAAAAAAGATAAGGCAAGATGCATTCCACAGAAACCTCCCGGCTCTGTCCTTGGTTCTCAGAGCCCCGGGGACTGTCTGCAACGAAAGAGGAAGTTCCCGGTTTTCCGTGTCGAGCATCTTGTGCCTTTGCTGTGGTCGCGACTGTCCGAGCACCCGAGGGGCAGACGCCGGTGGCGGCCTTCGGCGCCTATGCCGGCAGGCTGAGCTTCTTTCCCCTGAGCGCTTTCGTGACGTACAAGTAGAAGAAGTCGCAGTAGAGGACGGTCTGGACCACGCCGGCCCCCACGGCCATGAGGTGGAAGAAGCCCTCGGAGTAGAAGCGCCAGACCCAGTTGACGAGACGGAGGCCCGGCAGAGGCCCGGGAAGAACAGGTAGTGGGTGGTGACGGACTCCGCCTCCCCGGTCTTGCTGATCGCGAGGAGCTGCGGCAGGATGGCCACGGACTCCAGGTAGATGGAGAAGGTCCACAGAATCTCCAGAGGAGAGAAACCATGATTGACCAGGAACGAGAGTGCCCACAGGGACCACCAGAAACTCCACGCGGAAGGTGTCGTGGTTGCCGTCGTAAGTGGCCTTGAACTTCATGTAGATCAGGTACACGGTGGCGTAGGAGCAGGCGATGTGGATAGGCTTCATAGACGTGTTAGATAATGAAGTGAACGAAGTGAAAAGATGCAGGTATCGCCTTGTGAAGACCAGTGCAAAGAGAAGCTGGCTTTTTCCGGAAATACCGGCGCAGGAGCGCGTCTTGCAGATGTTGAGCAGCAGGATGGCGATGGCCGCCAGGTGGGGCAGGTCCCGGTCAGCCGGAAGATGCTCATGGCGGCGGCGGCCGACAAATATTTTTTAATAATTTGCTTGATAAGTTAACTTTATAATATTTTTAATCTTATCTTGCCACAAATTAGTTAAGAGAAATGAGTTATAAAATCAATAGCCGTTCACAATAGCATTAGTAAAGAAATATATAAGGCTATATTTACAAGTCTATGATGTTTAGTAAACTTTTCTTAATATTATTAATGAAATATTCAAATTAAAAAAAAGTTTTTGTCAGTATTGGTTAAAAATCATGTCTCCTACTTTTTTTCCTGACTATACTGGCAATTACAATGCATAATTTCTATAAAGAGATTCAGTTTTATTTTGTAATTTTGCAAAATAAATTATTTTTATACCCACTAATAAACCCAGTTGGATATAAGAGATAATATGCAACATAATAAGTTTTACATGTTTAATTCATGACACCTCAATAATAAATTCTTAATAAATAGGATGCAAAGAAAATGTGTATTATCTGCATATAAGAAAGATATTAACAACTGAGATCAAGGCAAACGTGGTTGATATACAAAGTCTAACATGTGGTTTTTGTCACTTGAGAATAAAAACTGGTATTGAAATGAACTGATTTTATGACCCTAAAAGTTTTTATTTGTTTTGCTTTTTTTATATAGCAACTGGAGAAAATGAAAACAGAAAAACCATTGAAGTTGTTATGTATACATACCATCTATACCATGAAAAAGATACTGATCTTTTTCCATACCAAGATAAGAATTAAATTAACTTTAAAATATACTGTGAAAAGCATAAGGACATTTATTTGTGTGATATAATAAAACCTCACTGTGGTTTTGTCTAGTGATACATATCACATTTTTAAAGACTAACAGACACCGAGTTCCTCAAATAAATTGGATTCTTCAACCCCTTACCTTCCCTCAAAAAATCATACACAAAAGTTTTCAGTCAAGATGATAGAGTAGCTAAACTGAGTACTCACCTCTTCCCACAACCATATCAAAATTACAGCTAAACTATAGAACAACCATCATTAAGAATTACCTGAAATCCAGTGAACAGAAGTCCTATAGCTAAGGATGTAAGGAACAAGCCCCATAGAGACGGAAGGAAGGGCAGAGATACAGAACAGGCTAGTCCCATGCCCAAGTGTGGCAGTTAAAAGTCAGGAAGTTTATCTCAGCTGTGAACTTCTACCTGAGGAGTGAGGGCCCCAGCACCACACCTGAACCCCCAGCCCAGTATTCTGGTGCCAGGAAGAGAAGTCTCCATAACATCTGGCTGTGGAAACCAGTGGGATTATGGCTGAGTGAGAAAGAAGGCTACTGAAGTCCAAGGAATTACTTTTTAAAAGGCTGAAGCACAGACTTACTCGAACTTATTCTCTCTGAGCTCTAGTGCTAGGCCAGCATTTTGAAAGGCACCAGGGACATATGGTGAGGAACTGAATTGTCTGGCGTCAGAGTGAGAGCTGGAGAGGTGGCTTTCTTCCAGACAGAAGTGCTCACAGAGACCACTGTCCATTTGCTGAGCCTTCCCTGACAGAGCCTGAGGCAGGCCCCATATCTGAGTCTCTGTCTCCCTGTATAGTGTTCACTCTGCTCCGGTAAGTCTCAGAGACCCCATTGCACAGAACTAGCCACCCCACACAAGCCATTTCCAGAGGCTTTCCCATACAAATGGCCTGTCTTGACTCATGCTTCAAACTTTAAAAAAAATTTCTCAAACAAGCAGCATCTGGCCTCTGTAGACCCCATATCTCTTTCTAAGTTGCAACCCTCCGTGGGTTGGAGCTTGGCTTCTCCCGGGCACCTCACAGTCCAGCAGAAGAAGCAGCTCTCTTCAGATCACTCTATAATTCATGCCAGGTGGCCCTGTGCAGGGTATAGGTGGCAGTGACTTTGGCTTGTACCTCATGGGAAGCCCCAGATCCAGTGTTCCTGAGAGACAGCTTCAGACCACACTGAAGCACCACACAACTATCTCCATGAGTGACACATTCAAGGGGTTGACTCATTCATTGAACACCAGAGCTGTGCTGAAAGGAGTCTTGCTCCACTGGGTGGGCCCCTACACTGTAGACCCATAACAGTAGTGCAGGCCAGTCCCTGCAGCCAATGTCCTTGGGGGTAAAGCCCTCCCATTGCTGTGCTAATAGCAAAGGAGGCTCAACTACAGCAGTGGGGTGTATACAGCCCACACTGGGTGTACCTGTAGTTCCCAGGGAGGCTGTGCCATTAGGCCCTATAGGAAACCTACTATATTAGGCCACTCTACCAGGAATGGGAGTTATAGCAACTCTACCTAATACATAGAAACAAACAGGAAGTCAGCCAAAATGAGGAGACAAAGAAACATGTCACAAATGAAAGAACAGAACACAACTCTCCCCCTAAAACTAAACAAAATGGAAATGAACAATCTACCAGATACAGAGGTCTAAACACTGCTTATAAAAATGTTCAATGAACTTAGAGGAAGAGGAGATGAACTTAGTGATAACTTCAACAAAGAGATAGAAACCATAATTTGGAGATAGAAAACATAAAAACCAGATATGAAGAAAATGATAACTGAAATGAAGAATATATTACAGGGAATAAATTAGTAGTAGAGTAGATAAAACAGAGAATCAAGTCAGCAATGGCAGATAAGGAAGGATAAACATTAAATTAGAACAGCAAAAAGGAAAAAAGAATTTTTAAAAATGAGACTTTAAGGAACCTCTGGGAAAACATCAAGCATACCAACAACGCATCCTGGGAGTGCTGGACTAAAAAGAGAGAGAGCAAGTAATTGAAAACCTATTTGAAAAAATAATGATAGAAAAATTCTCTAACTTGGTGAAGGAAATAGACACACAAGACCAAGAAGCACAGAGAGTTCCAAATAAGATGAACCAAAAGAGGCCCACACCAGGGCATACCACAATTAAAATGCCAAAGGTCACAGACAAAGAGAGAATTTTAAAAGTAACAAGAGAAAGGCAGTTAGTTATCAACAAGGGAGCTTTCATAAGACTGTCTGCTGATTTCTCATAAAAACCTTTGCAGTTCAGAAGATATTGAGATGAAATACTTAAAGTGATAAAAAGCAAGGACCTACAACCTAAATTACTATACCCAGCAAAGCTATTGAAGGGCAGATAAAGTGCTTCCCACACAAGAAAAAAAAACCAAGAGTTCATCATCACCAAACCAGTATTAAAGAAATTTTAAAGGGAGAAGAAGAAGGAGAAGGAGAAGGAGAAGGAGAAGGAGAAGGAGGAGGAGAAGGAGAAGGAGAAGGAGAAGGAGAAGAAGGAGAAGAAGAAGAAGAAGAAGAAGAAGAAGAAGAAGAAGAAGAAGAAGAAGAAGAAGAAGGAGGAGGAGGAGGAGGAGGAGGAGGAGGAGGAGAGGAGGAGGAGGAGGAGGAGTAGGAGAAGAAGAAGGAGAGGGAGGAGGGGGAGGAGAAGGAGAAGGAGAAGAAGGAGAAGAAGGAGAAGAAGGAGAAGAATGATGATGAAGAAGAGGAGGAGGAGGAGAAGAAGAAGAAATCAAAACTATGAATAAAATGGCAATAAATACATATCTATCAACAATTAATGCAAATGGATTAAATGGTCTAATAAAAAGACACATGTTGTAGCTGAATAACTAACAAAACAAGAGCATTACATATGTTTTCTACAAGAGATTCACCTCAGATCAAAAGACCTACAAGAGACTGAACATAAAGGAATGAAAAAAGATATTTCATGAAAATGAAAACAAAGAAACAAGGAAAAAAATCTGTAGTAGCAAAACTTATACCAGACAAAACACATTTTAAACAAAGACTGTAATAAGAGACAAATAAGGACCCAGCAATTCAATTTCTGGGTATTTATATAAAGAAACCCAAAACACTAAATGACAAAGATATATGCATAAATATGTTTGCTGCAGCATTATTTACAATAGCCAAGATATGGAAGCAACCTGCCTAAGTGTCCATCAGTAGATGAATAAGTAAAGAAGTAGTGCACAGCTACAATGGAGTATGATTCAGCCATAAAAAAAGAATGAAATTTTGTCATCTTGTGACAACATGGATGGACCTAGAGTGTATTGTGTTGAGTAAAATAAGTCAGACAGAGATAGACAAATATCTAAAAAATAATAAAAATAAAAGAACAAACAGAACAGAAACAAACTCATAGGTAGAGAGGACATTTTGACAGTTGCCATATGGGAAGGGAGTTGGGGAGATTGGATGAAAAAGGTGAAGGAATTAAAAAATACAATTTTGTAGTTACAGAATGGTCATGGGGATATAAAGTACAGCATAGGGAATATAGACAATAATCCTATCTAATAAAAGAATAATATGCAAATTGACTATACCTTCACTACAGCAAATAAGCCATGCCCACAAGCCACATCCACAAGCCAATCAGGAGTGATATGGAAATTAACATCCAATCAAGATGGCTGCTGCCCAAGGCCGGGGCTGTGGGGGCAGAGCCAGCCTGCCATCAGCCATGGGCCCCAAACGGCCCCATGGCAGGGCGATTGCTGGGTTTGCAAGGCCAGATAAAGCCTCTGCAAGAGGCGCTTTCTGACCTTGGGGCAGGCCCACGGCTGGGGCAGAGCCAGCCAGCCATCAGCCATCGGCCCCCATCCCTTGGGCAGGCCTGGCCTGGGGTGGAGCCAGCCAGCCAGGAACCCCATCGCAGGGCGATCACTGGCTGGGGTCCCCTGGCCGAGGTCCCCTGCCCAAGGACGAAAGCCTCTGCTAGAGGCTTTCCACCTTGGGCCGGGGGTGAGCCATCAGTAGGACAATCCTGAGGCCTCCCAGTATGTGAGAGGGGGCAGGTTGGGCTGAGGGATCAGTGTAAAAATTTCATGCACCGGGCCCCTAGTATTATAATAACTATGTAAGTTGTCAGAAGGGTACTAGATTTATCAGAGTAATCACTTCATAACTTATATAAATGTCTAATCACTGGATGGCATATCTGAAACTAATATAATACTGTATGACAACTATAATTGAAAAAGAAAAAATATTTTTTTAAAAGAGTTCACAGGGGAAAGAAATACTTTCTTTTTATGAGTTCTGCCAAAACCAACATTTAGCTGTGATAGCGTAAGTGGGTATGTTTTTTAATAATGCTCTGTGAAAAACCTAATCATTCTTATGATGATAAATATCAAACATATGAAAAATACAATAACACTTATTTCCTCCAGCATTATGGGAGCATCAACAGTCATATAAATTCACTAGAGGCCCAGTGCATGAAATTCATGCTCAGGGGGAGGGGGAGTCCCTCATTCCAGCCTGCACCCTCTCCAATCTGGGACCCTTTGAGGGATGTCCGACAGCCCGTTGAGTCACAATCCAGGACTGCTGGCTCCCAACTGATCACCTACCTGCCTTCCTGATTGCCCCTATCTGCTTCTGTCTGTCAGTCTGCTCACCCCCTAACCACTCCTCTGCCAGTCTGATTGAGGCCTAACTGCTCACCTGCCAGCTTGTTTGCCCATAACTGCCCTCCCTTGCAGGCCTAGTCCTCCTCAACTGCTCTCCCCTGAAGGCCTGGGTGCCCCCAACTGCTCTTCCCTGCAGGCCCGGTAACCTCCAACTTCCCTCCTCTGCTGGCCTTGTCACCCCTAACTGCCCTTCCCCGCTGGCCTGATCATCCACAACTGCCCTTCCTTGCATGGTCCCTCCCAACTGCCCTCCCCTGCTGGCCATCTTGTGATGGCCATCTTGTGTCCACATGGGGGCAGGATCTTTGACCATATGGGACAGCCATCTTGTGTGTTGGAGTGATGGTGAATCTGCATATTACTCTTTTATTAGATAGGATAGAGGCCTGCTGGGGGCCAGCTGTTTGCCCTGAAAGGTGTCCCAAATCAGGGTGGGGGTTCCCTTGGGGCACGGGGTGGCCTCGGCAAGAGGCCTGTGGTGGTTTTCAGGCTAGCCACGACCCCAGGTGACCCAAGTGGAGCCCTTGGTATCTGGGATTTATTTATGTTCTACAATTGAAACTTTGTAGCCTTAAGTGGAGACCTGGGCCTGCCAGGGTATGTGGAAAGCTTGGCTTCTTCCATCTCCAGGGAAATCCTAGCCTCCCTCCTGCTTGCTCCATGGCCACAGTCATCTTGATTAGGGTTCATTTTCATACTCACTCTTGATTGGCTGGTGGGTGTGGCTGGTGGGCGAGGCTTATGATGTAGTGGAGTGCTGGTTAATTTGCAAATTACTATTTTATTAGATAGGATTTTCTGGATAAATGGAGCTTAGATTTTTAAGAGTATAGTTTTACTTCTACTTAAGCTATTTAAGTAGAAGTCTTTCTAAAATCTATTACATAATTCCCTGATATTTATTTACTCATATCGTAAAGTTTGAGTACCAGGCACTGTGATAGATACCAAGAAAACAAAACAAAAGAATGCACAAGACTTGTCCTTACCTTCAAGAAATTCATGTCTGTTCTATGGGGCAGATACATAAACAGACGGTTATGAGAGACAACATCTCTGAGAGAAGGGTAAACAGTGCAAAAAAGCAGAAAGAAAAGCATGGAACCCTGGGCAAACCAGGGATACTTCATTGGCAATGAGACATTTGAGTTTGAATATGCTTATGCTAGAGACTGGGGAAAGGATGGGGAGCTCATGAAGGAGAATCATACAGGAGTGCCAAGAACTGAGTATGAGTGGAATACCTATAATAATAAAAGGATAATATGCTAATTAGACCAGATGTATTCTGGATGTCCTTCCTGATGAGGCTGGGGTCAGAGGGAAGCCATCCTGGGTCCTGGGTACTAGAGGGAAGCTGGTGTCAGCAGCTGGGGAAGGAAGACATACTCTTGCATGAATTTTTGTGCATGGGTTCTCTAGTAGGATATATTAGGGGATAGATCAAGATGGGGACAAATGGTGAAGGAAGTTGTATGCCGAACTAGGGTGTTCAGATTTTGCCTTATTGGTAACATTTTTTTAAATATTGTGGTTTAGTGTGACTTTATTTTGTTAATTTATTTTTATTGATTTCAGAGAGAAAGGGAGAGGGAAATAGAAACATCAATGATGAGGGAGAATCATTGATTGGCTGCCTTTTGGATGCCCCACACTGGGGATCAAGCCCAAAACCCAGGCATATGCCCTTGACTGGAATCAAACCCGGGACTCTTCAGTCCGTGGGCTGACGCGCTATCCACTAAGCCAAACCTGCTAGGGCTTAATGATAACATTTTAAAAGAGGACTTATTGACATGATCAATTTTGCTTCAAAGCAAGACACTGTGTGACAAAACAGAAGACAGATTAGAGAGAGGAGACACTAGGGACATATGTGTGTGGGTAGAGAAGTGGAACCAGCAGCAGCCACAACAGGTGAGAAGAAGGAAGGGCAGTTGCTAGTTGTGGCAAGCAAGGGGATGATATATTGTGGAACTTTACCAAGGAGGGGTAATATGCAACAGAAGTGAAGATGAGTAAATAAAGTTATGACCCTAAGAATGAGAAGAAGAAGAAGAAACATCAGAAGAGGAAGAGGAGGAGAAGAGGAGAAGAAATTAGATGGCTCACACCAAGAGGCAAATATATGTTAACAATAAACTATGTACAATATAACAAGACCACACTGAATTGTGGGAAATGAGAATGACAGTGAAATTAATATAAACTAATATAAATTTTAGTGATTTGAATGTTAAAAGGGAAATTGAGGTCTAAAAGAAAAACTAATAGGTAAACAAACAGCCTTATTTGCAAATAATGATATAGCTTAATTGATGGATAAGACGGGTAAAAGGATGCTTCAGCAATATTAGATCAGCAAGGATTGTAAGGAATCAATTTCTGGGCTTGGTAAGCATGACAGCTAGTATCATACTGCATTAAAGAAACAATGTTGTAAAAGTGTGCTGTCTCTAATTAGGAGACAGAAGTAAAGTATCATTGCTAGTTTCACAAATTTGTACTCAAATCAGAAATGCATAATGGTTACAAATTGAATGTTTTTATTTCCCTAAAATTCAAACGTTGAAATCTTTGGAAGGTAATTAGCATTGGATGAGGTCATGACCTTGTCAGAGTTCTGAGAGAGCTTGCTCCTCTCTGCCATGTGAAGACACAGCAAGAATACAGCCTGTGCGAACCAGGAAACAGGCTCCCAGCAGACGCGTCACCTGGCTGTGCGGGTGCCCTGATCCAGCCCCAGGGCTGCAAGAGACAAATTTCTGTTGTTTCAAAGCTACCAACTTTGTGGTAAAATATAGCAACCCAAACTAACCAAGATGATAATTGTTAACTTGTTATTTCAATCCATTAAGATAAAACATACAATTTCCTTTTGATCTTGCCCTCACTATTTGGTAAAAGATGTAGAGAAGATAAATAGCACTGCTATTTGCAAATTACCCATTTTGTATAACACTAAATGGCAATAGCATCCCAAACGGTCAGTAAAGGAAAATGAATATAAGCCCTTGTAGCTGCTGGTGGGGCGTAATGGGCTCTTGGAAGTCAGGGGTTTCCCTGCTGCTTCTCATGTCTGTTTGTGTTCACGTCCTGTCTCCAGAACTGGGCGACACAAGATTCCTCGAGGACAGAGAGGGGCATATGTCCACGTGGACGCAGCAGCATGTGTATTGTTAAAAACAGCCCCAAAGACTCTCAATTTAGCTTTAACTTTGTTAGTGCTCTAGTATTTTTCACACATTATTTTCCATTCTTTCCTGGCAAAAGGATCATATAAAATACGTGGTTACTTACTATTATAATAGTATTTCACTGAAATCATTAAATTAGATTCACAACGGCATAAAAAGCCTAGATTTTATTTTAACAAAAATTCGAGCTAAAACAGATTTTAAACCTTATTTTGTGAGGTTTATATATTGTTGAATTTCCCCATAGTTCTTGGTGATATACTTTGTATAAGGCAGGTGCTCATTAAATATTAAACTACTGAAGATATTAGATAAGTTATTTTAATATCAGTAGAAATCTTCTGGGGACTGTTTTGGGAGAATGCTTCAAGACAGGAAAAAAGCCAGTGAAGCAGTTTATTAATTAAAAGTGTAGGAGGAGCCCCAAAACAAAATGTGTTCCTCTTGAGGGGAAATTTTGCAGTTTTTTAAAAAAGCTATCTTGGTTATTCTAGTTTTAGAAAAGTATAAAAAGTTAAATTTAAAAAGGTTGTTTTTAAAGTTGCCAGCAAAATTATGCACAAAGTCAGAACTGACAGAAGCAAGACTTATTTTACTGTAATTCCAGCGCGCTAGAAAGAGGGGGCGGAGAGCCACCATCAGCCCGGACAAAACACAGCTGAAAGGGCTGTTGAGAATGGGGAGGAAGAGCACTCTGTAGGAACACTTGGGAGGACTTCCATCAGGGCCAATCATGAGGAAGTAGCACTTCCATAGCCCTCAGGAGGACCCCATGGGATACTTTTTCTCTACTCCAACCCTTATCTGGCCACTCAGAATATGGTCATAAATTGGGGTGTTAATTAAGTATAAACTGAAATAGGCTTGATGTCTGAAGGGACAAAGAAACCCTCAGATTTCTAATAGTGAGAACAACCACAAAACAGACACATTTTTAAAGCAAAATGAACACATTCTTGAAGTATGGCTTATTTGAAAGATCCCTAGAAAAGGCCAGAAAATAACTAAACTGTCTGAAACCTGAAGTCCCAAGCTGGGGAAGTTTTTATGAAGGGGAAGGGGGAAAAGCGAGTAAAATCGAAAAAAGTCTAGGAGAAGTCACTGAAGCAGCCAAATCAGTGCACAATTTATGCCTCTGTATTAATGTTTTAAATCTTGTTTCAGACGGCATTTAAAATTTAAAAGTTAATATGTAAATGTGAACTTACATTCACATCTATATTAATTAAAAATCACTTGTTGTAAAAATAAGCCCGATGAGGAGAGAGTGTCACCTCTGACATGCACTGTGAGCCGCAGAGCGGGCCCTCTGCAGCGGCGGAGAGGGCCCGGCCGCACGGGCCTCTGCGGGGCGTCCCACACAGCGGGCGGCCGTGTTCTTTCCTCTCGTTTCGGTATCTCACTATGTCTTGGGACTGTTCCAAGTGCTTTCTGCATTTCTCTTGATCTTCACAAAAACTTCATAAGATAGGTATACTTATTTTTCTCACTTTATTTTTAGCCATGAACATGGATGCTAAGTAATCTGATAATGCTCATGCTACAAATAGATGGTTAAGCCAGAAATCAAAGCCAAATACTTTAAATCCAGGGTCCCAGCTCTCCCATTTCCTACATTTCACCTTTTAAAACAGCAACCCAGGAACTCTATATGACTTCATTTTACTTGTCTGCATAGCGTTTATTGTTTTATATATGCCTTCATGTCCCACTGTAATGGAAATTCTATGACAGCAGGGATCTTTTCTATCTTGCTCATTTGCTCATCATTTATTTGCTAAGAAGCGGTCTCACATATAATAGGTACTCAATACATATCTGTGGAATGAAAAATGAATCAATAATTTATCACACCCTGAATTTCAGGCATGAAATAGTGATAAAAAATATTGAAGGTTGTGGCTTTCAAATTGTGTTAAGTAAAGCAGAATTACTTTACGGCTACCAGGTAGTTGTAACTAATGGGGAGTCTGGTTGGGTAGGCAGTTGTGAAAACTGTCTCTTATCAGGGAAATGCTACTTCATATGCACTGAAATCAAAGAGATCTGAGTTCAAATATAGACTTCTGGCTAGCCCAAGTGTCTTTCTTTTCTCAGTTAACTTTGTTCATTAGATTTCATATATGTGACATCATATGGTATTGTCTTTCTCTGACTGGCTTATTTCACTTAGCATAATAATCTCGAAGTTCATCCATGCTATCACAAGAGAGTTTCTTCTTTTTTCATGGCTGCACAATATTCTATTGTGTACATGTACCACAGCTTTTTTATCTACTCATCTACTGATGGGCATTTGGACTGTTTACAGATTTTGGCTATTACAAGTTTCTTAGTCTCTTAAAAATAATCAGTTTCTCATGCAAAATTGTGATGATGATAAGCATCTAACTCACAGTGTAAATAAAAGGATTAAATGGGGGGTAATGTGTATGAAACAATGCATTTCATAGCTTTACACAAGCTATTCTTTAGAAGCTATTATCTGTTTCTCTTTCTCTGTCTCACTATATACATATACATATATATACACACACACATATATATATGCATATATACATATATGCATATATATATATGATTTTTTAAAGAAGCAAATAAAAATATTATGGCTGAGTTTATCAGTACATCTGTGATTAGTAAAAAGCTCTGTTAGTTTGGATATCTTTTCAAATGAATACCTATGTAGACTTTAAAATGATAATTTGTTAATCAAATACATTAGACCAACTTACCTCGGCTAATCAGACCTATTTTTATGCTATGTGTACTTCAGATTTTAGTTTTGTCTAAATGCATAGATTGAATTGAATCATAGAAACCAAAGTTGAACTTAAAACTGTTTTAAATTGGTGATGTAGAGTTTTTCAGAGATTGCTGTAACCAGACCTTCCACTCCACATGCCTTTTGGCATTCCTACTTTACCACTGCTCCCATAAAGAGGCGAGTCTGTGTCTCCTCTCTTAATGGACGAGCTGGCTCGCTTCAAACCGACACTGCAGGGCTGCCAGATAAGCGCGAGACTTCAGGGACCTTGCAGCTTCTGTTTTCATCCCTTAGAAACCAATTACTACATAAAGTGGTACAGCTATCTTGCTAGAAAAATCATGTAGAGCAAGCATGTCAAACTCAAAAAGCTAATAGGGGCCAAAGAAAAAGCTTTAAGTGTATGTGGGCTGCATAAAAATAAAAGTTTCAATTTTCATAGAAATGTAGGTTTATTTTGATAGAGATACAAAGGGCTGAATACAAAGGGCTTAAATAAATGAGTAATCGTAAACATAAAGTGATGGAACATTTTAGTAAAAATTAACATTTTTTCTTGAACATTAACTTACCAGACACTGAATAACTGCACAAATTAATAATCGTAACACAAATAAACCCATTTTTCTTGTTCTCCAAAAGATAAATATTTCTTGTTGCACACACCAAACAAGTCAGTACAAGACTAATGACGTGGCCATCGGCTGCTAAATATTTGCTGCTGGTATTAGTGGAGAGAAATGGTGCGCCTGCGCGTAAGGTCGTAAGGAAAATGAATGCAGCACGATTACTAGTAATCCGTCATTTAGCAAATGTTGTAGTTTCGTTATTAATTATGTATGACAGGATATTATAAAAATATGCCTTTGGGCTACACGAGGCCCATGGGCCGCGAGTTTGACATGCTTGATGTAGAGAGACAGACAGACCTAGGTAATCTCTAGCTGCTCTAGCCAGTTCAGGCGAGGCACAAAACACATGAGAATCCTCTAGGCCAGATGGGCCACCCATTTGAACCCATATGGATGAAAGACAAGCTGTACCTGATAAAGCCTAGTCTGATTGCAGAACACTGAGGAAAAAAAATTAAGCCATTAAAGTTTGGGATGGTTATTTACACAGTAATAAATGTCAATTACTACAACTAGCCTTAGTGACTGGCTATGACCATATAATCATGCAGAAGAATTAAATCCAGCAAATAGATAAAGACTGGAATAACTCAATAGCCTTCGGTGCTGGTACGGGCTTCCTCTTTACAGTTATGTCACTCATTATCTGTGAACTTCCTCTAGAGCACAGAGAGAATGACAGCTATCTTACACAGCTATCTGGAGAACTGTATCAAATAAGCAGAAAAAAAGCATATTTGAAAACTAATGAGAATTATTCAAAAAGAATGAACTACTATTATAATTTGTAAGTGTTCTCCTACAGAGCTACTTGATGCACTAGCCTGTCTACTTATAATAATAGCTCTTCTGCTTACTTTCTAACAGTTGATAGATGTCTGTTAATCAGCTTCTCTTTAAGGAAATAGTCAAAGTAGTTTAAAATCCCCTAAATGAAAATCGGTACACAAAGACATCAAGTATTATTAAAGAAATGGCAAGATGAATATTGTAATGAACATTTTGTATCTGTACATGTGATTTCTAGCTTATTTTAACTGCTATACGAATACCTCATGGTACAGTCAATAGTATTATGTGCATTCCATCAATAAGAAGAAAATATTCTCAAAATTAATTTCTAATGTACAAGCTTATGACAAGTTCAGGCTGCTGAACAATTGGACTTGATAGTATGTTTTAGAATGACAGAAGGCCACTATTATCACTATCATAATTGTATACCTATTGGATCAAATCTGAAATTTCAGTTTAATGTATTTTGCCAAGTGAGCACACCATTTTATGGCATCCTAGTGAAATCAAAACTAACCCATATGTTTTCACTTTTCAAATACAATTCACTGCAAGGTTTTAAAACTGCCATCTCTTTTCTTCCGTTTTTCTAAAAGATTGATGCCCTGGCATTCATTTATTCCACAAGAGCTTATAATGGGTCAATGAGTCAGTAGTGAACACCTCCATTAACTGTATTAATTTACACTATGTCACCTTAAGTTATTTTGTGGCAGCTACCTTTTCTTACATCTATATAGCTATCCAAAAGTAATATAACAGCTATTGAATGCATTAAGGAAAATTAGTATAAGAACTTCACAAAGTTGAATGTCATTGTTAGCAAGAATATACCAGAGAAATAAAAGATTTAAAGTAAAAACTAACTGGTCTGTCTTAACTCTGCAAACCTCTCTCCTGAGAGGCCACTTCATCAACAGCCCTTCTCCACCCAGCTTGCGTTCATCACCACCAGAAGACTGACTTTAATAACGAGAACAGAGTGAAACCATCGATTCTGCTCTAGTTATCTCTTATGTGATTGGCTAAGCAGATTTTGTAGAGCTACTTTTCATTAAAAATGGAAAATCATTTCTTTTCAATTATATCACATAGCTGTTTAGTTTTACAGCTTAGGGATAAAAAATAGAAAGCTTAGCAAAAAAATAGTTAGCAAAACTATTATTACTCTTGATAACATATTCTTTCCTGCTAAATATGGTATTATTTTAGGGGGCAATACTGTACACTTAGTCAATATATTTAAATATGAATTTAGAAAATCTCAAAGTGCCACCAGTATTTCAAAAATTTTTTAAACATTCTCTTAATGCTAGAAGGAAAAGATTGATATATTTGAACACACACACACACACACCACCACCACCAATAACAACCTAAACATAATTGAAATATAGTAATACTAGAGGCCCGGTGCACAAAATTTGTGCACAGGTAGGGTCCCCTAGGCCTGCCTGGCGATCAGGGCCAATCAGGGTACCTGCCTCCCCACCTCCCCGCCTCCTCCTTCCCTCATGCCCTCAGTGCCAGCCACCACCACTGGTTGCCTGCTAGTTCCATGCCAACCCCTGGTGGCCAGTGCACATCATAGTGAGTGAGCAAACTCTCGTTCTTCCAGTCGAACTTCTGAGGGGACACTTTGCATATTATCTTTTTATATGTTTAGACTGGAGGCCTGATGGATGAAATTCGTGCAAGGGGCTCGGCCTCCACCATTACCGCCTTTGCCTCGGTCTCTGCCACCTGGGCTTCATCCAAAAGGATACCCAGTCTAATTAGCATATTATGCTTTTATTATTATAGATAACACAACTAAAAGACTGAGAAGTCATATTTGCAATGCAACTTTTTTGCAATTTCAAGTATCTTTTTCAAATCAATAAAAAAAGAGAAAAATATGAGCAAGTTTATAGGTCAATAAATATATGAGGAATGCACAACTTAACTCATAATTAATGAAATGCAAGCCAAAACAAAGACAGCTCCATTTTCACTTACCAGAGTAGCCAAGGTGTGCTGTTTATTAATAATAGCAGTGAAGAGGGCATGGGGAAGGAGCCCACACACTGCTGTATGGAGTAAATTATCATCTTTGGGAACCATGGTCTGGCAATATCTTTCAAAATTAATAATGTATATGTAGCCTTTGAACCACCAGTCCCATTAACAGAAATCATCCTTTACATATATACACAAAGTTCATCAAGATGTCTATATAAGAATGTTTACTGTAACTTTTGTTTAATAGAAACAATCAGAGTTACAAAGACAATCCATCAATAAGAGATTATGAAAATAAATTATTGTGTTGTATGCATTATGCAGCCTTTAAAAAGAAAGAGACTACATGGAAATATTTCAAGATACATTGTCATGAAACATAAAAGGTTTAAGGTGGCAGCAGAGAAACAAAAATGACAGCAATCCATGTAGTGCTTAGCTGGGAAAACGCACTTCTCATGAACTAACGAAGGCGGGAGTGGAGGGATGCTGCCTGTTTGTATTCACGGGCTACTTGAGAATAAAAAATAAAACACCTCCCCTATTAGCAAAGCACTGTTGGTCTTTGTCCCTGATGATGTCACCCCAGGAGCCAAAGATCATAATAACAAAGTGAAAATGTTTCTGAAAAGTTTCAGAAAATGTAAGAATTCTCCCAGCACTTTTAGAGGGAAAAGTCTAGAATGGGCATTAATCATCAGAGACTGACATGCAACTTGATGAGATATTTGGTAATCAAAAGCATCATTAAAGTGCTCAAGATAGAAAATAAAGCCTAAAATTCTATCTACATACATAAATTAGAATGACTACTGATATATGTGTGGGCTTGTGAGGATGAATCTTTGAATTAAGTTGTAAAGCCAACTCTTTCTTTCTTTCTTTCTTTCTTTCTTTCTTTCTTTCTCTCTTTCTTTCTTTCTTTCTTTCTTTCTTTCTTTCTTTCTTTCTCTCCCTCCCTCTCTCTCTCTCTCTCTCTCTCTCTCTCTCTCTCTCTCTTTCTTTCTTTCTTTCTTTCTCTTCCTTCCTCCCTTCCTCCTTTCCTCCCTTCCTCTCTTTCTTTCTTTCTCTCTTTCTCTCTCTCTCTTTCTTTCTTTCTTTCTTTCTCTTCCTTCCTCCCTTCCTCCTTTCCTCCCTTCCTCTCTTTCTTTCTTTCTCTCTCTCTCTCTCTCTTTCTTTCTTTCTTTCTTTCTTTCTTTCTTTCTTTCTTTCTTTTTCTTTCTTTCTTTCTTTCTTTCCCTTCCTTCCTTCCTTCCTTCCTTCCTTCCTTCCTTCCTTCCTTCCTTCCTTCCTTCCTCTCTCTTTTTCTCTCTCTCTCTTTTTGAGGATGTCAAACAGAAGTACACAGGTATTTTTAGTTAAAAGAGTTTGCCACTATATGGTTACAAAACTCTGAATTTAGATATGCATAGTCTTGCCTAGAATAGGAAGTCTTAAAATACAGGTAAGAATATTTAACTCCCATATAACATATTTATTGAATGCTTTTTATGAACACTGCAAATTCTAGAATCCTGTGGACTCTCCATTTTAATTCTTAAAATGTTATTAAATATTAAACAAACTCTCTCCCTGATTTTACTGATCTTAAGTCAGTTTAACAGATGGTGTTTTAGTTTAATTTTTCAGTAAGGTTATGTCTGTAAGGAGGACAATGTAAGCCTTAGGAGTTTAACATAGTAAGGATACATGATAAATTATTTTATTTCCAAGTGTGAGTATGTTGTGGGTATAAATTAACATTCACTATGCAAACTAATAGAACTGAATGAAAGTTGTATCCATCCACTTTTCTTATAATTCAGTAACACTATAAATGCCTTTTTAAAAAGTTTGCAATAGGTAAGCATAAATAAGAAAATTACAATTTTGGCTTTAATTTACTGCTTTTGTTTGATTAAGACCCTAAATGGAATAATATTATAACATTTTTATATCACATATGATGACAGTAATGGGGAAAAATCTGCCTTAAAGTAAAAGGACTTAAAATAAGAAACACATATACCAGTGCAATAACCTGGTCATTTAATTTTATTATCAGGGGGAGGAGGGGATGAGAAAAATGAGAGAACAAATGTATTTTATTGTTTTGAATATAATCATTTTTTAAACAAAAGTCCATATAATGAGTAATAAATCTTTATATTTAACAATAGTTAAGCAGTATGAACTGTAAAATTGCTCTTCTCTCGGGTCATTCCTAGGTATCTTGTATGTGTTGGTTTAATCTAATGTGTATTGTTGCAAGTGTCCCCAGGCACAGTCGAGTAAAAGCTGGCGCTGTGCAGAAGAGCCCACGTTTAAATGGGTCTGTCATTAATGCTTTATTAATTGCCCCAGGCTACATAAACCTAATGCAGGGCAAGCTATAACAATGTGACACATTAAGGACAAATCCAATTCCTGCTGTGTTTTATGGAATGGGCCCAAAATTGAGTTAACAGCAGGAAAGTCAATTTATGGGCTTTTCTTTCCATCTCCAGCTTATTCTATCTAAATTAGTAGGAATTTTTTGAAATAATAAAAGTACATCAACTGAATAATATAAAAGGATCCTGAATCATTTTCTATAAACCTCAATATTATTTCCTTTAGTTTCCTATTATGATAGATGTACTACATAATTTAAAAATATGATGAAATAAAGCTGCAGTATACAATGCCTTATATGCCCACTTAAATTTAAAAAATTGGAATTTCAACATTTTTAAAGTATTTTTATCCTTACCTGAGTATATGTTTATTGATTTGACAGAGAGAGAGAGAGAGACAGAGAGAGAGAGGAAAGAAGGGAAGGGAGGAGGGAAGGAGGGACAGGAAGAGAGAGAGAGAGAGAGAGAGAGAGAGAGAGAGAGAGGAAAGAAGGGAAGGGAGGAGGGAAGGAGAGACAGGAAGAGAGAGAGAGAGAGAGAGAGAGAGAGAGAGAGAGAAGGAGAGAGAGAGAGAGAGAGAGAGAGAGAGAGAGAGAGAGAGAGAGAGAGAGAGAGAGAGAGGGAGGAGGAGGGAGAGAGAGAGAGAGAGAGAGAGAGAGAGAGAGAGAGAAAGAGAGAGAGAGAGAGAGAAGGAGAGAGAGAGAGAGAGGAACATTGATGTGAGAGAAAAACATCCTCTTGTTGCCTCTTGTACACTCCCAGACCAGGGCGGAACCCACAACGTAGGTAGGTGCACTTACCAGGAATCCAACCGGTAACAAATTTTTGGTATACTGGGTGACACTCCAATCAATTAGGCCACCTGGATAGGGCTCAGCATATCTACAACCTAAATTAACATCCGATATACCTATACAATGAAAGCCTAGGTGGTGTCACACCCTTTGCAACAAAAGATGGCCACCACAAGATGGCCACACACACAGCCGAGAAGGCGCCTGGCAGCCGCTCTGCACAGTGAGGCCGGGGGTCCTGTGGCTTTGTGCAGTGTGGAGGAGGCTGGACCCATCATCTCTGTTGCCTCACATGGAGGAGGCTGATCAGGTCAGAAGGGGAGGGCAGTTGTGGGCGATTGGGCTGGCAGGGGAGGGCAGTTGGGGACAATCAGGCCAGCAGAGGAGCAGTTAAGGGGCAATCAGGCTGGCAGGCAGGCAAGCAGTTAGGAGCCAGCGGTCCCGGATTGTGAGAGGGATGTCTAACTGCAGGTTTAGGCCTGATCCTGTGGCACATCCCCTGAGGGGTCCCAGATTAGAGAGAGTGCAGGCTGGGTTGAGTGACACCCCCAACCCCCGTGCATGAATTTCATACACCAGGCCTCTAGTCAACGTATAAAAGAGCCTACCTTTACATCAGAAGTATCTCTCTGGCTAGTTCTCCAAGACCTTGCAACTGATGAGAAGGTTCGATTTGGATGGTCAAATTTTTCATCATTTGCATTGAGGAAGAAGGTTGTGAAAGGTTCCTAAGCAAAAAGAAAATGAAAAAGACAAAAGACATAATTTGACCCACTGAACACAGCTTCCCTCAGTTCTTTATAAAATATGACTCTCTTTTTTTTTTCCTGTTATTCCTCACCTGAGGATATTTTTTCATTGATTTTCTAGAGAGAGTGGAAGTTCATTTTATTTTAAACAAAGGCCATTTATGAGTAACACATAGTGTTTGGGATATAACTATATCAAAGAAAATATGTATCTATCTATATCTATATTTTGTTATTCCTCACCCCAGGATATTTTTCCATTGACTCTCAGAGAGAGTGAAAGGGAGGAGGAGAGGCAGAGAGAGAAACATCAATGTGAGAGAAATGCATTGAGTGGTTGCCTTCCACACGCACCCTGACCAGGGTGTGTGCCCTTGACCTGAATTGAACCTGGAACCCGTCAGTCCATAGGCCGGTACTCTAGCCAGTGATCCAAATTGGTTAGGGCAAAAAGATGTATATTTTGAATCGGCATGAAACGTAATAAATACTAAAAGGAAGGGAATTAAGAGTTACTGAGCACCTTTCTATGCGTGGCACTATAGTATCTCAGTGAACTCCATCTTCACTATTATCCTTAAGAGTAGGAATAATTATTCCTGTTTTATGTTTGAGAAAGTTCAAGATCACATTATGGGAAATGGAGGAACCATTATTTCCACTGTGCTTCTTTAACTTTGGAAGTCTATTTTCTCACATCACTCTGGAAAGAACCCAGAAGTATCTTAGAATCTCTAAGTCCTATTAATTAACCTATTCACCATGCTCTCGATTAAGAATTCCTAATATTTCTCTAAGTAAACATGCTATGTATTTAGCATCAGTAATCAAGATAAACATGACAACAGTATTTAACTCAAAGCATTATCTTTTGTTTTTAATTTCAACATTTGCAAAAGTGTTTCTATTATTTTTTCACTAGAAATATGTATATGTGTTAAAATATAACATGGTCTGTGCTCAGCTGATGTGTACAGTGGTTACTCATTGACTCATGGAGCAGGAGGGCAAGGTTTGATCCCGACATGTAAATGCCTGGCTCGTAGGCTGGATTTAGTAGGGGGAGTGCAGGAGACAGCTGAGAGATGTTGATGTTTCTTTCTCGTTGATGTTTCTATCTCTAAAATCAATAAAAACATTTATTAAAAAATTAAAAAATATATTATGGTTTATTTTTATTTTTTAATATATTTTATTGATTTTTTACAGAGAGGAAGGGAGAGGGATAGAGAGTTAGAAACATCGATGAGAATGAAACATCGATCAGCTGCCTCCTGCACACCCCCCACCAGGGATGTGCCCACAATCAAGGTACATGCCCCTGACTAGAATTAACCCAGGACCCCTCAGTCCACAGGCCGACACTCTATCCACTGAGCCAAACTGGCTTCGGCTATATTATGGTTTAAACAGACTCTTGGGTAAGCTTTTAAAGCAACCTACAATTTATAAAGGAAGACCCAAATTTTAAACAACTGATTTATAAGTTAACTCTCATTGCAAAATCTATGTTAATTTCCTAAAAATTATGATTAAATGTTTGACAAATAAATGGGTTTTGAATAGGCTGAGTGAATATATTGAATTCAGAAGTTACATTGATTATTAAGGCTAGATAATAATATTTAATAACCTCGATATATGCTGTATGTTCAGGTTAAGATATAAAGTGAAAACATTCTAAGTGAAATGTGTCCTTTTATACCACCTTAATATCAAGAAACTTCAAACTATGCTAAAGTAGTTTATCCATCACTTGCCCAATGGTGCTGGCAAGAACAGTCTTTTCAGGGCCATGATTTAGACAAGCGACTTCACTGGCAGTTTGCCCATAATATTTTTAATTTAAAGTAATGTGGTATGAAGTTGATTAGGATTTTAAATCATTATCATTGTCATACTAAATATATTGACTGAAACTAACAATGAGTTTAATGACTTTGGAGCTAAAATGCTTGAAAGGTAAATGTATTGCAGACACTTTAACCTGTATTTTGTTTTTATGGACAAATTTTTAGTAACATGGATTTTAATGAATTTTCTACTTCATAAACTCCTATTAAGATTGGAGTGAGGAAATCACAATTCCCTGGGCCATTAGGTTTAAAACTTGGTAAGCTTGGACCATGATATTTCTATTTATAATAGTACAACACAGGACGTCTTGGCTAACTGAGTCCCCATAAAAGCAATCCTACCGATCTGTACTGTCCACTACAGTAGCCACCAGCCACATGTAACTACGGAGTACTTGAACTACAGCTACTTAGAACTGAACTATGAATATAAAATAAATTTTGGATTTCAAAGACTTAACCAAAGAAGTAAAATATCTCATTAATAATTGTTTATTGGTTAAATATTGAAATTATAACATTTTAACACTTTGGATATATCGCACTAACAAATATATCTATTAAAATTAATTTAACCTGTTCCTTTTTACTCTTAAATGTGGCTACTAGAAATTTTAAATTACATAAGTGGTTTGTATTATATTTCTGTCTTTAGCACAACTATGGGTAGTAATAAAAGGGCATGAATAGAATATATATGGGTATAGCATTTCTGCCATACCCTTGCATGATATTAAATTTGTATTCCATTAGGTTAAATTATATTTTTTAAAATATATTTTATTGATTTTTTACAGAGCAGAAGGGAGAGGGATAGAAAGTCAGAAACATCAATGAGAGAGACACATCGATCAGCTGCCTCTTGCACTGCCCCTACTGGGGATGTGCCCGCAGCCAAGGTACATGCTCTTGCAGGACTCGAACCCAGGACCCTTTAGTCCGCAGTCCGACGCTCTATCCACTGAGCCAAACCGGTCTTGGCTTAAATTATAATTTTTTTATTTGAGAAAATGTTTAGCTTATCAGGAATAAAAGAGTATATACTGAAATCAAACTGTTGATAATAAGTACTTTCATGGATTCACATAAGTCTTATAAATCTGACTTCATACTAATTTGATTACACATAAACACTGAATTTCACTTTATATATTTCAAAGTACTATCATATATAGGATATTTTAACATTTAATATATATATTTAATATATATTCTCCTTTATTTCTCAGAACACCCTTCTTGATAACGTTTTTCTATTAATCTCCAAAATACCTGAGAGAGGTGTCTTATTCCCCCCATGGCAGTGGTTCAGTATAGCAATAATTGTCCTTGATGGGCCAGGAGGTGATATGGAAATAACTCTCAGGTTGAATATCTCTGGTTTACATGCTTTCTAAAGATTTCCTTCTCTAACAGTTTTAGAAGTCCCTCTTCGAGTTCCAATAATTTATTGTACCTAGATGAAATCAAATAAACTGTGCAACTTAGGAATTATATCTCATGGGCTCCTTAAACCCAAGTATGTTTTTCCTTGGCTTCCAGGGTGAATCCTAAACAGCAAACAGAACTTTAACCTTACTGTCACTTTTTCTCTATTTTTTAACATCCTTTGCTGATATTTTCTTATAACATTTACAACATAACATTTAATAAGACATTTCCCACTAATGGCAATAATGGTTGAGTTTGGTTTTATAGCCTGACCACCTGGTGGTCAGAGAATCAAATTTATTAGTCATTTTGTTTTCTTGTTTGCCTATTTTGTGAGCCTAATTAAATGAGAATATATTTTATGTCCACTAGAAAGGACAGCAACTCATGAAGAGCTTGACTGGCAAGTTTTTGTGATTTGTGTTTAGTTTTAACATGGGACTGAAACTGCAGTAAAGAAACCATAATTTATCTTTATATATTTGTGTCTGTAATTCATAAAAGCCTTTACTTCTTTTGTGTGTGTAGTATTTTCCTATGTGTGGATACTATTAATAAATTATTATAACTCATAAACTAAAGGTGTTTGTTCTGACTGATTTATAGTGGTAAAAGTCATTTACATAAATCTCATATTGCCCCCAAAATAACAGAAACCAAAGAAATAAAACTTCTTTTACTTTTAAAGTGCTAGAGTAAAATATATATATGTAATATATATATATATATATATATATATATATATACATACATACACACACAACTTAAGAAACTGCTAGGTCTGAAATATTCATGTAAAAAAACACACAACAAGTTCACATAATTAAGCTGAATTTTTTAAACAATTTAGAAAACCAACTTTGATCTATAAAAAAAGTCTTGTGTTTTCATTTACTTTATAATTACAGAATTTATTTTTAAAAATAAGGTTTGGGGTTGTTTTCTTATAAACCAGTTAATCTAAACTTCTTATGCTGCTTTATGATTATGAAAAATAAAACACTTGTGTTCATTTAAATGGATTCATAATTCTGACAAACTTCCTTTTAAGAGAAATAGTTTGTGGTATATAACTTATCAGTGATTTACAAATTACTAAAAACATACTCATATCATGTATTTGTAGTAAGCTCAATTTTTTCTCAATATGTAGAGAATACTGCCATATAGGCTGAGGGCAAAAAAACCTTTGAAAATGGAAGATGGACTACCATATATTCACATTTTCATGTATACTATTTTAGCATGGAATTTATACAGTCACGATGGCGAGCCTATGGCACACGTGTCAGCACTGACACGCGGCCGAATGTGGTCACATACAGAGAGGTGTGGGACGCATGCCGAGAAGGACATTTCATCTTTGGCTACTGCACGGCCAGGTGCAGTAGACGAGGATGAAACATTTGCTGTAGTGTAGTATAAACACTGTGCCGGAGGTCTGGAGGCCAAAACAACAGAACACAGCACAGAGCGTCTAGTTCTGGGACTTCCGGTTGGCTGTTAGGGGATCGTTGACCTCACTTCCGGCCGGCGGAGCAGGGAGCAGCGGAATGCCATGGGCGATGCATCTCTGGGGGCCCTGTGATCGCCATTACCAGCAACCACCTAACCACAGCAACCAACATCCAATCTACTGTTCTGGGGTTTTGTAGATTTCTAATTGCCCATCATTACTGAGATAAGTGAGGCGGAGGCTGGGAGAGACAAGGGCCTGTGCTGTGGGGGCTGTTTCCCACCATTAGAAATTAATTAATATAAGGAACATCATTTTGCAGCATAGTGCAGACTCCATTTCACCACTATTACTGCTGTGCATCCTTATTAACCCCTATTTCTGCTTATTAACCCTGCCCTTTCCTAAAAGACAGTTACATGTGCCATCTTGTGCATCTTGTGGTCAGTTAAGCTAGTTAACCCCTAATTGCCTGCAGGGCTAACAGGCTATCTATTAATTAAATCTTCTGTAACTGCTTCCCTGATGGAGAACCCAAAAATTAAAAAACCACGGGTAAAGGAAGTAGTAGTAGCAGTAGCTGAACCTTTCAGGAGACATGGACCGAGATGTATGGCAGTATTGAAAAATAAGGCAGATCATTTTCCGTTCTATGAACTGAAACAGTAGGAAGCAGAATGTAGACTATAAATAGACGTTTTGAAACTAATCAGTCCCAGCTCTTGAAAAAAAGTGAGGATGAAAGAAAGGAATACATTTCCAGGCAGCTACATCTTTATAAGAGCCAATCTAATTCCATCCTTGAATTTATAAAAGCCTTTACAAATATAACATCTGCAAGTTTGAGAATAGCTCACTCCATAGCTCAGCATGGAAAAGCACTTAGTGAGGGAGAATTTATTAAAGAAACTCTCCTAAGAGGTGCACCAGTTCTCTTTCACCATATGCAGAATAAAGATGCAATTATTAAGAGAATATGTGAGTTCAGTAGAAATATCATAAAGGACCAAATAATGAGACTGAAAACAAATGTACACCATCATTTAAAGAGAGACATAAATAATTGTAAATATTTTTTTATCTCTCTTGATGAAACTACTAATGTCACATCACATTCTATGTTGGCCATTATTGGTTGATATTCTGATGGTCTCACATTGAGGGAAGACTTGATAAAGTTAGTATCAGTGCCAACAAGTACATTAAGGAAGCAAAATATGTAAGGTTGTTATACAAACATTCTGTGACCTAAGCGTTAAATAATATCAAAACCAACAAAAGAAAGATTGACAGATGAAGTTAGTAGTGCTTGCTTGGGCTTGAAGTGTACAAAATACCAACCTTCAATTGAAGGTTTAGCCAATGAAATTCAGCAACAAAAAAGTCCCTAATAGGCAGGTTAGTTAAAGAATTCCCCCTCCCCCTCACTTATCTTAGTTCACGGCACCCCACACAAGTTAAGTAATATCAAGACCAACAAAAGAAACCGACTGACAGATGAACAAAGAAGTCACTAAACAGGTAGGTTAAATAATTAGTTTTTGGTTTATTAAATACAGTTATATATTACAATTATACATTTTTGTTATTTAAACTGTAAATGTAGTGAAATGATGGTTTCTTTTTTGAAGTGACACACCACCCAAGTTATGCTCGTTTTTTGGTGAATTTTGACACACCAAGCTCAAAAGGTTGCCCATCACTGCTCTATAGCAAACAGCTTCATGCACCAAAGTGGTCTGAAGTATATTTTGGTAAGGAGAAAATCCTACTGATTGCATTGATTTAGAGATTTGATTAGAATACTCCTTGGTTACTTATGGTAAAACAAATAAAATAAAAAATCAGATCATCTGATTCCAGTAACGGTTCTTAAATAGACTAGATTGAAGAAGGCAATACTAAAGGCAAAGATATTGGTTAAAAGTTTTTGCAATAATGCAAATGAAAAAAAATGGGAACCTGCACTAAGGAAATGTCAGAGTTAATAGAGAAAAGAAGAGAGATTGCAGAGATATTTAGTTAGTAGAACCTATCTGATGTGATACCTGATTGAATATAAGGAATGATAAAACCGGGGAAAATATCTAAATTGTATAACTAGGTGCCATTTATTTAAATAGAAAATGCAGCAAGAACCACATCAGGTTTGCCAGGGAGGTGAGGAATCCATTTTTGGAAATGGTGTTTATGGTCTTATAAAGGTGGGATAGAAGGAGACAATCAATCCTATCTAATAAAAGAGTTATATACCAATTTGACCATACCTTCACTACACCCACAAGCCACGCCCACAGTAACGCTCACCAGCCAATCAGGAGCAGATTTGCAAATAAACCCCTACCAAGATGGCTGCCGCCACTGAGAGCAGGAGGAAGGCTTGGGTTTCCCTGGCAATGGAGGAAGCCAAGCTTTCTGCCTGCCATTACAGGCCTAGGCCTCCACTCAATGCTACAAAGTTTCAATTATAAAAAATACAGAAATGGCAGCAGCCACTGAGCTGGAGAGACCAGAGGCTTGGGTTTCCCTGGCAACTGAGGAAGCCAGCTTTCCGCCTGCCATTGCCGGCCTAGGCCTCCCTCTAGGCTACAAAGTTTCAAACAGAAATGGCTGCCGCCACTGAGCAAGCAGAAGGCTTGGCTCCGCTCCAGGCTACAAAGTTTCATTTGTAGACATAGATTAATCCCAGATACCAGGGCCTCCACTTGGGTCGCTGGGGGGCGTGTCCAGCCTGCAAACCTCCACAGGCCCCTCGCCCAGGCTGTCCCTCACCCCAAGGGAACCCCCACCCTGATCTGGGACACTCTTCAGGGCAAACCAGCTGGCCCCCACCCATGCACCAGGCCTCTATCCTACCTAATAAAATAGTAATATGCAGATTGACCATCACTCCAACACACAAGAGGGCTGCCCTCATGAGGTCAAAGATCCTGCTCCCATGTGGACACAAGATGGCCAGCAGGGGAGGGCCGTTGGGAGGGACCAGGCCTGCAAGGGAGGGCAGTTGTGAGCCATCAGGCCAGCAGGGGAGGGCAGTTAGGGGTGACCAGGCCAGCAGAATAGGGAAGTTGGGGGCAAACAGACTGGCAGGGGAGCAGTTAGACATCAATTAGGCTGGCAGGGTAGTGGTTAGCGGGTGATCAGACTAGCAGACAGAAGCTGTTAGGGGAAATCAGGGAGGCAGGCAGGTGAGCAGTTTGGAGCCAGCAGTCCTGGATTGTGAGAAGGATGTCCAACTGCCCATTTAGGCCTGATCCTACTGGGATAGTGCATAGATGGGCAGTCGGACATACCTCAAGGGGTCCCAGATTGGAGACGGTGCAGGTTTGTCTAAGGGACATCCCTCGCCCTCCCCCGCCCCGCCCCGTGCATGAATTTCGTGCACCGGGCCTCTAGTTAATTACATAAAAGAGACTTAAATAAATTTAAATCTTAGAAGAAAGAGAAAGTAAAAATAAGGTCTTCAAAAGATTTAGAAACTCTTTTTAAAAGTTGCCCAAGAAGGAAGAGTATCAGTTTGTGACAATCGGTGAGAAAGGAAATAGTGGGTATTAACGGTGCAGAAGTTTTGTCCCTTTATAACTGATTCATAATAATGTATCTTCTTAAGCCAATTTTGCAAATGAGACACCTCATTTAAAAAATAAAGGCTTCGGGTTTTGCTAGAATTTGGAATTCCTCATTTAATTGGTCTCTAATCTTTGTTTAAAACAAATAACTAATATATTTTATTTTCCTTCGATTTACTTACATGAAAACCTTTGAGGAATTAGAGGCAAAATGTAATGCAGATACTCACAATTCGAACAAGCCAGGACAAGGTAGACGCTGCTGTTGAATAGTGTGTATTGTAATGGTAGGGTGGACTCTGATCGTCTTCCCATGTTTCATAACGCTCTGCATAAAACACAGCTCTCTTTGGGTTCAAAGCACCAATTGGCTATAAAAAGATAAAAAGAAGCATTTTGTTTAATACAGTCATATTGAACATTCTATATGTCTTTGTCCTGAAAGTATGTTAATTATTTTAACCATAGAGCACAAAATAAATGATTTTATATTTTTACCAACTTTAATTTTTTTCATCCTCCCTCGCGGATATTTTTTTCCATTTATTTCTAGAGAGGGTGGAAGGAAGGAGGAGAGAGAAAGGGAGACAGTGATGTGAGAGAGACAATTGGCTATTTGAAATCATGCTCCTGACCAGAGCTGGGGACCAAACCTGCAACCCAGGTGTGTGCCCTCAACTGGCCATCAGACCCCACACCCTTTGGTCTTCGGGCCAATGTTCTAACCAAGGAGCCAAACAGGTACTGGCACCAAAATTAATTGTATACTAATTATTAATCATTACACTTGCTAAAAATATTCCAAAAGGTATTTTCCTGCCTACGTAAAAGCTACAGTGAGTTAGCTGGATCATAGGAAATCCAATGAGAAAGCGATGCAGCTCACCAGGTTAGAGACAGCTTTGTCTGAGCCCCGCGATGGCGAACTATGACACGTGTCAGCACCGACATGTGAAGCCATTTTCGATGACACGCGGTCACATGCGGTCGCATACGGAGAAGTATGGGGCCACAAGTCGAGAATGACGTTTCATCCTCAGCTACTGCATGGCCAGGTGCAGCAGCCGAGGATGAAACATTTGCTGTGGTGTAAACACTCTGTACCAGAGATCTGCAGGTCAGAGTTCAACAGAACTCCGGCACAGAGCATATAGGTCTGGTACTTCTGGTTAGGCCGTTAGGGGATCTTTGACCTCACTTCCGGCCGGCGGAGAAGGGAGCATCGGAATGCCACGGGGGACGCATCTCTGGGGGCTCTGTGATCGCCATTACTAACAGCAACCACATAACCACAGCAACCACCATCCAATCTACTGTTCTGGGGTGTCGTGGATTTCTAATTGCCCATCATTACTGAGATAAGTGAGGGGAGGCTGGGAGAGGCGAGGGCCTGTGCTATGGGTGCCGTTTCCCACCTTTAGAAATAGAGGCAGCCACCTTAATTTATATAAGGAGCGTCATTTTGCAGCATAGTGCAGACTCCATTTCACCACTATTACTGTTGTGCATCCTTATTAACCCCTATTTCTGCTTATTAACCCTGCCCTTTCCTAAAAGACAGTTACATGTGCCATCGTGTGGTTAGGCTAGTTAACCCCTAATTGCCTGCAGGGCTAACAGGCTATCTATAATTCTATCTTCTGTCACTGCCACCCTGATGGAAAACCCCAAAAATAAAAAACCAAGGTTAAGTAAAGGCAGTTGTAGTAGCAGCAGCCGACCCTTTCCAGAGAGATGGAACGAGATATATGGCATTATAGAAAAAAATGGCAGATCATTTTGTGTTCTATGTATTGAAACAGTAGTAAGCAGAACGTGGAATATAAATAGACATTTTGAAACTAATCATTCCCAGCTCTTGAATAAAGGTGAGGATGAAAGGAAGGAATACATTTCCAGGCAGCTACACCTTTATAAGAGCCAATCTAATTCCATCCTTAAATTTATAAAAGGCTCTACAAATATAACATCTGCAAGTTTGAGCATTGCTCACTCCATAACTCATTTAAAAGCACTCAGTGAGGGAGAATTTATTAAAGAAACTCTCCTAAGAGGTGCACCAGTTCAATTTCACCATATGCAGAATAAAGATGCAATTATTAAGAGAATATGTGAGTTAACACTCAGTAGAAATATAAAGGACTGAATAATGAGACTGAAAACAAATGTACACCATCAATTAAGGAGAGACATAAGTAATTGTAAATATTTTTTATCTCTCTTGATGAAACTACTGATGTCACATCACATGCTCAGTTGGCCATTATTGGTCGATATTCTGATGGTCTCACAATGAGAAAAAAAGTTGATAAAGTTAGTGCCAACAAGTACATCAGGAAGTAAATATGTAATGTTGTTATACAAACATTCTGTGACCTAAGCATGGATATCTCTAAAATTGTGTCAATGACGACAGATAGGCCACCAAACATGGTAGGGGAAAAAGTCGGATTTTTCAAATTGTTTATGGAAGCTATTGGACATCCCATTGTGCATTTTCATTGTATTATCCATCAGGAGGTTTTATGTGCTAAGGCAGGATTCACCGACTTAAACAACTTAATGTCAGTTGTTACAAAAATAGTTAATTTGATAGCTGCTCGTGCCCATCACAAGGAAGGATTTTCTGCACTTTTACTGGAGGTTGATTCCACCTACAGTGGACTGCTGATGTACAATAATGTAAGATGGCTGAGCCGAGACAAAGTTCTTGAGCGCTTTGTGGAGTGCTTTGAAGAAATTAAGGTATTTCTTGAGGATAAGGATCTGGGAAACTTTTCTCAGCTCAATGATGATAAGTGGGTCAACACCCTGACATTTTTTACAGATCTCTCTGTTCAGAGGTTTTGGCAAAAGTATTGACGATATGTTTGGATACATAAAAGCTTTTAAAAGTAAACTTAAAATTTTCAAGTGAGATGTAGAAACTAAAACTTATAAGTATTTTCCTCGAGTAACAAAGTATTTTGAGAAGGCCAGTGCAGCTGTACAAAATGAAATGGAACCCTTGCATATAAAGTACCAGCATGTTTTAGACTCACTAGTTGACCAGTTCAGTGATAGATTTAATCAATTTAGAAGCCTAGAACAGACCATAAAAATAATTAAGTATCCTGATGTAGTAGTCTACAGTAGTTTGGAATTAAATGGTTTCCAATGGATGCAAATTGATGATTTGGAGATGCAACTTGCAGAATTTCAAGACAGCATCTGGGCTCAGGTGTTTGTTGACTTGAGATGAAAGCTTGAGAATCTGGAAAGGTGCCCCTTGGAGAATTAAGAGGAGTGCCACTATGAACAGGAAATTTGGAGTGCCTGCAACCAATTGCCAAATACTTTTAGCACCCTGAAAAATATAGCAATGGCTTTACTCATAATTTTTCCCTCTTCGTACTTTTGTGAGACCTTATTCTCAGCGTTAAATAATATCAAAACCAACAAAAGAAACAGATTTACAGATGAAGTTAGTAGCGCTTGCTTGGGCTTGAAGTGTACAACCTTCAATTGAAGGTTTAGCCAATGAAATTCAGCAACAAAAAGTCACTAATAGGCAGGTTAGTTAAAGAATTCCCCCTTCCCCTCACTTATCTTAGTTCATGGCACCCCACACAAGTTAAATAATATCAAGACCAACAAAAGAAACCGTTTGACAGATGAATAAAGAAGTCACTAAGCAGGTAGGTTAAATAATTAGTTTTTGGTTTATTAAATAGAGTTATATATTACAATTATACATTTTTGTTATTCAAACTATAAATATCGCAAAATGCTGGTTTTTTTCTCGAAGTGATACACCACCCGAGTAATGCTCAGTTTTTTCATGAATTTTGGCACACCAGGCTGAAAAGTGTGCCCATCACTGTCTTAGCCTGTCACCCAAAGTGTGACAGACAATATCTCCCATATAGAAACCTTGTTGGAATGCTAGTCCCATTCTGTTATATAGAAGAAGCATGTATCTTTTTTATTAAGTTACACTGCAAACTTAAGACTGTTGGATATAATTCAGACAACTCAGATTCCCTGGAAAGCATTTTGGTAAGGCCACTAAGACCTTTTCTGTTTTTTGTTTGTTTGTTTCTTTGTTTTATTGATTTCAGAGAGAAGAAGGGAGAAGGGAGATGGAAACATCAATGATGAGAGAGAATCACTGATCGGCTGCCTCCTGCACAGCCCCACCAGATTTGAGCCATACCCAGGCAAACGCTCTTGAGTGGAACTGAACTTGGGACCCTTCAGTCTGCAGGCTGACGCTCCATCCACTGAGCCAAAGCGGCCAGGGTGACCAAGACCTTTTCCTATGCGTACCATGGAGGCACTGATTATGGCGTTAACGCCTATAGTGGAGCACAGTAAAATTCTCAGGATACAATATATAATTTTCTTTCAACAAAACATGTTTTTATTAGATCACTATCTCAAATTTCTTAGCATATTTAATCATTAATTTCTGGCATAGAGTCCTCATGATTTCAAATAGCAAACTACCTTAGTTTAAGTTTTTGTCTAATTTTGGTTTAATGGGATATGGAGTTCACTCTTATGATACCTAATTGCTACATTATTTTTTTTTCAGGTTGTATACTCTAAAAATAAATGTTTATAGAGAAAACAATAGATGAATACTAGGTATAATGTATAACTCCTTTATTTCAAAATTATATATTACTAGTTAATTATGCAGATCCCCCAAAGGCTTAATTTTAACAAGAGAAGTAGTAAAAAAATTAGTGTCTCAATGGAACAAATAATGCTCCACAAGAGAGAAATATTCATTTATAAATTGCTTTGTAAGCTTTTTCTTTTGGTCTTTGAAGAATAACCCAAACAAAACAATGTTATCAGCAGTTAGAATCTCTTAGAATTTCCATAATAACTCTTATCAAGGATTTCTATCCTGAATGTTAAAATTATCTGTAAATTATGTTTATTTTTCTTTAACTTAATTAGGACTTAAAAGATAAAACAATTTAATAATTGACTTTTAAAAACTTTGGTTTAAATATAGTTTTTAAATGTTTTAAGGATCAAACTTTATTGTGTTAAATCTCACTGGTACCCCTCAAGTCTTTTTATTCAGATGTACAAAGGCAATGCAATTTCATTAAATGTCACATGACCTATTAATAATATTTAAAACAAATATATAATTACTTTTTTTCGTAAAAAGTAATTTCTATAGTGAAATAATGTGAGTTCTAATTTAGTAACAGAAATAGTTTTTCATTTAAAATGGCCTACATATTTTATACTTTCTTAGGTGTCCAGATATTTTTTTTTTTAAACTCAATATTATAAATATATTTTTCAAAGCATTTAAAATGGTAAATACTTTCTTCTGTCTTAAATATGCGAATAGGCTTTTCATAAGAATAACATGTCTACACAATCCTTTAAGGATTGACCTTATCTGATATTGTTTGTTCCACCAGACCTCACAAGAAATTCTTGGAAAAGGAACATGGTCCTTAATCTAATCTTTTCCAGCCTTCTCCTCAACTATTGGAAAATGTATAAAGTAAAAATTATGCTTTTTATTGTACTGAAGTTTCATCAAAGTCACTCATTGGAGCGTTTTACACAATAATATTTCATATATAATAGCTGCACAGTATTACAGTCTGTATATGCCTTCATTAACAACTGCTTAAAATAAATTTCTAATTTTGCATTTTTATCTAATGCAGTTAAAAATGAACTTTAAAAAACAAAATGTAAATAATTTGGTTTATACTTATTATGTTGCTTCTGATAATCAAGAAACAATAAATCATTCCAAGGAAAAATGTTTCAAAATGTCTGCTTGGGAAATGAGAATTCCTCACAAGTAACTTATTTTCTTATAGAATCCATATAGACATATCTATCAGTCTATCTTTCTATCTATCTATCCTCTATCTATCATCTACCTACCTACCTCTTTACCTGTGTATATATTTATAAGGTTGTAAGATTGTTATCCTTTTAAAATTTGAGTAAATAATGCAGTGTCAACATTTGTATTTAGAAACTGAATAAGGTAAGAATTCTTGTGAATACTAAATCTACACTAAATGAAATATATAAATTTATTTTGCAACCCTTTTCAATTTTTATCATAATTACCAGTTTCCTATTCTCTCAAATAGGAGGCATCTAGACATAGTCACCTCTATGCTTTTTAGGTGTTTATGTCTAAAAAGTTTTAATTGAAAGTTTACATCTTGCTTTTAGATTTGTTATTATTTTATCCTTGTGAGTTTATATGCTATAAATTGACACTGTAACAGATAAAAAAAACAATGCAAATAACAATACAAAAATTAGAAATAAAATGTCTACCTCTTTAACACTTTATAATTTTAATTCAATTTCTAAAAGTGCTATAAAATCTACATAGCTTGATAAAGCACTATTTTCAATATAAGATTAGTAGGACATTATTTATGCACATTACCACATCTACATAAAACACTATTGAATTTATTGAAGAAATGATATTTAGGATTTTATTACTCAATTCCTCCTTTTTTAATATAATAGAGAGAAATCTGTCTTAGCCTTAAGTGCCACAAAAAAAACTTTGAGAAAATGCTGTGATTTTATTGTATGAAACAAAAATCCTGACAGATGCTCATGGAGATTAACATTAATAAAGGCTCTGAGAAATATTGTAATAGGATTGTTTAATTTTGTTCACTCCTGTGTCTATCTACCTATATACCTATCTATCTTAAAACCCCACCTCTCTTTTTTATTTCATAACTATTAACATGCAAAAGGACTAGTGTTCCTTGGAATGTAGTTTGAAAAATTCTGGTTATAATCCTTAAACTATATATAGGGTGTCCCAAAAAATATATATACACACTTTGAATAATCATAAAATCAGTATTTATTAAAATAAATTTCATTTTCAAAATTGATGTATCAGCTATTAAAATGTGTATGCATTTTCTTGAGGCGCCCTGTATTTATAAGGGCTAAATTTTTATTTGATTTCACTTTATTATTTTCTTTCCATTGCTGTATTTTAATGTCAATATGTTTCTATATTATAAAACAGTTATCTCAATACTCTTACACTTTTTATCAAATCATTTTCATAGGAAACATATAAGACACAAAAATGAGCAAGAAAAATTATTAAGTTAAAATATTTATTGGATAAATGGTATTATATGAAGTATTGAAAGGACTTAGAGAATATAAAAGTCTAAGTGTAGAGCTAGATGATTTGAATAAATACATGAAAAACAATTTTAGATTGATTTGAGGCTTGGTCAATGCCATTAAAATATATTACAATTTTTACAAATAAAACAAGATTTGCAAGGAGACATCAGAGATCCAATTAAAGTAAGATTAGTTCTAACAAAGAATTCTTGTGTATCACAGAAACACCTTGAAAATGCTCGTGACCTTCATGGCGTTAGGACCCTCCTTGGATGTGCACATAATGCCGAGAGTTCACTATTGCGTATGCAATTGCCAATGGTGCTATAGATTCGCATTTGCTACTGTTTTCACACCCATTTTCTAATTTGATTTTCACAAGTCTCTGAGGTGGGCAAAGCATTCATTATGAACCTAATTTCATGATGAGGAAACAGGTACTTATTATGTCTCCTCTCTTTCCACAAAACTGCATTGCGTTTTACTGCTAAATGTGAAATTCTACAATTGATGTCATTTCCTCTTCTATAACTGTGTACTTAATTCCTTATCTATCACACATCCTCAGTAATGAAATGAATCTTACAAGACTGCTGTCCCAACTCCCTTACATTGTAGACAAGTACAATGAAGAACAGAAATGTTAAGTCACGATCACTTTGCTAGCCAGAGGGTAGCCCTTTTACAGAACCAGCTGCACCTTTGTGCTAGATATAACTTGAACCTGGGTTCAGTTGATTGATTTGTTTGGCTTCTAAGTGTTACTTTTAGTTATCTCAATACTATTTTATTTATTTTTAAATATATTTTTATTTATTTTAGAGAAAGGAAGGAAGAAGGATAGAGAGAAAGAAGCATCCATGAGAGAGAAACATCAATTGGCTGCTTCCTGCACGCCCCCTACTGGGGATCGAGCCTGCAACTGGAGCAGGTGCCCTGACGGGGAATGGAATGCAGGGCCTCCTGGTTTATGGGCTGACATTCAGCCACTGAGCCTCGCCAGCCAGGCAGTTATCTCAACACTCCTAACACAATCAAGTGTCTAACATATGTAAGTTATCTTTCATTGTCATAACCAAAGCCTTTGAAATCCTTCTCACAGGCTCTAAGCATTTTTGCCTTTTTTGTTGTTTTTCCGTCATTATCATTCTTAAATTTTTTTTCAGTCATGATGATATAGAAATCACACTTATAGATGCCACTGTGCTTGAGTATATTCCCTGCCTCTCTTTCTATCTGAGCAAAGAATTTCAACTCATTCTCTGGAAGCAGCTCAAATTTTATCTGGGAAATCATACATAGTTAGGCAAATATATAACATTTTTAAATATAGTTCCTTTGCCCTTCAAGGGAATGTCCAATGTTTTAATCATCTCTTTGATCTCAGCACCTGATACAGTACCTGGTTTTTTAGGTGCATAATAAATATTGAATGAATGAAGACTTATTGGCCTGATTATGTGTATATTTTAAATTCCCATATGAAAATTTTAGACAAAAATTTCTGGCAAAATCAAAAGAAAAATAACAAAGTAAATAATATTTATAGCACATATATTAAAGGGTTAGTTTTTTTTTTAAATGAGTTTTTAGAAATCAATAAGAAACTAGTGAACAATCTAATTAAGTAGAAGAACAAATAGGAACAGGCAATTAACAGATGCAAATTTTCAATATATGTAGGAAAAATAGCACTAGCTCATACAATGTAATGGGTATCTATTCTTTTCCTGCTTAACGTACATCACTCTTTCCTTCATGAACCACTCCATTCCCACACTTGTTCTACCTGGTTCATTCAGGTGGGCTGAATTCCTTACCTGATCCTCTCGGTGGCATGTGACCCATATCTATCAATAGGCTTATTTTATGATATGGCTACCCAGATTGTTACAGAAATGGGCACATGACTCAAGTTATTCCAGTGGAGCGCTGTTAAAACTGCCTGGGAAGAAGCAGTCTCTCTTTCTGGTGGGGCGACAAAGGCGCTGTGGGGACAGCTAGGGGAGCCTGGGTGAGAGGGAGGCCAGTGAGGAAGAGTGCCGTGCCTGCGATCCTGGTGAGTGTTTAAGTCCAGTTTCCCGACCTGGACTGACCACTGTGGACTGCTCAGTGCAAAGGCCAATAAAAACACTGTATTTTACCCTGGCCAGTGTGACGCAGACTAGAGCATTAGTCCATGCAAGAAAGGGTCATGGGTTTGACTCCCAGTCACGGGTATGAACTGGGGTTGCAGGTTCGATCCTCAGCCTTGGTTGGGTGAGTCTGGGGGTGCTTATGGGAGGCAACCAATTCATACGCCTTTCACATTAATGCCTCTCTCTCTCCCTCCCTCTCTCTCTCTCTCTCTCTCTCTCTCTCTCTCTCTCCCTCCTTCCCTCCCTTCTACTCTCTGTAAGTCAATGGAAAAATATCCTTGGGTGAAGATTAACAAAAAACAACCTCCCAACACACACAGAACTTTATATTTTAAATAAACCCAGTTAAAACTTGTAAGCAAAGTCGGAAGTACAACAGCAATTCTTAAAATATCAAACAACTATTTTTATTCATTAGATTATCAATCATTAAGTTTCATAATAATCAGCGTTGGCCAGGGTATAGCAGAACATATATATCATAGCAGTAACCGTGTTAGTAGGAATAAAGATAAGTATAAATTTCTTGTTGGGAAAATTGGTAATATTTTTTTCAATGTGTACTTGCTTTTGACTGGTACATTCAAGGAATAGGAACAGAAAGGAAATAGGTGATTAAAGCATAGTAGTTGAAAGAACAAGTTTAGGACACATGGTGAGAAAATAGATAGAGGCCCATCATATGGCTTTCCAGACCATGGTGATGAAATACATTTTATGGTGAGGGCAGTAGTAAATGACCAAGTGGTTTTAAGCGAGAGAGACATAAGATCTGAGTTAGTCTTTACAAAAGTAACCTCAATGGTTTTGTAGGATAATATTACATTATCATTACTAGTACTAGGATTGAAAAGACATTTGCAAAAACAGCATCATATAGCATTATCAATGTTTCTCTAAAAATCCTTTGGCACTGAAGTAATATATTTTTACCTACTTAAGCAGTTACTTAATACATTTACTTAGTATTTTTATTTTTTATTTATTTTTCTTTTTTATTAGACATTACTTTTATCTTTTCCCCTCTCTTTTTAAATTTAATAAATCTTTATTGTTCAGATTATTACAGTTGTTCCTCTTATTTCCCCGCATAGCTCCCCTCCACCCAATACCCATACCACCCTCTGCCCTTGCCTTCCCACCACTGTCCCCATCCATAGGGGTATGATTTTCGTCCAGTTTCTTCCTGCACCTCCCACACCCCTTTCCCCCTGAGAATTGTCAGTTCACTCCCTTACTATGACCCTGATTCTATTACATTCACCAGTTTATTTTGTTCATCAGACTTTTAATTCACTTGATTTTTAGATTCAATTATTAACAGACATGTGTTTGTTGTTCATAATTTTTATCTTCATCTTTTTCTTCTTCTTCCTCTTCTTAAAGAATACCTTTCAGTATCTTATCTAATAAAAGAGTAATATGCAAATTGACCGTACCTCCGATCAAGCCACACCCACAAGCCAATCAGGAGCAAATAAACCCCAACCAAGATGGCTGTGGCTACTGAGAGCAGGGGGAGGCTTGGGTTTCCCCAGCAATGGAGGAAGCCAAGCTTTCCCCCTGCCTGTTGCCGGCCTAGGCCAACACTCAATGCTACAAGGTTTCAATTACTCTATCTAATAAAAGAGAAATATGGGAATTAACCATCACTCCCTACAAAATGGCGGCACTCAGTCCTCTTAGCTCCACCAGAGCCCCCCATCTGCCCAGCGGAGGCAGCCTGGGTGTCCGGCTGGCAGGCACCAGCGCCCAGCGTGATCCCGGCCAGCAGCTGCAGCCTGGGTGTCCGGCTGGCAGGCACCAGTGCCCAGCGTGATCCCGGCCAGCAGCTGCAGCCTGGGTGTCCGGCGGGGAGGCACCAGTGCCCAGCGTGATCCCGGCCAGCAGCTTGCGCCTGGGTGTCCGGCCTGGCAGGCACCACGCCCAGCGTGATCCCGGCCAGCAGCTGCAGCCTGGGTGTCCGGCGGGGAGGCACCAGTGCCCAGCGTGATCCCGGCCAGCAGCTGCAGCCTGGGTGTCCGGCGGGGAGGCACCAGTGCCCAGCGTGATCCCGGCCAGCAGCTGCAGCCTGGGTGTCCGGCGGGGAGGCACCAGTGCCCACGTGACCCGGCCACAGCTGCGCCTGGGTGTCCGGCGGGGAGGCACCAGTGCCCAGCGTGATCCCGGCCAGCAGCTGCAGCCTGGGTGTCCGGCGGGGAGGCACCAGTGCCCAGCGTGATCCCGGCCAGCAGCTGCGGCCTGGGTGTCCGGCTGGCAGGCACCAGCGCCCAGCGTGATCCCGGCCAGCAGCGCGCCTGGTGTCCGGGGGGGGCGGCACCATGCCCAGCGTGATCCCGCCAGCTCTGCAGCTGGCTTGGTCTCAGGCCGGCAAGGGCCATGCACCCCGCCCACCACCTTCTGACCAGTGGCGCGAGCCTGGGCTGGCTGCGCGTGATCCCGGCCAGCAGCTGCAGCCTGGCTGTGGTCTCAGGCTGCGCATCCAACCGCATGATCACCAGGCCCAGAGGCAGCAGCTTGAGCTGGGGTCTCACAGCAAGGCCACAGCCCCCGCTCCCCACAGCACCGGCTGGGCCAAGGCCACCCACCCCCACAGCACAATCCTCAGCCAGGCTGCCCTCTCAGCCTGGCCGGGAAGGAGTGCGCAACCCCCCATGGCGGCGCGATCTCTGGCCAGGGTGAGAAGGCAGCCCTGGGCTGGGGTCTCATCCTGGCCGGGGCCCACAACCGAGTGGCACAATCCCTGGCCAGGCTGAGACGAACCCCGGGCTGGGTCTCAGCCTGGCCTGGGAGGGCACCCTCCTCAGTGCCATCCAAGGCCAGAGATGTCAGCCTGGGTTCCGGTCTCAGTCTGGCTGGGCGTGCACCTCCGCAGAGTGATCGCTGACCAGGCGGGGTCTCAGCCTGGCTGAGGTGACACCTTTCTAGTGGTGGCAGGCTGGGGTCTCAACCATGGAGTCACACCAGCCAGGCAGATATGAAGGAACCTTAAATGGCAGAGACCAGGCCGTCTGGAGAAACAGGCTGCTGGAGACGAGGCTCCTGGCCTCAGCTCCGCCCAGTCTGGTCTCAGACGCACACCAGGACCCTGCAGCCACTGGGGACAGAGACCTGCGACCACAGCCGCAGACCCACAGACAACAGGCATCCAGACACCCCCACTGCAGATGTCTGTGAGTCACGGAGCCCATCCCCTCCCCGCAGGCTCACGATGATGCCATTGTCGCTGACAGAGTGGCCCCTGCTTGAGCCACAGTGCCGCTCCGGGAATCTGAGCTTGCCCCAGCACACACACTGGAATTTGCTCACCGACAAGCAATTGCAATTGGGCGACCAAACCCGAAGCCCACACAGGGCGGCAGTGCCGCCTGACTCCGATTCTGGGCCAGCGCACGGAAGTCTGTTTTCCGCAGCGCAGGGGCAGACCTCTTGCCGACACAGAGCTACCGTGCAACCCAGTCCCCCATGGTGCTTGGGATCCAGATTCTCCCAGCAAGAGGCAGCGCTGAGCACCCCCGACTTGACTCTGCTGCTTACTATGGGCATCTGGAACCCCTGACTCACAGTGCATTCACACAGTAAGAGCCAGTGACTCCAATTCTTGGTGCATGTGCACACAGGCACGCTGATTCTCAGTGAGAAGTTGTATGAGGCAACAGAGACTCTGACACTTGATTCTTGGTACACACACAGGGAAACTCTGACTCCTGGCACACGCTAGGGGACTCATTTTCAGCACATGCCAACAGCCTATTGCAGGCGGGGTCCATGATTCTAGGTGTGCACACAAGAGACCACACTGAACGCTGCTAACACTGGCCCTGGGTGAGCATGATTCCCACCACCCATGGCAGCCACACACCTTAGTGTTGGAGCACTTCAATGACACTAGGGTGGTGCGAAGCTCTCTCAGCACACAGCCCAGGTCCACACAACTCAAAGTTTGAACTTTCTGATAGATGGAGAGACAACATAATCCTCAGAGGAAAGAAAATGAGGAGTCAACAAGAAAGGAAATTAGTGAAATTGAAGCATGCAACATGACCGAAAAAGAATTCAGAGTAATGGTCATGGAATTCATACATTGGATGGATAAGAAAATCAACAACCTATGCAAGAATCAGGAAGAAATGAAAAGTGATATAGCTACAATAAAAAACACCATGGAGAGTTTCAACAACAAGCTAGAAGTCGCAGAGGACAAAATTAGTGAGTTGGAAGATCAGGTACAGAAACAAGCCCAATCTGAACAGCAACTGGAGAAAAAAATCAAAAAGCAGGAGGAAAACCTAAGGGAGTTTTGGGACAACATGAAACAAAGTAACATACATATAATAGGGCTGCCAGAAGGACAAGAAGAGCCACCAAGGATTAGAAAATCTATGTGAAGAAATAATGACAGAAAACTTCCCGGATATGGGGAAGAAAAAAGTTACACAAGTACAGAGTGTCCCAAGCAGTATCAATCCCAAAAGATCCACATCGTTAATATTTACCATTGAAATTAAGACACATCATAATTTCAATGGCAAATATTAACGACAAAGAGAGAATCTTAAATGCAGCAAGAGAGAGACAGTGTGTTACCTACAAAGGATCCCCCAACAGGTTATCAAATTAATTCTCAACAGAAACACGTCAAGCTACAAGGGAATGGAAGGAGGTATACAAAGTGTTGAAAAGCAAAGGACTGAATCCAAGATACTCTATCCAGCAGGACTAACAATCAAATTGAAGGGGAAACTGGAGCTTTGCAGACAAAAAAAAAAGATAAGGGAATTTATCACCACCAAATCAGCAAAGCAAGAAGTGGTACAGGGAATACTGTAAAAGGAAGAACTAAAAAGGTAAGAAGGAAGATCAACAACACTATAGTCATAGTAGGGGAATTTAATACACCACTGACATCACTGGATAGATCCTCTAGACAAAAAATCTGCAAAGACACACAGCAATCCCAAATTACTCACTAGATCAGATGGACTTAACTGACATCTTCAGAACATTTCACCCCAAAGCCACGGTATATATGTTCTTCTCAAGTGCACACGGGACATTTTCACAAATAGACCACATACTGGGTCACAATCAAAGTCTCCCCAAATTCAAAAAGATTGAAATCATACCAACCATCTTCTCAGGCCACAATGCAATAAAATTAGAAATGAACTACAATAGAAACAATCCAAAAATATCAAAACTGGGAATTTGAATACCATCCTATTAAATAATGACAGGGTGACCAATGACATCAAAGAAGAAATTAAAAGCATCCTGGAAACTAATGAAAACAAAAACACAACAATCTAAAATCTATGTGACACAATGAAAGCAGTCCTGAGAGGGAAGTTCATAACTCTACTGGCCTACCTCAAAAAGAAAAAAAAAAGGTAGTAAATCATCTAACTCTACAACTCAAGGAATTAGAAAGAGAGCAACAAGAAAGCCCAGAGTGAGCCAAAGGAAGGAGATAATAAAGATCAGAGAGGAGATAAACAACATAGAGACCCCCCCCCTCAAAAAAATACAAAAGGTCAATGAAATCAAGAGCTGGTTCTTTGAAAGGATAAACAAGATTGATGAAGCTCTAGCCAGGCTCACCAAGAAGCAAAGAAAGAGGATTCAAATAAACAAAATCAGAAACGAGAGGGGAGAAATAACAACAGACCCCACAGAAATACAAAGGATCATTAAAAATACTATGAACAACTCTACTCCAACAAACTAGACAACCTGGAGGAAATGGACATATTCCTAGAAAAATACAATCTTCCAAAACTCAATCAGAAAGATTCTAAAAATCTCAATAGGCTGATAACTGGGTTAGAAATTGAAGCAGTCATCAAAAGCTCCCAGCAAACAAAAGCCCAGGGCTAGATGGCTTCACAGGGGAGTTTTACCAAAAATTTAAGGAAGAACTTAAACCTATCTTCCTCAGACTACTCCAAAAAATTCAAGAGGAAGGAATACTTCCAAGCTCAGTCTATGAAGCCTGCATCACCCTAATACCAAAACCAGATAAAGACAACACAATGAAAGAGAATTAAAGGGGCAATATCCCTCATGAACAGAGATGCCAAAATCCTCAACAAAATTCTAGCAAATCAAATCCAGCAATACATCAGAAAGATCATACACCATGACCAAGTAGGATTTGTCCCAGGAATGCAAGGATGGTACAATATCTGTAAATCAATAAACGTGATACATCACATAAACAAATTGAGAGATAAAAATCACATAATCATTTCAATTAATGCAGAAAAAAGCATTTGACAAAATCAAACAGCCCTTCTTAATAAAAACTCTAAGCAAGGTAGGAATAGAAGGATCATACCTCAACATAATAAAAGCCACATATGAAAAACCCACAGCCGATATCATACTCAATGGACAAAAACTGAAACCATTTCCCCTAAGAACAGGCACAAGACAGGGATGCCCACTCTCACCACTCCTGTTCAACATAGTACTGGAAGTATTAGCCATTGCAATTAGACAAGAAGAAGATATAAAAGGCATCCAAATTGGAAAAGAAGTAAAGCTGTCCTTATTTGCAGATGACATGATATTGTACATAGAAAACCCTAAAGACTCCATCAAAAACTATTAGACTTAATAAATGAATTTGGCAATGTAACAGGATACAAAATTAATGCCAAGAAATCTATGGCATTTCTTTGCATCAATAGGGAACTTAGGGAGACTAAAAAAGCAAGCCAATTTACCATCATACCAAAAAAATTAAGATATCTAGGAATAAACTTAACTATGGAGGTAAAATACCTATATTAAAAAAAAAAACAACTATGGGACACTGAAAAAAGAGATAGAGGAAGATATAAACAGTTGGAAGAACATACCATGTCCATGTAGAATCAACATCATCACAATGTTCATAGAACCCAAAGCAATCTACAGATTCAATGCAATCCCTATTAAAATACCAAAGGCATATTTCACAGACCTATAACGAACTTTCCAAAAATTCATCTGGAATAAAAAAAAAAATAAGACCCTGAATAGCTGCAGCAATCCTGAGAAAGAACAAAGTAGATGGGACCTCAATACCAGATATCAAGCTGTATTATAAAGCCACTGTTCTTTATTTTTTATTTTTTATTTTAAATGTATATATATGTATATATATTCTTTAAAGTATTACAAATAGCAGTACATATGTTTCCTTTTTTTCCCCCATTAACCTCCCCCCTGGCCTCCCCTACCCCCAGCACATGCCCTCACCTGCCCCCCCCCCGCCGTGTCTTTTATCCATTTGTTATGCTAATATGCATGCATATAGTCCTTTGGTTGATCTCTCACAGCCCCCACCCTCCCCTGCCTTCCCACTGTAGTTTGACAGTCTGTTCAATGCTTCTTTGCCTCTGTATCTACCTCCACCCCCAAATCCTTTTATTTAAAAAATCTTGCATCTACATACTAGAAATAAGCATATAAGAACAAAAAAGTTTGAGTCTCAATTTAAGTATCTAACAGTTCTGAGTCCCAGTTTCAATGTCAAATAGTTTCTTATGTGTACATGTCATCAATGGTATCTGGATGGTTAAAGCCACTGTTCTTAAAACAGCCTGATCTATATGGCATAAGAATAGACATAGAGATCTATGGAACAGAATAAAGAACCCAGAAATCGACCCAAACCACTATGCCCAATTAATATTTGATAAAGGAGGCATGAACATAAAATGGAGTCAAGACAGTCTCTTCAGTAAATGGTGTTGGGAAAATTAGACAGATACATGCAAAAAAAAAAAAATGAAACTAGACCTCCAACTTACACCATACACAAAAATAAACACAAAATGGATGAAGGACTTAAACATAAAACAAGAAACCATAAAAATAATAGAGGAATCCACAGGCAGCAAAATTTCAGACAAATGCCGAGGGAACTTCTTTACAGATACTGCTCTGAGGGCAATGGAAACTAAAGAGAAAATAAACAAATGGGACCACATCAAAATAAAAAGCTTTTGTACAGCAAAAGAAACCATCAACAAAACAACATATGGGAGAACATATTTGCTGATGTCATCACCCATAATGGTTTTATCTCCAACATTTACAGGGAACTCATACAACTCAACAAAAGGAAGATAAACAATCCAACAACAACAAAAAAATGGGCACATGACCTAAATAGACACTTTTTGAAGGAGGACAGAAGGAAGGCTAAGAGACATGTGAAAACATGCTCAAAGTCACTAATTATCAGAGAGATGCAAATCAAAACAACAATGTGGTATCATCTCACACCTGTCGGAATGGCTTTCATCAAAAAATCAACAAAGGACAAGAGATAGCGAGGATGCGGAGAAAAGGGAACTCTTTTGCACTGCTGGTGGGAATGCAGACTGGTGCAACCACTGTGGAGAACAGTATGGAGTTTACTCAAAAAAATAAAATTGAACTTCCATTAGACCCAGTCATACCACTTCTAGGAATATATCCCAAGAAACTAAAAACACCAATCAGAAAGGATATATGCACCCCTATGCTCATAGTAGCATAACTTACGATAGCTAAGATTTAGAAACAGCCTACGTGCCCAGCAGCAGATGAGTGGATGAAAACACTGTGGCATGTATACACAATGGAATACTACGCTGCAGCAAAAAAGGAGTTCTTACCATTTGCAACAGCATGGATGGGACTGGAGAGCATTATGCTAAGTGAAATAAGCCAGTCAGAGAAAGATAATTACCACGTGATCTCACTCATTTGTGGAATATAATGAACATAAACTGATGAACAAAAACAGATGCAGAGGCAGAGAAGCATTGATCAGACTGCCGGACCTCAGAGGGAAGATAGGGGAGGTTGGGGGGAAGGAGGAGAGGTCAACCAAAGGACTTGGATGCAGGACTATAAGCCTAACCAATGGACATGAACACCAGGGGGGTGAGGGCATGACTGGGGGGTACTGGGAGCTTAATGGAGGGATGAGGACACGTATGTAATACCTTAATCAATAAAGAAAATTTTTAAAAAGAAATACTATGCAGCCTTAAAAAATAAGGAAATAGGAAATCTTATCTTTTGCAACAGCATGAATGGGCATGGAGATTGTTTGCTACATGAAATTAATCTAGTCAGAGAAAGACAAATACTGTATGACCTCACTTATATGTGGAACCTAATGAACAAAATAAACTGGGTGAATAAAATAGAAACAGAGGCATGGATACATGAACAGACTGACAGCTGTTGGAGGAGTGTGGGGATGGGATCTGGATGAGAGAAGGGGTTTGCATTTGAAACCGGTATGGTTTTGTGAGCCAACGTCACTAAATAAATTCAATAATAAAAATGTAAAAATACATTAAAACATTTTAAAATAAAATAGACAACCATTATTTTTCAATATGGTCAGAATGTTTTTTGGGTAAGTATACAATTTAGGCATTTAAAAGTATACATCAGTATATGAAGAAATATAACCATGTGTACCTAGATGTTAAAAACTCTTATGAGCCCCTCTCATTAGCCTCTTACCAGAAATTATCCCGGCTTACTTAAGAGATATCTCCTTCATTTGTACTGAGAACAGATCAGGTTTGGTGAGACTCAAGCAATTTGTAAGAGAAGGCTATTTCAGAAAATGAACATAAATCTAAGAACATAAATTAGGAGGAGTGTATAAGAAGAAGCCCATGGAATTTGAGAGACTTTGAAGCTTAAGCTTCATTCGCTTAATGGTAAATTTATCTCTGACTCCATTTAATGTTCATCCTATATACTGAGTGGCCACATTATTATGATCACCCCATTAGTATTTCATTGGGCCACCTTTTACTTCAACACTGCAGCAATTCTTCTTGGCATTGACTCCAGGAGATGTTGAAAGGTGATGTGAGGAAGCTGACACCATTCCTGATGAATAGCTCTGTTCAGTTCTGTGAGATTTGATGGTTGTGGAACCAGCTGCCTGACGGCTCTTTTAACTTCATCCTCAAATGCTCAATTGGATTGAGATCTGGTGATTGTGGGGGCACCTCAGCAAGGTAAAGTCTCCCTCGCATTCTTGAAACGACTCCTGCACAATACGAGCACCGTGGCATGGCGCATTGTCTTGTTGGAAGAAGCCTTCTCCATTGGGATATGTCATCAACATGACGGGATGAACTTGATCAGCAATGATACTTCAGTATGTTATGCTATTTAGAGACTGTTCCCCACAGATTAAAGGGTCCAAATTATGCCAGGAAAGCATACCCCAAACCATAACACTGCTCTCACCAGCTGAAGGGTTGTATTCATGCATGTGGAGTGCATGCCTTCACGCTGTTTCTACGAAATTCTCACTCTGCCATCTGCATGATGCAACTGGAAACATGATTCATCGGACCACATGACTTTTTTCCAGTGCTCAACTGTCCAATCCTTGTGTTCCTGTGTGCATTGGAGACATTTTATCTTGGTAACTGCAGACAGCAAAGGTGTTCGAACAGGCCTTCAGCTTCCATATCCCATATGATGAAGTGTATGGCTATTTGCCTACATAATAATCTGGCCACTCAGTTTAGGTTGAGTATGAAGTGTACAGTGGAGGAGGCAGAACAAAGCAGTGAAAAAAACCAGGGCCTTGGTGGCACTATCTGCATTAATGGAGAAAAACGTGCTGAAAACTAAATCTTCCTCTAAAATGTTCAGTTATAAAAACCAATAAAAATCAATAAGATTGATGGATTGTTCAAGTCTGAAGTTTTTACCTTAACAGATACAACATAAAATTTCATGAAGCCAGTATTATCCTATACAATAAAAGGCTAATATGCAAATACACCGAACAGCAGAATAACTGGTTGCTATGACACAAACTGACCACCAGGAGGCAGATGCTCAATACAGGAGCTGCCCTTTGGTGGTCAGTGGGCTCCCGCAGGGGGAGTGCCGCTCAGCCAGAAGCCGGGCTCGTGGCTGGTGAGCGCAGCGACAATAGCGAGAGCATCTCCTACTTCCATGGCAGCACTAAGGATGTCTGACTGTCAGCGTAGGCCTGCTCCATGCATGGGTCTGAGCTGGCAGTCAGATATCCCCTAAGAGCTCCCAGACTGTGAGAGGGCACAGACCAGGCTGAGGGCCACTCCCCTTCCCTGAGTGCATGAATTTCATGTACCAGGCCTCTAGTCCTATCTAATAAAAGAGTAATATGCAAATCAAAGTAATATGCAAATCAACTGTCACTTCAATGCACAAAATGGTTGCCCTATGTGAATACAAGATGGCTGCCACAGGATGGCCGGCAGAAGAGGGCAGCTGGGAGTGACCAGGCCTGCAGGTTAGGGCAGTTGAGTGAAATCCAGCCAGCTGGGGAGGGCAATTAGGAGTTACCAGGGCAGCAGGGTAGGACAGTAAGAGGTGCCCAGGCCAGCAGGGGAGGGCAGTTAGAAGTGACCAAGCCTGCATGGGAGGGCAGTTGGAGGGGACCAAGCCAGCAGGGGAGGACAGTTAGGAGTGACATGGCCAGCAGGGGAGGGCAGCTGGAGGCGACCAGGCTGGCACAGGAGAGCAGTTAGGGGCTACCAGGCCAGCAAGGGAGGGCAGTTGGAGGCAACCAGGCTGGCACAGGAGGGCAGTTCTGGTTGACCAGGCTGGCAGAGGAGGGCAGTTAGGGGCAATTGGGCAAGCAGGGGAGTGGTTAGAAGGTGATAACATTCTAGAATGTTTCTGGTTTGTAATATCATTCAAATATTTCAACTCTTCCTTGATCTTTTAAAGAGTAACAAACTACTAAAATTTTCATTTTTAGTATTAATTATAACTATAGGAATTTCATGTGCTTCTTACTGGTCATCTCTACACTAAAATAATATTGCATTGTTTTTCCTTCTTTAATTATATTATTACACTTCAAATGTCATTTTCCCATTAGACATATAATATATTTTCTTACTTTAAACTCTCTTTATCAATTATTTTTATACAGGGTAGTCTTGGGTTTTTAGTCCATTTGTAAGAAGTTCCTATTAAGAAATTCAATGAAGCATGGGAACAATGCAAGAGTAATTTATTAACATATCAAGAGGCTTTAATTTGCTAACATTTTCCTATTATGTTAGCCTGACAGACTATAAAGAACAAATTACTAGAGCATGAAATAGTAGAATTGGAAGAAAAAGCTATTGATTAAGAGCTCATGGGTTCAAATGTTCACAACATGAAGTCTATGTTTGAGCCAACATACAGTTAGTGTTCATGTTGCCAAATTTATTTAGGCTCAGTCTGTTCACCTCTTCTACCTATCTAACACTATATAAAAATAGGAGAGCACATGCAAGTCACAAAGGAAAAAGTTATGCCATAAGGAATATAGATGGAACAGATAAGCTTTAAAAATTGAGCAATGTTTATTTATTCCGGTTACTATAGAAATAGTTACTTTCTCATTTAGTGTATTTCATCTTTTCTACATAGGCTAAAAATCTATAATTTTTAACAAACATTTTACCATGTCTTCTATAATCCATTTTAGCCATAATAAAGGCCATATTTTCTTTGATTAGGAGAAGGTTGCAAGAACATTTGGATCCAACATCTTAAGAGTAGTTGAACATGCACTGTCTCCTTTGGTACAGTCCGCTTCATACTCACTGTCATACATGCTGCCTCACAGACTTCTGGTCACTATTTGAGTTTTACTCTCAGATTTGGACTGGACTCCTTCCAGGAAGGCTGCAACTATGTCTATTGGATTAATTACTGTACTCCTTTCCACCTAGTATAGTACTTGACATATAGTGAGTGTGTGACAAATATCTGTTGACTGAATTGCTGAAAGAATCCTATCTAATAAAAGAGTAATATGCAAATTGACTGTCACTCCAACACACAAGATGGCTGCCCCCATTTGGACACAAAATGGCCACCACAAGTTGGCCAGCAGAGAAGGACAGTTGGGAGGGACCAGGCCTAAAAGGGAGGGTAGTTGGGAGCAATCAAGCCTGCAGGGGAGGGCAGTTGGAAAGGACCAGGCCTGCAGAGGAGGGAAGTTGGGGGCGACTGGGCCTGGAGGAAAGTTGGGGGGGACCCAGTCCTTCAGGGGAGGGAAGTTAGCGGTGACCATGCCTGTAGGGGAGGGTAGTTGAGGGGTACCAGGCCTGCAGGGGAGGGAAGTTAGGGGTGAATGGGTTGGCAGGAGAGGGCAGTTAGGGGCAATCGGGCTGGCAGGGGAGGGCAGTTAGGGGTGAATGGGTTGGCAGGAGAGGGCAGTTAGGGGCAATCGGGCTGGCAGAGGAGTGGATAAAGGGTGATCAGGCTGGCAGGCAGAGATGGTTTGGGGCAATCAAGAAGTCAGGCAAACAAGCAGTTGGGAGCCAGCAGTCCTGGATTGTGAGAGGGATGTCCCATATTGGAGAGGGTGCAGGCTGCACTGGGTCTCAGGTAAATAAATAAATGGAGGAAAGAAAGACAACTTGGTCTATAAATTTCCTTTCGCCATAATATCCCAGTTGATTTTAATGAGAAAGGATCCACTTGCCTAGTATAAAAATAATCTGAAGTAGCCATAGTAATAGACTGCTTATAAGGTTTTAATGTATCATACTACTTGGGAACCTACCTTTAAATTTTTATTATATGTATGTTTTATAATACCTATTATACAATGGTCATTCAATTAATGTGTAGTAAAACACATGCAGATAAAATTTTATTTAAAGAATTAATTTGACAGTTTTCATCCTGATATTGATGAGTTAGTTTTGTTTTGTTTTCTACCCAAAGTTATATCTCAACCTTGACAAGTCATGTCAAAAATCCTTACCATTCAAACATTCTAATTCCAATAAGGAAATACCAGCATATGTTTATCATCATTATTTGAAAGAACTCAAAGTATATGACTTATATCAATGATTTATTATCTTCATACATACTATAGTATTAATTAATGCTGTGCCAGGCAATTTTATAATTTCCTTATACTTATTAAACATTAGACCTTCACAACAACCCTATTATTGTCTCCATTATACAGATAAAGAAACTGATTTGTCTAAGGACCCAAAGCCAATGAATGACAGACTTCAGATTTGAACACAGTCTAGCTCCATTGTTCTTGTTCCTAGCCGCTATATAGTGCTTGTGATATGGTTCTCTCTATATAACATGATACCTAATTATTTAACTTCGCAGATAATGATTTTATGCACATAATGTATAACTAGAGTTGGTCCTGGAGGAAAGGCCTCATGAATTACAATGTGTCAATCTACCTAAATCTGATTAATTATCTGCATGTGATTTTTGTCCAGTTCAATTACATTGGAAACATTACTACATTTACAGTCAAACTGAAATTCAATAGCTAGCATTATTTTTTACCATCTTGTAATTCTCAGTAAAATGGTGGCTAACTTATCTCTTAAGTCCCTTTAATATCTATAATATAACTGAAATTAGCAATGATCTAGAAACTAATATTTGAAAGAAATTTCATACAAAATGAAAAATCAGGAGAGTAAATGAAATAAGAATGTGCAAAAATTAGTATGCAGGCTTCAAAAATAGGCTAAGAATTATCCCATGTATAATAATAATAGATAATATTCATGAAATGCCTCTATGTCCCAAGTACTATGTTACTTTCTTTAAATGTACACATCATTTGATCTTCATATTAGAGGCCTGGTGCACAAATTCGTGCACCAATGGCCAAACGAACTCTCTGACATTCCCTGGGGGGCCCTGAATTGCGAGAGAATGCAGGGAAGGTCCAGGGACCCCACTGGTGCATGATCAGGGCTGGGGAGGGATGTAGAAAGTTGGCCAGCTGAGGAGGGACCATGGGAGGGCTCCAGGGCATGTCTGGCCTGACTTGCTCAGTCCTAATTGACTGTATCTCAGCAACATCTGCCCCTTGGTGGTCAGTTCATGTCATAGCGACTGGTTGGTCAATTGTCTGCCCGCTGGTGGTCAGTGAATATCATAGTGAGAGGTTGAGTTGCCTTAGCATATCATTAGCATACTAGAGGTCCAGTGCATAAAATTCATGCACAGGGAGAGGGCGGTTGTCCCTCAGCCCAGCCTGCACCCTTTCTAATCTGGGCCCCCTCGAGGGATGTCCAACTGCCCATTTAGGCACGATTCCACTGGGATTGGTCCCACCAGGATTGAGCCTAAATGGGCCATCGGACATCCCTCTCATGATCCAGGACTGCTGGCTCCCAAATGCTCACCTGCCTGCCTCCCTGATTGCCCCTAACCATTTCTGCCTACCAGCCTGATCACACCCTAACCACTACCCTGCCAGCCTGTTTGCCCAAACTTCTCTCTTCTGCCAGCCTGGTCACCCCTAACTGCCTTCTCTTGCAGGCCTGGTCCCTCCCAACTGCCCTCTCCTGCTGGCCATCTTGTGGTGGACATCTTGTGTCCACATGGGGGAAGGATCTTTGACCACATGGAGGCAGCCATCTTGTGTGTTGGAGTGATGGTCAATCTGCATATTATTATTTTTACTAGATAGGATAGATGCCTGGTGCATGGGTGGAGGACAGCTGGTTTGCCCTGAAAGGGTGTCCCAGATCAGAGTTGGGGTTCCCTTGGGGCATGGGGTGGCCTGGGAAAGGAGCCTGGCCGGCCATGCCCCCCAGTGACCCAAGTGTAGGCCCTGGTATCTGGGATTTATTTATGCTCTACAATTGAAACTTTGTAGCCTGGAGCGGAGCCAAGCCTTCAGCTCTCTCCATGGTGGCAGCCATTTCTGTTGTGGTTTATTTACCTTCTGTAATTGAAACTTTGTAACCTAGAGTGGAGGCCTACACTGGCCAGAGCTGCAGAAGCTTGGCTTCCTCCATCACCTGGGAAACCCTAGCCTCTGCTCTCTCCAGCTCCATGGTTGCCACCATTTCTTTATGTATCTCCTATAATTGAAATTCTGTAGCACTGAGTGGAGATCTAGGCCAGCAAGGGCAGGTGGAAAGCTTAGCTTCCTCCATCGCCCGGGAAACCCAAGCATCCCTCCTGCTCTCTGTGATCACAGCCATCTTCATTGGGTTTTATTTGCATATTTTTTCCTGATTGGCTTGTGGGTGTGGCTTGTGGTGTAGCTGAGGTGCAGTCAATTTGCATATTACTCTTTTATTAGATAGTATTACATTTTGGTTGAACGGACAACCGGATGACTGGACACTTAACATATTGAGCTCTTATTATATAGGATGAGGGAGGATAATATTATTATTCTTATAATACAAATGGGGAAACTGAAGCTAAGAGAAAGTGCTTTTAATTCTCATATCCAGTAAGAGTAAGTAGTGGAACACAGAACTTCAACTTAGGTAAGTCTAGTTTTCAAAGGCAAGGAAAAGTGGAAGAGAAGGTGTGGTAAGTTAAAAACCATCTATGGAATTCATTTTAAATTGGTTGCAATGCCAATTTCCCTGTTTCAGAAGGCTTATTCTCCCCTTGTCCATAAGCTCCTCAAACCTCCCCCGCACCAAACCCAAATGTAAATACACTAGGGGCCCGGTGCACAAAATTCGTGCCCTGGGGGTGGGTTGTCCCTCAGCCCAACCTGCCCCCTCACACAGACTGGGAGCCCTCAGGGGATGTCCTGCTGACCCCTAACCCCTGGCCGAAGCTTTAGGCCTTGGGCACCCAGCCATTACCCTGCAATGGGGCCTATGGCTGGCTCTGCCTTGCCCCCTCAGCCCTGCCCCCCAGGCCCTGGCCTTAGCCCCAGCCACTGGGGACAGCCCGGGGACCGCCTGGCCCCGGGGGCCCTGCACTCGCTGGACACCTTAGCCCTGCCCCCCCCCCCCCCAGCCCAGGCCTTAGCCCCTGCGGTGACTGCCCAGCCCCAGGGGCACCCCATGCGTGGTCTCGCATGCACCTCGCACCTCGCACATGCTGCCATGGCCCCGCCCCCACCTCGCACGCCCCTTGGCGGCCCTTCCCCCCGCCTCACACATGCCTTGGCCCCACTCCCCACCTTGCGTGCTTGCCAGCCGCCTTTGCCCCAGCCGCAGGTGAACACCTGGCCCGGGGCCCCCCCACTCCGCACTCGCTGGCCGCCTCATGCATGCCTTGGCCCTGCCCCCTGCACTCACCAGCTGACTCAGCCCCACCTCCCGGCCCCGGCCACATCAGCCTCATCCGCCGCTCCTGATTGGCTGGTGGGCGTGGCTTGTGGGTGTAGCACAAGTATGGTGAATTTTCGTATTACTCTTTTATTAGATAAGATATGTCTTTTAAGCCATTCTGGAATACTAACCCTGACAACCAAGATGATAGAAAAGAGAGCTATTAAGAGTGGATGCGTGGAGGCTTAATGTAGCTCTGAAATTATCTTAGCCTATAGAGAAGCTTTTTGGGCTTAGTTCCTAGTTCTTCAATATATTTCAGAGAGTGTAGTATCCTGCTTAAGTTTCCTCTGGACAAATGAATTGAACTAATCAAAAATTAGCTTTTCATTCATATCCCCCATTATGTATTATTTTTCTTCCCAGTTTTGGGGTCAAATCCTACAAAATCCTTGTTAAATTGTTGTAATCAACTTCTTTTCAGTATTAAGCTCCCCTACAATGTTTGTATATGTGTGTATATTCTGGTCAAGATAACATGCCTTATCACTTAAGAAATGTATCATAAGATTATTTTCCATTATATTTTGTACTGATTTTATGTTTCTTGTCTTGACCCTTAAAACCTAGGATCTATTCTTTCTCAAATATCCATTTCATTTTGCCTATACTAGTACTAATTTATCTTCTTGTGGCTTAATACCTATGCTAAGAATTGATGATATTTTTTGATACTGACTACAAAAGAAGACAACCAGGTTTACATTCTTATAAACATTAACTGAATAGATATTATTGGTAGAGATGTTTGTAAAATATAGCCTTATGAAGAAAATGGACTTCTATATATTTAAAAGTTACCTTTGATAAATCCCTGAAGTTTCCTGGAAGAGTCAAGTCCAAGTCTTCTGATTCATAGTTTGTTAAGACCCAAGGAAACACAGGGTATTGGTTCAGATCATTATATGTCCGTCCTAGAAAAGAAAGAGAGAAATGATCATCTTTATACATCAACTGATTATGAAATTGTTCCTGTTATTATAATAGATAACTATTGAATTTCAGAAGAAAGGTAACTCTTTTGCTTATTGACCTATGTTTTTGTTTAATCGAAAGCACTCATAACAATGTTTTTCAAGTGAATTCACTTAATAATAATTAATGAATAACTGTGATTACTTTTTTGTAATGTAAGCTTGTATAGAGATTGTTGTTTGTCATAATTAATTTCTTTTCTTCCTGGGATAAACAACATTTCCTCAGTCCCCTTTACAAATAGCTGTGGTCATGGGAATTAGTACTAATCAGCAAAAGGTGCGCAGAAGTGACATGTGTCACAACCAGGCTTGGCCCACTGCAACTTTTGTGTTTGCACTCCACGGTCCGTCTCTCTTCTGCTGACCATCTATACTAATAAAAGGATAATATGCTAATTAGGCCAGGAGACCTTCTGGACATCCTTCCAGACAAAGCCATGGTGGCAGGGCTGAGGCAGAGGCAGGTTAGGGACAATGGGGCAGAGGGCAGGCAGTTGGGGCAAGGGGCAGGCAGTTGGGGCAAGCAGGCTGGAAAGTGGGGACAGTTGGGGTAGAGCAGACCAGCAGGAGTCCCAATTGGGGGTGATCAAGCCTGAAGGGGGGGCATCTGGAGGCCCTTGACCCAGGCACGAATTTTGTGCATCAGCCACTAGTGATGAAGATAATATTGCCACATTGGAAGTAGAGTCTTCTTGGCCAGGGATGCTCAAAGTGATCACAGAGGAGGTCACCCTGCTGACATGCCCGCCTGCAGATTGTGTTGGTATTCTACTATGATGACTATATACCCAGAAATTACATTGCCAGTATAGAGAATACTATATTGAGCTTACATCTGGAATCAATGTAGATATACAGATCATGTATCATAGAAATGTACATATGAAACCTATATAATCTTATTAACCAATTTCACTCCAATCCTATCTAATAAAAGAGTAATATGCAAACTGATCGTACCTCCAATACACCCACAAGCCACACCCACAAGCCACGCCCACCAGCCAATCAGGAACAAATAAACCCCAACCAAGATGGCTGTGGCCACTGAGAGCAGGAGGGAGGCTTGGGTTTCCCCAGCAATGGAGGAAGCCAAGTTTTCCACCTGCCCTTGCTGGCCTAGGCCTCCACTCAATGCTATAAAATTTAAATAATAGAAGATACATAATCCCAACAGAAATGGCGGCAGTCATGGAGCTGGAGAGAGCAGAGGCTAGGGTTTCCCAGGTGATGAAGGAAGCCAATCTTCTGCAGCCCTAGCGTGTAGGCCTCTACTCTAGGCTACAAAGTTTCAAATATAGAATTTAAATAAACCCAAACAGAAATGGCTGCCTTCGCAGAGCGAGCAGAAGGCTTGGCTCTGCTCCAGGCTACAAAGTTTCAATTGTAGACATAAATTAATCCCAGATACCAGGACCTCCGCTTGGGTCACCAGGGGCGTGGCCGGCCTGCAAACTACCACAGGCCCCTCACCCAGGTCACCCCATACCCAAAGAGAACCCCATCCTGATCTGGGACACCCTTCAGGGCAAACCAGCTGGCTCCCACCCATGCACCAGGCCTCTATCCTATCTAATAAAAGAGTAATTTGCAGATTGACCAACACACAAGAGGGCTGGCCCCATGTGTTCAAAGATCCTTCCCCCATGTGGACACAAAATGGCCAGCAGGGGAGGGCAGTTGGTCGGGACCAGGCCTGCAAGGGAGGGCAGTTGGGGACTATCAAGCCTGCAGGGGAGGGCAGTTGGGGTGGCCAGGCCAGCAGAAGAGGAAAGTTGGGGGCAAACAGGCTGGCAGGGGAGCTGTTAGACATCAATTAGGCTGGCAGGGTAGTGGTTAGGGGGTGATCAGGCTGGCAGGCAGAAGCAGTTAGGGGCAATCAGGGAGGCAGGCAGGCGAGCAGTTTGGAGCCAGCAGTCCTGCATTTTGAGAAGGATGTCCGACTGCCCACTTAGGCCCGATCCTACCGGGATCAGGCCTAAATGGGCAGTTGGACATCCCTCAAGGGGTCCCAGATTGGAGAGGGTGCAGGCTAGGCTGAGGGACATGCCCCGCCCCCTGTGCACTGGGCCTCTAGTATATTTAATAAAAAATGAATCGGAGTGGTGATTTTGCAAAAGCACTTTAAAGCCAGTCTGGAAAAGTACAGAGGCAGATGTCGTATCCCTTCTTTTCACTCCCTGGCATTCATGACTTTTTTTTTTTTTTTTTGATGTTATATTGTTTCATTTTGGTGATGTGCTGCTGAATCTTAGATCTAATTTGCTGTTTAATTGTGATTTTTTAAATAGATAAGTATTTCAGGTAATATACTGAAGAATAGTGGGAATGTAGATAGTTTAGGAAGACCATAGCACTTACTAGCTCACCCTCATAAACTGGTACTGAAATAACATAATCAGATGAAATTAAGAGAACTGCTATTTTTTAAAAAAAAGGTCCAATGAAAACTTTTATTGGATAAGGTTATATTTTATAAAAGTATGTTATGATCTGATCATGGCAACTTTCTAAATTTCCATTCAAATTCATACTAAATAGCTACTTCCTTAGTATTTAGAGATCTGAATTTTATCTAGCATGCATTGTTGCAGACACCACATATAGTGCAACAGTAACACAGATATGCAGATACTATCTTGTTTATTATCAAGTATTGAGAGTAAATATAGCCACTCTTGCAGCAATTATAAATGTGATTGTAAAATAGGAAAAACCACAATCTGAGGAAGAAATAAATGTGCTATTATAAACATCAAATCAAATTATATCATTTATTTAGTAAACATTTATTGGGTGACATTTTATTTTCAACAATAATAGTAGAAGGCTTGTTGAAAACTATTATTTCACATGAAATATTTCTTAGCCTATTTTTGAAGCCTGCATACTAATAAATGTTTATTATATGAATCTGAGTTTTATAATAAGACTACACATTGTTTTAAATATGTAAATTGATACAGGTGTGTACTATATATGTAGGTAATTGATAGAAAGCAGAGTGTTACTTCCACTTTGCATCTTCTAGAATGAGGTGCGAGTAGGTTAGGGTTTCCCCTTTGTCCTCACACCACAGCACTCACACAGATGGGTATTAGAGTTAATGAGTATCACTGCTAATTTGTCTGCCTCTCCATTAGTCTGTAAACTCAAGAATGTAGGGTCTGGGGTTCTCTCTGTAAACTCAAGAATGTAGGGTCTGGGGTTCTCTCTGTAAACTCAAGAATGTAGGGTCTGGGGTTCTCTCTCTCTCTCTCTCTCTCTCTCTCTCTCTCTCTCTCATATGTGTGTTTAAATAAATCTGTGCATTTCCATATACTGTTTATCCAATACATATTTATTAAAGGAATGAAAACATATGTGATAAAAATGAGCCAAATTTTAACAGATGAATAAGCATGAGCCAAGTAAAGAAGAAAAATTACAGGACAGAGTCTTTGGAGGATGAGGACTATGAAGGCATAGATGTGTGTGACAGAGAATGGCACTGCATGTGCACATTAAATTGGAAGAAAATATCTGCAGCTAGATGGCTCAGCCAATAGATACCTGCTCTATGTTTCTGTCTATTGTGAAGAATCATACTAATGAAAATACATAAGAATTTGGAACCTTTATTAAAGTCTTTTGTACATTAAAATGGTCTGCTAAAACTATCACTGTAACATACGAAATGTAAAATTCTATCATTTAAAATTTTTACTGATAGTTCATATATATGGTAACTGGGACACCTTATCACTCTCACTGCTCTTCTCTACACGTGTGCACACAGAGAGCCGTGCTGGCGGCAGAGCTGTTTCTGGACCCTACCTGGGCCACGGTGTTTTCCGCGCGCCATCACATTCTGAGCCACCGTTCTACTGAACACACCTGCAGAACTCAGTGAAAAACAGGTTTCCCAGTATATAAGCATACTTTATAGAATGATGGTGATATTATTTACATAACATATATCTATATTACTGATGGAAATAAATATCCGAAAATTAGGTACCATCATTATTTTTAAATTTTCTGATGAAGTTTTATAACATATACTAAGGAAAAAAAAACTATCAATATAAAATAAATAAAAGCCAAATTATATTAACTCAGTACTTAAACATATCATATAAATATAAATAGCATAAAAATAGAGACCATATTTGAAGACACTAGTCTTAATAGAGATACTTTTCTAAAAAGAAAAAGCTATATTATTATTTTTTGAAAAAATACAAAAAACAGAAATCATCATCTTTAAAATATAACACAAATGAACTGATGGCAGTCATAGCTTATGGCAAGTTGCCTCTCCTATATTGTTGGTAATTCACTTTTTAAAAATAGATATATTTTTATTGACTTTAGAGATGAAAGGAGAGAGTGAGAGAGGTAGAAACATCAATGATGAGAGAGAATTATTGACCAGCTGCCTCCTGCACGCCCCCTACTGGGGATTGAGCCTGCAACCCAGGCATGTGCCCTTAACCAGAATCAAATCTGAGACGCTTCAGTCCACAAGCCAATGCTCCGCCCACCGAGCCAAACCCGCTAGAATGGCAATTCACTGTTAATAGTAGTTAGAAGGTTTGCAGAAAACAAATGCTAGGGAAAACTTAGTAATTTTTAAATTACTAAAGCTTATAGCACACTTTAAATTCTAACAAATACAATAAACTTCATAAATAAACTAGAGGCCCAGTCATGGATTACTGCACTGGTGGGGTCCCTGAGCTTGACCTGCAGGGATGGGGCTGAAACTAGCTCTCTGATATTCTCCCAGAGGTCCCAGATTGTGAAAGGGTGGTTCTCGGGTGATGCACTCTCTGCATTGGGCTCCTTCCTCTCTGGATCCAAGTGCATCAACCAAGAATTGCAGCTGCCAAGTCACTGCAGCTCAGCAGTTCCTGTGTTAAGCATCTGCCCCCTGGTGGTCAGTGCACATCATAGCTGCCGATCACAGCATCTGCCCCCTAGTGGTCATTGCATGTCATAGCTACCAGCCAGTCATCTGGCCATCTGGTTGGCCAGTAGCTTAGGCTTTTATATATATAGATCTACTTACAGAGTTACATTAAATAAAAATTTTCACATAAAAGCCTTCCAACATGAGCATTCAATATGTATTTTTTAGTTGAATTAAAAATACACTAGTATTTAAAAAGAACATGGATGAAAAGAATGATTAAATGGTACTTTGGGATTTTGCATTCATAAGTTTCAACCATAAATTAGTGTTAATACTTTATTTTACTGAACATCTTTGTGAAATTAAAAAAACAAATACAATTCACTAAGTTAGTAAAAAATGAAGTATTTCCAAAGAAATACCTATCGGGTTCTGGCATTTTTAGTGACTTATTTATCAGTTGTTCTGTTTTTAATGTTTTAGAATACTTAAAATTTAGTAAATAACTTTGTGCTGTAATTAATAGAATTCTTTCCTTTTCCAACAGTAGTAAGTGTATAGATTTTTTAACTAACTATGCTCATAAGTATTATAGTGATGATGACACTATTGCAAATCTATGACACTAATCTACTCCAACAATAATTGTGAAGCATAGTAAATGAGAAATCTCAGAAATACTAGATATGTTTCTTCATTAAAAAAACTTTTTAATTAAACCATCCAATTTAATGTTTTTATATGGCACTTTAGTTTTGAAGGCAAAGTGATCTAGAGACAGCTGACAAAGAAATTATAACTGCAATTCCTTGGTGAAAATGTTAATGACAGCAAAATATTGTTTAATTAGATGACTGTAGCATCTGGATTAACACTCTTTAAGACTGATGCTCCTGTGCTTGTCTGCTTCTTCACACTTTACAGACATTTTGTCATCTCTAGGTCATTAGGAAAGAATTTTTAATGATTTTTGTAGAAGCAAGCAGTTCAAGTTACATCTAATTAGATGACAATAATAAGCCCAACTCATGCAGTAGCTAAATATATACATAATTAACCAGGGAGGGCTTGTACATCACAGAGTAAAGAAGTGTAAAATGTTAAACAAGATAAAAAGGTAGGGGTTGGAAAGCTATGCTGAATTCATCAACTGATCTTACAAAAATAATTCAAAAACCTCAAAAAATTATCTCAAACTTAATCGGATCATTTATATGAGGCTATATTAGCAACCACTATGCTATTTTTTTAATGCAAGAATGTCAGGTTTTGACATCCTATCCATAGTATTATTTAATAAAGTATAATATGAGGCATAGACTGTACCTTTCAGAACACAATGAACAGAAATGAGGTCAACTCCAGGAATTTGAGGTTGGAACCACATTTTTAGTCAATCTCTAGGCATCATTAAAATTCATGTACATAATTTTCCAAAATTTAATGTTCTTTAAAAATTTAAAAAAGCATGTGTTTCAAAATAGTGAAATAAATTACACCATATTCCTAAGTAAGACTTTTATGCAGTTTTTAAAATCATGCCTTCAAAGAATACTCAATGAAATAGAAAAGTAGAATCTGGACACCAAGATGGCGGCATAAGCAAACACCTATTGTTCTGCCCCACGCAATGATTTAAGAACTACAACATAACAGCAGAACAGACAAGCACCCAGAATCGCCAGAAAGCTGGCTGAATGTAAACTCCACTAATAGGAGCAAAGGTGGGACACAGACTCAGGACCGGCGGGACCACAGCCTTTCAGACGGAAAGAGGTTAGGAGCTGCCCTGGTCGAGCGCGCGGGCAGGGGCTGGAGCAGGGACCGGCCGGATTTAAGCGGGGCGTGGCAGAGGCTCCTAGTCCCAAGGGTCGCGCAAACCTGCGACTTGCCCCCTGGAAACTTGTCTCCTGGTTCCAGAAACCATCTATTTTACAGCCCTGGGCTAGACTTTTGGTGTGCAGGCACATTTGGGGAAAGGCAGAGTTGTCTGGCAAGGGGAAGAGACTAGCAGCTTTCTCTTGGAGGTGCCTGCAGCCATCCCCATCCAACAGAGACCCGTGCGCGCGAGCGCCACATAGGACCCAGCTGCCGCTGACTCTACCTGCGCAGCCCAGAGACTCCACCCATCCAACCTGAACACAGTCTCCCTTCACAGCCAATTGGCCTGGAGGTCAAAACCTCCTAGGGCTAACAACAAAAAGCTGGGTTTAAATTCAAAAACACTGAATACAACCCATAAAGAATTGCAGTAAGAGTACCCACCTCAGGTAACCGGGGAGACTGAGCCACTGTCCCTTTGAGGATATCTACCACATAAAGCAGCCACTATGCAGAGACATGGAAAGAAATCAGGTGTGAAAGAAATGGAGGAGAAAAGACGACAAGACATAGAGTTCAAAACCACAGTTATAAGGCTTTTCAAGAGGCTCCTACAAAAGGCTGATCAACTTAATGAGAATTACCAGGAAATAAACAAGACCAACCAGCAAATGAATGAGAATTACAAGGAAATGAATGACTTACAAGGAAATGAATGAGATCTACAAGGAAATGAACAAGACCTCTGAGGATATGAACGAGACCCTCACAGATATGAAAAAGGACCAACTAGAAATCAAGCATACACTGACTGAAATAAAAAATATTACACAAAGTCCTAAAAGCAGTCCAGAGGGCCACAAGAACCAAGTCAAAGATTTGAAATACAAAGAACCAAAATCCACTCAGCTGGAAAAGCAAGAAACAAAAAGAATTCAGATAATGGAAGATAGCGTAAGGGGCCTCTGGGACAACCTCAAGCATACCAACATCTGAATTATAGGGGTGCCAGAAAAAGAGAGAGAGCAAGGTAATGAAAACCTACTTGAAGAAATAGTGACTGAAAACTTCCCCCACCTGGTGAAAGAAACTGACTTAAAAGCCCAAGAAGTACACAGAACCCCAAAATATAGGAATCTAAAGAGGACCACACCAAGACATATCATAATTAAAATGCCAAGAGCAAAAGATAAAGAGAGAATATTAAAAGCAGCAAGAGAAAAACAGTTGATTACCTACAGGGGAGCACCCATACGATTGTCAGCAGATTTCTCAACAGAAACGATGCAGGCCAGACGCGAGTGGCAAGAAATATTCAAAATAATGAAGAGCAAGAATCTACAACCAAGATTACTCTATCCAGCAAAGCTATCATTCAGAGTTGAGGATCAGATAAAGTGCTTCGCAGATAAGAAAAAGCTAAAGGAGTTAATCACCACCAAACCAGTATTATATGACATGCTGAAAGATATTCTTTAAGAAGAGGAAGAAGAAAAAAGGTAAAAATATAAATTATGAAAAACAAATACACATCTATCAACAAATGAACATAAAAATCAAGTGAATTGATAGGCTGATGAACAGGATAAACTGGTGAATATAACAGAGACATGGACATAGAGGGGGAATGGACTGACAATTCTTGGGGAGAAAAGTGTTGTTGGAAGTACAGCAAGAGATTGGACAAGAATCTTCCAACAATGGGAGAGGACAGTGGGGAGGGGGAGGTGAGGGCGGAGGGTGGGATAGGTACAGGGTGGAGGGAAGATATAGGGGGATAAAAAAGGGGAAACAATGTAATTAATAAACTGAACAATAAAAAAAAGAAAAGTAGAATCTGAACCTATCTGTGTAGCAGGTTCCAAATGATATGCCACACACAGAAAAAGAAAAAGAGAAAAACCACCAAATATTACCTTTGATACTTATGGATGATTTAATTTAATTATACTTTTTCTTATTTCCAATTTTCTACAATGAGTATTTATTAAATTTGTAAATATAACAAAATAAAGGCCATAAGAACATTTATGAGCTTTTAAGTATCTTTTTAAAAATTTATGGTCTTAATATTTGATAAGCTTTTCACTATGTAAAGTATCTTTACAAAATTTACATTCAATTATGTATATATACACATATCATATGAAGGTAAAAAAATCTAATAATGCATTAATACTCAGACACTATTGTCATATACTTTATTGACTGTCTGGTTTTTATAAGAATCCTAAAAGAAGAAAAGCAAAATTGGCCAGTTATGATGGACCTCAAAACATAGAGAGCAAGAAATGGGTCATAAAATGTACTTTGTATTTTATGTTAAGACATAGAGGCCCGGTGCATAAAATTTGTGCACTGGATGGAGGCCTGTGCCCTCCCACAGTCCAGGATCCTCACTCCTAACCACCCGCCTGCTTGCTGCTCCTTAGCACTGCTGTGGAGGCAGGAGAGCCTTGCCAGCTGTGAGCCTGGCTTCTGGTTAAATGGTGCTCCCCCTGTGGGAGTGCACTGACAACCAGGGGGCAGCTTGTGCATTGAGTTGTCTGCCCCCTGGCGGTCAATGTGCATCATAATAACTGGTCATTCTGCTGTGATGATCACTTAGGCTTTTATTATATAGATAATAGTTTAGAGAAAGAATATATACCTGAGAATATAAATCAGTAAATAAAACCTTTTAAAAAATGTAAATTCCAGTCACATTGACCTATACTTTTGAAAACAGTGAAGTCAGAAAAGATTGTTTCACCTTCTCAATCAGTTTCAATTCTGTAACTCTTCTTTTTAACCAGGAAATTTAAAGAATACATCATCCAGCAATTTTAGTAAATTCTCATAATACATTACAAAACCATGCAAACACCCACAAAGTATAAATATTAAATCAGTTCAATTTAATTGATATTTACTGAGCAAAACTTTTTTTTAGTGACCTCATGATCTCATTGGAAAGATAAGATGCTATATAATAAAAGCCTAGGTGGCATCATGCCCTCAGGCAACATCATCACAATATGGCCACCCTAACATCATCACAAGGTGGCCACCACAAGTTGGCCCATCACAAGATGGCCAGCAGGGGAGGGCAGTTGGGGGCAAAAAGGCCAGCAGGGAAGGGCATTTAGGGGCAACCAGGCCTGCAGGGAAGGACAGCTGGAGGTGACCAGACCTTCAGGGAAGGGCAGTTGGGAGTGATCAGGCTGGCAGGCAGAAGTGATTAGAGACAATCAAGCAAGCAGGCAGGCAGGCAAGAGGTTAGAAACCAGCAGTCCCAGACTGTGAGAGGAATGTCCAACTGCCGGATGAGTTCCCAGATTGGAGAGGGTGCAGGCCAGGCTGAGGGACATCTTCTCCCCGCTATTCCCCATGAACGAATTTCATGCACCAGGCCTCTAGTCTATATAATAAAAGCCTAACTTACTGTTACAGCGGAATGACTAGAATGACTGGTCACTATGATGCTCACTGACCACTAGCGGGAAGACACTCAACACAGAAGCTGCCCCCTGGTGGTCAGTGCAATCTCACAGGGGAAGTGCTGCTCAGCCAGAAGCTGGTCTCATGGCTGTCCAGTGCAGTGGTGTTGGTGGGACCCTCTCCCTCATCCACAGCAGTGCTAAGGAATAGCTAGCAGGCGGGCAGTAAGGAGCGAGGGGTCCCGGACTGTGAGAGGGCACAAGCTGGGCTGACAGACCTCCTACCCCAGTGAATGAATGTTGTGCACCAGGCCTCTAGTATAGATTAAAATGCTAAGGACACACTACCGTAAGTGTCAAAATGTGTGATATACAGACGCTATTATAGAACATGTGAGTGCTACTACAGATTAGTATAATTAGTAGTTATGTTTTTAAAGAACATAGATGTAGTACAGAGGTTCTAAAAATGCGGTCCCTGGATCATTGGCATAGCATCACCTGTAGCCTTGTTAGAAATGCAAATTCTTGAGCCCCACCCCAAACCTACTGAATCAGGAGCTCTGAGGATGAGGCTCAATGACAGCTAGCTCTCTGGGTAATTGTAAGGCCACCAGTGTTTTGGATGCTGGGTTGGTGGCTATGTTGCTAGTGTTGTGGCCAGTGCTGGTCAGCTAAGTCCCTCTCCAGGAGTCACACCATCAGAAGAGAGCCCTCTAACCTATGGTCCCACATCGCTACCTAATCACTGCTGTGTGGAGAAATGAAGGCCTGACCACCTTGCTTCATGGCAAGACAACTCTGAAGCTGTATCCTAGTTCCCGGCTCCCTGTAGGATTTGCTGAGGCCTTTGTAGCAACTACCTGGGGGTTCAATTTCTCTTTCTACCCTGTCCTACTTTCTTCACTACCCCATAATGTCCACTCCAAAGATACTCTCCAGTAAATTTCCTGCAAATCTTTGTTTTAGAGCCTGTTTCTCTGGACCGGGGACCACCTGAAAACAGTACCAGTCTCTACACGAGAGACGATGATTGTGGCCCACTTCTCACGTCTGCACAAGTCATGACAGTGAATGAACTTCAAAAGGCTTGACTTTTTTTCCTCAATAGCTTCATTTGATGAAATTATTTTGAAACATTATTTAGGTTTTTTTTAAGGCAGGTAATAGATTAAAGGTAATGACTAGCAGTGAAATTAAATTGTGCCATGAATGTCCTTACACAGTCTAGTACAGTAGTTGAATAAAGTTCTAGAGCCAAACTACCTAAAGTAGGTAGTCTGGTTGTATATTAGACTTCTGGCTTTATCACTTTTCAGCTCTGACTCAGACAAGTTATTTAACTTCTCTGTACCTTACTACCAATTTGTGAAATGGAGATACAAATAGAACTTAACTCTTGGGTTACTGTTGGGACTAAATGAGTTAATACACATAAAGCACTTAGAATAATATTTAGAACACTGCAAACTGCTCAATGAGTATTAAAAATTATTTACAATTTTTCTTTCTTTTTAAATATATTTTATTGATTTCAGAGAGGAAAGAAGAGGGACAGAGAGATATAGAAACATCAATGATGAGCCAGGATCATTGATGAGCTGCCTCCTGCAAACCCCACACTGGGATCCAGCCCACAACCCAGACATGCGCCCTGGCTGGGAACAGAACCAGGAGCGGTTGGTTCCTGGGTCAGTGCTCAGTCACTGAGCCATGACGGCCAGGACGGCTACTCACTATTTTTCAGAATGTTGATACTAATATTAAGAATGTTTCAAAAGGAAATAATGCAACCAAACAAAGAAACAATAAAAATATTTATTTTTTCTGAAGTTTGACATTAGGAATAACTAAAGATATTTTTTAAAAAGACTATGATAAAATATAAACCAAACATTTTTGGTTTTGGATTACTTAGAAAATTTATCAATATAAATACTAACATACTTTCAAGAAATGATAAATCTTGTTTCAATCAATCAACTTAAATTAGTGTACCATGAACAATAATTGTATTCTAAAACTATTATATAACATCATTATTTAGTGGAACCCTTGTTAGTAAAAGTGATGTTACAATTAAACATCTTTATTCTGCCCTTTGTTCTAGGGTCCTCAGAGAACTCTGAAAAGTGTTCCGATATTAGGAGATGAATGAGTAACAGTGTTCTCCATAATTCGGGAAGAGAGGGACTTCTGATCACTTCCCTAAGAAGCACTCAGCCTGGGCTTTAGTGAAGCTCCCCTATGAGACCATTACCCAAGTCTCCAGTGCTCATGCTCAGAGCAAACTGGCACTGCCACTTAAAACTTCAGGATGACGGCAAGAAAAGAATTAGCAGAATTAGTACCTCAAGATGTTTATATGCATAACCTTTTCCAATTGTCACTCTACTTCTGTATAAAGGTTATTTTGTCAGGATAATCATCTGTGCATGAAGAAATCCTTTGAGTTAATTTAAAGCCCATCTTTTCTATGAAGCTCCCCTGGATTAGACTATCTCATCTATTCTCTGAATGTTTATTTTAAGTAATGGAACTTAATTGCACACTTTCTTATATGTTCTAAATGTATTTAAATGCAAATATGGTCTGATAATTAGATCTTAAATGGCTAGAGTGATGGTGCTTAAATATTATACATCAGAAACGACTAGAAGACTAATTAAAATGCAGCAGAGTTTTCTAATTCAGTAGGTTTGAGGAGTCTGAGAAGTTGCACCTAACAATTTACGCAGGTGATACTGGTGCTGCAGGTCTGGGGACAATGCCAGCCACTCACCCGGAGCACATTACAGAGACTCCACTTTTGTAGAATCACATCAGACTTCTGTCATTTATTCTTCATTCTGCATTTGCTTTTTTCTTGGAATGCCCTCTGCTTACTTTCTAGTGGATTCTTACTCAAATTTCAGTTTCAAATTTAAGTGTCTCACTAGAGAAACTTTCCCTGTTCTCTTGGTTGTCAGTAATGCCTCTAAATCTGTGACTCCAAATGGCTTTGTATATTCTCCAATTATAACAATTCTCACTTTTTACTGGAATCACTGGTATACATGTATCTTTTCCTAACTATGCTATGATTTCTTCAAAGGCAGAAACTATGCTTTTCCTTCCTTTGTAGTGAACCAAATAGAGTGTGTGTTCAGTAATACTTAATAAAAAGATGAACAAATTGACTTCATGTCTAAAGTCCTATCATACTCTCCCACGAGCTCTCCCTAACTTTAAGCTATCCCATTTCTAATTCATGCCATACATAGATACCAGTTTGTCCTAAAGGTCCATACTGCATCCCCTTCAATTCCAAAGCTGTACTAAATCATCAAAGTCTAAGATCTGGGTTGTTATAATCTGGTTCCAACTAGTAGCCCGGTACACAGATTTGCATACATTGAAAGGAAATTAATCAGAAGAAATATTTTAATATCACTTTTCACCCTTTCTCTATAATAGAAGTGTCAACCAAATTCATGATCGACAATGACAGATCAAAACACATACGTGCGAATGGTGCCAGTGAGAACTTTATATATATTGTACACATGAGAGTCAATATTTATTTTAAAATTGCCAGTGCGCATCATATGCAGTGGCTGGCTGGTAGGTCAGTTGGATGGTTGGACGGATGTATGGTCAGTCACTTAGCCTTTTATATATATAGACTAGAGGCCCAGTGCATGAAAATTCATGCACTGGAGGGGGTGTTCCTTAGATCAGCCTGCCCCCTCACAGTCCAGGAGCCCTTAGAGATGGAGGCAGCACGGAGACAAGGAACAGCGATACCTCATCACACCTCTGCTGCTCCCACTGCCAGCAGCACAAGCCTCATCTGGTCCTGATTACCTGAGCTCTGGGCAGCCCTGGGTGGCTGGGCAGCTGCCATCTGAGGCTTGCCTGCACCTCGGATCACCCCTGGGTGGCTGGGGGGTTGAGTGGAGGACTCCAGAGGCAAGTGCATGGAGCGGCCGAACCTGCCTGGGCTGAGGAACTGGGCACTGCCATCTTGTGGCTGTGGGCACCGCTTTCTTTGAGGTTGGGGCAGTCAATTAGCATATTCCCTCCTTATTGGCTGTGGGCACCAACATACTTGTGAGGGTGTGATGGTCAGTTAGCATATTCCCTCTTTATTAGATAGGACTAGAGGCCAGGTGCCTGAATCTGTGCATGGTGGGGTCTGGTGCTCACCCTAATGGGGGCCAATCCAGGATGAGGCCAGCTGGGGGAGGGGTAGTGGGCTGTTGGCCAGCCAGCCCCACTCCCAATCAGGGAGATGATGGTCGATCGGGGGGTCGAGCCAGCCATAGGTGAGGGGTCTGATCAGAACCTGGATCAGGCTGATTGGCTGTCATAGTGCATATCATAACCACTGGTTGCTCTGGTCATTCTTCTGTTCCAGTCACTGGGCTTTTATATATATAGATTAGAGGCCTGGTGTACAAAATTCATGCACGGGGGGTTGGGGGGGTGGGCATGTCCCTCAGCCCAGCCTGCACTCTCCCCAATCTGGGACCCTTAGAAGGATGTCCAACTGCCCATTTAGACCTGATCCCACTGGGATGTCAGGCCTAAATGGGCAGTCAGACATCTCTCTCTCAATCCAGGATTGCTGTCTCCCAGCTGCTCACCTGCCTGCCTTCCTGATTGTTTCTAACCACTTCTGCCTGCCAGCCTGATCACCCCCTAACCACTCCCCTGCCAGCTTGATTGTTCCTAACTGCTCCCCTGCCAACTTGTGTGCCCCTAACTGCCCTCACCTGCAGGCCTGGTCACCCCTAACTGCCCTCCCCTGCAGGCCTGTGTCCCCCTCAACTGCCCTTCCCTGCAGGCCCAGTCACTCCCAACCTCCTTCCTTTGCCAACCTGGTCACCCCTAACTGCCCTCCCCTGCAGGTTTGATCGACCCCAACTGCCTTCCCTTGAGGGCCTGGTCCCTCCCAACTGCCCTCCCCTGCTGGCCATGTTGTGGTGGCCATCTTGTATCCACATGGGGGAAGGATCTTTGACCACATGGGGGCAGCCATCTTGTGTGTTGGAGTGATGGTCAATCTGCATATTACTCTTTTATTAGATAGGACAGAGGCCTGGTACATGGGTGGGGGCCAGGTGATTTGTCCTGAAGGGTGTCCTGGATCAGGGTGGGGGTTCCCTTGGGTGTGGGGCAGCCTGGGCAAGGGGCCTGTGGTGATTTGCAGGCCAGCCACACCTCCCAGTGTCCAAGTGGAGGCCCTGGTATCTGGGATTATCTTCTACAATTGAAACTTTGTAGCCTGGAGTGGAGCCAAGCCTCCTGCTCACTCCATGGTGGCAGCCATTTCTTTTGGGATTTATTTATCTTCTATAATGGAAACTTTGTAGCCTTGGTTGGAGGCCTGGGCCTGCCAGGGTGTGTGGAAAGCTTGGCTTCCTCCATCACTGGGGAAACCTAAGCTTCCCTCCTGTTTGCTCCCTGACCACAGCAATCTTGGTTGGGGTTAATTTGAATATTTGCTCCTGATTGGCTTGTGGGTGTAGCAGAGTGATGGTTGATTTGCATATTACTCTTTTACTAGATAGGATATATCATGAAGATATCAGAAGACATGTATACAATGGACATGTACATATAAAGAATATAATAAAATTTAATATATTTTTTAAAATGGTCCTTTTGGATCTACCATTAGTATCCTATTAGTAAATGCACTAGTATTACAATATTTATTAAATGATTAAAATGCAAAACATTTCAAACTTCTTTATCTCTTTTTATTGATAAACTGAGTACTTTTGCCTACCTATTTAATACATATCTATCATTCATATTTAATATATCTTTAGTATTTATATTCATATATATGTGATTTATAAAGAATAATATTACACAGCAATCCTTTTAAGTGATAATTCAGAGGATACAGCTCTAAATGCATGATTCTGAGCATGCATTTATAACAGAACAATAGTAATGTAGTTATTTAAATTCATCTGATTGCAAAAAGTTTGGTAGCACTTGATTTACAAAAGTAAACTATAATTCAACCTGAATAGGAGCTTTTGAGGTTTTACTTTAGGAAAAAAGAAAGAGGTACTTAAATCTCTTAAAGATATTTAACCACTGACAACAGTGATTTAACAGGAAAAAAGAACCACTACCCTCTTTTAATTTACAAGCATGGTACTACCAAGGTTGATGGCAGTTACTCATAATTTAGAAATGTAATCTGATTTTATATTTTTATTTGAAGATTTTAAGTAAAATAAAATAATTCTGTGACCTAATCATGCCATAATCCAGGTGACATCTGTGCTAGGAAGAATCTTATTGTTATTCTCCTGTCTAGTTGCTATTGCTGAGAATGACAAAACAGTGAAATTACCTTTTCCCATTATTTCCAGTCACTCTCTGGCAATGGTTTGTTGACTCTAATAAACCTTCAAACAAAGCTGTCAGCAGAGAAAATAGCAGAGGACAGCAGGGAAAGGCCTCTTCAACAATAAATTCATCTAAAACCTTGATACGAGCTTGTATAATTTCTGATAACATTTCATGTGAGTGCTTCAATATTTAATCTAAAGCTGCATTTGAATTCCAAAGAGGAATTCCATAAAGTCACATTACCCATAATTCTGATGAATATAAACAGATTATGAGATTAAAGAATGAGATGCCTTACCTGCTATCGTATTAAGAAACATCAAGTACTCAAAGTTTGAAATTTCCCGTCTTTGCCATCGCTGAGTCATGTTGGAAGATTTATAAAGCTGTCGAGGAGTAGCCAGTGATATCCTCCTAGTGATTAAGTAAAGCAAAACAAACATAAGCTCTTCTAACTCATTACTTTAAAAATTCAATATCAACTAATACATTTAAAATAATTTAGAATAAATAAAATGTTTTAAATAATTTAAAATATCTATGGTTTATCTTTCTTAGGTAAATTTTAAAAATATTTAGATATTAGCAATATTAAAAATTCTATTATAGAGCAGATATGTTACTCAGAATAAACAATATGAAAGTACCTATTTGAATAATATGGCTGTAAATGGGCATTTTACAAGTTAACAATGCTAAAAATGTGAACAACATAGATAAAATATCTTGTAAACAACATAGATAATTACTCCATACTAAGAAGCTAGGTAGTCTGGTATTAGCTATTAGGTATTTGACTTAAATCTTATATAATAATGGCTCCATACAAAGTATGCCCACATGCATAGTATATACCCATGCAACTCATATTGCTCTGATGATATAAAAAAAATACAAATGGGGAACTTCTATGAATTCAGAAGATATACAAGAACTAGAGGAAGGCCAATCTCCCCTGGGTGGGTCATGGAGAATGAGGGGTCTGTAGGGGGTGCACACCCTGAGAAGTCCTAGGGCCCCTGAGAACTTCCATTCAGCTCCCGTGAGGGAACAGGGAATGTTGGCATATCCCTAAAAATCTGTCTCGGAGAAAAATCTGTCTCGGAGCCCTGGAAACCCTCTGAGGTGAGTCCTGGTTAACTAGGGACCAGTCATCGGGGGCTTCCCCATCCCAGACGTGCCCTGAGACGTCAGAGGTCACTCCTGGTCACTTTTGTGGGTTTTTATTTGTTGTTTGTTTTTGTCTTTTTGTGTGTGGGCTCTATGTGTCTTATTTGTTGAAATCCTCTTCCTGTTTAACCTTTGACTGTGGGACTGGATTATGATCTTTTTTTTAAATCAAGGTTCCTTGCAGGATTTTACCTCTCCTGAAATAGCCCTCTAAGTGTATCCTATCCCTCCCCAGCTAAGCACTCTTTTTCCCAGGTCAACGTTGGACTCCAGGATGACTTTCCCCTCACAGTCCCTGCTGGACTCTGGGAGTGGTTTTAACCTTCTTTTTCCTTCACACACTGGTCCACCCCCTGGCCTGCGGCGGTGGGAACAGAGCCAGCAAGAACTGCAGCAGCAGAGTTTGTTTGCCCCATTTTCCCCCTCAGGGTGTTCGATTCCTGAGTCCTCAGTCTCCTGCACCACCCCTCCCAGTTCCGCCATCACTATGGGAGGTGGACCAAGGTCCCAAGAAACTCCCTAAGATATAGGATGGGGCATTTATATGTTTGTCACATCTATTAGTCTTGTTTCCTTTGTCCAACATGAGCGCCATTTCTGTTTTGCCAAAACATGGGTCAAGAATCCTGTCCTGGGATGTGGGCATGGGAAAGGGAGGCCCCAGATCTGTTCCTGTTAGGCCCCCATCAGGGGACTTGGGCAGTGTTCCTGTTATCTGCTCAGATCCCAAGACTGTAAGAGTACTTGTTCACTGAAGAGCGTAAGTACAGATGTTTGTTTGATATTTGTTTTGTCTGCCTGGGTATAATTATTTATTCATGTAAGTGTGGAAGTCTGTGAGGAGAAGAAAAAAAACAACACATTTAAATTGTTTAAGGCTGAGTGCTCTGACAGATAGCAAACCAGCCCCAAGTGGCCACTGGGACTTCTTTTTCCCAGGAGAGCTTGCTCTGTCAGAGGGGGAATCGGCCCAGCTAACTAATAAAATTTCTGTCTATTAATTTGAAGGTATGAAGTTGTAACGATTGTGGTTCAAAGAGATTTAAAGCAGGGACCAAATTCTAAAGTTGACTATTTACAAGAAGGAAGCCAGAGCTGGCAAGTCACCAAGTCTGCCCAGAAAGCTCCAAAACTAAATGAATCTCATTTCTGTCACCTGCCGCCACCCAGTCTCAGTCAGTGGCGGGGAGCGGTCTCAGGGCTGTTTGTCTCAATCGGCCACTTGAGTCTAATATGGTTAATGACTACAATACACTGTAAAATCCTCAAAAGGAAAGGAGAATGTTTTGTGGGCCACTTGGTCCTTTTTTTGGTGTATGGCAGCTCTTAAGTTATTCGTTTTTAAAATCAGTACTTTTTAATGGGAACACACTCAAGCAGAGAGGCTTTTCAGAGAGGGCAGGGAGTGTGATTGCAGTGCAAGCATCACTGGTTCTTCCCCCACGCCACCTTCATTGGCAGGAGGCAAGCCCTTTTCCCAGAGGGAACAGAGAGAGATCTGCCAGATGAAAATGCCTTGGTGGGAGCACCTCCATTTGCAACACTCCCCACCTCTGAAAGGGCAATCCAATCCGTTCCAGCCTCCTCCATTTTGAGATCCGTTCCAGCCATCCTCCATTTTAGGTGACCACGTTCCTGGCGCCTTCCCCAACCCCCATTAGGTAAGCCAACAGGAATGTGCAGGAGGATGGCCAAATAAGGCCAAAACAGCTTCTCCCCCTCTTGCCGTTAGCCCGCTTCCTACTAGCCCGCCTCCTGACTTCACATCCTGTAAGTAGGTTCCTGCTCCTGTCCAGCCAATCAGGATAGGACAACCCAGAACACCACCCCCTTCCCGCGCGCGGTCTATAAAACGGTCGTGTAACAAAGGCTCGGGGCTCACGGCCACTGCTCTGTGTTTGGAGTATGCTGCGGGCCCCAGCATGCTGGTCTGAATAAACCCTTTGTTTTTACATGAGATCGTCTCTTGGTGCTCCGTGAGTGCGGCTTGCGTTCCGGGCTTAATACCTCCACCCATCCAGCACCCATCTCCCCTTCTACCCCCCCCCCCCGTGGTTGTTTTGAATAGCTGGAGGCAGCAGTGAGGAGGGAAATTCCCTTGTGACCCCCAGAGCCCCAGTGAAACCCAAGAATCCCTAGCGACTCCTTGGACACTTTTCACCATGTTCTGTTGGGGGGCTTAAAGGTGGCAGCTAGAAAAAGAAACTTCAAAACTTAGAAGGATTGAATGGGTCACAGCAGGTAGAGGCAGCCCAGAAAGTCTTTAACAATAGAAACACTCCAGAGGAGGTGCAGGTCCGCATTCAGGGGGAATGAAAAAGGAGAGAAGGAAAAGGCCAGCTGCAAATAGGAAGGAATCAGTATGCCTATTGTAGGAAGCAGAGGCACTGAAAGAGAGAATGTCCTGGCAGGTTGGCTAGGGAAGCAAAAGGGGAGACTCAGACTGCAAGAGTCTTTAACTTAGAGGAAAAGGACTGACAGGGTCTGGCTCCTTTCCAGTAATCCCCCATCAGCTCACAGTAACATTACGAGTGGGGGGCAAGCCTGTCAGTCTCCTGGTGGACACGGGGCGGCCTATTCAGTCTTGACAGAGCTGATGGGACCAGTTACTTCTAAGAAGACATCAGTCCAGGGAGCCACCGGACAAACTGCCTGTTTTCCTTGGACATCGAAAAGGACTGTGGACCTCAGAAGGAACACGGTAACGTGTTCATTTCTGGTCATGCCAGAATGCCCATGACCTCCTACAGAAACTACAAGCCACCACATCCTTTGAGGGGACGGAGCACACCCCACCGTGGGTCCAAGGAGCCCGGGTCCGGTTACATCCTCCCCTGCCTGTGCTCCTTTAACCTGTCCTCTCTCAGAGGAATATCTCCTACAGGAAACGGAACAAGCAGTGCCGGAGGAAGAGCACAAGCCCTCCACCTACTTGAAGGAATTACAGCGTCTGTGTCCCATGGTCTGGGCAGAAAACAACCCCCGGGGTTGGCAAGTCATCAAGCTCCTGTAGCAGTCAATTGCAAGCCACCGCCACTCCAGCTCAGCCACTGAGCTGGACTGAAGAGGAACAATGGGCACTTAAGGAGCTAAAGAAGGCTCTCGTCTCAGCGCCTGCCCTAGCCTTGCCAGCGGTTACCACGCCCTTCCACCTCCACGTGAGTGAGGTAAGGGGCATTGCCAAAGGGGTTCTCACTCAGACTCTAGGTCCCTGGAAGAGACCTGTTACCTATCTGTCTGAGAGACCAGACCCCAAGGCAGCAGGGTGGCCAGCGTGCCTCTGGGCTGTGGCCACCACGGCATTGCTGGTGAAGGAGGCAGATAAGCTGACTCTGGGCCAGGAACTAGCCCTGACAACACCCCATGCTGTGGAGGCCCTCCTTGGAGGTGCTCCAGAAGGATGGACGTCAAACACCAGGATCAAGCTCTTCTCCTGGACCAGCCCCGCATCCGGTTCCAAAGACATTGGCCATCAACCCTGCCAGCCTGCTCCCAGATGATGATCCGGAGGAACCCATTCATGACTGCATAGAGGTAACGGACGCAGTACAAACAGCTCACACAGACCTGACAGATGTCCCGCTATCATCCCCAGACGAGGCCCTGTTCACGGACGACGCAGTTATGTTCAGGATGGGATCCGACATGCAGGGGTGGCGGCAGTCACCCTGGACCGCACCATCTGGGCACAGTCCCTGAACAGGGGACATCGGTACAAAAAGCTAATCTTTTGGCCTTGATCCAGGCCCTCTGATGGGGACCCAATGCCATCCCCTGGGGAAGAGGGTTACCAACTTCAGCCAGAAAGGACATCCTATATAATAAAAGAGAAACATGCAAATTTGATCGTATCTTCGCTACGCTACCAGTCAATCAGGAGTGGGGGCAGGGCCGAGCGGTGCGAGTGCCCACCCCCGGGGGCGGAGACGAGGTGGTAGCTCCGGCCAGAGCAGAGAAGCTGACGGCTCCGGCTGGAGTGAAGCCTCCAGCCCACCAAAGCAAAAATGGAAGGCATCAGCCAGAGGGAAGGCCTGGGTCCCAGGTTCCACAGGAAAACTGGTCCTGGCAGCCAGGGGAAGGAAAGCCTATTGCATGAATCTTCATGCAACGGCCTCTAGTTAAATATAAGGAAGAGATTTTAGACTTCTTAGAGGCCATTTGGCTCCCAAGGGCAGTTGCAATAGAGTACAGCAGAGGACATCAGAAAGTGGAGACAACTGAAGCCAGAGGAAATAGAGCCGCAGACCAAACTGCCAAGGAAGCTGCACTAACACCAGTGCTGCCTTTACACGTCTTAGTAACCCTGCTGGATCCAGACCTACCACAGACCTCCTCCTACACCAAACAAGAGGAGAACAGAAGCAAGCTATCAGAGGACCAAATGGGTGGTGGACCCTATCAGATGACAGACTGTTGGTCCCAGAGGCTCTAGGTCAGACGTTAGTTGCCCAGTTACACCAGGCTACCCACCTAGGCATCACCAAGACTTCTGAACTTCTGCCACACAGGTACTATAGACCAAGCTTAGATAAGATAATTAAAAGCATAGTCACTAGATGTACTATAGGCGCACAGGTAAATGCTAAGCAAGGTAAGAGGACCCCCCTGGGAATTCGGGCCCAGGGGAAATTCACCAGGAGAGCATTGGGAGGTGGATTTCACAAAGATGAAGCCACACAGCGTCAGGGTACAAGTACTTGCTAGTTCTTATAGACACCTTCTCGAGTTGGGTTGAAGTATACCCCACTTAGACAGAAACTTACTCTATAGTAGTCAAGAAATTACTCCAGGAGATTATACCTAGATTCGGGTCCAGTAGTCATAGGATCAGATAATGCGCCACTTTTATAGCCAAACAAAGTATCTCAAAGTATAGCTCAAGCCTTAGGTATCAATTAGAAACTCCATTGTGCATACCGGCCACAAAGTTCAGGACAGGCATGAGCAGGACTCTAAAAAAGGACTTGAACTAAATTTGTCCTGGAAACCAGTGAAAACTGGACCAACCTCTTGCCCTTCGTCCTCTTATGGGCCAGGTGTACCCCCTGCTAGGAGGGGTTCTCGCTTTTTGAGATCATGTATAGTAGACACCCCCCATCCTTCCCAGGGTCAAAGAGAAACTGAAAGTTGAAATTCATAACCATACCTTGCTCAACTCGTTACAGGCTCTGCAGTACACCCAGAGAGCCACCCATAAGCTTGTTTGAGATGCACTGCCAGTGCCCACTGCGGACCCTGTACATCCCGTCCAGCACAGGGACATGGAGCGGGTGAAGAAGTTCACTGCCCAATGACTCACCCCAACCTGGAAGGGACGCTACACTGTTATCCTGAGCACGCCCAGGGCTGTTAAAGTAGATGGCACCCAGATCTGGGTACACCACTCCCAGCTCCTGCACCAGGAAACAGCCTGGATCCTGGCAACCGGCGATCTCACCTGTGAGATCCCTAGCCTGGGCTCCACGCAGGCCAGGAGGAGGCTCGACGCCTGCAGGAGGGGAACTGGACTTCAGTGAGGACAGTACTAGGGGCCTTGGTGAAGTAGGGCAGCAATTGTCTCAGGCAGACACTGCAGTTTTAATCTTAACCTGCTAATTGGCTCCTGTACCCATTTGCTCACTTGCTAAAATAATAGAAGTTATTTTGACTTTCAGAACTGATGTGTTATTGAATGATCCCTTGCTGGAGGTTTGAATATCCCAGTGATTGTGATCTCACTGGTCATCGAAGCACATTCCTCTGGGAACCAGGACAGACAATTATCCTAAATTGTCTCAGTAGCTACAGATAACTGAGTTTCAGTTGACTCAGTGGTCCTGGAGTCAGGAGAGCACAATTATCCTAAATTGCCTCACCTCAAGCAGCTACTGAGAGTGCATTCCTATTGACTCAGTGATCCCAAAATCTGAACAGCACAATTATTCTAAATTGCCCGACCAGGTGGTCCCAGATAATGTGTTTCTGTTGATTTAGTGATTCTTAGATATTAACTTGCTCTATTTCTGCTTCTGTAAAAATGCCTTTTTGCAAAGCAGGTTCCTCATTCCAGATCCAAAGAGGTAATCAATACTTTTGTGCTAGTCTGCCAATATAAGCTAGACGGATTGAGCTGTTTGGGGCTGCTAGGTTTGGAGAACATTCGCCACTCGTATGCCACCGGCTTTTAATAAAAGGACTCCATAATTTGACTTTTTTTTGAGGCGTCCTGTGTAAAATGGGGGTACATCACAATATTGGTAACTGTAAGAACATTTTTGCTAGCCAGTGAGGAAGTCCAGGGCCAAGTAGGGGTAGATGTGCTGGGGGACAGGAGAGCAGGAACAGAACAGAGAATGCCTTTAACAGAAGTGGGGTGAGTAAATATAAAACAAATTTTGCTAAGCAGGAAGTTTAGAAAAATTAATGCAGTCAAACTACTTGAAGTTAGGGGGTAGTACAATCCCCTAACTAATGAAGATGAGTCCATGATTTGACTCATGCACATAAAACCAGTAGGGAATGAAGCATAAAGCATGGTGGCAACTATGCTTGGGTAAAAATTGCTGTTTAATATTTTAACCCTGCTTCTGTAATTATTTGCTTGCTAAAACAATAGAAAAGTTATTTTGATTTTCTGAACTTATGTATGCTATCCCAATCAATTGAATACTCTATTGATGGTGGTTTGAATTATCCCATTGATTGTGATTTCACTGGTTATTGAACCAGGACAGCTCAATTACCCTAATTTGGCTCAGTAGTTGCAGATAATGTGTTCTGGTTGACTCAGTGGTCCTGGAATCTGAACAGCACAATTCTAAATTGCCTCAGTGGCCCCAGATAATGTTTTTCTGTTGATTCAGTGATCCATAGACCCAAAACTATAGATAACTAACGCTCGATTTTGCTTCTGTAACTGCTTCATGCAAACAGGTTCCTCATTCCAAGTCCAAAGATGTAACTGATACCTTTGTGATATTCTGCATATAAGCCAGCTGTAGCGAGCTTTTTGGGGCTGTGAGATCTGTAGCTTTTGCCCCTCGTATGGCGTTGGCCTTTAATTTGACTTTTTGAAGCATCCTTTGTGAGTTTTGAGGTACAATGCAACATTTGCAACATTTTTTTCTTTCTATAAATCAAAGAAATATGAAGGATTGGTATAAAACTTCAAACCTTCTTTATCATCATCTCTATAAGGAGTATATTGAGAGGTGGAGGCTGCTCACAAACATATGTCTCTTGTAACGGGATAGGCAAAGTCTTGTGGTCGAAAAGCTGCTGATCGTGAATTGCAGAACTTCGGAAAGCCTTTCTCATTGTTATATCTTGCAAAGACAATTCTTCTTTAGGGTCAAGCTGTGTAACACTAACGATCCACACGTTCTTGTAATGAGTTAACTCTGAAGGAAAAACTATGTGCTTCATTGAATAATTCTCCAAATATATATTCAGCATATTTACTTAGGCTACTTAATTGTTTAATTATATTTGCCGAGGAAATATTGGTTACACACTGTAGTTCATTCTTAATACCTCTAGTCAGTGCTGTGTGGCACAAGTGCCTAGGATCGATATTTCTTTTCACTAATGGCATGTTGAGCTCCACCTCTGGGCCAGTCCACCTTACAGTAACTGCCTCTGCAATGCCGATGTACATTCCATTTTACCTAGAGGGCCACGGCATCAGCTCAAACAGGAAAAGCAAGAGATCTTGGGGGCTCTTGCCTTAGCCCTTCTGCATGCTTCGTCAGTGGCCCAGGTCCTCCAGAAGAATCAGGTTCCCGGGCGGAACCCGCTCTGGGCAGTGGCCAATGCACTGGGCCACGAGGAACGCAGCCAGAGGTGCCCACTGGTCATAGGATCCACAACGCGCTCGACAAGCACCGCTGCCACCGCCCCCTCCCCGCTTTCTCCCCGCATGTCCCCTCCTTTGGCTTTCAGTAACTTGCTTGAAGCTCCAATGGATCTTCAGTTTGTGTGTCTTCCCAGGACTTGACTGTGTGCAGGAGGGGCCCAGCTCCCCTCTAAAGCAGTTTTGTTGTAGCATGGGGCACAGGGCTCAGTCAGTAAGCTTCCCCAAGGTTCCCTGGGTTCTGCCTCCAAGAACCTTCATTTGCCAGGCAGCTTTCAGTCTTAATCATTCCCAAGTCTGTTTGTGAAAGGACTTCAGGTAGAATCGGGGGTCTAGACCTCTGTGTCTCCCATGAGGGGAATGTGATGTTCTAAGTTTTAGGCAAAGTAAGTGGTGAGTATGTTTCCCTATCCCAGAGCTACTCTGAGTGGTCCAGAATATCACTCTGCCCTTGACTGGGCAGAGATCCTTGTATGCAGTCCAGTGGGATCAGCTGAAACCCTGGAATGTCTGTCGGCTCTCCAGTGTGGTAGAGGCGCCAGTCAGCTTCCCAGGATAGTTCCTAGGACAGAGGGATCAGTCCAGTGGGATCAGCTGAAACCCTGGAATGTCTGTCGGCTCTCCAGTGTGGCAGAGGCGCCAGTCAGCTTCCCAGGACAGCTCCTAGCACAGAGGGATCAGTCCAGTGGGATCAGCTGAAACCCTGGAATGTCTGTCAGCTCTCCAGGGTGGTAGAGGCGCCAGTCAGCTTCCCAGGACAGCTCCTAGGACAGAGGGATCAGTCCAGTGGGATCAGCTGAAACCCTGGAATGTCTGTCGGCTCTCCAGTGTGGCAGAGGCGCCAGTCAGCTTCCCAGGACAGTTCCTAGGACAGAGGGATCAGTCCAGTGGGATCAGCTGAAACCCTGGAATGTCTGTCGGCTCTCCAGGGTGGCAGAGGCGCCAGTCAGCTTCCCAGGACAGCTCCTAGCACTTGTGGCAGAGGCGCCAGTCAGCTTCCCAGGACAGTTCCTAGGACAGAGGGATCAGTCCAGTGGGATCAGCTGAAACCCTGGAATGTCTGTCGGCTCTCCAGGGTGGCAGAGGCGCCAGTCAGCTTCCCAGGACAGCTCCTAGCACAGAGTCTCCCTGCGGCTGTTCAAACACAGGCTTGGCCTCTGCAGCTGTTTCCATTTGCAAAGGTCAAGATGCAGTGTGGCCGGCAGGGCTCCTGAGAGTAGTTGGCTGTATCACCTAGGACAGGGCTTTTTCCTTTTCCTGAGCTGAGGCTTCTGGGAGTGGCTAGTTCCTCTTAGGAGAAAATGGTTGTTTCGGTTTGGTGCTGTATGACCTACTGAATGCAGAACTCCTCACTGCTGCTTTTCCACCTCTTCTCCCCTCCCCCATCCCTGCAATGCCTCCTACCCAGCCTTTCCTTAGGCATCTTAAGTATGCATGACCCTACCTGCACCAAAGCCTTGGGTGAGTAGTTGCAAATGAAAACTCCTGTGCTCTGGGTTTAAAAAACAAGCAAACAAACAAGCAAAAACAACAACAGAACTGAAGCTCTTTCTCAACTGGCTCCAATACACTGGCTGCAGACTCCACAGAGGCCAACAGCCCTGCTGCCTTTCACAGCTAGATGCCACACGGGCTGCTGACCTCAGTTCCGGTGTTCTGGGCTGTCTCCTAAGGAAAAAGCCCCTCCCATAGGGTCTCTCATCACTCTTGGCTGACCAGCCCATGGCAGGCCCCCTCAGGACTTTGCCCTTCCTACTGGTCTCCAGGTATTTTCTGTCCTTCCTTGACATAAGTCTCCTTAGTGGGACCTCAGTTGGTAATTCCAGGTTTATGTTCCCCACTTTAGTTTTATTTCTATTCTGGCCCCGGGAGGAGGTGCAAGAAAGGTCTGCCTATTTGGCCACTGTCTTCTCTCCTCTCAAATCCCCTTGTTTTTAAAATGTGGTTGTTTTAAGAATTAAGGACAGAGAGCTCCCTTCTGCCATGTGAAGACAGAATTTTAAGATACAATGGTTGTATTAATTAACAGCAGAACCAAAACTACTGAACATCTGCTTTGTTTCCAGTTTTTTATCAAGAATAATGATTTTCCAAAAAATTGAATGTGGTTAAAAAAGAAATAATACTCATCACAGGTAACAGAAATAGTAGAAGAGCTCCGGTTATTTTAAATTAACTCAGGCCCAGACAAGTTAAAGGCGACTGAAGGAACTCACACACATGTCCTTGAGGACCCATGTTGGTAATCTTTGAAGAATCATGGTCATTGGGAAAGATGCCAAGAGACAGATTATTTTTAAAAAGGATATAGAACTCCTTGTGATTTCTTAATATCAATTCCTGGAAAAATTATTGAATTGGTGATTTAAGTAGTCTGTAAGCACCAGGGAAAGGAAGTAGTGATTACCATTAGTCAACTTAGATTCAATAAGACCAAGTCTTGCAAAATTATATTTCCTTGATAGAGTAAATGAACTTTTTCTTTTGGCCTGCATTTTATATAATTATTTAATTATCCACTAGTTTCTTAATTTAATCGTCAGTCTACTGGCAAATATCTGAGCATCTGTACACGTCAGTAAATTGCTCTTACATTGTAAGCTTAAAGTAATAGATACACTACAATACAAGGTAATTCCAGTTGAATAGCACTTAAAAACACCTCTATAATTAGTTACTATGCTAGATCTTATAGATTAAAAGATAAATAAAATACAGTCTCTATCTTTTAAATGACTGTAGCCTACTTTAGAGGAGACAGGCGGAGATTAGTTTTCCTTTCCATCCATGCAGTGCTGTGCAATAATTCCCAGGGACTTACTTTATCTACCCAAAGCTGATACCTCTTTCTTCATTGCCAAAAGACACTTGTTTTTCAAGTTGGAGATAAGGAGTTTGTATTTTTCCCTGAATTCTAGGGGGCTAAGCCAGTAAACACACTTCCTGTTGATAGTGATTGTTTTAGGAATGGGAAAGTGACCCATTTTGGCCAAAAGGGACTTAAAATAAAGAGTGCAGGTGGCTTCTGAGAAATATTATTTCTTAAAACATGACACTCTAAGAAGAATCCATTGTGTCTTTCTCCTGCTTTACTCCAGTTGTCTGAAGATGTGGTGTCTGTAACAGTAGTACTTATTTTGCGAACATGATGCCAACTAGGAATGCTAACGTCTCGGAACCTCTGAGCCAATACTGGCAACTCCATATCTTTTACATTAAAGACAAAAACTAACGAACAAAGAGCTCTACCTGTTAAGCCACACTTAGTCATGCATTCGGTTACTTGGAACCCAAAACTAACTAACTGATATTGTGATACACAAGATTTACTGTTTCCTATTTAGATTAGTATCCTAAATCATAAAAGCTTAATATGCAAATTGAATGAATGGTGTACTGACCACCAAGGGGCAGATGCTCAAGTCAGGAGCTGTCCCCAGCCCACAGGCCCCAGGCTGGTCACCCCACATACTGGCCCTGATCACCAGCCAGGCCTAGAGATCCTACCCGGGCCTCTGCTCTTCAATAAAATAAAATTTCAAAATGATGCTTTTAATTGTATCCCCCAGTGTTATATGCTTTCTGATTTCATTTTTCAATTACAATTTACATTCAATATTATTTTGTATTAGTTTCAGGTGCACAGCATAGTGGTTATACAATCCTATACTTAAAAAAATTTGCCCTCAATATTTCAGATACCCACCATGCCCCATATTGTTGACTGTACTCTTTATGCTATTATCTACTGTTAATGGATTTTGTGCACATCCTTTTTGGGTTGTGTTGATAAATTGAAAGGCAAGTAGTGTTTTGGGGCGCTTATACTAGCCACATATTTTCTTCGCATTAACCATACTTTGATATAACTCACTTTGAATTTGTTCAACTAATTTGCTATAATAATTTCAATCACTTGAAATTACTCAGGCTAAGGATATTCAAAATTTATATTTTGATTCAAAATTAGCTTTCATCCTAATTGTAGATACTCATCAATCTATTTCCCAGTGTTCAGTTATGAGAGTTAAAACTATGTAATACTGTTAAAAACTGAAAAACATTAGGTGTCAATGTTTTTACTCTGTGACAGTGTGTTATTGCAGAGAAATTATTATTTGCTACTGTTTAATCTTTAAACATCATTTTTATTATTTCACTAGGGGCCCAGTGCATGAATTCATGCACCTTGAAAAGAACTGAGGGCCGAGAGGCTGCAGTAGGCACAGGGGCGGTGGCCCCTCACACCGCAATCCCCGTCCCCTATCTGCCGACAGCCCTGCTCCCACCACTGCTGCTCCCACACACTGATGGTGCCAGTTTCACCCACACCCCCTGACAGTAGCGATTAGGGCCGGCTCCAGCAGTGGTGCGAGTGGAGCCAGCACTGTCAGTGGGTGTGAGCAGTGGCTGCTGCCCCGATTGCCCCTCAGGAGCAGTGGAAGGTAGAGAAGCCCTCGAGAGTGATCAGGGCCGGCATCTGCCTCCTGCACCCATTGATGGCAGTGAGTGATCAGGACTGGTGCCCGGTATGGGCAGCAGGTGCGAGCTGCTCCAGAGCTGGCTGTGGGTACAAGTAGGGTGACAGTGGTAGTGGGTGTGAGTGGGGCCAGCGCTAGCAACAAGTGTGAATGCTGGATGGGCCCTCGACATGAGGGAGCAAAGAATTTTCAGTAATCACCGGAGGCTCACCCCCAATGACAGCAACCGGCTCCCCACCTTGGTCTGGCATCCCTGCTCACCTGTACCACCATCCCACCAAGGCCAATGCCCACCATGTTCCACAATGCCCCTTGGTGGTCAGCACATGTCATAGCAACTGGTTGTTCCACCATTTGGTCTATTTGCATATTAGCCTTTTATTATATAGGATTTTCTTTTTTTCCAGTTTCCTTAGGTTATAGTATCTCTGTTACTGTTAACCATTTCTTTCACATTGCAAATAAAATGCCCTGTTTTTTGTTATTATTTTACTGTGGTGGTTTACTTTTTGGTTGTACCAAAGTTAAATATTAAATATAATCATGTACTGTTAAATACATACATACATACATACATACATATCTAGATGAAAAATTTAGGGAATGGTAAAACTAAGCCATAATTAATTACTATAAATCTCAATAAACGCTAGGAGTCTTATTACTTTAATGAAGAAACATTTATAAGAACAAATTATATGTTACTACATTATAATTATAAATATCATGAGGCTTTTGATATGTTTCCTGTAAGATCAGCAGGCAAAATGTCTTAATTACATACTAGCTATGATATTCAATCAATTTTTTACTTCCTCACTTATATATAATATAAAATTATGTCTTAATTATTCTGTCATTCTTAGAATAGTTGTTTTCATAACCTCTTTCCCTACAAATAACCTGCAAAGAAAGAAAATTCCTTGGTTCTCAACTACTTACAATAATTATAATGGTACAACCCTATATATTTATATTTCTGTCTTATATAAAATGAAGTATGTTTTATAAAACCTATAAAAATGTATAATATGATATAATTACCTGGCTTGTGGCAAACCATAGCTGGTTCCTACTCCAACTCGAGGCAAGCTATAGACAACTTTTTTTACTGTTGCTTGATCAGGGAAATTGAACATAACTGAGGCTGTGGAAAAAAGTAAATTCATGATTTAGAAAAGTACAGGAGAGCAAACCATCAACTTCAAAAATAATTTTCAAGTGCTTATCACCATTTTTTTCTAAAGGTAATGTATCTTCTTGGAAATCACCTTTCTGTATAACTTTATCTATGATAAATGTAGGATTAATATTTCCATACATATTAATTTCTTTTTAAAAATATATTTCATTGATTTTTTTTTTACAGAGAGGAAGGGAGAGGGATAGGAAGTCAAAAACATTGATGAGAGAGAAACATAGATCAGCTGCCTCTTACACACCTCCTATTGGGGATGTGTCCACAACCAAGGTACATGCCTTTGACCGGAATCGAACCTGGGACCTTTCAGTCCTCAGGCCGATGCTCTCTCTATCCACTGAGCCAAACCGGTTTTGGCTTAATTTCTTAATATTGTTATTTTAGTGAGGGGATAACAGAGAGAAATACAGCAGGGGGGAAAGCAGAGACAGAATTACACTATACAAATGAATGGCATTCAAATATGAGCATGTTTTCTTTCAGGAGACTTACTTCGGTTTGCCATAAATACTTCCAAAGCGGTGTTTTGTAGAAGATAACGTCTTGAGAATACAGCTCGTATCTCACTGAACATCCATTTTCCATGAAGGCCCTCAGTGTATACAAGCACCTAAAATAAATAGTTTAAATAGAAGTTTCCATCAATAAAATGTGTCTAAAACTTAGTCTGACAATATCTTAAGCAGTATTATATAAAAGTCAGTAATTAGAGATCATCTTCCTGAATTCATTATATGTCATTTAATTCTATATATTTGCAAAATTTTACCTTTCTTAATTTTCTTAATTGGCTCATTGGGAAACAAAGTAGCAAAAAAGTTGTATATTAAATATGACCCTGTGACTTAAAAGTGGAAATGTATTTAACTTTTTGATCTTGTATATAATTAGTTGGGCCAGGTGACCTGACATAACTGTTGGTTCTTTTGCAATATCTTCTCTCCTCTTCCTTTCTTGCTTAACGAAAGCCCAGTTATCCCTGAAGTGTCTATGCGGTCAACCTCAGGTGATGGATCATGATTGATCTAAACTGGAGGACAGGAAATATTTTTGGTAATAGGCCAAATAGTAAATATTTTCAGGCTTGATATTATAATTACTCAACTTTGCCACTGTACCATGAAAGCAGTCACAGACAATCTATACTAACAAAAGGGAAATATACTTATTAGACCAGACGTTTTCCAGACGTCCTTCTGGACAAAGCCATGGTGGTGGGGCTGAGGCAGAGGCAGTTAGGGGCGATCAGGCCAGCAGGGGAGAGGAGTTAGGGGGATCAGGCAGACAGGGGAGAGCAGTTAGGGGGATTAGGCTGGCAGGGGAGAGGAGTCAGGGGGATCAGGCCAGCAGGCAGGTGAGCAGTTAGGAGCCAGTAGTCCTGGATTGCAAGAAGGATGTCTGACTGCCTGTTTAGGCCCTATTCCACAGAGGTTGGACATCCCCCAAGGGGTCCCAGATTGGAGAGGGTGCAGGCCAGGCTGAGGAACCCCCACCCCTGTGTATGAATTTCATGCACCGGGCCTGTAGTCTATAATAATAAAAGCATAATGTGCTAATTCGACTGGACATCCTTCCAGACAACCTTCTGGATGAAACCAAGGCTGAGAGGGAAGCCCAGGTCCTGGTTCCAGAGGGAAGCCTGTGCCAGCAGCCGGGGGAAAAAAGGCCTACTCTTGCATGAATTTTGTGCATCAGGCCTCTAGTGTATCAATAAATGATCAGGGCTGTGCTTCATTGAAACTTAAAAAAAAAAAAACAAACTTTATTTACAGCAGGAATGGCCTGAACTGGCCTCAAAGCCAGAGAGTGATTATCCTATGGTCTCAGCCAATCATGACAAAGTCTCATTTCTTGCTTTCCTTAGTCCCCTTATAACTAGTGGTAAAGATATTTGACCCATAATTGGCTAATGAGAATAAAACTAAAGTCAGTTGGAGATGTTTCAAAGAAGCTGATAAAATGAGTCATATATAGCTGGTATACTCTTGTCCCCTTCTTGCTTTAAAGGAGATGTGATGGTGGAAACTGCAGCAGCATTGCATAATCATTAGAAGAAGGCCAAGGGAATCGGGTTGAGGCTTGGCCCCTAACGTTGAGCTACTGAAACAATCTCAGCAATGATCCAGATGTGTGGACATCTTGATACCTGATGCATGTAAACTCATATTTGGTTATGCCACAGCTAGTCAAATCTGCAACAAACACATTCCTTTCTGATACACCATTGTATGTTACAATACATTTGCATTGGTTTATTTTGTATAATCTATTAAATTTATATTTCTTTAGTGAAAATGGAAACTAGTCATTTAATTTTTTGTACATGATATACATTAAGCTTTGAAAACAAGTTATAGAGTTCCTTTATACATTTCCTTTCTCTAGGAATTGTGTGTGTGTGTGTGTGTGTGTGTGTGTGTGTGTGTGTGCACGTGCGCGCGCGCACGCACATACACAAAATATATCATCTATTGGTCTTTCATATTTTTTAAACTTCCATTTTAACTTCTTAGTTCAGTTTTTGTCTTTCCCTAGACACTGGAAGGTTTTGGAGGCAGTCAAACACTTAAATTCTGGAACATTTGGAGCCTATTAGACTCCGATTTAAATATTGGCTCTGCTTTCTTCTAGCTATACGACCTTGCAGAATTATTTAACTCCATCTGACTTTTGATATCTGAAGAAGTGATAAAAATATCTGTAACTGGTTAGTTTACGTAGAGACAATGAATGTAAAGTGAATGGCCTTAGCTACTATTTAAGTTCCATTCATAAGTTTATATGTCATTATTGTTGAATATAAAATGACAATTTTTTTCAGTTTCTAAATACAAAACTTTTTATACATTTCACAAAAGAATAATAGTGACCTGTCACAATTTATATTAATAAATTCTTAGTTGAGTGCAATGGTTTCCAGATTTGAATTTCATAGACCAGTATAATTTTTTTAAATGGAAAGAATACTAATATAAGATGTAGGAAAAATTTTAAGACATATAAAACAACCACAAAAACAAAAACTATCTTTCACTATGACCACTATTTCACTAAAAAAATAAAAATATTAAAACCACTTAAAAACACAGATAGTAAAATGATTATAATCTCAGAAAAAAGAAGAGATTTGTCCCATGAAAGCTGTGTTGGCACCCTTATACTGAAACCAGTCTGCCAGGAGGATAAAGACACACATACACACATACACTCATATTTTACTTATTTTCCTCTTTGAGAACTATGATATAATAAATATTTGATCAATTATTCCTTTCCATTAAGCACATTATCATTTATTTTACTCATAGGAGGCAGGTAGCTTATAAACACACAGAAGTTAGTTTGACTCCTTAACTACTCCATGTCTTACCAACAATGCCAGTTATCAATTTATTAGAGGCCCGGTGCACAAAATTCATGAATGAGGGGATTTCCCCTCAGCCCAGCTTGCACCCTCTCACAACCCTGGCAGCCATCTTGGTTGGGGTTTATTTGCATAATCTGCTCTTGATTGGCTGGTGGGGGTGACTGTGGGCATGGCAAAGATAAAGTCAAATTTGCATATTACTCTTTTACTAGATAGAACTAGGTGCCTGGTGCACGAAATTCATGCACTGGGTGTGGGTGATCCCTCAGCCCAACCTGCCCCCCCACACATACTGGGAGCCCTCAGGGGATGTCCTACTGACCACTCACCCCTGGCCAGAGCTTTAGGCCTTGGGCACCCAGCCATCACCCTGCAATGGTGGCTCTGCCCCAGCTTCTTTGGCTCTGCCCACCTGACCCTGGCCTTAGCCCCAGCCGCTGGCGACCACTCAGCAACCGCCCAGCCCTGGGGGCCCCGTGCTCGCCAGATGCCTCAGCCCTGTTACCCCAGCCCAGGCCTTAGCCTCAGTGGTGACCACCCAGCCCTGGGGGCACCCCACATTCGGCGGCCACGCCAGCCTCCCGCGTGCTGCAGTTCCGCTCCGCCTTGCGCGTGCCACTGCCCCGCTTCCACACGCTGAGGCCCTGCCCCCGCCTCATGTGTGCTGCAGCCCCAACCCCATGCACTGCAGCCCTGCCCCCCAACTTGCATGCTTGTCAGCCGCCTTGGCCCTGGCCGCTGGTGAATGCCTGGCCCCAGGCACCCCCCACCCCAGCTTGCTGGCAGCCCATTCAGGCCTTGGACCCGCCCTCTGCCTCACATGCTCAGCGACTGCCTCAGCCCCGCCCCTGCTCCCAATTGGTGTGTGGGCATGGCTTTTGGGTGTAGCGAAGGTATGGTCAATTTGCATATTACTCTTTTATTTGATAGGATGTGTGTGTGTGTGTGTATAAATTGTTCAGATCTAAAATTTTATTTGGTTCTTTTTTAAATTTTATTTTTCATTTACAGTTCACATTCAACACCCTATCCTATATAATCCTATATAATAAAACCCTAATATGCAAATTGACCAAACAGTGGAATGACTGACTGGTCACTATGAAATGACCACAGGGGGCAGATGCTCGATGTAGGAGGCCCCCCAGAGCTCAGTGTCTCCACGGGGGACAGCGCTCATCCAGAAGCCGGCCTCGAGGCTGGCGCGTGCAGAGGAGACGGCAGGAACCCGCGGCCGCATGAAGGAGCAGAGAGCCAAGCGGCAGGGAGCAGCAAGCAGACAGGCGTAAGGAGTGAGGGTCCCAGACTGTGAGTTTCGGGCACTGGGCCTCTAATGTGTATATCTTATTTTATTTCCCTTGCCCTCTATCACTATTTTCCTAGCTTCAGGTTGGGACCATCTTGGTCCTCAGGGGCTCTGCCGAGCAAGATAAAATGATACTGAGATTATCAGAGGAACTCAGTAAACCCTGGAGGCAAGGAGCGAGAATAAAATTTAAATTATTTTGCTAGCTAGTAAACAGTGCAGGGAAGCAAATGCCAAAAGATAGATCCAAATATCAGAAGTTATTTTAACAAGGGCAGCATCATTTGGATAAGCATATATTCTTTACCAAAAGACCATGGGAAGGACAATTATATTTATAAAACCTCTTATAACTTGATTTGAAAATGTGCTTAATTATTATTATTTTTTGTAAATACAAGGAATGTATTTCATTTTTTTTGCTGACATACTATAAGGCAAAACATTTTTTTGCTGACATACTATAAGGCAAAACAAAATACAAAATAACTTTATAAAACATCATTCACATATTTTATCGGATTTACAGCATTCTGTGCATGTTAGGGGTTACATAAGGAGATGAAAAAACACTATGCCAAATTTTTAGTATTAGTTTATATACACACAGTAAGAAACAAAACAAATAACTGTTAGGGTTTCCCTGAAATTATTGCAAAAATAGTGCAAACTACTTAACCTAGGAAGCTGTAAAACAAACTCGAAAGGACCCAGCTAAGCTCAGACACGACCGAGGGGCTCAGCATCTCAGCCTGGAGCTCTCTCCGCCGCTGTAGCCTTTGGCCATCACGACCACGCCCCACCCGTCTGGTTCAGGGTGCGAGCAGGGGGCGGAGGTGCAGAGCCTGGCTGTCCGGAGCGGCCGCCCCCCGCTGCCCGGGCCAGCCGCTCCTCCAGCCACGCTGCCCACTCAGCGGCGCCCGACCGGGCGAGGTCTGTGTTGACAACGTGGGATGCCGCGATGGTCAAGTCTGATGCGCTTGATTATTTTACCATCGTCCATGTTTTCATTAAGTTTTGAAATCATTAAAAGGAGCTGGTAAAGGACAATATTCTGAGCTGGTCACAATTGCCTGCCAGGAAACCCAGTGGAGCCTGGAGTCTTCTTTTTTTTTACAACAAGACCCCTCCTGCTTTCTCTTTTTCTTGTTTATTTTGATTTTGATTATAGAATGAAACTCTCCTAAAATATTTTTATTAATTTTTATAGCCCCTCCTGTGAGTTTGCCTTTCCTGGCATCCAATGAAGAGTTACAATGTAGTAACCTTCACTGACTCTTCTATTACATCATTTTATTTTCACTTTGTGCATGGCACTTACTTATTTTCTTTGTCTGTTTTTTAACTGTCGCATCCCTGTGACATGAAAGTTGCAAGAGAACAGGGTACTCATCTATCTTATTTACAGTTCAATGCACAGTGCATAAAATATTGCCTGGCACATGTGTGCTTCATATACATCTGTTGGTTGAATACATCATTAAGAGACATGGACAGAGATAATACATATAGGGAAGACGACAAGATACCACACAAAGTGTGTTTATATATTTCTCACTCCTTTGCTGAACTGGAGAACACTTCCAATTTGGCTTTCAAACTCCTCGTGTTTATACCCTCATGGGGGAGTCCATTTCAGACTTAATGAAGACCTAAAAAGCACTCTTAAGAGCAGAACTGGTTTCTCTTCTTTAGTGGTTTGTCATCCTTGAGAATCTCAGTGGGGCTATGCTCCATCCTGAAAGACCCTGTACTGCAGAAAATGATTCCTTCACTGTGGAGGGGCCAAGGAATGTTTATTAGGGTATGACATGGCATTTTGACTTCATAGATTCATGCCTCTCACATAAGAAAATGTATACAAAGGTGTGTCAAAAATATCAGTTGGCGCTCTTCTTGAACCATCAGCTTTATTTCTGGTAAGTGAAACGTTTTTTAGTGAAATTAAGAGACTGGGAAATAAAATGTAACAAATGATGAACTATTGAGATAAAACACTAACATTCAAGTAAGTTTTGTAATTGCCATGGGCGTTCTTGGACTCTACCCAAGTCTCCTCTCCTCTCCAGTGCTCATGGGCAATGAGAAAGCCTGGACGCTCCGAGGGAGGGTCACCTAGTGAGATTTCACTAACACTCTGGGGCAGCATGTGGAGCTTTTGAGACTGAGGTCAAAGTAACCAGTTAAGACACTACTTCAGGCAAGTGATGAGGAGTTTTATCACTTTCTACATAAATGTAAAGAATATCATTTTATAGTTGATCACTGAGTTTATGGCACATTTCTATAAAAATCTGGGCATCAAGCCAGGTCTGAAATTTGATCTGGTACTATAATGCTGTCTATATTGTATTTATAGCTTTACTGGTTACATAATGTTCTATAAGTTTCAGACCTTCTATAATAACTCCTTAAATTTTTCATTCTAGTCTAGGATGTTTTTCTAAATTATGGAAGTACTTTCACCTATACTTGAGGTTTTGTGATTTTGCTTTAAGTCTACCTTCCCATATCTTCTGGTTTGTGCCTGCATGCTTCTCCAAATTATTTACTATATCATGAAATCCAACAAATGTTAATTACCCATTCAGTTTCATGTTCTGAAAACTGAATAAAGGTAATTTTTATTATATTATATAGGTCATAAACAAGAATATTAAAAAGCATCTTGATTCCAAATATTATAAAACTTTGTGATTTTTTCTTAAATGGCACTGAATTGTTTTTAACTGTTTAGTATTCAAATAAAGTGAAGGAAGAAATAGTTCATACTGGTCTTTTTTTAAAATAATTTTATTGATTTTTCACAGAGAGGAAGGGAGAGGGATAGAAAGTCAGAAACATCGATGAGAGAGAAACATCAATCAGCTGTCTCCTGCACACCTCCCACTGGGATGTGCCCACAACCAAGGTACATGCCCTTGACCAGAATCGAACCTGGGACCCTCCAGTCTGCAGGCCGACGCTCTATCCACTGAGCCACACCGGTTTTGGCTCATACTAGTCTTATAGCCTGAGGTCTGCCTCTCTCCTATAGGATCTGAAGCACACAGGAAGCAATAGAAAACAAATACAACAGAGACCTCTTGTAAACCACCTGGCCTAAATGTGTGTGCTTAACACATGTTATTTGATGATATTGTTGAAGAAAAATAGGGTTGCTGTGCACTCATGTGTGTCAGACATGTACAAGTTGTCAGAAACATGTATATGGCTGTCAGTTACATCTTTTCTTCCTTTTAAAGCAGCTAATATTGTACAATGTGAAAAAATGCTTGTTGAGGCCCTGGCCAGGTGGTTCAGCTGGCTGGAGCATCATCTCACTACAGCAAGGTGCAGGTTTGGTCCCTGGTCAGGGCATATACGAGAATCAACCAATGAATGCAAAATAAGTGGAACAATAAATCAATATTTTTTGTTTCTTCCTCTCTCTCTTCTCTCTCTCTCCCTCTCTCTCTCTCTCTCTCTCTTCCCATTCTTCTCTTTCTCAAACAAAAACAACTAAATACTTATTTTTTTAGATACAGCTTTATTGAATTGAGAGACAGTTAGAAACATCAATGAGAAGTATTCATCACCGACCAGCTGCCTCCCCGAAGGGCCTGCAGGAGCTGCAGCCCGGAGCCCAGCACATCACCCTGACTGGGAGCCGGGTGGTGGCCTGCTGGGGCCTGGATCCACCACGCTCGACCACTGGCCCACAGACAAGCTTACGTACTTGTTCAGCGACAGCTTGGCGATCTTAAATCATCTAACATATATATTAAAACAAATATTACAAATACCTTTTCCTTTGAATATGAAAAATCTAAAGTTTGTTTTGTTATTTTTTTGTTAAGAATTGATGAAAATGCTTCCGAGGCTAGAAGAGAAATGCCCTGTTTAATGTTCATGAGGTCATCAAATCTAACATACAATTGAAGCTTCAACAATTTAATTAAAAGGTTTTTTAGTAAAATGTAAAGTTATTAGACTCTATTCCCTTTATAATTCTGTATAAATTATCAAAAATTTTGGATATAATAAATATATTTGAGCTAGGATAGTTAAAAAATAATTTCATGTTTATATTCATACATGATCTTCCATGCTCTTTTTCCAATCTGCCAGCTAAATTAAGAGGATTCTAAGTCCCAGAAGGAAAGCCAGACCACAAGGTAAAGAAGCTTGGGTTCTACAATGTCCATGTGGAAGGCCTTCTCTGACAGACACATTTTGTGGTACAGGGGTAAGAATATGGGGAGCAGCAAGGTGTATGGAACTCCCTCCTTCTAGTTCCCACCATATCTTGGTGATGCTATTTCCTCACCAAAGGCGAAGAGGAGTGTAAGATAATCAAAATCATTTGAAGGTTGTGGAAAACTGAAATGACAACACAATGCACTAGCCTCCTCTGAATTGGCAATGCAATAACTTTCCAAGTAAGGTCTGCACAATTTAAGTCAGTTTCCAGACACTCAACTTCTTAAACTCTATCTGCTTGAGCATGAGCCTGTGAGGGAAGCGCATTTTCTATTTCCAATCCCCCTTTTCACACTGGCTTGATCCAGTTTTGTTTTGTTTTATTTTTGTTTTTTGTTTTTTAGAAAAATAGGAGGAGGAGGTGCTGATGTATTGCCTGGGGTATAAGATCTGCTGAGGGGGTAGAACATATTTTTTACAAAAAAGAAATAATTCAAAATACTGATGGAGGTGTTAAAAGGTGAAGAGGTATAGGGGGAAACTTACACTAAAGAAAAAAACTGAAGAAGATACAAATAAATGGAATCATATAAGTGTTCATGGTTTAGGAAGAATTAACACCCATTAAAAAGTCCATACGATCCAAAGCAATCCACAGATTCAACTCAATTCCTATCAAGATACCAATGGCAAATTTCACAGAACTAGAACAAATATTCCAAAATGTATATAGAACCACAAAAGACAGTGAATAGCAACAGCAATCTTGAGAAAGAAGAGAAAAGTTGGAGGAAACATACTTCCTGATATCAAATTACTATGGCAAGGCCATAATAATTAAAACAGCATGGTACTGGCATGAAATCATATACGTAGATCACTGGAACAGAATAGAGAGCTTAGAAAGAAACCCACATCTTTATAGTAAATTAATATTTGGTAGAAAAAAACAAAAACTTTTTAAGTGTATATCCTCCATGATTGAATTTTTTAAAAATCCTTGTGCAAGTTAGATGTTACTTTTAAGAGTTGAAGTTGGATCTAATTTGGTTTCAGGTGAAAGATAATTACAATTATTTTTTATAATAGATCATTATGTTATTTTAAGCATGCAACTTAGAAATGGTACCAAACATTATAACACTGCTATAATAAAACTTCAATATTCTTCTATTTATTTATGTGAACAATATTTTTTTATCTCATCTACAAAAAAAAAAAAGGAAAATTGGGAGAAGCTCTAATTTTGTCCTAATAATAAATAATATTCATATGTGAATATATTAACCATTCATTTTGTTAAGAGATAAATTTTCAATAGCATTTTATTTTTATGTTTAATAACTATTTTTTAAAGTTCACAACATAATTATGAAGTGGTACGATTGTAAGCTAATAATATTTGTAATAATAATTGGTTTCAGATTTAAATTTTTAAAACTTTTAGTGTTTATATATTTTTTGTCTATTGGTATAATATGGTGATCAATATAATACTTTCAAGCATGAAATATCTTATATTAGAAACATTTGGGGGAGAAAATAAAATGGAAATAAGTTGATAGAGAAAAAGAAATTTTTACATTATAAAATGTCCATTCAAAAATATATATTATTTGTGTATTTTAAAATAGGTGATGATAGTTTCCCTTTCTGATAGTTCATTATTGGTATCTCAAAGTGCAATTGATTTCTGGATATTTATTTTGTATCCTGCTACTTTACGGAATTCATTTATCAAAAAAATTCCATTAACAGTTGCTTTTAAAAAGAATAAAATACCTAAAATAAATTTAACTATGTATATAAAAAAAACCTATATTCAGAAAATTGTAAGACACTGAAGAAACTGAAGAAGATACTAATAAGTGTAAGCACATAGCATGTTTATGGGTAGGAAGAATTAACATCATTAAAATGTCCATACAACCCAAAGCAATCTACAGATTCACTCAATTTCTATCAAGATATCAATGGCATATTTCACAGAACTAGAACAAATATTCAAAAAATGTATATGGTAACGCAAAAGACCCTGAATAGCAAAAGAAATCTTGAGAAAGAGTAACAAAGTTGAGGGAACAGGCTACCATAGTAATCAAAACAGCATGGTACAGACATAAAACCAGACATAGAGATCGCTGGAACAGAACAAAGCCCAGAAAGAAACCCACATCTTTATAGTCAATTAATATTTGACAAAGGAGGCAAAAAACATACAATGGGCTAAAGACAGTCTAAGTCTATTCAATAAATTACGTTGGGAATATTGAAAAGATACATTATAAAAATGAAATTAGACTAGCAACTTATACCAAACACAAAAGAATAGACTCAAAATTGATTAAAGACTTAAATGTTAGACTCTAATCCATAAAAATCCTGGGGGAAAAAACACACCTCTGACATTTCTCATAGTAATACTTTTCTGATATATCCCCTTGGGCAAAGGAAACAAACAAAGAAAACCCACAAATAAATGGGACAACATGAAACTAAAAAGATTTTACACTACAAAGGAAAAGATCAACAAAATGAAAAGACAACCCACTGAATGGGAGAACGTATTTGCCAATGATATATCTGACAAGAGGTTAATACCCCAAATTACAAACAACTCATACAAGTTAACACCAAAAACCCTAACAATCCAGTCATGTATGAAATGTACATATACTACTTATGGTATAGAGGAGATATTTAGTCACAAGGTGCATTTTATATTTAGCTTTGAATTTCTAATCACCTTGAACACTTTTCAGCTCTCACATGTGCCACGATCTGTCATGGTGTCATGCTCTTGCACATGGTGTTTCTTCCACCTGGCAGATCCCTCCCTCTTTTGTTCTTCTGATGAACTATTATTAATGACTAAGTTAGAAGAGCCTGCTATTCCTGTATCTACCTACAGCACTTACAAGACATCATAAATGATGGTTTATTCGTGGCATCTCTTGCTAACCTATAAACTCACTGAGGGCAAAAATTCTTAATATATCTCGGCATTTGTCATACTTAGCAGAGAGCTCAGCACATACCATAATATAACAGTAGTAACTCATTAAGATAGCTTTTATAATAAATGAATGGTACTATATAAATAGTAGTAATTCATTAAGATAGCTTTTATAATAAATGAATGGTACTATATAAATAGTAGTAATTCATTAAGATAGCTTTTATAATAAATGAATGGTACTATATAAATAGTAGTAATTCATTAAGATAGCTTTTATAATAAATGAATGGTACTATATAAAATTTAAAAGTTTCTGCACAGCAAAAGAAACCAACAACTGAACAAAAAGGCAACCAACCTAATGATAGATAATATTTGCAAACAAAAGCACTGACAAGGGGTTAATTAATATCCAAAATACATAAGGAACTTATACAACTCAACACAAAACAAATAATCCAATTTAAAATTTTCTAGTTTTAGAGTTCAGATAGGTTTGTCTGTCTTTGGATATATAAATAGTTGGTTGCTAAATTTGATAAGATTTCTCCTACTGGCTGTTCCTAAATTCATAGGATATGTTGTGATGGATTAGAATTTGTGAGTTAATTGTTATATGTGTAATTATTATATTTTGGATATTCCTAATTTGATAATTAAAAACAATTCCATTTAAGGTATCTGTTTGCAGGACAGAAAATGAGAAAATGTAATTGTGTAATACTCTAAAATGTAAAAAATACAAGCTGTAAATAAAATCAACTAAATAAAAAATGGGCAGAGAATATGAACAAACATCTCTCTCAAGAACACATACAAATAACCAGCAAGTATATGAAAAGATGTTCAACCCCACTAGCTATTAGAGAAATGAGAATCAAAACTCCAGTGTGATACACTTCATACCTATTAGAATGGCTATTATTAACAAGACTGGTAATAACAAGTGTTGGCAAAGTTGGGAGAAAAAGGAACCATCATTCATTGCCAGTGGGACTGGAACAGACACTGTGGAAAACAGTCTGGCAGTTCCTCAAAACACTAAGAAAAGAGCTACCATATGACCCAGCAATCCCTTTTATGGGTATCAACACAAAGAACTCAAAAACATTTATTTGCAAAGATATATGTACCCCATGTCCATTACAACATTATTCATGGTAGCCAAGACATGAAGACAATTAAAGTGTCCGTTGATAAAGGATTGGGTAAAAAGATGTGGTACATATATGCAATGGAATACTACTCAGCCGTAAGAAAAGACAAAATACTGCCATTAGTGACAACATAGATGGACCTTGAGAATATTGCACTAAATGAAATAAGTCAGTCAGAAAAAGCTAAGAACCATATGATTTCACTCATATGTGGAATATAAACTGAAACTCATACACAGATAACGCAGGATGCTCACCAGAGAGAAGGGGGTGGGAAGGATAAAGGAGGCCAAATATATGGTGACAGATGATGATGTGACTTTGGGTGGTAATACACAATGCAATATACAGAGTATGTATCATAAACACACACATTTGACATATTAATGTCACCACAATAAATTTTAAAGAAATGAATGCCTTTGTTGATCTATAGTTATTCATACACATGTGAAGCAAAATTATTAATTTACTAGAGGACCGATGCACAAAATTCATGCAAGAGTAGGCCTTGCTGCCCCGGGCTGCCGGCACTGGCTTCCCTCTGGCACCCAGGACCTGGGCTTCCCTCTCAGCCCCTGCTTCTTGGGGAAGGACGCCCCGTCTAATTAGCATATTATGTTGGCATTATTATAGATATGATATATATTAATTAAAAGCAGTCATATAAAGATAGTTCAGAGTTGATTCTTAGTTCATTATGTTCTGAACAGGACATGTAAGGTGCCTCCTCTAAAAAGTGTCTTTTTATCATGTTGGTTATTTATGAATCCAGATCTCTGGCATGGTCACTTAAACCAGGATGGACACTTAATATAAAGTAGTTATCTCTAAGTAGGCTAGCCACAACTAGTGAGAAGCCTGTCCATCAAAGCCATGCTATCACAAATGTTGGCAGGCTGACCCCATTAGATAATCTCTCTTTATAATTTGAATGTCAGATATTTGGAGACAACTCTAACAAGAGGGTGGGAAGAAGCCAACAGACAGAGAATGCAGTCACCAGAAATCCTAAGGCAGAAGGAATTCTGAGGAAGCAGAAGCCACGGAATAAAAGAGATGGGTCTAGTGGTAGATGTAACTATTTCCTTCTCCAGACACATGTGGCATCACTTTGCTCTCTGAGTCCTGGCCCCTAGTCTTCTTTCAGTCTCTTGTGCACACCATGAGAGAAGTTCTCTTCACAATCTTAGCACAAATGTAGTTTTGCAAACTTGTTATAGATTTTATTAATGAAACTTCCCCACTCTTATATCCATTTTTATATGTCTATTGCTTTGCACAGTGCCTGTTACATTATAGAAATTCAATAAATAAGTTGTTGAATGATTTAATTAAAGGTGTAGTCTGTAGTAGAAATTATATAAACAAAGAGACAGCATAATTGGCACTATATAATGTTAATAGAGATCTATGTTTGAAGGGACATTTTAAAAAGTTCAGACAAAAATTATACTTTTTCAGAAGGCTAGACGAGAATTTCCTATTTGTCCTTTACTATGCTTTCCTATTATAAACTTTGTAGTAGACACTACTGTCTACCCATTCCGAATCTACTCCTGCTCCCCCGCCCACACCTTGCTGAACAGAACTTCTCTCCCAGGCACTTCTGAATCAGGAAACACTGATCCCATGGCCAGAGCCAGGGACATATCAGGTGTAGAAAAGCATCCCTAATCGTAAGAGCAGTGGAAGAGCTGCTTTCTCCTTCCTGGACATTCCTAAGCTTATGGGGATTAGGGGGAGTGTTGAAGCCACATTGCTATCAGTGTGAGAATGAGGAAAAATCAAGGATGACAGTGGAGCCATGGCCTGTGTTGCACAGTGGTTAGAATGAAAGCCCTGAAGGGCTGAGGGTTTGATTCTGGGTCAAGGGCACATACCTGGGTTGCAAGTATAATACCACCCTGGTCCAGGCTCATGCAGGAGGCAACCAGTCAATGGGACTTTCTCACATGGATGTTTCTCTCTGTGTTCCTCTCCCTTCCTCCCTCCGCTCTCTCTACCAATCAATGAAAAAAAATATCCTTGGGTGAGAATTAAAATAAACAGACAAATAAATAAATAAATAAATAAATAACAGAATGGAAATGGGGCATGAACCTGGGTTCCTGAAAACATTCAGGAGCAAGTGAATCATTCAATCCTGAAGACTAATATAATTCAGGACTTACTATTTTATGATATACAAGTATACATACATACACACATACATACAAAGCCATTTGAGATAGAGTATGTATTGTCTGCAGCTGAAAAGATTTCTGAAAAATACACAATACAATATACAGATGATCCTATATAATAAAAGCATAGCATGCAAATTGTCACCTCAATCTCCTGGTTGTCCAGGGGTGGGGTCAGCCAGGGGAAGGGAAAAAGCACCAAGCCAACAGGTGGCAGCCGCCAGGGACCCTCCAAGTGCATGAATTTCATGCACCGGGCCTCTAGTGTGTTATAAAACTCTATACCTGAAATCTATATAATTTTATTAACCAATGTCACCCTAATAAATACAATGAAACCAGAAACAATAAACAATCATTAAAAACACTCTTATTATCTGCTGGACCTTCATGTCTTTCCTATTTGAAGAAAAAAGAGCCGAATACTCACACAGATAATGTAGTATCTGCAAAAGTTTCTGTAAACCCAAACTGTGGTAAAATACAGTCTATTAAAGTTTTTTTTTTAACATTCAGACATTAAACATTTCCATACTTTGGATAAGTTCTAGAATAGCTTTTCTTCCTTGTCTTCCTGATAAAATTCTATTTATTAAAACCTTACTGCTCAAAAAAAAGCATTTCCTCATAAGATACTGCTTATCAAGTATCTGGCATGCAGGTAATAGGCTCATCGAAGACAATGTGAATGTGAATGATTTTTCATGTTTTAAAGACGTATTTTTCAGTTGTAATTAGCAATTGAAAGCTATTTTCATACAATATGAGTTCAGAGTTTTTAAAGTGTATTTTCACTTGAAAACTTGAGTACCCCAGGGCACTCACAGGTGCAGCCTCGGGGTTCATGAGTATTTTGTTGCTCCTCCTCTTAAAGCTAGGTCTCCTCTAGAGTCACTGTCTCCCAAAGAGCAGCTCTAGTATGAAACTCAAAAGTACTTCATGCAGGATTTCAACAAGTCCTCAGATTGAGTCTTATATTAATGTACATTTGCCCACCACAGTATGAATGCTACCTTGGCACATTTCCTCATCCTACCAGTATTTACTGAGCAGTGTCCTCTATTAACACTTAGTTTTATGGACTCTGATAATGTTTACATATCTGTAAGCCATGCTGGAGTAGAAAGAACTTTGACTTTAGAGGATGACAGACAGCCTAAAGTCTGAATCAACCACTTCCGAGCTGTGTTACTTGGGGGATATTCCATAGCATAACACAGATACAGTTTCCACTTACATGAATTGAGAATGATCATATCCACTTTGCAGAGTTTTTGTATGAAGTAAAATAACATAGAGTGTCTAGTGGAGAGGCTGGCTTGGCACGAAGGCATTGCTACATAAATGTGTTGAATAAATGAACTCACAATCCTTTCTTTTCCCACCAGGACCTTAGGGAAACTCTTACTTAGGAGTGTTAAGGGCAGTCTCTGCTCTGGTCTCAGCCCAGATTGTTTTCCAATGACCATTGTTGATCCCAAACTCTGCTTTGGGATCTCACATAGGTTTAACTAAATCTGGGTATTTTCCAGAATCTATTCTTATATACAACTTACTATATGGCTTTGAGAGTTCTGTCTGCTATGTTTGAAGTTTAATTTTAAAAAATTCTTGCCCTGGCTGGTTGGGCTCAGTGGCTAGAGCATTGGCCTGTGGACTGAAGGGTTCCAGGTTCGATTCTGATCAAAAGCACATGCCTGGATTACAGGTTCAATACCCAGTGGGGTGTGCAAGGGAGGCAGCCAGTCAATGATTCTCTCTCTCTTCTCTCTTCTCTCTCTTTCCCTTTCTCCCTCTCTCCTCCCCTTCCTCCTTTCTTCCTTCTCCCTTCCTCTCTGAAATCAATAAAAACATATTAAAAATAAAATCTCACTGCTTCAGTTAGAGACAATTCATATTCTGAAGTTCCTACAGTATTTTTACTTCTACTCTCATTTTACTATATTAGAGGATAATTAACACATCTTCAAGAAATGCAAGTGAGTTTAAATGTAAACAGTTCCGTAAGTGCTCTTTGCTTGTACATGAATGTCTTTCATAAATTTCTGTAATTGGGAGCGGGTAGTAAAACTTTTGTTGGCAATGAAAATAGTATTTTCAGTGTTAGGTATACCCTAAAAATTTCTTTTGTAATACTGTAATGACCTGAAACTATTTTTGCTTCTTTTATTTACTTTATATTCATTGATTATAAAGCTATTTGCAACAAAATACTACTTTGCTGAAAACTTACCATGTATATGCTGCATTTCAGCCTCATGAGCATGGACTCTGTCCCTAGGTAAAGGCTGTTAACATCACATATCATATGTTCATCAAACAAGAGTACAGTTAGACACAGCTGATGCGTGAACTTTCAGTTCCAGCTGTGGCTGAAGCCTCTGGGCAGCTGGCTCCATGGATCTGTCTCTCGACCAATGGTGTGAGCTGGGCCCTCTCTGGAGAAGAAACCTGGGTCCCCCGAGATATGTGATCAGTACCAGGACCCCGCCAGCGGGTGAGGGGACCCCAAGGCAGGTACTGGCCATGGAGGCCACGGGGGCATAGACTACAAAGGAGACAGAACTGAACCTCACATCACCCTGCTTGGCCCCGGAGGATGGCTGGTTAGCCAGAGACGGGTAAGATTCCTCAGGGAAGGAACAACCTAAGACAGGCACAGTCGCAGAGGGGCCAACAGGAGAGAACTAAAAGATCAACAGAGGTGGGGCACAGACCCTCATCCACAAACTTTGCAGGGGCTTGAATTCTCACCCCTCCTGAGGAAGGTCTCCTACCCCCACGGCTGCTTCGCCTCCCACGCACAACTCACACCGGGACCCAGGTGGGAGACAGAGACTCGACCAGCAATAGCTGCCCTATATCTAAATTTAATTTATTACCAGGAATGCTCAGGACCTACTCAAAAATGCAAATATTCCTTTCCACCAGTATTTATTGGGTAAACTAAGATTTCTGCTTGAGTATTAAAATTGACGGGTGAGGAACTGACGGGTCTGTTCCAGCCACGAGGACGGTCCAGAGAGGGGGGACACTGACGACACCTTGCCATGCTAGCAGTCGGCAGCTGTACATGGCTGTAGGCGGCCCAGGACCATACCAGAGAGGATGGATCTTGCATTGCCACGATGTGTCCACCATCTGGATACCATTGCTGACATGTACACATAAAGAATTATTTGACACTGAAACTGGGACTCAGAACAGTTGGACTCAAACATTTTTTGCTCTTATACATTTGTTTCTAGTATGCAGAGGCAAGATATTTTTGAAGAAAAGAAACAGGGGGAAGTGATTGATATAGAGGCAGGGTGGCCTTGAACAGGCTGTCAAGCTACAGGGGGAAGGCTGGAGTGGATGGGAGGCAGATGCTGGGGAAGATCTTGTATGCATACATATGAGCATAACCAATGAATGAAAGACACTGGGGCGGGGAGGGGGGCAGGTGGGGACATGTGCTGGCGGGTAAGGGAGGCTGGGGGGAGGATATTGGGGGGGAAGGAAAACATATGTACTACTATTAAATATAAGTTATATTGTAAATAAAAAATAAATTAATTAATTAATTTTTTAAAAAAGTTCAGTTAGCACCTACTAGTTTCCAGGGACTGTGCCTAGTGATGGAAATACATTGGTGATAAAGACAAAGATGTCCCCTCCTTTAATAGAGCTCACACTTCCTATCCATGCCTTTATTCTTGGTTAATATAATTATTATACTCCACTGGATTGTTGAAAAAATTGTAACAGGTTACGGTATTTAACAAGTATCCTATCAATAAAAGAGTAATATTCAAATTGACACTATCAAGCCACGCCTACAGCCACCTCCATCAGCCAATCAGGAGCAAATTACACAAATAAAACCCAGCCAAGATGGCTGCAGCCACTGAGAGCAGGAGGGAGGCTTGGGTTTCCCTAGCAATGGAGCCTAGGCCTCCAATCAATGCTATAAAGTTTCAATTATAGAAAATAAATAAATCCCAACAGAAATGGCGGCAGCCACAGAGCTGAAGAGAGCAGAGGCTAGGGTTGCCCGGGTGATGGAGGAAGCCAAGCTTTCCACACACCCTGGCAGTTGGCCATTCCACCAACAGAAATGGTTGTTGGGGGCAATCAAGCCTTCAGGGCAAACCAGCTGGCCCCCACCCATGCACCAGGCCTTATCCTATCTAATAAAGGACTAATACACAGATGGACCATCACTCCAACACACAAGAAGCCTGCCCCATGTGGTCAAAGGTCCTGCCCCCATGTGGACACAAGATGGCCACCATCAGATGGCCAATAGGGGAGGACAGTTGGGGCGATAAAGCCTGCAGGAGAGGACAGTTAGGGGTGAACAGGCCAGAAGAGAAGGGAAATTGGGGCAAACAGGATGGCAGGGAAGCAGTTAGACATCAATTAGGCTGGCAGGGTAGTGGTTAGGGGTGATCAGGCTGGCAGGCAGAAGCGGTTAGGGGCAATCCGGGAGGCAGGAAGGAGAGCAGTTCGGAGCCAGCAGTCCTGGATTGTGAGAAGGATGTCCGGGCAGTCAGACATCCCTCAAGGGGTCCCATATTGGAGTGTGTGCAGGCTGGGCTAAGGGATACTCCCCGCCCCCCGTGCACAAATTTTGTGCAATAGGCCTCTAGTCCTATCTAGTAAAAGAGTAATATGCAAATTAACCAACACTCCGCTACACACACAAGCCATGCCCACCAATCATGCCCACCAGCCAATCAGGAGCGAGTATGCAAATTAGCCTGAACCAAGATGGCTACAGCCACAGAGCAAGCAGGAGGGAGGCTTGCGTTTCCCTAGAGATGAAGGAAGTCAAGCTTTCCATACACCCTGGCAGGCCCAGGCCTCCACTCAAGGCTACAAAGTTTCAATTATAGAAGGTAAATAAATCCCAACAGAACTGGCTGCTGCCATGGAGCAAGCAGGAGGCTTGGCTTCATTCCAGGCTACAAAGTTTCAATTGTAGAACATAAATAAATCCCAGATACCAGGACCTCCAATTGGGTCACTGGGGAATGTGGCCAGCCTGCAAAGCACCACAGGCTGCTTGACCAGGCTTCCCCAAGTCCCAAGGGAACCCCCACCCTGATCTGGGACACCCTTCAGGGCAAGTCAGCTGGCTCTCCCCATGCACCAGGCCTCTATCCTATCTAATAAAAGAGTGATTTGCAGATTGACCATCACTCCAACACACAAGATGGCTGCCCCCTTGTGGTCAAAGATCCTGCCCCCATGTGGACACAAGATGACCACCTCAAGATGGCCAGTAGGGGAGGGCAGTTGGGAGGAACCAGGCCTGCAAGGAAGGGCAGTTGGGGGTGATCAGGCCTGCAGTGAAGGGCAGTTGTGGGGGGAGACCCAGGCCTGCAAGGGAGAGCAGTTGGGGGGGACTAGGCTCCAGGGGAAGGGAGTAGGGGCAAACAACCTGGCAGGGGAGCAGTTAGGCATCAATCAGGCTGGCAGGGGAGTGGTTAGGGGGTGATCAGGCTGGCAGGCAGAAGCAGTTAGGGACAATCAGAAAGGTGGGCAGGCTAGCAGTTAGGAGCCAGCAGTCCTGGATTGTGAGAGGGATGTCTGACTGCCTGGTGGGATTTGGCCTAAACGGGCAGTTGGACATCCCTTGAGGGGTCCCAGATTGGAGAGGGTGCAGGCTGGGCTGAGGGACACCTCTGCCCCCATGCACGGGTTTCATGCACCGAGCCTCTAGTCTCTGCTATAAGTACCACAGGTCACCTTTCTATTGAAAGAGGTGCCCAGACAAGTTCACCAGAGACAGGGTGGTTGATTTTAAACTTAGCTCACAGTGAACGATAAATCTAATGGTGACAGTAAGGCCACTGAGACCATTAACTTGAGAGAAATTATAAGATTAAATCTCCTTTTAGAAAGATCACTGTAAGTAGGATAGCCACAACTCTGGAAGCAGTGAGAAGTATTTGGGAGGATGTTAAATTGAAAATCTGCATTATGCCCATAGAAGTGAATAAATTCTAAGACAGTTGATGTAGGAAGAAGAAACACAGTAAACATATTTATGAGGTAGAATTAATAGTACTTGCATGGTTTTATTTTGTGCTGAAGTAAAGAAATAAAAGGAATTAAAGCTGTTGCAAGAGATTCTGGATCCAGTTCACCAGTGTGGGTTTGGGATTACTTGTGGACAGTGAATATTGTAAAAAAAAACAAGGTTCAGTCTAGTCTTCAGATATGGCAATCATTCTGCTTAGTGTCACACATCCTATCTAATAAAAGAGTAATATGCAAATTTGACCATATCTTTGCTACGCTACCAGCCAATCAGGAGGGGGGGTGGGCCAAGGCACACATGAGGCGAGGGGCGGTGTGAGGGGTGGGCCCGCCGCGTGCCCGCAGGCCAAGGCAGCCGTTGAGCCAGCAGGGGTCCCGGTGGCCACCCCGGGCCTGGCCACACCACATGAAAGCTATTTTTATTATTAGCATCTTAAATTAATGTGATACATTTATTATATTGATGAGCCTTTATCGACACATTATTAACAAAAGTAAAATCTGCAGTTTACATTAGGGTTCATTCTTTGTGTTGAACATCCTATGGTCTTGACAAATGTACCATTAATGTAGTATCAGACAGAACAGTTTCATTGCCCTAAAGATCACCTGTGGCCCACCTAGTCATCCCTCCCTGCTCTGAACCCCTGGCAGCCAGGGGGTGATCAGGCTGGCAGGCAGAAGGGGTTAGGGGCAATCAGGAAGGCAGGCAGGCAAGTAGTTGAGAGCCAGCAGTCCTGGATTGTGAGAAGGATTCCAACTGCCCATTTAGGCCCAATCCTACTGGAATCGGGCCTAAATGGGCAATAAGACATCCCTGAGGGGTCCCAGATTGGAGACTGGTATAGGCTGGGCTCAGGGACACCCCCCCCCCCATGCATGAATTTCTTGCACCGGGCCTCTAGTCCTATCTAATAAAAGAGAAACATGCAAATTACCATACCTTTGCTAGCTACCAGTGGATCTAGAGCGAGGGGGGGGGGGGCGGGGTGGCACGGTGGGAGGGCGGGGCGCACGCCTGCGCTGGAGGTCAACCTCCCAGGGCCCGAGCCTCAAACAGAGGCAGCAGGGCAATCACGCCTGCTGGGGGTCAACTGCCCAGGGCCCCATCCTCAGAGCAGAGTGATCAAGTGCACTGGGGTCCCCTGCCCTACACCTGAGCCTCGGATCCTTGGCCAGAGGCTTGGGACGTTGGCCTGGGTGGAGCAGGACAATTGCAGCTAACTGGGAGTCCCCCCGCCAGGGCCAGAGGCTTTAGGCCTTGGCAGGGGTGGAGCCGGAGGTCAGAGGAGATAGGTGTGAACTGTAGAGGAAACACCTCTTCTGACTGCTCATTGGCTAAGCTCCCTGTACGCCATTGGTAATATTCTTAGTAACTTGGGTATAAGAATCCAAAAAAGTAATCTAGGGTTCTTCCACCACACTCCTGGAGAGAAAAAAACAAAGGTCTGCTGCTGGAGGGCTAAGAAATATCATATCCTTTCCCTAGGCAGTTTGGCTCAGTGGATAATGCCTAGGTTTGCCAACTGCAGGGTCCGGGATAGATTCTGACCAAGGGCATGTACCTGGGTTGCAGGCTCCTCCCTGGCTGGGGCCCAGGTCAGGGCTCATGCCGGAGGTAACCAGTCTCTCTGTCTTTCCCTTTCTCTTCCACACTCTCTAAAAATCAATGGAAACATATCCTCAGATGAGAATGAAAAAAAGAAAAATAAAGAAATGTCATATCCTATGAAAGACACATCTTGAAAATGCCTAAAGAAAGTTGTCATTTTTGCATGGTGAAGGGACCGGAGTCTGGGTTGATGAAAACACCTTGGTGGCTGCGGTGACTGGCAGTGACTGTAGAAGTGGGGTGATGGGGCTGGTTGCCTTTCCCTGATCAGCCCAGTCGCCTCCCACAACGGGAGGCCAGACTGTGGCTTAGTCCTGCTCCCTGTGGGGAACGGGCTTAAGCCATCTGTAGGACATCCCCTGAGGGCTCCCTGTATGTGAGAGGGGGCAGGCTGGGCTGAGGGGACCCCTCTCCTCCCCCCTCAGTGCATGAATTCCATGCACTGGGCCCCTAGTATAAACATAAACTTGTGCAAGAAAGTTGGGTTAACAACAATAGACAATCTTGACTACTTTAAAGGAGTGATAACCAGTGAATAAAATGTAAGTAAATAAAAATATCTAATTTGTTATTAATGTTTTGTTCTCCACTAATAATACTGTATAAATAAACTTAATATTATTTCTCCAGATATAAAGGTTACTTATAAGTCTCAGTTTTAGCTCCATGTTAATAATGTTTGGCACACAAATAGTGTATATGCCTCCAATATTCAGGTTTTAAGTAAATAAATAAAATGTACACTAGAAACATCCCCATGGCAAATTAACTTATAATGAAGGTGACCCTTGTGGCATAGTATTCTTTTTTTTTTTAATGTGTCTTTTATTTTTAGAGAGAGAGGAAGGAAGAGGGATAGAGAGAGAGAAGCACTGATGAGAGAGAAACATCATCAATTGGCTGCCTCATGCATGCGCCCTACTGGGGATCAAGCCTGCAACCCAGGCATGTATCTTGACCGGAAATTGAACCAATGGCCTCTGGGTTCGTGGGTCGATGCTCAACCACTGAACCACACTGGCCAGGTGTTATAGTATTCTATATAGTAAATATATTATGAAGTGTTAATATATTCAGCTAATTATATTTTGAATAATGTCTTGCAGTTAATTTATTTTTAATACCAGAAATACCAGATTCTTACTGGGTAGGTAAATTAATTTAAAAAATATTATCTTCATAATTAATGACACTAAAATTTGGGAGAGCATTCCACAGAAGAATAACAAATTAATCTAGATGGGGAGGAGGTAGAAAAGGGTTATACATATGCACTGTAATTTTCATTATACATAGTATAAGTCATATGATATTTATTTCACAAAAATATATAGATGAGACAAACTGTACTGTTGTCCATAATATCCTCCTGTAGACATTATAATACAGGAAAATTTTGCTGTAAAAAAAGTCAAACAGATAAATCATAGAAAACATACTGCCAATGGTTCTTTCTTGATGGAAAACATGATTAACCTCATACATAAAATTAAAACTATGTGGAGATACTATTTTTATCTGTAAGACTGGCACAAATCTAAAAGTTTAATGAATAATACTGAGTTTTCTATGAAGAAAAAAGACACCATATTGTTGGTGGGAGTATACATTAGTATAATTTATATTGAGGAGATTTTGGTATTATCTATCCAAATTTCAAATATATACTCTTTGACCCAGCAACTTCATTTTTAGGAATTTATCCTGTGAATATACGCTCAGAAACGCAATGTGAAGTATGTACCATTATTCATTGCAGCATTGTTTATAATAACAACAAAAAAAGGAAAAATAATGCCCATCATTGGGGGGTTGGATATTCAATAAAGTAATTAAATAAAGTGTAGAATAAGCTTACATTATTTGGGATGCCTTTCAAAAAGAAAAATAATACAAAGTTACAAATAAAAATTACCTATGTAAGTGAATACTTAATTAGAATGAGAAAAATCACAACAACTACTGGAGCCTTAGAAATTGAGGTTTTCTTCTGAGGTCATTAAAGGCAAAACTGAGACCACTATACAATTCTTGGCAATTTCCATCTCTTTCAAGGCCTTTAAATGAGCAAGGGAGCAAGCAGCCCTGATGCCGAAGCTCACTTAGGTCTATACCAAATCTATTCAGGATGATATATATAGTAAACTAATTTCTAATCATTGTCAAAATTTTACTTAATTTCTCAACACGCATTTTAAATTTAAATTTATGTTTTGAAATGTGCCAACACAGATCAGAAATCAGGTATATCATGAACAGGTAGTAAGTTCATTAAATTTACCATACTTATAACAAAGCTTTCTGATAACACAAGCATTATATTTAGTGTTCATTTAATTATTTTAATTAACATTGTGTTCTTAAATCATTTTTATGATTACCGAAATACCTATGTATGTTCGACATTGCATTTCAAGGCATTTAAAAGGTCTTTGAATATATATGGAAAAATATCCACTTTCCTTCTCATTTAAAAAAAAAAAAGAGGTTTAATGCTTTCACCATTAAGGACTGATGTGCCTGTGTCCAATTGTTCTAAACTAGCTTTGTCTAAAGGTATTTTTTTTCATGTTATGAGGAAAAGATACTTCAATGCATTTTGAAATAAAAATCCCAGCCTCTAATAAATGCCTAAGCATCCAAGCATTAAAGGTAAATTCAAAGATAACTCAAAGTTAAATAAAAATTCCACTTCCTTCAACTTTTTAGCTCCAAATACGGTTTTACAAAGTTATATTGAAAAGAAAGTTAAATATATGATAACTGACAACTTAAAACTAATCCCCACTCTACTTTCCTTTTCTTTTGTGGACCGCCAAACACAAGTCCAATAGACAGCATTAGAGGGACCGCAGGTCCAGTACAAGCTTTGCAAGCCTAATCAAATGGGTGTGAACACGTATACTAAAGAGATGAAAGTGCTTTGCTTTTATATATGGCAAAATAAATCAGTGAAAAGCTGAAAAAAAAGAAGTGATATGTTCCACAGGGGCAGGTTAAGTCTGATGCTAACGCTTACTTAAAATGGTGACAGTCTGAAGTAGAGGAGTCTTGCTGGGCTGCTTTAATTTCTCCCTGGAATAGCTCTTGCCCAACCTTCTGTAGCACATCAAAGTCTCTGGAGCTCAATTAAAATTGGATTATATTGAAATGCTCTATCTATGGGAACTGTGTGCTCACTAACACTTTTCCCTCAGTAATACTCCAGATGACAGTTGCCCATCCCAATTTAAGCAGTTGTCATAGAGATGGTGAATGGCAGAAGCTAACAATACAAAGGAAAGGTAAGGGCTAAGATTTCTGTGAATAAGGACCTTGCTTTTCTTAAGCAACACTGTTTATTACACCAATGACAAAGCAGAAGAGATGCAAATAGTATTACATTTGTATCTTGCATGTGAATGAAAAGATAGCCAACAGTTGCACTAAGATTATATCAACATATTTGGTCAAATTCTTTCTATCTGGGCATAATCTACTTAGTAAATATTAAGATCAAATGTTTCTCCCACTAGAAAACTATGAAACAGACTATGAAAGTAGACTATAGCTAGCAAGTCTATAACTAAAGAAAGAATAATCTCTTGGCTAAAGATTTTATTTTCCTTTCCAATAGCACAGCTTTAGAAGTTTAAATTTAGGCTTGAAAATGATAAATCACGACTCTGTATGCATGTATGTTTCAACTGCATACCAATTTTTAGCAAATCCAGTTTACTTTAAAAGGGATCCTATGATTGACTAAGAAACATATTTCCCTAAATTTGATTTTGAAATTTATATTTGGTTTTAATTAGCATGTATTCGATATTTTTCTTTCTGACATCAAAGCCTATAAATGCAAGTGGAAAACCCTATCAGCTTCCTAAAAGCCCAAGAATGAAGATATTTAGAACTGCCCATTTCTGACAGTGCTAAGGAGTGACGCACTTTAGAGTGTGGACTGCTAGCACTGATACTATGTTCTCTATGGACGGCAAGTTTCTGGCACTGCAAAAACTCTTCACTTTCTTGTCTTTGGCTTGTTACAAGTCTGAAAGCTGTTTTCCTACCACTATGCAGATGGCCCTGGGAAAAAATGAGCTAATGCTATTTTATAGAGCATTGCACTGTTTTTCCTTTTATGATTTCAATACCTGTGCTTCTTCTTCTCTTGAGAAGATTTTACCAGGATTTTGAAGAAGCAACAAAGAAGTGCACAAAGTGTAGGTCAAAGGGGGAAGTAAACAAAAATGGGTCAGGAAAATCTAAAAACTGCACAGATCAAAATTTGTCAAAACAAGGCCCTGGTTTAAACCAACAAAAAGTACCCCTGAAGCTTGGACCTTGACAAGGCAAAGATTATTTGTTTGTTTGCTTGTTTGTTTGTTTACTTACCTACTTATTTTTAGCTCAGCTGTGGAAAACACCATCTAATGAACCTGTCTGGGGCGGCCGTCCCCATCCTGTCAGGCATGTCAGGAAATGACAAGCACTGGGGACAGCGCCGCCAGTCACAGACAGGCCTGCCAGCTGGAGAGTTCAGCCCCAATCTAATCACACCGCCAGAAAATAACTTTCACGCTTTCAGCTTGACATGATGGACGTAAGGGAAAAAAAAATTAGGACTAGAAACAATGCTTTTGTTTCAATTACATATCATTTTTACACAGTAATTAAAAGAACTCTACTAACGCATGCAATCCATGTTACTTCGCATTAATGCCAACAAAATATGTCATTATTAGAGAGAAACAGATAAAATGTGGAAAGAGAGAAAAGGAAGATTCAGACCACCTCTGTCTCTTTCTGTACATTGGCTCTAATATTGTTTATTGTTTAATATTGTTTTCAATTCAGTTTATTGATATCATAATCACTTATCATAAAAGAATTTTCTTGTAAAGATCACCAGGTAACAGTTGTGCTGTTTTTATTTCCCATGTTCTTAGAACCAATATATGTATGAAGAGAATAACAGGATAAAATTAGCATTTTCACATAGCTAGAACATATTTCTGTCCCTTGTGGTATTAAAAATAGGACCATCATAAATAAATATAGCCCATGGAGGATACTACAACCCAGATCATGTTTATATTATATAACTTGACAACTGGGACTAAAGAGTGAAAAGTTGAAATGAAAATCACTCTGATTAAATAATTTTTGTAAATCAGAGATTTAAGTATCATATAAAGATGTTCACTTTACATGTAATTTTTCAACCCAGTCACATTGAAATCACGGTAAGTAAACAGAATGCAGTAACCAAGACTGAAGCGTGTCCAAACAATGGTTATTATCTTGCTCCCTGAAAAAAGACCATGAGATCCTAGTGAACACAAGAGAATAGGACTTGGTTTTTCTATCCGAAGATAATCAAAGTAAAGTAGGCATGCATTTAAAATTTTATGTTTTCTTATACAAAATACATGTTTCTAACATATAATAATTTTACTCAAGTTTTCATTTATAATTTTATTGGTTTGCCCAGGACTGCTTTACTGCTGCATTATTTAATTCATTTCAATCATGTAGGAGTAAGGAGAGCTACGGCCTACTGACCTCAATTTTCACTTTAAGGAACAAATTTCCCTTTATCTCCTGTCAACTTTGTTTTAAAATATTAACCTTATTCACAGTGTGGTAAATATTCATATTTGTCATCCATAATTGCAACTTTAATTGAGTTATAAAGTTGTTTTTGTTCTTAGTTTATTTTTCTCAAAAATGAAAAATGAGTACTTTCAATGAACTATCTTTATAACTGTGCAAATGCATTTAAAAGAATGTCTTCTTTTTTTGGTTCGACGTCAACTAACAACTAGAAAGAGAACAAAAACAAGGCAAATAGAATCTAACTTTAGGTTTTCATTACAATGCCTACACACAATGTTTCTGGAAATCTATGTGATTGGTCTGCTCTTCTGTTAAAAGCCATCAGAATAGATATACTCATTCTTAGAGTAAAATTGATGGATGTATAAAAACTGTGAAAGTTGAGTAGAAAGTCTTAATTGAAAATAATCAAATTATTACAATTTCAAATTCCACAGTATTTTGTGCATTCATGAATGTACAAAATACTATAGAATTTCTAGGAAAAGAAGGAAGAGAATGAAATTATGATGTAGTACAACTTGTATATGTAATGTTTTGTGTCATAAAAATAATTAGAAGCAAATATGGCAGAATTTTGCAATATGTTAAAAGTTAAGTATTGGATGCATGACATCAGTTATATTACTCTGATTTTTTCTATTCATTTTACTATTTCATAATAAGATAATATAAAATATTAACAAAACAGATTATAGGTACTAAATATATGCATTTATATCTATCTCTAAATAGATTTATAAGAAATTTTCAAATATTCAACTTCAATTAATCATACCAAGATCACTGCAAGATAGGTAGGGACAGAATTTTTACTTTTATTTTACCAGTGAGGAATAAAAGACTTAGTGATGTTTACTGACACTTCCATCAAGGTCACAAAAAATCTGGATGCTGTCAAAACTGAGACTGAACTTTTGTGCCCTGCCCACAGGGTTTCCCTACAGAGGACACTTTTCCGTAAATATGGACAAGTTCTCTCAAATTTATTTCATTAAGAAAGTATAATCTCTATAATCATTTATATATGTCTTTGTAAATGTTCAAGGATTTTATATACACTAAAAGCACTAAAGCAAAGTAAGTAAGTATATTAAGCAATAACACTTAATAGGCTTTTATGGTAACTAACTTCTGATAAGCATTAATTTGCTTGAAATGTTTTCTGAAACATGGTAGGCACACAAAAAGACTAATAAATTTTGTGATTCAGCATAATTCTAAAAAAAATGACATCAATTTTAGTTTTCTAGGTAAAAATTAAAATGGGTCCACATCAAGGATCAGGATACATTGTGCCCTCCTTTCTAGCGCTGTCTATATAAAACCTCACCATTCATCCAGGAAGTCTGTTCTCAATCCCCTGCACACTGATTAGAAGCGTCCAGATTAGTGCCTGCTGCTCTACCTACTTAACAAATGTAAACAAGTCTTTATTTAGTAGAGAGTTGTTTTATACTTTTCTATGATATATAAATCAGTAAGTTTAATTACAAAATTCATATTTACAAACACTAATTAGTAGCATTTTAAATTATATAAAATAAAATCTGAGTGATGTACGAAGGCATTTGTATTTTTCTCAGAAAATATTTAGCTTTTATTGGGTTTGCTGGCTAGGTATGACAAACTCAAATGGAATACACGAGGTTGCAATAAAGAATTTAAAAATGCTAATTTAGCTCACTTACATAGAACTTGATACAAAATGTACTCTAACTGAAATAAATAATCTATGGAGTTAATATGTTGAGGACAGTCCAATTAAATGGAAATTATAGGAAACACCCTCTAGGTAGCTGGGGGAGAGAAAGCCAGTAACAGGAGAGGGGAAGGGAAAGCAGAGCTCTGGGACTCCCCCTGTCCTCCTTCAGTCCCTCAGACTACATTGTCATTGCTTACTAGTCCAAAGGATTGGACTTGTTTCTTTGGAACACATCTAAAAAGAGAATAATTTCTATCTTCCTTTAATCTATAGTACAGTTCTTCTGGATTCTGAGTTGGCCAGTCAACATGTGCTCTGGAACCTAGAGGGAGGAAATGAGGCTCTGCAGTTTCCTCATCCCAGAGCCTCAGAAAAATAGCTTATTACCAAAGGCATCCTGCCAATGAGTTTAACTTAGATTATTGTCATTCTCTGAAACATGAACACAGCATCAGAGAATTGAAGAAACATTAAATATTAAAATAATACCCAAAATGTGATGAAAATAGAGTATCAATATAAGTTCTTAACTTTAAATGCTTTCAAATATCAGAAACAAAAATACCAGAATTCAGCATTCAACTTAGATCCTAAAAAAAATAAAAAAGAACAGCAAAGCATATTGAAGGAAAAAGGCAGAAAGAAAAAATACAGTTAAAATAAAAAAGAGATAATTAGAAATTAAAAGTTAACATTTAAAAATTTTAAAAACTGGTTCTTTGAAAAGACAAGCAAAAGAACAAGTCCCTAGTAAATATCTTTTTTAAAGGGAAAATAAAGTACAAAACCAAAAAGTTGGCCTGTAACAACTGATAAAAGATGCTTAAAATTAAAAACTAATACTCTGTAAAGTTGTATGTATTTTTTAAATTTTTTTATTTATTGTCTTAAGAGAAAGAGAGAAACATCAATTTGTTGTTTCAATTATTCATGCATTAATTGGTTGTTTCTTATATGTGCCCAGGCGGAGGATAAAACCTATGACCTTGGCGTCCTGGGATAACACGCTAACCCCTAGACTCTCAACTGAACACCGCAGAGTAAACTTATATAGGATGTCCAGAACGAAACTCATGTTCTCCTTAAAACTTGCTCTTCTTTCTTAAGAAAAGTAAATGCGCGTGCTCGAGCATTGTGAAGTTAGCCAGAAAGCGTTGTGAAATTAATTTCGTACCTTCTGAGTTATCTGAGTGTGTGCAAAGTACCTACCAGGTGTACCAGTTAATAAAGCCAATTATTTCAATAGAGGAGTTATACATATGTTGATATATATATGCGGCTTGATACGTATGCTACTTTGTTGTATTGAGAGCAAGCTTCAAAACTTCATATGTCAATGGCTGTAAGGTCCTGGGAGGGATCTGAGGTCTCCCCATTGAAGCTCGGGAAACCACACCACTTTGAAGAACAGAACTGCTTGAGACTAGGATCCTTGCCTCGCCATCACCAAATCTGGTCTCAGACGCAAACTGGGACCCTACAACCACTCAGGTAAAAGTCCTGCAACCACAGCTGCAGACTCAGGAAAACCAAGACTCCAAGCACCCCAGCCATGGATTTCTGTGAGTCACAGAGTCCCTTCCCCTCCCCGATGGCCCACTGCAGCCGCATTGGAACCGCTAAACCCTCTCCACAGGCGCAAACACAGGGAGTTTGTTTCCCGCAGCTCCCACTCCGGGAACAGACCCCACATCAACACAGGAAGCTTGCGCTGAATTTAAGCCTGGGTTCGAGGAAAGAGGAGTTTGTTTCCCATGGTGTGTACTCCCAGAAGCAGATGCCAGCCCGCTCAGGGCAGCTCTGCCACCTGACTTTGATTCTGGGAAAAGGCACATGGAAGTGTGTCTCCGAGGCGCAGGAGTGGACCTCCTGCTGACACAGGGTGGCTGCGCAACCTGCTTCCCCAAGCACATCAGGCACCCTTACTTCCCCATTGAAAGGCAGCAGTGAGCACCAGTGACTTGATTCTGTTTCTCATCACCCACGCACAGGATGCCTGATCCCAAGTACACACATACTAAGAGTCAATGACTCCAATACTTGGTGCATACACATGCAGGGACCTGATTCTTGGCACAAGGCCACATCAAGTGACAGAGACTCCAAAAATTGATTCTTGGCATGGGCACAGGGGGACATTGACTCCTGGCATGAGCTAGGAGACTCTGATTTTTGGAAAACAAAAACAGGGTCTCTTTTTCAGCACGGCGCAGGTAGGGTCCCTGATTCAAGGTGTATGCATGGGGCCTCAATGACTCTGAGTGCCAGTGACTCTGATTCTGGGCAAGCGGGGCTCCCACAGACCCACAGCAGCCACGAGTCTTGGTGTCAGAGCTCTTCAGTGACACTTAGGTGGTGTGAAGCTCCCATAGCACACAGCCCAGGCCCCCACAACTTGGTGATTGGACCTTCTGGTGATAGTTAGAATGGGAAAAAAATGAAATAACCTCCAGAGGAAAGAAAAAGAGGAATCACCAAGAAATGAAATAGTGAAAGTGAGGCATGCATCATGATAGAAAAAGGATTCAGAGTAATGGTATACAGTTCATACACTGAATGGAAGAGAAAATCAACCTATGCAAAAATCAGGAAGAAATCAAAAGTGACATAGCTACAATCAAAAACACCATGGAAGGTTTCAATAGTAGACTAAAAAAACAGAGGACTGAATTAGTGAGTTAGAGGATAAGGCAGAGAAATAAGCCCTATCTGAACAGCAATTGAAGAAAAAAATAAAAAGGCACGAGAGCCTAAGGGAGATTTGGGTCAACATGAAATGAAGTAACATATATATATAATAGGGATAACAGGAGGACAAGAAGAGCAGCAAGGTTTAGAGAATCTATTTAAAGAAATAATGACAGAAAGTTTCCCTGCTAAAACTGGTTTGGCTCAATGGATAGAGCATTGGCCTGTGGACTGAAAGGACCCAGGTTCGGTTCTGGTCGAGAGCATGTATCTTGGTTGTGGGCACATCTCCAGTAGGGGGTGTGCAAGAGGCAGCTGATCGGTGTTTCTCTCTCATCGATGTTTCTGACTTTCTATCCCTCTCCCTTCCTCTCTGTAAAAAATCAATAAAGAAAAGAAAAGAAAGCTTCCCTGATGTGGGGGGAAAAATGTTACACAAGTACAGAGAGTCCCAAATAAGATGAATCCTACAAGACCCACACCAAGCCACATCATAATTACAATGGCAAATGTTAATGACAAAGAGAGAATCTTAAAGGCGGCAAGAGAGAAACAAATAGTTACTTAAAAAGGATCCCCCATCAGATTATCAAATGATTTCTCAACAGAAACACATCAAGCTAGATGGGAGTAGAAGGAGATATACAAAGTGATGCAAAGCAAAAGTCTGAATACAAGATACTCTATCCAGCAAGACTATCAATCAAAATTGAAGGGAAAATCAGGAGCGTCACAAACAAAAAGACTAAGGGAGTTTATCACTACCAAACCAGCAATGTAAGAAATGCTAAAGGGAATGCTATAAAAGGAAGAAATAGAAAGGGAGGGAAGAACATAGGCATAAAGTACAGAAATGGCTATAAACAAGTACCTATCAATAATAACATTAAACATAAATGGATTAAATGCTCCAATCAAAAGACATCAAGTAACTGAATGAATAATAAAAATGACTTGCAGAACAAGACTCACACAGACTGAAAGTGAAGGGCTGGGAAAATATCTATCAGGCAAATGGAAGTAAAAAAGAAAAAAAGAGAGAGTAGAAATGCATATATCTGACAAAATAGACCTCTAAATGAAGGCCATAACGAGAAAAAAGGAAGGCCTCTTCATAATTCTAAAAGGATCAATATAACAAGAGGATATAATTCTGGTAAACATTTATGTGCCTAATACAGGAGCACCCAAATACATTAAAAAAAAAAACCTCTAGAAGTTATCAGGGAAGAGATTGCTAACAACACAATCATAGTAGGAGACTTTAATATCCCATTAACATAACTGGACAAATCTTCTAGACAAAAAAAATAAGCTAAGAAACTTCAATCCTAAACAACTCACTAGATCAGAAATCAGATGGACTTAATTAACATCTTCAGAACATTCTACCCCAAAACTACAGAATATATATTCTTCTCAAGTGCACATGGAAGTTTTCAAAAATAGACCACATATTGGGACACAGGCAAAGTCTCTCAAATTCAAGAGGATTGAAATCATACCAAGTATCTTCTCAGATCACAATGGCATAAAATTAGAAATCAACTACAGTAAAAACAATCACAAAGATTCAAACATTTGGAGGCTGAATAACATGATGTTAAACAATGAGTGGGTTACCAAAAAGACTAAAGAAAATTAAAAAAAAAATCCTGAAAACAAACTACAACAAAAATAGAAACACTCCAAAATCATTGGGACACAGTGGAAGCAATCCTGTGAGGGAAGTTTATAGCATTATACGCCTTCCTCAAAAAACAAGAAAAACTGGTAATAAACCATCTAACTCTGCAACTTGAAGAATTAGAAAGAGAACAGCAAGAAAAGCTCAGACTGAGCAAAAGAAAGTAAATAATAAAGATAAGAGTGGAAATAAATGACACAGAGACCAAAAAACAATACAAAAGATCAATGAAACCAAGAGCTGGATCTTGGAAAGGATAAATAAGATTGATAAACCTTTAGCCAGGCTCATGAAGAAGCAAAGAGAGATGTTTCAAATAAACAAAATCAGAAATGAAAAGGGTAAAATAACAACAGATCCCACAGATATATGAAGAATTGTAAAAAAAAAAAAAAAAAAAACTATGAGAAACTCTACTTCAACGAATTGGTCAACCTAGAAGAAATGGACATATTCCTAAAAAAAAAAATAGGAACTTCTAAAACTCAATGAGGAGGAATAAAAAAATCTGAATAGGCCGATAATTATGGAGGAAATTGAAACAGTAATAAAAAAAACTTCCAATAAACAAAAGCCCTGGACCAGACAGCTTCACAGGGGAGTTTTACCAAACATTCAAAGAAGAAGAAGAAAAAAAAAAACTATATTCCTCAGATTACTCCAAAAAATTCAAGAAGAAGGAGCACTTCCAAGGTCTTTCTACAAAGCCATTATTACCCTAATCCCCAAACAAATTAAAGACAACACAAAGAGAATGACAGGCCAATATCCCTCATGAATGTAGATGCCAAAATTCTCAACAAAATTCTAGCAAATCAAATCCAGCATCACATTGGGAAGATAATACACCTTGACCAAGTGTGATTTATTCTGGGAGATGCAAGGATGGTACAATATCTACAAACCAATACACGTGATACACCATATAAACAAACTGAGAGATAAAAACCATATAGTCATATTCATTGATGCAGAAAAAGCATTTGACAAAATCCAACCTCCTTTCCTGATAAAAACACTCATTAAAGTTGGGATAGTTCATACCTCAACATAATAAAAGCCATATATGACTAACACACAGTCAACATCGTACTCAATGGGCAAAAACTAAAACCATTTCCCCTAAGAATAGGAACAAGACAGGGATGTCCACTTTCACCACTCCTGTTCAACATAGTACTGGAAGTACTAGCTATTGTGATCAGACAGAAAGAAGAAATAAAAAGCATCCAAATTGGAAAAGAAGAAGTAAAACTGTCCTTATTCACAGATGACATGATATTGTACATAGAAAACCTCAAAGACTCCATCAAAAAACTACTAGACCTAATAAATGAATTTGGCAATATAGCAGGATACAAAATTAACACCCCGAAGTCTATGGCTTTTCTCTACACCAAAAATGAACTTACAGAAAGAGAAATTAATAAAGCAATCCCATTCACCATTGCAACAACAAAAAATTAAGATACCTAGTAATAAACTTAACCAAGGAGATAAAGGACCTGTACTCAGAAAATTTCAGGACACTAAAAAAAGAGATAGGAAAAGATATGAACAGCAGAGACCGGTTTGGTTCGGTTGATAGAGCATCGGCCTGTGGACTGAAAGATCCCAGATTCGATTCTGGTCAAGGGCATGTACCTTGGTTGCGGGCACATCCCCAGTAGGGGGTGTACAGAGGCAGCTGATCGATGTTTCTCTCTCATCTATGTTTCTGACTTTCTATCCCTCTCCCTTCCTCTCTGTGAAAAATCAATGAAATATTTTTTTAAAGAGATGAACAATTGGAAGAATGAATATACCGTGTTCATGGATTGGTAGAATCAACATCATTAAAATGTCCATACTACTCAAAGCCCCAACTGTATTCTCTTAGTGTGTCTTTTTAATCCTTTACCGCCCTTCCTTGGGCTGTTCTGGACATGGTTCAGAGAAGGTGTTAACATCATAGATATTTTTATGCTTAAAAATGTTGAAAGAATTTTGTACCAAAAAATAAAAAAGAGCATTTGCAGCAAGTTTTAATTCATTGCTTTATTTTAAAGAAAAATAGTGCCGTAAGTTATATACTTTGGGAAGTTTATGGTGAACATGCTCCATTTCAAGATGCCTGTGGATGCTGGTTTAAATGTTTTAAAGGGTGATGATTTAGATGTGAAAGAAAAGAACATCCAGGTCAATAAAAAAAATTGTAGACCAACAATTGTAAGCATTATTGGGTGAAGATGCATGTCAAACTCAAAAACAACTTGCAGAGAGATTAAATGTTGCTCAGGAAACAATTTCTGATCGTTTACAAGCGATGGGAAAGGTTTTAAAGGAAGGAAAGTGGGTGCCGCATCAACTGAACGAAAGACAAGTGGAAAACTTAAAAGTCATCCAATAAAATGCTGCTTCACAAAAGAAAGTCTTTTTTGCATCGAATTGTGACTGGCAATGAAAAGTGGATTTATTTTGAAAATCTCAAATGCACAAAATCATGGGTTGATCCAGGTCAACCATCAACATCCACTGCAAAGTCAAATCACTTAGGAAAGGAGACAATGCTCTACATTTGGTGGGATCAGGAAGGTGTGGTGTGTTATGAGCTTCTAAAACCAGGTGAAACCGTTAATACTGATCGTTACCAACAACAAATAATCAATTTGAACCATGTTTTGATCATACAATGACCAAAATAAGCCAGAAGACATGGCAAAGTAATTTTGCTTTATGATGATCCACCATCACACGCTTCAAAATCAGTTAAAGACATATTAAAAGATCTTGCCTGGGAAGTATTAACCCACCCACTGTATTCACCAGTCCTTGCTCCTTCAGATGCCCACTTGTTCTAATTGATGGCACACGCACTTTCTGAGCAGCACTTCAAAACATACAAAGAAGTGGAAAATTGGGTCTCTGAATGGTTTGCCTCAAAACAAGAAAAGTTCTATTGGGACAGTATCCACAAATTACCTGAAAGATGGGAGAAATACGTAGCTAGCAACGGACATGACTTTGAATAAAGCACCTTTGATATTTCTTTTGATTACAAAATCCAAATTATTAACTGGTACAACTAGTAAATTCTTAAAAACTTGTATTCCTTATTTATAAAATAGTGAAAATAACATAAAATTCAGAGATACTATGATGATTAAATGAAATAATGAATGGGAAGAACAATGCTTAGAAAGAGGTAATAAGTACATAAGTGCTTAGAAAAAAGTAGTAAGTTCCATCATATCTTAGTTAATGGCACTACCATTTATAAAGTAATCGAAGCTAAAAGTTGTTATTTGTAAACATTCTTGTTTCTTCACTCCTTATATCCAACTGGTGGCTAAATATTGATTCTAGTTCTAAAATATTTCCCAAATCTGCCCTTTCCTCTTCATTTCTACTGCTTAACCTACTGTAAGTCTCTTACCTAACTGGATCTCAATATTTTCTACTCTAGCCTTAGCCATGCGCCAGCTTCCAGACTCTCCTAAATCACTCTGTCACCTGATAGCTGTGCACCGATGGGTGTCAGCTCCCGTCTCGTCCCCCTTCGTGCCCCTGCTCCACACACTCCACTGAAGCGCCCTGCAGTCTCTAAGTTGAGCCAATTGGATAAACACATGAGTCAAAGTCAACTTCTGTCATATAACATCACCTTTGCTGGGACCAAGACAAGTAGAGTCATGTGGCACAGTGGGGCATCATGGGCTTTGGCGTAAAATAAACCTCAGTTCCACTTCTGGCTCAGTTACTTCACTGTTTTTGTAATTTGGAGTAAGTAATTCAGACTCTCAAAGTCTGTTTCCAGATTTGTAAAAAAGGGATAAATTATATATATGTGTGTGTGTGTGTGTGTGTGTGTGTGTGTGTGTGTGTGTGTATTTTTTTTTAGGGTTGTTATAAGGAATAGGACATCTCTACAATGCTACAATTGCTCTATATTTCTCCCTTCCATTATCTCCATATATCATAAATATAACTGTAAGAGAATGTTGGCATGCTTAATAACATTTATTTAAATATCATATAAAAAGAGCACATATTCTCAAATAAGCAGGAAAATTCATGAAGATAAAGACTTTTCACTGGTGTATATCCAGGATTGAACAAAGTGCCTGGTCCACAAGTGGCACACAGTAGGTGCATGTCCAACAAATGGTAGGTACTGATAATAAAGTGGGATGTGGAAATGTAAATTCAGCAAAAAAAAATCTGAAATATTAAATAAATAATCAAAAGGTTAAACTTAAATGTTGACATGGGAAAGTTAAGCTTATTTATATATAAGGAAAGATAGTATAAATTAAAAACACTTGATTGAGATTGTTAGAGAATTAATTTAATTCAATTCAATTCAACAAATACTTATGGAATTTCTTGATAGAGTTCATGAGCTTTGCAGCCAGAAAAACCTGGGTACAAATTTAAGGTAGAACAGGCTTTTAATGTCAGGTTGAAACACTTCTCTAATTCAAATTGGCAACAAGGCCAGGGTGATTAGAATAATAATGGTTTCTTTTAAAGTCAGAAAATTAAGAGAAATTTTAGGAAGAAAGGGACAATGATGACTTCAGTGGGAAGCAAGCAGAGCTCCTGAGAGGCCTGTTCAGCAGAGCAGGCAGCTAAGAATATAAGGCTGGACTAGAAGGAGGACTTTGGCTTTCTCTGCAAATAAAGAAGATCTCTATGGTACAGAATCAAGGGAATGGAAAGAACACACTTATGGGAATGGGAGAATCTATTATACTGAGGGCATGACAGAAAGAAGGGCAGCTTGTGAAAAACACTTAAGGGCCAGTGAGTTAGTAGTAAAGAAGTGCTATGGAGGATTTTGGAAGCTCGGCTTCAAATGCTATGCAGAAATCAATGAATAGTAGGACAGAAAAAATAACAACATTGCATTTAGACATTCAGAGATCTAAAATATGGACTAGATGCTAAAATACAATATAATTTTGACTATATACACATATGAGATATAGTATATGTGTTAGGCAGTTAGACAGACATGAGCAGAGCAAGGACAATGGGCCGGTACAGAATCTCACCAGGGCAAAAAGCCCCAGGTGCCTAGCAACTGGCAAAACTGGGAGAACAGGGTGACCTTCCCTTCCCTAGGATATCACTGGTCATGCATTTTAAACCCACTCACCTCCCATATTGCTGGTTGTGCAGTTCAGATCCTCTCTTGACCTTTCATATCACTGGCCATGTGGTTCACCCTCCCCTGGCCTTTCCTCCCCTCCTAGCCATGTGGTTTTAGACCCCCTTAGAGGAGGAACAAGGGGCCAGAAAATAGCCTCATACGGCTCCCATAAAAGCCCTTGCATGACCACTCCCTTTTGCAGGACAATGAAGTTCTGACTCCTATCAAGTAATCTTACTATCAAAGCCTCAGGTCAAACTAGAGATGACAGTTAGATGACAATGTATGATGACATGTTTCAGCTCCGTGCCCAGAAAAGCAGCAAAACCAGATGGAGAAACTCTATGGCTGACATCAGGACCAATGCAGTGACTACTTAACCCCTGCTCTGCCACTGACCAATCAGTGGAGACTATGAACCTGAAAGGACACCTAGAAAGCTGATGAATATTCATTGTGATCCTCCCCTGCGATCGCCCCTAAAATCCCTGCCTTTGAAAACTGATGGAACCACTTAAGGTGAAGGAAGCTAGCACAGACTGTCTCAGGAGCACACCCATGCCCTTTTCCCTTCCTCTGGCATGTGCATTTGCTTTCTTTCTCCTAAGCTCTAAGGATCCAGGTGAGAGGTTCACCCATGGGAGCAGTGGGCAGTGGCAATTTGTCCTGGGCTTACCCCCTAAACTGTCTCCAAGACCCCTTTTTCTCTGATTTTTCAGGGAGGTGACAGCAGCGCACCATGGCTCACTTCTGTCCCTGTGACTTCTACTTCCCAGTGAACCCGTGCAGCCCACATGTGATTCACTTCTTTCAAATAAAGTTTCTGGGGACTCAACGCAGTGCACTGCCTGGGCTTTCTCCTGTTGCTCTTTTATGCTGAGCCCTTCTTGTTTCACTGTCTCTGGCTTTAGTAAACACACACTCCAAATCACCTGGATTCATGTAAACGCTGTCCTGCACAAAGTCAATGACCCACACACTGGACCAGCCCAAGGCAAACCTGCTCCAGGCCCAGGCCCTCTCCAGTGACAATGTTTGAAAGAATGAGCTTCAGAAACTTTGGATTTGGTCCTTGCCCTAACTAGTTTTGAGCTTGACAAATGACCAGAGAGCTCTGAGTTTCAGTTGGCCTTTCTGAAGTGGTGATCATGATGTGTAAGTCACTTAGTCGATGAAAATATTAAATTAGACAATGTATGCAAAGCGCTTAGTACAATGTCTGGTACATATTATGTGCTTGACAAATGTTAGTATCTTTTTCATTACTCTACGGGAAACAGAGGCAGAGGATGCTCCTTTAGTTAATACGCATTCAAGAAAATCAAAATGACATACATGAAAAGTAGAAAACACCAAAAATCAGTGTGTGGCACATATACTAAATTTAAAAATCAAATAGTAAATAATAGGAGGGAAAAAATGGCGAAGGAACAGAAGGATGCCTTCTGAATCGTGTCCCAGGGCAGATGGAGGGAGCAGCTGAGGGTTGAGTGGGGAGTATTTGTTGGCAAGTTGGGGGGACAGCTGTGCTCTGGGAGAAGGTGGGGGATAGCTGTACTGGCCTCCCCTGACCGAGCAACCCCTGGTGCGGCTGAGTTCTCTCACAGAGCCACCGGCTCAGAGGAGGAACACGCCATCTTGAAGGGGAAGGGCCTGAAAATATACAGCTGCAGTACCCACTGGACGGCTGAGACCCCCAGAATACCAGTTCCTAGTTGGCGCAGAAGCGGATTTGGAGGAGCTCTGCGCTCCACCACAGGAAGGTCAGATTTCTCCTGGGTTCGGGGGAGCTGGCAAAGCAGGGAGATCTGCGTCTAAAAAAAGTCCATGGCTGTTGGAGCTGGTAAATGTGGAAGAGGGCCCTTGGAGCTGTTGGCACAGGGGATTCCTAGAAAGCAACCCATTTGGACCTGATAGAGAATGGCACCCTAACAATTTTGGGAGGGTGCTGGCTGCCAAACCCAAGGAGGGAAGGGATTTTGCGCAGGCATATGAGCGAAACCTGAGTTCACACACTTGCGTTTTTTCCTCTCCTAATCCGCGCTTCTGAGTGCTAAGCCAGGAACCTGGGGTCGCCTGGTGGGGGACACCCGGGGAGACTGCAGGGAGAGCTGTTTTTCTGGACCCCATGGATCAGAATAGGTGGTCACCAGTAGAGAGCCTGCTCTGGGGCAGCCCATTCCCACAAATCAGTATTGAATACCACAGGGATAGCGGGATTTTAGTTCAGGCTAGAGAGGACCAATAGACTCGGAGGTCAATCCAGAAACACTGCCACCCAGGGGCTGAATCACAAGTTGACTCTTGTGTAACATAAATTAAGGAATTAATTTTATTTCTACTACTATTTAACCTTTTTTTTTTAAGTGCCACTTTATTTCCTCTTTATTCTACTTTGGGATTAGTGTTATACAGTCTATTTTCATGTACCCTTTAGTATCTTTTTACTCTACCTCAACTTCACCTTTATGCCACCAATCTCTTGCTAACCTTTCTCTATTTAGTGTCTTGTTCCCCCTACACTTTTCCTGCTTTAGATTTTCCTTATTCTTTCTTTTTACCCCTTGTTAGAATTTCACCCCACTTATATATCTAATCTCCAATCACCTGCTTCCAAGTCCATACACACCTCTCGCTTCTCTGACTTCACTATCCTAAATTTTTTTTCTCTTTGTCTTATTGTTGGTGTTTACTTTACGGTTAATTATATCGATATTTTATGCATATTTGTGAGGTTGGTTTGCTTATTCTTTTCTTTTAGTTTGTTTTGTGTTTTTTTGGCATTGTTTTTTGTTTTGTTGTTGTTCTTTGCATTGTTTTATTTTTTTATAGATTGCTGCTTCTGTGTTCCCTCACCTCCCTAGATATTAGTTGTTGTATGTAGTTTGTATCAATCTCCAGGTACTTGTTGCTGGCATTTGTGGGGATTAGTGGCTGTCCTATAGGAGTTTTCAACCCATATTTATATTTTATTCCCCTTTTCTTTCTTTTTACCTCTTCCCCTTTTCCCAATTTTATTTTGGTCTTCCTTCCTTCCTTCCTTCCTTCCTTCCTTCCTTCCTTCCTTCCTTTTCTTTTTGTGTGTGAGTGTTTGTGAGTGTGTGTGTGTTTTCTATTACTCTCTTCTTTCTCATCTATCACCTAATTTGCCTTTCTCTGGTGATCACCTTTAATTTGGAGTTACTAATACCGTGAATACATTCCTGTTCAATGCCTGGTGCATTGCACCTGGTTGTGTTGTATTTTTGAGCCTTTAAATCGATGCAGGAGAGTGAGAACTACATAACCAGACACACAGAGAAGAGGGACCATGGAGATATAAAGAAACAGCCTGCCAATGAAAGAAAAACAAGCCTCACCAGAAAAAGAGGAAAACGAAAAGGAAGCAAGTAACCTGTCAGAGAAAGAATTCAGAGAAATGGTCATAAGGTGGCTGAAGAGAATGGAAGACAAATTTGACATTGTGAGTAAGAACCAAGAGGAAGTGAAGAAAAACCAAGAGGAAATGAAGAAGAGCCAAGAAGAAATGAAGAAGAGCCAAGAGGAAATGAAGAAGAGCCAAGAAGAAATGAAAGGTGACATTGCTGAGGTAAAGAACTCCATAGAAAGTATCAGGAGTAGACTAGAAGAAGCAGAGGACCGCATCAGTGAGCTGGAAGACAAGGTAGGAAAATACACCCAAGTAAAGCAGCTTCTAGAAAAAAAAATTAAAAAGCAGGAGGAGAGCCTAAGGGAACTTTGGGACAACATGAAACAATACAACATCCACATAATAGGGCTCCCAGAAGGACAGGAAACTGAGCAAGGAATACAAAACATGTTGGAAGAAATAATGGCAGGAAACTTCCCTGATATAGGAAAGAAAATACCCATACAAATCCAAGAAGCTCACAGAGTTCCAAGAAAAATAAACCCCAAAAGACCTAGGACAAGGCACATTATAATTAAATTGGAAAACATCAACGACAAAGTAAGAATCTTAAAAGCCACCAGAGAGAGACAGAAAGTCACCTACAAAGGAACCCCCATCAGATTAGCAAGTGATTTTGCAATAAAAACTTATCAGGCCAGAAGGGAATGGAATGAAATATAAAAAGCCATGCAAAGGAAGGGTCTGAATCCTAGAACACTACCCAGCAAGGCTATCAATCAAAATTGAAGATCAAATCAGGCGCTTGACAGACAAAAAAAAAGGACTAAGGGAATACATTACCACCAAACCAGCAATGCAAGAAATGTTAAAGGGTCTGCTGTAAAAAGAAATAGGAAGTGAAGAAGGAAAACAGGGGTAAAGAACAAAATTGGCGACAAATAAGTACCTATCAATAATAACTTTCAATGTAAATGGATTAAACGCCCCAATCAAAAGACAAAGGGTAATAGACTGGATAAGAAAACACGACCCATATATCTGCTGTCTACAAGAAACCCACCTCCAAAAAAAAGATGCACACAAACTGAGGGTGAAAGGATGGGGAAAGGTTCTTCAGGCGAATGGAAATGGAAACAAAGCTGGGGTAGCAATACTTATATCTGTCAAATTAGATCTAAAAGTGAAGGTCATAACAAGATACAAAGAAGGACACTTCATAATACTAAAGGGAGCAATCCAACGAGAAGAAATAACTCTGGTCAACATATACACACCCAATACAGGAGCACCCAAATACATAAAAAAATTCCTGGAGGATATCAAGGGACAGATAGACAGAAATACAATCATAATATGAGACTTTAATATCCCATTATCACAATTGGACAAATCCTCTAAACAAAAAAATCAGTAAAGAAACATCAATCCTCAAAGACTCACTAGACCAGATGGAATTAATTGACATCTTCAGATCATTTCACCCCAAAGCCACAGAATATACATTCTTCTCAAATGCCCACGGGTCATTTTCAAAGATAGACCATATGTTCTGTCATAGGCAAAGTCTCTCCAAATTCAAGAGGATAGAAATCATATCAAACATATTCTCAGATCACAGTGGCATAAAGCTGGAAATCAACTACAATAAAAACAATCCAAAGAAATCAACTACATGGAGACTAAACAGCATACTATTAAATAATGACTGGATTACCAGAGAGATCAAGGAAGAAATAGAAAAACATCATGGCAACAAATGACAACAATAGCACAATCCAAAATCTATGGGACACAACGAAAGCAGGTTTGAGAGGGAAGTTCATAGCTCTACAATCCTACTGCAAAAAAAAGAAGAAGAAGAAGAAGAAGAAGAAGAAGAAGAAGAAGAAGAAGAAGAAGAAGAAGGAGGAGGAGGAGGAGGAGGAGGAGGAGGAGGAGGAGGAGGAGGAGGAGGAGGAGGAGGAGGAGGAGGAGGAGGAGGAGGAGGGGAAAGAAAGAAAGAAAGAAAGAAAGAAAGAAAGAAAGAAAGAAAGACAATAAATTATCTAACCCAACAACTCAAAGAGTTGGAAAGAGATGAACAAGAAAACCTCAGTGTAAGCAGAAGGAAGGCAGTAATAAAGATCAGAGCAGAGATAAATGACATAGAGACCAAAAAAACAATACAGAAGATCAACAAAACCAAGAGCTGGTTCTTTGAAAGGATAAACAAGATTGATGAACCTCTAGGAAGGCTCACCAAGAAGCAAAGTGAGAGGACCCTAATAAATAAAATCAGAAATGAAAGAGGTAAAATCACAACAGACCCCATCGAAATACAAAGAATTATTAAAAAATACTATGAACAACTCTACTCCAACAAACTGGACAACCTGGAGGAAATGGATATGTTTCTAGAAAAATATAACCTCCCAAAACTCAATCAGAAAGAATCTAAACAGCTCAATAGGCCAATAACTATGGAAGAAATTGAAGCAGTCATCAAAAAGCTTCCAGCAAACAAAAGCCCAGGGCCAGATCGCCTCACAGGAGAGTTTTATCAAACATTCAAGGAAGACATAAAACCTGTCCTCCTCAGACTATTCCAGAAAATTCAAGAGGATAGAACACTTACAAAATCCTTCTATGAATCCAGCATCACCCTAATACCAAAACCAGATAAAGATGACACAATGAAAGAGAATTACAGGGCAATATCCCTCATGAATATAGATGCCAAATTCCTCAATAAAATTCTAGCAAATCGGATCCAGCAGTACATCAAAAAGATCATATACCATGACCAAATAGGATTTATCTCAGGAATGCAAGAATGGTACAATATCCACAAATCAATAAATATGATACATTATATAAACAAATTGAGAGATAAAAATCACATAGTCATATCAATTGATGCAGAAAAAGCATTTGAGAAAATCCAACACCCTTTCTTGATTAAAACTCTCAACAAGGTGGGAATGGAAGGATCATACCTCAACATAATAAAAGCCATATATGATAAACCCACAGCAAACATCATACTCAATGATGGGAAAAACTATAACCATTTCCCCTAAGAACAGGAACAAGACATGGATGCCCACTCTCACCACTCCTGTTCGCCATAGTACTGGAAGTATTAGCCATTGCAATCAGACAAGAAGAAGAAATAAAAGGCATCCAAATTGGAAAAGAAGGAGTAAAGCTATCCTTATTTGTAGATGACATGATATTGTACACAAAAAACCCAAAAGACTCCATAAAAAAACTAATAGACTTAATAAATGAGTTCAGCAATGTAGCAGGCTACAAAATTAATGCCAACAAATCTATGGCATTTCTATACACCAATAGTGAACTTAAAGAAAGAAAGACTAAAAAAAGCAATCCCATTTACCATCACAACAATACAATTAAGATACCTAGAAATAAACTTAACTAAGGAGGTAAAAGACCTATTTGCGGAAAACTACATTACATTAAAAAAAAGAGAGAGAGATAGAGGAAGATGTAAACAGGTGGAAAAACATACCATGTTCATGGATTGGGAGAATCAACATCATTAAAATGTCCATACTACCCAAAGCAATCTATAAATTTAATTTACTCCCCATTAAAACACCAACACCATATTTCACAGACCTAGAAACAACTCTCCAAAAATTCATCTGGAATAAAAAAAGACCCTGAATAGCCACAGCAATCCTGAGAAAGAAGCACAAAGTTGGTGGGATTTTAATACCAGATTTCAAGCTGTATTACAAAGCTACTGTTCTCAAAACACCCTGGTACTGGCACAAGAACAGACCTATAGACCAATGGAATAGAATAGAGAATCCAGATATCAACCCAAACCACCATGCTCAATTAATATTTGACAAAGGAGGCATGAACATAAATGGAGTCAAGACAGTCTCTTCAATAAATGGTGTTGGAAAAATTGGACAGATACATGCAAAAAAATGAATCTACACCACCAACTTACACCATACACAAAAATAAACTCAAAATGGATACAGGACTTAAACATAAGACGGGAAACCATAAAAGTATTAGAGGAATCTACAGGAAGAAAAATCTCAGACATATGCCAAAAGAACTTCTTTGATGATACCGCTCCTAGGGCAATGGAAGCTAAAGAGAAAATAAACAAATGGGACTATATCAAAATCAAAAGCTTTTGCACAGCTAAAGAAACCATCAACTAAAAAACAAGGAAAAGCACTGTATGGGAGAACATATTTGCAAATGCTATCAGTGATAAAGGTTTAATCTCAAACATCTACAGGCAACTCACACAACTCAATAAAAGGAGGACAAATGATCCAATAAAAAAAATGGGCAACAGACCTAAATAGAATCTTTTTGAAAGAAGACAAAAGGAAAGCCCAGAGTCACATGAAAACTTGTTCAAAGTCACTAATTATGTGAGAGATGCAAATCAAAACGACTGTGTGGTACCATCTCACACCTGTCAGAATGGCTTTCATCAACAATTCAACAAATGACAAGTGCTGGTGAGGATGCAGATAAAAAGGAACCCTCATGCACTGCTGGTGGGAATGTAGACTAGTACAGCCACTGTGGAGAACAGTATGGAGTTTCCTCAAAAAATTAAAAATGGAGCTCCCATTTGATCCAGTGATCCCAGTTCTAGGAATATGTCCCAAGAAATTAGAAACGTGAATTAGAAAGGATATATGCACCCCTATGTTCATTGCAGCACAATTTACCATAGCTAAGATTTGGAAACAGCCTAAGTGCCCATCAGAGGATGAGTGGATTAAAAAACCATGGTACATCTACACAATGGAATACTATGCTGCAGTTAAAAAGAAGGAGCTCCTACCATTTGCAACAACATGGATGGAGCTGGAGAGCGTTATGCTAAGTGAAATTAGCCAGGCAGAGAAAGATAAATATCACATGATCTCGTTCATTTGTGGAATATCATGAACAGCATAGACTGATGAACAAGAATGGATCCAGAAATTGAGAAAAGTCCATCAGAATGTCATACCTCAGGGTAAGTGGCAGGTGGTGGGAGTACGGGGGAAAGTCAATATATTTGAACTCTTGGACTAAGGTAAGTAATTTGTGTTTTTATATCCCTGACAAAGTTTATATAAAGTTATAAAAATATTGGCAGCTAGTTTGAGATTGAATTGACATGGCCTAGAGCTTGTCATCTCCTATTGACACCAGTCCTTAGGCTAGGCCCCCCTTAACCTCCTATGACATCATAATACCCTTATATGATATTATTCTACAATGTCATTATAATTTTTTATATTTGACAACAGCATAGTATACAATTATCCCAAAGACCTTACAAATTAATTCTTTGAATGTTTGGCAGAAATTTTTAAAAGGATAGGAAAGGAATTAATCTCTTTCAGAAGGAATTATGGCACTGGGAAGGCACTCGAGCATTCTATATTGGCCCCTCTTGCCCTTTTTGCCAAGAGGGACCCTCTTCTCACAATCCAAGTGCACACAGCTGATGCCTCAGCTTTCTGTTCAAGATGAGGTTGAAGCCTCTGGGTGGCTGGCACCATAGATCTGTCTCTTGCCCAATAGTGTGAGCTGGGCCCTCCCTGGAGAAGAAACCTGGGTCCCCCGATATATATGATCAGTACCGGGACCCCGCCAGCAGGCGAGGGGACCCCAAGGCAGGTGCTGGACATGGAGGCCACGGGGGCATAGACTACAAAGGAGACAGAACTGAACCTCACATCACCCTATTTGGCCCTGGAGGATGGCTGGTTAGCCAGAGATGGGTAAGATTCCTCAGGGAAGGAACAACCTAAGGCAGGCACAGTTGGAGAGGGGCCAACAGGAGAGAACTAAAAGGTCAACAGAGGAAGGGCACAAACCCTCACCCACTAACATTTAGAGGCCTGAACTCTCACCCCTTCTGAGGGAGGTCTCCTGCCCCCATGGCTGTTTCACTTCCCACGCACAGCTCAGATGGGGTCCCAGGTTACAGGCAGAGACTCGGCCGGCAACAGCTGCCCTATATCTAAATTAAGTCTAGTACCTACTCAAGAATGGAAATAATCCTTTCCACTACTATTTACAAGATAAACTAAGATTTTTGCATGAGTATTAAATTTGGCAGTAAAATAGTAATCAAATCTTCAGGTTAATTTAAATTGGCCAACTGAAATAAGGGAATACTCAAGAAAATTTAAGTGTACTAGACAAAAAGCTGTTCCTAAAATATTAACTAAAATTTCTATTAGTAGTTCATCTCATTGTAAAATTGCCTAACATCCAAAGAACCTAAAGCAGTCATATTTGTGTGCAAAAATTAAAACTTAAAGTTACCAAGGCTGTAATATAAAATTTCCAAAAGCCCCCATTAATCAAAAGAAGGGAGTGGGGATAGTGGGGTAATATGTAAGGAAAAATATCCTGTAAGTAAATTATATCTAGAAAATTCTTACTCCAGAAAAGTAACTTCCATTTTTAATACCAAAAACAGGACACCCATGAAAAAAACACATGGTGTCAAAATAAGCCAAAAATAAAAAGAATCCCAAGTCTAATTTACAGAAAAGGTCCCTTTATTAACTTTTGGTCGAGAATATGTTTGTATATTTTCAGAAAACAACTCCAAGACCATGTGGGTTCCTGCAACAGAGAGAAACTGACAGGTATGTTCCAACCGCGAAGACAGTCCAGAGATGGAAGACACTGACGACACCTTGCCATGCTAGCAGTCAGCAGTTGTGCGTCGCTGCAGGTGGCCCAGGCCCAAACCAGAGAGGGTGGGACCTGCATTGCCACCATGTGTCCACCATCTGGATACCATTGCTGACATGTACACATAAGGAACTACTTGACATTGAAACTGGGACTCAGATCAGTTGGACATTGAAACTGAGACTCAAACATTTTTTATTGTTATACATTTATTTCCAGTATGCAGATGCAAGATATTTTTAAAGAAAAGAAACAGGGAAAAAGATTGATATAGTGGCAAAGAAGCATTGAAAAGACTGTCAAACTACAGGCTGAGGAGGGTGGGGGGCAGTGGCTGTAAGAGATCAACCAAAGGACTTGTATGCATTCATATAAGCATAACCAAAGGATATGAGACACTGGGACGGGAGGGAAGGCAGGTGAGGACATGTGCTGGGAAATAGGGGAGGCTGGGGGAAGCACAATGGGGGGAAAAAAGAAAAACATATGTACTACCATTTGTAATACTTTAAAGAAAAAATTTAAAAAATAGTAAGTAATAAATAGAAAGAACATTGAATTAGATATCTTGCAGATGCTGGTCTTATTCCTAGCAGCAGCATTTTCCATGGAACTACTTGGACAAACTCAATTTTCTGCTCCTCAGTTTCTTATTTATATAATTGAAATAAAAATTCTAATCCTATCTAATAAAAGAGTAATATGCTAATTGACCATACCTTTAGTCTGCCCACAACCAATCAAAAGTGATATGCAAATTAACCCAGCAAAGATGGCAGTATATTTGCATATCCATGGATGGCAGCAACCTATGCCTCTGAGGGATCCAAGGGGACATGAGCTGATGGCAGTTGGCAGTGCCCTAAGCCTCCAGCAGGGTCCAAGCTACCCATCACCCCGGGAAGGGAAGAGGCCAGGCTGAGCAGAGATCCACCATGGTGAACAGGGGTGGGGCGAACTGGACAGGCAGAGTCCAGACTCCCAATTGAGATGACGGGGGAACTTTACAGGCAGAGCCCAGACCCGCCATTGCGATCACAGGGGAACTGGACAGACAGAGCCGAGACCAATCATGGGTGAACTGGACAGGCAGAACCCAGACCCGCCATCTCGATCACAGGGGAACTGGACAGGCAGAGCCCAGACCCACGATCACCAGGAACAGGAGACGCAGCCCCACAATTCCAGGCAAAGAAGCTGCTTTGCTGACCAACCTGCCTCTGGGACCTCTTTGGGTGTGTGGTACGGAGTCCGGGGCCTCTAGCTTGCAGCCATGGGAAGTCTCCCTCCCCTAGAGTTAGGAGCACCAGCCCAGGTCTACCCAGTGGCCTGGTCCTGACTGCGGGGCTGAGTTCCTGCAGCAGAACTCACGCATTAGCAGTAGGAGACCAGTGCCTTTGTTATTGCTGTGTGTCTGGATTTTAGTTGGACAAATGCCCTGTGGTCCCTGTGGTCAGCTTAGCAAAATCTTTTAGGAAGAGAATTCTGTCTTGGTTTCCTTAAATTCCCTCAACCTCTACTCAACCCTCTGTAAAGGCACAGAACAAGTGAGATCCTTAAATAGAAATCAGAGGTCTCCAGCAAGGGTGGGCCTCTCTCATCACAAGTCATATGGACTCTATTGCCTTTGAGTATTTATCTAGGCACCATGACAGAGAAACACAAGCTCAAGTCATGATCTCTGCCCTTAAAATCTTATTAGAGCGAGTGGATGATAAAAGTGCAGTAATAACATCAGAATGTAAGGCAACAATACAGAGAGGAACAGAGGCAGTTGCTAGGATGCTTTTCCAATAATCAGTACAAAGAGTATTTGCTATTCTATCTAATAAAAGAGTAATATGCAGATTGGCCATCATTACAGCACACAAGTGGCTGCCCCCATGTGGTAAAAGATCCTGCCGCCATGTGGTTAAAGATGGCCACCACAAGATGGCCAAAAGGGGAGGGCAGTTGGGGGCGATCAAGCCTGCAGGGGAAGCAGTTAGGGGTGACCAGGCCGGCAGAGGAGGGAGTTGGGGGCAAAGAGGCTGGTAGGGGAGCTGTTAGACATCAATTAGGCTGGCAGGGTAGTGGTTAGGGGGTGATCAGGCTGGCAGGCAGAAGCAGTTAGGGGCAATCAGGGAGGCAGACAGGTGAGCAGTTGAGAGCCAGCAGTCCTGGATTGTGAGAGGGATGTCTGACTGTCCGTTTGGCCAGATCCCACTACCAGGATCGGGCCTAAATGGGCAGTCGGACATCCCTTGAGGGGTCTCAGATTAGAGAGAGTACAGGCTGGGTAGAGGGGCACCTCCCACCCTCCTGTGCATGAATTTTGTGCACCAGGTCTCTGGTTAAATAAAAAAAATATGTGTTGAAGTAGCTGCTCCATGAGTATGGCATCTCTTCCCATTTTAAAGGAAGCTGAGTTACACGTGAATTGTGTACTATGCTATGATATCTGAGGCACAGGACAAGGAAGACCTGTGCTATACTTTGATATTTGAGTCAGTCTTTATTGTTCAATGTAATTTATTTCTGTATGCCTCAGTATTGTAATAGTTAAATTACTAGAATACTACATCTTGCTATGAAATATTACTAGAAGATCAAATGATCAGGTGACATTTATTGTTATTTTCTATAAATGAACACCATCTCTGGTATGCTAAAGTGATAGGTATTGGGAGGTGAAACAGCCATGGGGGTAGGAGACCTCCCTCAGAAGAGGTGAGAGTTCAGGCCCCTGTAAATGTTGGAGTAGTTCATCATTAAGTTGCCTAACATGCAAAGAACCTAAGGCAATCATACTTTTGTACAAAAATTAAAATTTGAAGTTACCAAGACTGCAACATAAAATTTCCAAAAGCTTCCATTAATCAAAAAAAGGGGGGAGGCGATAGTGGGGTCATATCATGTAAGGAAAAACATCCTGTAAGTAAATTACACCTAGAAAATTATTACTTCAGAAAATCAATATCCATTTGTAATGCTAACAGCAGGACACCCATGAAAAACACATATAGTGTCAAAATAAGCCAAAGAAAATCTTTTGGGCAGAAATAAAAAAAATCCCAAGTCTAATTTACTGAAAAGATTCCTGTATTAACTTTTGGTCGAGAATATGTTTGTATATTTTCAGAAAACAACTCCAGCACCATATGGATTCCTGCAACGGAGAGGAACTGACAGGTCTGTTCCAACCACGAAGACAGTCCAGAGATGCAGGATGCTGACAATGCCTTGCCATGCTAGCAGTCAGCAGCTGTGCGTCGCTGTAGGCGGCCCAGGACCAAACCAGAGAGGGTGGAACCTGCACTGCCACCATTTGTCCACCATCCAGATACCATTGCTGACATGTACACATAAGGAACTATTTGACATTGAAACTGGGACTCAGAACTGTTGGACATTGAAACTGAGACTCAAACATTTTTTGTTCTTATGTTTATTTTTAGTATGCAGATGCAAGATTTTTTTAAGAAAAGAAACGGGGGAAATATAGACACAGAGGCAAAGAAGCATTGAACAGACTCTCAAACTAAAGTGGGAAGGCAGGGGAGGGTGGGGGCAGGGCTGTAAGAGATCAACTGAAGGACTTGTATGCATGCATATAAGCATAACCAATGGATACAAGACTCTGGGGGAGGAGGGTTGGGGGCAGGCAAGGGCATGTGCTGAGGGGTAGAAGAGGCAGAGGGAAGGTCAGTGGGGGGGAAAAGGAAACATATATACTACTTTAAACAATATATATATATATATATATATATATATATATATATATTTAAAAATAATAAAATATATATTTTTAAAAAATAAAATGTGGCTTCTGATTAAAAAAATAAAGTGATAGGTATTATAGAAATATTTAGATAGAGAGACCTACAGGCTTAATTACAAGTGAGGTTTACTATCACAACCCAAATTTATTGCTTTAAAAAAAGCAGCGAGCCAACTAGAAACTGAACCAAATATAAGCCCTTGAAGGGCAAATGTAAATTGGATGAGCTTTGCTATTACAAGAGCAGAAGAAAAAATTCAGATGCAAGAATGAAAACCACATTGCATCCACTCTAAGTAGCTGTTAAAGAAAAAGAATTTTATACTATGACAATACTTAATACAGATTGTAAAGACATTTGTTCAAAGAGGATTTCCTAGAGTAGGTGATATTTCAGTTAATTTTTTTTTAATGTGAAGAGGTTAGCTAGATAAGAAAAAGGTGTAGGTGTCCCGAATTGAAGAGGTGTAGGCAGGGCTGAGGGAACAAGCGCCCCCTCTGTGCAATGATTTTGTGCACTGGGCTTCTAGTTCATTATAAACAACAAAGTGACAACAAATACATATTTATCAACAAGTGAATCTAAAAATCAAGTCAATAAAAAATCTGATGAACAAAATAAACTGGTGACTATAATAGAATCAAGGGCATAGAAAGGGAGTAGACTCACAATTCTTGGGGGAAAAGGGGGTATGAGGGGTATGGGAAGAGATTAGACAAAAATCTTATACCTATGGATGAGGATAGTGGTGGGAGGTAAGGGCATGGGGTGTATGGAGGGAATAAGGTGGAAGGGAGGAGCTATGGGGGATAAAAGAGAAACATCTGTAATAATCTGAACAATAAAGATTTATTTTTTTTAAATGACTGTTTTTAAGAATGAACTATGATACGGTATATAGGAAGACAGTTTACAAATTATTTTACAATAAAAACAATATTACTTGATGGTGCACACATCTACCATTTGATAGCATTACTACTATGCGTGTCTGTATATGTATGTATGTATGTATGTATGTATATATAACTATTGGTTGCTAGCTGGATATTATCCTTAAATTATTCTCAATTTTCACTGACACTGAATCCTAACCCTTTGTTACCTTCCTGAATGTATGTAGACAAGGATGAAATTTAGATTTCTTGTTCCAAAATTAATCTTCAACTCTGAGTGTCTCTATTGGGTACATATTTAAGCTTATAATTTCATTATTTGACTATACTACTAGCTCAGTACAGAGAAATATATATATTTTTAAACTTCAGCAATATTTAAGGTTAACTCTAAATCAGAAGTAAATTATAATCAGAAAGAATTCACATTCCAAAATATTTCTTAGATTGAAACAAAACACCTGTGTTGTTATTTTGCCAGAAGAAGGATAGTGCTTACTCTATTATAATTTCATCTTACTATATATCATTTTATATATACTTTGAAAGAATTAGCCAAATGAGAAGTTATTAAAAAATAATAGAGGAAATCACAAGTAAAGACTAGAATTTAAATTTTTCAAACACATGTTCTTTTGATAAAAGTAAATTTGTTTACTATTATGTAAGAAAAGCAGGTATTACATAAAAGGAAAATTTGCTTATTAAATGGAAGTCAAAATCAATTATAAAATGTATTGTTTCCTTAATCTAAAGACCTCAGGATGATCAAAATAATGTAATGAATTCTGAAATGTTTCATCACTGAATATGAATCTCTAAATTTAAATGAGCAATTTTTTGGAATGCATGTAAAAATGCAGTTTGAAAATTTAAATGTTTTTAAAAGGCATCCTATCTAATAAAAGAGTAATATGCAAATTTGACCATACCTTCACCTCACCCACTAGCCATGCCCACCAGCCAATCAGGAGCAAATTATGCAAATACACTGCAACCAAGATGGCTGCTGCCACTGAGAGCAGGAGGAAGGCTTGGGTTTCCCTGGCAATGGAGGAAGCCAAGCTTTCAGTCTCCCATTGCTGGCCTAGTCCTCCACTCTGGCTACAATATTTCAAACAAAAATGGCTGCCACCCTAGAGCAAGCAGAAGGCGTGGCTCTGCCCCAGGCCACAAAGTTTCAATTGTAGAGATAGATTAATCCCAGATCCCAGGGCCTCCGCTTGGGTCACTGGGAGGTGTGGCCGGCCTGCAAACCTCCACCGGCCCCTTGCCCAGGCTTCCCCTCACCCCAAGGGAACCCTCACCCTGATCTGGTACACTCTTCAGGGCAAACCAGCTGGCTCCCACCCATGCACCAGGCCTCTATCCTATCTAATAAAAGAGTAATTTGCAGATTGACCATCACTCCAACATACAAGAGGGCTGCCCCCATGTGGACACAAGATGGCCACCACAAGATGGCCAGCAGGGGAGGGCTGTTGGAGGTTCCAGGCCTGCAAGGGAGGGTTGTTGTGGGCGATCAGGCCAGCAGGGGAAGGTACTTGGGAGGGACCAGCCTGCAATGGAGGGCAGTTGGGGGTGACCAGGCCGGCAGAGGAGGGAAGTTGGGGGCAAATAGGCTGGCAGGGGAGCAGTTAGACATCAATCAGACTGGCAGGGTAGTGGTTAGTGGGTGATCATGCTGGCAGGCAGAAGCAGTTAGGGGCAATCAGGGAGGCAGGCAGGTGAGCACTTGGAGCCAGCAGTCCTGGATTGTGAGAGGGATGTCCATTTGCCCATTTAGGCCCGATCCTACTGGGATAGTGCATAGACGGGCAGTCGGACATACCTTGAGGGGTCCCAGATTGGAGAGGTTGCCGGCTGGGCTAAGGGACATCCCCCGCGCCCCGATGCACGAATTTTATGCACCGGGCCTCTAGTCACTAATAATGAAAGCTACTACTACAAAAAAAAAAAAAAAGTAGAATATATGTTGCATTGGATTTTTCTTGCATCCTCCAAACATTCAAAAGTAATAGTGATCATGTTTTTCAAGAAGGGAGATGACTAAAAAGTGCCTTGTAAGTTTTCTATTTCTTGCCAGTTGCATTAAAATGCAGCTTTGAGCATCTTCACCCACCCCATCCAACCTCAGTCTGGAATTTCAGAAGCAAAGAGTACAAAAGAGCTGATGAGCAATGGATGCTTCACCCTTCCCCAATTAATCTTGTCTCTCTACCTTTGCTTTTCCTTTCCCTCTACATGAAGGTAATAATGACACCCTCATCCATTATCCTTTTATCCCTGTTATTCTCATGAAATTGCTTAATAATATGTTACAGATTCGTCTTCACTCACATAATTCTTCCTGTCATTTGCAGTATATCATCCTACAAACATACAGCCCGTTCTCACTGGCCGCTCTTTGAAGATTATTGTCATTGACATCTCCAGGATGCGTTTGGGTTCTGGAGCATCATTTCCCTTGCAATGGGGAATTACACGGACTTATCTGTCATTGCCAAAAGCACAACAAGCAATTCAGTGTTAATGCAAAGGTAACACAGGTTTTTATCCTGCTGCCAGAACAAGAGCTCTTGTAAATTTATGCTAATATGATCCTTTCAGAGTTTAATAACCTCTTACCCTCCTGGACAAAACCCCACACATACACAAACATACAGGAATTCACACTCCCAATACTGGAAAAGATAGTAGATCAAACAGGAATTATCTATTCTCAATCTTTTTTCATACTAGTGTTAACTTCATTTGGAGTGTTAATATAGGCATGCTACAAAAAATCACAGAAATAAAAACATTCCATTTCAATCAACAAAACACTGATTTTTTTATGAAAACATATTTTAAAGTTAAAGACTAAGTAAAAGTTCCTCTATGACTCCTGTTTTATTTAGCAGTTTTTACCAAGAGTTCAAGACCAGGACAAATGAGCAGTTTTCCCTGATTGAGGGTGGCATTCCAGAGGGACCCAGGCAATCCAGAGTGCATGCCAAGTCTGACAACATATGACAAGCTGATCTGCGTGCAGTAATTTGACTAATTATGCTGGATTAGAGCATATTAATGCAAGCTGTTTTCTCCAAAGTTAATGACCTGCTGACTAGGTTCTGCTAGGGCCCACGGGTCTCCAGGCCGCTAAACACAAAGCCCTGTTCTGTAAGCCTCTCATTTCCCATCAGCAAATGAGTGTGTCAGACTGCTGCGCAGCCAAATGGAAGCGACATTTCGTCCACTAGAAGCTCAGGCAGCCATCCCTAACTTTCCACCTCAAGGGCTTCTTTTATATAAAACTGATTTCGGTTTATTTTTTCAAAAGGGGTACCCTACAAATAAAGTCTGGGGGAAAAAGAAGTAACTTTAGGAGTATGTTAAGGGTAGAGACTCCTTTTTTGAAACAAGTTTCATGTGAAGACAATTTAAAAATTATATTAATTTTATTACACATCTACATTCTCCAAAATAAGAATATGTTACAAATAGTTATGAATGCCAAAAACAAGATTGACATGTAATTAAATATTTTTATCTGAAACTTTTTGAAAGATATTTCTAAGCCCAAAGGGATTTTTATGTTTTTAAAAAATAGCTGGATTATTTAAAATTACATAAACATAAAAAATGTAACATTAATATTTTCAAATTATTTGTTCATTTCATTAAAATTAGATAGAATTTAACTAAAAATGACTTAGGAACTTTAGCATATCCCTGAGTGTTCTAAAAGTTATATAATTTATATAAAACGCCTTGCTTTTAAAAATACGTAATATCTTACAGGGATATATAAAATATAATTTGAATTAAAATTTTATGAAAAAAACAAGATAAAAAACAGAAAATGAATCTAGACGCAAGATTAATAATTATAATAAGCATACCATAGAGTCATTTAAACTTCCTTTTTTGGGGGTCACAAATTTGTAAAATCTCACAGCCAGTGAAACAATAATAATAAATTCACCAAAGTTAATAAAGTAAAAACAAACCAGTTCTGCAATAATTGCACAAATATTTATAATACTAAAGCTAGAAGTAAATTTATGTCAAGAGTTTTCACACAAAAGGCAATATATAGTGTAATAAATAATGTCTCAGTAATATCCTTATACTGCACTATATATACTAAATGTCAAGACTTATATTATTTTTCCCAAAGCACAACTTAAAAAAGTTAATCTTACAGAAACTTAGTACGAGACAGCACACATTGCCTTTGGAGTGAAATGGGCTCGCGCCCAGTTTCTGTGGAGGAGGCCCGCCTACAAGGACCACGAGCACCTCCCTTAGCAGAGTCAACGGCAGCCTGCCTGTGCTTGCCAGCACGCTGTGGTCTGGCCTGGACCAAGAACATGGGGTTAGTGAATCAGATCGTCTGCAGCAACGTGACACAGAAAATGCTGTGGTTGACAATACAAACTGGAGCTGAAATGCTATGATGAGGTGAGAGGCCAGGAGAGACAAGATGGAATGCCAACAAGCTGAAAATTCAAGTGAACTAAAGCTATGAAATTTATCTGTTGAGAGAAAAGAAAATAATGCTTAGAGATGAGCAGATTGAGTAATGAAAGAGGGATAGAAAGAGCAGTTTCTAGTTATTTAGTTTTAAAATTCCAGACCATTATTCATAATATATATATATATATATATATATATATAATCTAATAAAATAATATGCAAATTAACCATACCTCTGCTGCAACCACCAGCCATGACCACCAGCCAATCAGGAGCGATACGTAAATTAACCCCCAACCAAGATGGCTGCAGCCACAGAGAGCAGGAGGGAGGCTTGGGTTTCCTTGATGATGGAGGGAGCCAAGCTTTCCGCACACCCTGGCGGGCACAGGCCTCCACTCAATGTTACAAAGTTTCAATTATAGAAGATATATATATCCCAACAGAAATGGCAGAGGCCAAGGAGATGGAGAAAGAAGGAAGCTAGAGTTGCCCTGGCAATGAAGCCAAACTTTCACAGCCCTGGCCTGCCTCGGCCTCTGCTTAAGGCTACAAAGTTTCAATTACAGAAGATGAGTAACTCTGAAGAGAAATGGCTGCTGCCACTGAGCAAGTAGAAGGCTTGGCTCTGCCCCAGGCTACAAAGTTTCAATTGTAGAAGATAAATAAATCCCAGATCCCAGGGCCTCTGCTTGGGTCGCTGGGGGGCGTGGCCAGCCTGCAAACCACCACAGGGCCCTCGCCCAGGCCATCCCATGCCCCAAGGGAACCCCTACCCTGATCCGGGATACCCTTGAGGGCAACTGAGCTGGCCCCCACCCATGCACCAGGCCTCTATCCTTCTAATAAAAAAGTAATATGCAGATTGACCATCATTCCAACACACAAGATGGCTGCCCCATGTGGTCAAAGATCCTGCCCCCATGTGGTCAAGGATGGCCAGCAGGGGAGGGCAGTTAGGAGAGAGAAAGCTTGCAATGGAGGGCAGTTGGGGACAATCAAGCCTGCAGGGGAGGTCAGTTAGGGGTGACCAGGCCAGCAGAGGGAGGAATTTGGGGGCAGCCGGGCCTACAGGAAAGGGCATTTGAGGGGGGGAGACCCAAGACTGCAGGTGAGAGCAGTTTGGGGGAACCAGGCTGGCAGGGAAGCAGTTAGGCATCAATCAGGTTGGCAGGGGAGAGGTAGGGGGTGATCAGGCTGGCAGGCAGAGCAGTTAGGGGCAATCAGGAAGGCAGGCAGGTGAGCAGTTGGGAGCCAGCAGTCCTGTATTGTGAGAGTGATGTCTGACTGCTCATTTAGGGATCGGGCCTAAACGGGCAGTCAGACATCCTTGAGGGGTCCCAGATTGAAGAGGGTTCAGGCTGGGTGGAGGGACACCCCTTGTCCCCCATGCATGAATTTTCTGCACCGGGCCTCTAGTGTGTGTGTGTGTGTGTGTGTGTGTGTGTGTGTGTGTGTGTATAAAAGTTTAAGCAACCATTATGACCAGTTGACCAAATGATAAATCAACCAGTCACCATGACACACACTAACCACCAGGGGGCAGACACTCAACACAGGAGCTGCCCCCTGGTGGACAGTGTGCTCCCACAGCCAACTTCCCATGGTCCCTACCCCTGGCCAGCTGGCCTCAATCAGCCCTGATCACCAGCCAGGCCAAGGGACCCCACGCATGCATGAATTCATGCACTGGGCCTCTAGTATATTTATAATAAAGCCGCTATTTCTTGTGGTAACGTTAATGAAGTCTATTCCATGCAACCAAAGAATTTATCAGAAAAGTGGCTAGCAAGATGGTCCCAGTTCACAGGTTTTGCTAATCAGGTTTAAGCCTTTTGGCATGATGTGTTTCTGTTGAGAAATCAGTTTATAGTCTAATGGGAGATCCTGTATAGGTAACTTTCTGTCTCCCTTGCAGCCTTTCAGATTCTTTCTTTGACTTTTACATTTGCCAATTTAATTATGATGTGTCTTGGTGTTGGTGTTTTTGGATTCATCTTGACTGGGACTCTCTGTGCCTCTTGGACTTGTATGCTTTTTTCTTTCCCAAGTCAGGGAATTTTTCTGTCATCATTTCTTCAAACAGTTTTTCTATTCCTTGCTCAGTTTCCTCTCCTTCTATTATCCCAATAATGAGGAAGTTGTTTCATTTTATGTTATCTCACATTTCCCTTAGACTCTTCTACTTTTTAAGTTATCTTTCCAGCTGCTGCTCTGCTTGGGTGTTTTTTTCTACCTTGTTTACTAACTTGCTGATTCAGTCCTCAGCTTCTTCTAGTCTACTGTTGAAATCTTCCATGGTGTTCTTTATTGTAGCTATTTCATTCTTCATTCCCTCTTGATTCTTGCTCAACATTGGTAAATTTCTCATTCAACTCCTTATAATTCCCATTGAGTTGTATGTATTTGTCATCCAGACATCTGAGCATCATCAGAATCATTACTCTGAATTCTTTCTCTGTCAAATTACTTGCCTCCATTCATTTAGTTCCTTTTCTGGCCATTCCTTCTTCTCTGCCTTTAGGGATTGTTTCTTTGTCTCCCCATTTTTGCTCTCCCATTTTATTTGTTTCTATGTCTTAGATCAAACTGCTATGCCACCCAGATTTTTGGGGGGTGGTCCTATATATATAGTTGGTGTTTTGTGGGATCCTGTGGTGCAGTCTCTCAGATTGTCTGAGATGGGTGTTCTAGGATAGGCCCCTATTTGAGTTCTTTGTGTTCCCCTGATATAGTTGGGTCTTGAATGTTATTGTCCCATCTGTGGATGGAGTCTCCTCACAGGGTGTCTGACTATGTGACACACCACTGACCTTATGCAAGCTGTTGTGGATGTGCTCAGGGTCCTGGCTCCTGTGGCATGGGTGGCCTGAAATCTCACTGGCATGTGACTCTCTGCATGGTCCTAGAATTCACTGCCAGAGTGGCAAGCTACTCTAGGATTCATTGCAGGGGTCCTGGATTCCACTGTTGGGGTGGCAGGTTTCCTGGAGTCCACATTCAGGATGGTGCTATTCTGGGTAGTGTGGCATGCACTTGGGGACTCACTGTGTGGTCAGGGGTGGTATCCAAGGCCAGTCTGGGTGGTGGTGAGGCTGCACTCCTATCTGGGGCTGCTCTCCAGTTCAAAATGGCATAATATCCATACTAAAACGGCACAGTCCAGGGAGTGCTCACAGTAGTAGCAGGGCTCCCCATCCAGGAGAGCCTAATCCACCAGCCAGAGACTCCTGCAAGAGCCAGCTGTCCCTCACTCACACATGCACACCACTCATGTCTGTACACTTGTTCCCACTCACTCCCTTACTCACTCCCACTCTTTCCCTCACTCCTATCTTGCTGGCCACCATGCTTTTCTATTTGTGTTAAAAATTAAAAGCAAAACCATATGCTTTTACAGGTAGTTCAAGATGGGTGAATTTGGCATTTTTTTAACATCTAAATTTTTAACTCTGAATGAATATATGACCATTCTATTTCTGCTATGGGTAACCAGCAGCAGGTCTAACATTCATTTGGGTAAATAAGTCTGAGTCCCTTCTACTACACAGACTGATAGAAAATCTAATATTCAGAGTTTTCACTCCACAGCTAATAGTCATAAAATTCTTTGTTTAAAATAAACAACAATCTAAAGGCAGATAAATATATCAAAATATCTACATTGAATATTAAAATAACTTTCAGTAAAGGTATCCCCATATGGTACAATTTCAAACAATACTGATTTCTGTCACCCTAGTGAACTAGGTAACTTTTTGCAAACACTACCCTTTGTTTTACTTATTAATTAAAATTGAGTTTAGAGAAAAAGGAAGGGAGAGAGAGGGAAGGAAACACTGATGTGAGAAAGAAACACTGATTGGCTGTCTCTGCACGCAGACTGGAATAACACCCACAGCTGGCTCTGTGCCTTGACCAGGAACCAAACACACCACCTTCTGGTGTGCACTCTCACCAACCGAGCCACACTGGATGGGGCCAAACACACCCTTTCGATAAGCTCTTTTCACTGTCACTACTCTTTCAGCATTAGTATATTTCAACTCTTTCTTCATATCAAAGCCAAAATAATTATTATATAGAAAAGTAAATCTGATAAAAATACTTTAAAAATATCCCTTTCCCAATGCTTGACTGCTGGAAGCCGATCATTGTTTCACTAGTAGAAAAGTGTGGATGGGGAATCCAGAAGGCTGGTCAACCTTAATTGCTCTGAAAGGTCAGGACTAATCACTCATTGTTTGGTTGAGACATTGGTAGTTGAAGCAACTTCCACCTGTTAGTCTTATGTAAATTCTTGCTGATTGGCTATTATTGAAATTTCCTGCCCGAGGAATATTGGTGTATCCCATCCCATCTAAAAAAAGAGTAATATGCAAATTAACCATTACTCAGAAACAAAATGGCAGCGCCCATAGATACAAGATGGCAGTGCACAGTCCTCTCACACCCACCGGAGTCCCCTAGACCCAGGGAGGGCTGGCGAAGAGAGCTGGCAGCTGGGGCCCGGGCCTTTGGCCTGGCAGGCAGCCACGACCCCCACATGTGATCAGCTCCCAGCCACAGCCCAGGCCATTGGCCTGTTGGCTGGTAGGCTTCCGCACCACTCCTGCAGTGCAGTCTGCTTCCTGCCATGCCCCGGCGTCAACCTCTTGGTTGGGAGGTGCCTGCAACACAACTGACTTCCTGCTGGGGCCTGGGCCCTTGGCTGTTGGCTGAGAGGTGCCCGGGAACAATCTGCTTCCCACAGCAGTTCCAGAGTAGCCTGTGGGCTGGGAGGTAGCTGGACCCCTCCTCCAGCATGATCCATTCCCAACCAGAGCCTGGGAAGTTGGCCTGGGAGGTGCCCCTGGGGTCCCTCCCGCCCTCCAGAGATCAGCTCCCAGCCATAGCTGGGGTGGGCGGGTGGGGGGGGGGGGGGGGGTAAATAGGCCTGGAAGGCAGCCACTATCCCCTCCCAGCAGCAGTCTGGGTTGTCATCAGCCTCCAAAGGGCCCGGCCCCCATGGAGTGATCCCCCCCCACACACACACACACCTATAGCCCTTGGAACTTCCCTTGCCCCCAGCCCAGTGATTGGAGATGGGGGAGAGGTATCTGGGCAATGCTGCCCAGCAAACATCTCCCATTGGGTAGAAACTTCTAACCAGGTTAGGGAGGTAAATTGCTTTGTTTAAAATCTTTAGAAACCTCAAAGGAAATGTCTGAGGTAGGGTTTCACATCGGAAGTAACTTACAACTAATTTCTGAAGGCAAACGGGGACACTGCAGTTACATTACTGGAGAGTACCCAGGTCCAGAGGTTGCCTCCTCAAGGGCGGTGGTGGGTGCTCCGCACCCTGGTTCCTCAGCACCTGGGGCAGGGCGTGAGCCCACCCAGGGGGGCCTTTTCCCTTACAGTTTCCACCAAGGCAGGGAGGCTGTGTAGACATGGATAAGAAGTGCCCTCGCACACGTCCTGGAGATGCCGGGCGGCAGAAATGACAGACAGGGAAAAGAGCAAAACCAAAAACACCACCGATCCCAACATGGATCATCTTTTTCTCCAGATGACGGAGTGTTTCCCCCTTCTTCGTCTCCTGGAAGCAAGACAGATTCAAGTACTGACGATTCGACCAACGGAAAAGTTAAAAGAAAGGGAGGACAGAAAAGTAATAAAAGAACAAAAGAAAGAAAGGGCAAAAGATGAAACATCAAGAAAAAGATCCACCATTATCTTATATACTACTACCTTTCCAAGTCTCATGAAATTCCTGCTTAAGGAGTTTACTTTATGACACTTTTAGTTTGGGTTTACATTTTTACTGGTTTGCCAAGACCACGGCAGGTACACTGTCCAATATGTTAAAGAAAAAAACCCTAACTAATAAAGAGGAGATAATATGCAGGAGAGGGTATTTGGGGATGACCGGGTTGTCAGGGGAGGGCATTTGGGGATGATTGAGCTGGCAGGGGAACAGTTAGGCATCAATCAGGCTGGCATAGTCTCAAATTTGTCCCATTCAGTTAGGGGGTTATCAGGCTGGCAGGCAGAAGTGGGTAGGGGCAATCAGGCAGGCAAGTGAGCAGTTGGGAGCCAGCAGTCCCAGATTGTGTAAGAGATGTCCGACTGCCTGGAGGGGTCCCAGATTTGAGATAGTGCAGGTTGGGCTGAGGGACACTCCCCCACACCCAGTGCACAAATTTTGTGCAGTGGGCCTCTAGTAATCTTAATAAAAGGGATGGCAAAGCCAGAGCGAGTAGTAGTCCTCTCTTGGGCTTCTGCCTGGCCCCCATTTCCCAAATTAATGGTTTTCTAGTCTCTTTTCATTTGTGTGCGGCCTTCTCCAGAACCCGAACCCTGAACTGGAACCCTGAACCATGTGGGGCATGAAAGGAGTTCCCACATCTGGCGCCTGGAGGAGATGATATTATTCGCCTAGAGAGGAGGAGAAAAGGTGTGGAAAAAATTCACTGAGAAAAAAAGTGAGGAAATTCACCATACACAAAGCCCACAGACCAGCTGCAGAAACCAGACCTGTAAGTAGGGTGAGAATGTCTTTATCAGCCAGGCTAATGGGGAAGAATTAGGTTATAAAATAATGTGGTTTCTTGTTCAAATTAAAATCTTAATTGGTATTTGGAATTTTAAATCTGTAATAAGTGAAACTCTACTGATGAAACCGCCTCTGTTGTAGAGAAATTCAAAGGTGGCAGGAGAGGGCAGGGCTATCTGCTCTCCTGAAATTAGATTGCTTAAGATGTTGTTTAAAAATTATAAAAGAACTAGCAGGGAAATGCAAATCTTGGCCAAATTGGGTGTTAGTTATTACAAAAAAGAAAGAAAAAAATTGAGATCTGTCTTAAAAGAAATTTGGCCAGATCTGTTACTGAGACTTCCCCTGAAGTAAGCAGGATGTGGGGAAAGGGAGACAAGTGGAGATCCAATATGGAAGCCCACTCTCCCAGTATGCTAAGGAATGTGGTAATTTGCATTTGAATGGCTCCAGTTTTGCTTCTTCACTTCCTCAGCAGAAAAATCTTGGTCATTTGGACGATTCAAGCAGCTGGGGCCAAAAAACCTGTATTTGTAGCCTAAAAGTTTTTCCCAAAGTGGCAAAATCTTAAAGAACCTTTGAAATCAGTTTTCCACCAGTAGCCATTTTTTGAGGACAATTTTTGCATTTGAATACTTGCAGGCTTGCTACTTAGTTCCCTTGGGCAAAGGAAAATCATGGCCACTTTATAAGGTCAAGTGGCTAGGCTGGGCCTGTCACCAAATGATAAAAACTTGTTTAATAATCTGAATTTGCTTCCTCATGAGAAAATCCTGGAGGACAGCATTGAATCTATTAATTGATTATGCCTTGCATTTTTCTTAAAAATATAAAATTGTTATTAATCCAGGGACTGCTAAAAGTTTGACTTGCCACAGTTTTAAAAGTATAAAGTCCAAATTAAATTGGGAGAAATTAAAAAGAGGATTAATTCTGTGATTCCAACTAAAATTTTTCCATGGATATCTTAAGATAATTATAAAAATTATTATAATCTTTAAATCACATATGAATATATATATATATATATATATATATATATATATATATATATATGATCATTTTTTCCATGTCAAAATTTCAAGACTTTAACACAGATGATTCTTGGAAATAACCAAGGGCCCGAGTAATACAATAAATTTGTTCTCTCTTCTTAAAGGAAATATTTTTGGAATTTAACTGATCTAATATATTTGAAATTGCATGGAAAGTTTTATCAAATAAAAATTAATAACTATATTTTACTTTTACATATTATAAATGTTTTGGCCTCTAAGAAGGGAAAAATATGTCTTAAAATCCAAGGGCGGAATTTTAAAACAACAAAAGCCCCAAAGCCCCAGCATTTTTAATGAGGCTGGAGGGGGGGCCGCTTTTGCATGCTGTGACTCAAACATAAACATTTAACTAAATTTGCTTTGTTTTTTAAATGAAGACACCTATTTTAATTACTTAAATACATTAGCTTTTTAAATTATAATAAAGGTTTTTAGCTAAATGAAAAGCCAATATTTTTATAAACAATACTAATAAAGACCAGAAACAGCTAGTGAGATTTCTGCTTGTCTGCAATGTGATTTTGACTGTCTTTTGAAGGAATGCATTGGACAGACGCCATGATGGCTACATGGCTTGCCGGTCCCCTTGGGGCTGCCATCTTGAAGCCATAGGGGCCAACCCTTTCCTTTTGAATAAACCAATGTCTTTGTAAGCAATTTGATTAAGTATTCTAAGAAAGTTACTAAGACTTCCCATGATCCCTCTGTAAATGCCAATTAAGTCGAAGGGAGGAGGAACCAAGATGGCGGCATAGGTAAATACCTATCTTGCTGCCCCACACAGCAATTTCAAAACTACAACTTAACGACAGAACAAACATCATGCAGAATCACCGGAAAGCTGGCTGAGTGAAAATTCACAAATAAAAGAGAAGATAGGACACTGTGACTCAGAGGAGTGGTGGAGGGCAGTGTTGAGGATGCGGAGAAAAAGGAACTCTGGTGCACTGCTGGTGGGATTGTAGACTAGTACAGCCACTGTGGAGAACAGTATGGAGATTCCTCAAAAAACTAAAAATGGAGCTCCCATTCGACCCAGTGATCCCACTTCTAGGAATATACCCCAAGAAATTAGAAAGGCGAATTAGAAAGGATATATGTACCCCTATGTTCATAGCAGCACAATTCACCATAGCTAAGATTTGGAAACAGCCGAAGTGCCCATCAGCAGATGAGTGGATCAAAAAACTATGGTACATTTACACAATGGAATACTACGCCGCGGAAAAAAAGAAGGAGCTCCTACCATTTGTAACAACATGGATGGATTTGGAGAGCATTATGCTAAGTGAAATTAGCCAGGCAGAGAAAGACAAATATCACATGATCTCACTCATTTGAGGAATACAATCAATGACATAGACTGATGAACAAGAATAGATCCAGAGACTGAGAAAAGTCCATCAGAATGTCAAACCTCAGGGTAAGTGGCAGGTGGTGAGAGTAAGTGGAAAAGTCAATATACTTGAACTCTTGAACTGAGGTAAGTGATTTGTGTTTTTACATCCCTGACAAAGTTTATATAAAATTATAAAAAAATGGCAGCTAGTCTGACATTGAATTGACATGGCCTAGAGCTTGTCATATCCTATGGAGACCAGTCCTTAGGCTAGGCCCTGCTTAACCTCCCATGACACCATAATACCCTTACATGATATTATTCTACAATGTCATTATAATATTTGATATTTGACAACAGCATATTATACAATTATCCCAAATACACTTACAAACTAATTCTTTGAATGTTGGGCAGCAACTTAAAAAAGAATAGGAAAGAAATTAATCCCTTTCAGAAGGAATTAAGGCACTGGGAAGGCATCCGAGCATTCTATATTGGCCCTTCTTGCCCTTTCTGCCAAGAGGGACCTTCTTGTTACTATCCAAATACACACAGCTGATGCCAGAGTTTTCAGTTCGAGCTGTGGCTGAAGCCTTTGGGCAGCTGGCACCATGGATCTGTATCTCGACCAATGGTGTGAGCTGGGCCCTCTCTGGAGAAGAAACCTGGGTCCCCCGAGATATGTGATCAGTACCGGGACCCCGCCAGCAGGCGAGGGGACCCCAAGGCAGGTACTGGACGTGGAGGCCACAGGGGGGCATAGACTACAAAGGAGACAGAACTGAACCTCACATCACCCTGTTTGGCCCCGGAGGATGGCTGGTTAGCCAGAGACGGGTAAGATTCCTCAGGGAAGGAACAACCTAAGACAGGCACAGTCGCAGAGGGGCCAACAGGAGAGAACTAAAAGGTCAACAGAGGTGGGGCACAGACCCTCATCCACAAACCTTGCAGGGGTTTGAATTCTCAACCCTCCTAAGGGAGGTCTCCTACCCCCACGGCTGCTTCGCCTCCCACACACAACTCATACGGGGACCCAGGCGGCAGACAGAGACTCGGCCAGCAATAGCTGCTCTATATCTAAATTCAGTCTATTACCAGGAATGCTCGGGACCTACTCAAAATTGCAAATATTCCTTTCCACTAGTATTCACAGGGTAAACTAAGATTTCTGCTTGAGTATTAAAATTGACAGGAAAATAGTAATCAAGTTTTCAGATTAATTTTAATTGGCCAAGTGAAATACGAGAATACTCAAGAAAATTATAGTGTACTGGACAAACAGCTTTTCCTAAAACATTAACTGAAAAATCTATTAGTAGTTCATCTCACTGTAAAATTGCCTAACATCCAAAGAACCTAAAGCAGTCACTTTGTGTGCAAAAATTAAAATTCAAAATTATCAAGACTGCAATAGAAAATTTCCAAAAGTCCCCATTAATCAAAAAAGGGGAGGGGACAGCGGGGTAATATCATGTAAGGGACAAAAAAAAAAAAATATCAAGTAAGTAAAATACATCGAGAAAATTCTTACTCCAGTAAAGTAAATTCCATTTGTAAAAACAATAGCAGGACACCCATGAAAAAACACACATGGTGTCAAAATAAGCCAAAGGAAAATCATTTAGGCAAAAATTAAAAAGAATCCCAAGTCTATTTTGCATAGAGGATTCCTTTGTTAACTTTTGGTCGAGAATGTGTTTGTGTGTTTTCAGAGAACAACTCCAAGACCATGCGGGTTCCTGCGACGGTGAGGAACTGATGGATCTGTTCCAGTCATGAGGACGGTCCAGAGATGGGGGACACTGACGACACCTTGCCATACTAGCAGTCAGCAGCTGTGCATGTCTGCAGGCAGCCCAGGACCAAACCAGAGAGGATGCATCATGCATTGACACGATATGTCCACCATCTGGATACCATTGCTGACTTATACACATAATGAATTATTTGACACTGAAACTGGGACTCAGAAAAGTTGGACATTGAAACCGAGACTGAAACACTTTTTGTTCTTATACATTTATTTCTAGTATGCAGAGGCAAGATATTTTTGAAGAAAAGAAACAGGGGAGAGTGATTGATATAGAGGCAGGATGGCCTTGAACAGGCTGTCAAGCTACAGGGGGAGGCTTGGGTGAATGGGAGGCAGATGCGGGGGGAGATCAACGGAAGGACTTGTATGCATGCATATGAACATAACCAATGAATGAAAGACACTGGGGCGGGGAGGGGGGAAGCTGGGGATATGTGCTGGGGGGTGGGGGAGGCTGGGGGGAGGATAAGGGGGAGGGGGAAAGGAAAACATGTACTACTATTATACTGCAAAAAATCAATAAAAAAAAAAGAAAGAAAAAAAAAAAAATACGTGAGGAGTCAGAGGTTTGGAGCCGTGCGTGCGCACTAGCAGATAGGGCGGGGAGCTGCAAACTGCACTGGTTTTCTTGAACGGAGAGGGAGACAACGGCGTCCCAGTGCACTGATTCCCCAGTTCCGGGTGAGGTCCGGGGAACCCAAACTCATATGGGGTGAAACTGGACAGTAAGGAAGAACACTGAAACTTGGGCACTGCAGAGGTCTACGAGCTTGTGGAGAGGGCACATAAACTTGGGAACAGCAGAAGTGCGTGAGTGTGCAAAGAGCACTGGTGACTTGCTCCCTCGTTCGGGAAACCACCAGACTGCATTGTTTTACAACCCTGGGTGAGACTTTGGCTGCGCAGACTCATTTGGGGAGAGGCTGAATTGTCCGGCAGCAGATATAGCTCGGCAGCAGCTTTCTCTCAGAGGTGCGTGCAGAAATTGCCACCAGGCACATAGACCCAGGTGCTGCATTAGGCAGAGCTGACGGAAATTAAGGCTGCCTGCTCAGCCTGGAGACTCCGCCCATCCAACCTGAGCACTGCTGATCCTCACAGCCAATTGGCTTGGAGGTCAAACCCTCCTAGTGCTAACAACAATAATCTAGGCTTAACTTCAACAAGACTGTACATCCCATAAAGGGCTGCACCAAGAGTATGCACCTCAGGTAACTGGGGAGGCTGAGCCACTGTCCCTTAGAGGACATCTACTACACAAAGCTAATCGACCAACTCAGGAAAGCAGCCACAATGCAGAGACATGGAAAGAAATCAGATGTGAAAGAAATGGAGGAAAAAAAATGACTGGACATAGAGTTCAAAACCACGGTTGTAAGGTTTTTCAAGAGGCTCCTAGAAAGTGCCCATGAACTTAATGAGACTTTCGAGGAAATGAACAAGACCTACAAGGATATGAAAAAGGACCAATTAGAAATTAAGCATACACTGACTGAAATAAAAAATAGTATACAAAGACCTAAAAGCAGTCTGGAGCACCCCAAGAACCAAGTTAAAGATTTGAAATACAAAGAGGCAAAATCCACTCAGCTAGAAAAGCAAGAAGCCAAAAGAATCCAAAAAATTGAAGATAGTGTAATGGGCCTCTGGGATAACCTCAAACATACCAACATCCGAATTATAGGGTTTCCAGAAAAAGAGAGAGAGCAAGATATTGAAAACCTATTTGAAGAAATAGTGACCAAAAACCTCCCCCACCTGGTGAAAGAAATTGACTTAAAAGTCCAAGAAGTACACAGAACCCCAAACTACAGGAATCCAAAGAGGACACACCAAGACACATCATAATTAAAATGCCAAGAGCAAAAGACAAAGAGAGAATATTAAAAGCAGCGAGAGAAAAACAGTTAGTTACCTATAAGGGAGCACCCATATGATTGTCAGCTGATATCTCAATGCAGGCAAGACCGGAGTGGCAAGAAATATTCAAAATGATGACTATCAAGAATCTCCAACCAAGATTACTCTATCCAGCAAAGCTATCATTCAGAATTGAAGGTCAGATAAAGTGCTTCGCAGATAAGAAAAAGCTAAAGGAGTTTATCACTGCCAAACCAGTATTATATGAAATGCTGAAAGATATTCTTTAAGAAGAGGAAGAAGAAAAAGGTAAAAATATAAATTATGAACAACAAATTCACATCTATCAACAAGTGAATCTAAAAATCTGATGAACAGGATAAACTGGTGAATATAATAGAATCATGGGCATAGAGAGGGAATGGACTGACAATTCTTGGGGAGAAAAGGGGTGTGGGAGGTGCAAAAGAGACTGGACAAAAATCATACACCTATGGAAGAGGACAGTGGTGGGGGGACTAAGGGCAGAGGGTGGGATGGGTACCAGGTGGAGGGGAGCTATAGGGGGAAAAAGGGGAGAACAATATAATTAATAAACTGAACAATAAAGATTAAAATATATATATTAAAAAACCAAATTAAGCCTAAGGGGACATTCTTTAAAAATAAAATTCTAGCTTAATAAAAATGAGAAATTTGAAAATTTGGAATTCTCTTTCACTGGTATTTACAGGATAAACTGAGGATTATTATTAAAATATTAAATCTAATCCATACTAGTGGTCACCATAACCTTAAGAGAAATTGTTTCATGTGTCAAAGATTTTTAAATGAAACACTCTGTAGCCTGCAAATTATTCTGGAAGGAAATAAAGAGAGGTTTCCTTCAAATATCAGAAGTACTATAATTGAAAACCAATGCATTAGGCTTCAGAAGGTGGAGATAAGAAAAGATTGTCTTAAAACTTTAAATGACTTTCAGAAATTATTAGGGGACATTAACTGGTTAAGAACTTATCTGAGGATGTCTACAGGAGAATTGATAAATTTATTTAATTTACTTAGAGATGACTCTAATCTTCCTCTCCCTGAACATTAACAGATGAGGCTAGGAATGACTTACTAAGTGTTGAGCAGGCAATTTCCTTATCCCAAGTAGCACAGGTTCAGCCTGAATTACCTTTAGTGGGACAAATTAACCCTACTGCAAATAGTCCCCCTGGAGTCATCTTTCAAAATAAAAATTCTCCTGCCATTATTGAATGGGTCTACCTTGGAACTATCCTCTAATTAGGGCATTGGACATTTGCAAGTATCCTCTATTTAGGGCATCAATCCTCTAAAACTGTGGTTAACTATTGGCCCAATTAATATTTCAAATTAGAAAACACTGTAAACAGCTTAGAAGGAAAAAAGCCCCAGTGTATCGACCTCCCCCTCACTGGAAAGCAATTAGAAATGTTATTTCAGAACTGTTTGACACTGGAACTGGGACTCAGAACTATTGGACATTGAAACAGGGACTCAGAATTCTTTGACATTGAAACTGGGCCTCAGAACTATAAGACATTAAAATTGGGACTCAAACATTTTTTTGTTCTTATATGTTTATTTCTAGTCTGTAGATTTTTTAAAGGGAAGAAATGGGGGAGCTGCCAGAAGCCAATCATTGTTTCACTAGTAGAGAGGTGTGGATGGGGAATCTGGAAGGCTTGTCAACCTGAATTGCTCTGAAAGGTCAGGGCTAATCTCTCATTGTTTGGTTGAGACTTTGGTAGTTGAAGCAGTCTCCACCTATTAGTCTTATGTAAATTCTTGCTGATTGGCTGCTATTGGAATTTCCTGTCTGAGGGATATGGGTATGTTCCATAATCTTAATAAAAGGGATGGCAAAGCCAGAGCAAGTAGTAGTCCTCTCTTGGGCTTCTGCCTGGCCCCCATTTCCCAAATTAATGGTTTTCTAGTCTCTTTTCATTTGTGTGCGGCCTTCTCCAGAACCCGAACCCTGAACTGGAACCCTGAACCAGATGTGAAAGGGGTTCCCACACTTGACAATCAAGTTTAAGCTCCTCAACATAGTTAATAATCTCCCTCAAAATTTAGCACTATCCCCTCTAGTCTGATTCTTCCAGTATTCTATTCCTTACATCCTCTCAAATTCGTATATATATCATGTTCTCTCTCATCAAGGAAGATCATTGAAGCTAGACAGATCTGACCTCTACTAATTTTTGCGCTGCAATCTTGAGCAAATTACTTAACTTTTCTGAAACTCTATTTCCTCATCTACTAATTGGGATAATAATATCTCTTCAGGATGATAAAGTTGTGTATGTACATCTTCAACGAATGACAGTCATGAATAATTACTTTAGATGGAGACAACTGGTCTACAGACCATTAATATTTTAAAAACACCAGTTTTGGTTTATTCTAGTCAACACTATAACATTTCTAAAATGGTCCTTGCCATCTTAGGATCAATTATTAGGATGAAAAAAAAAAAAGGATATAACTGTAATATGTCCAATTAGGTCATATTTGACCATTATATTATAAAGGTAGATTTTAAATTAAAGAATATTCAGAAGAGGTTGGCCTATGTGGTAGCTGTGGAGATGGTGAAAACTAAAATTCTGGAAAATTCTGGATATATTTTGATGTAGAAAAAATGTGATTTGCTAAGAGACTATATATGTGAGATAGGAGAGAGAAAAGAGGAGTCAAGGATAGTTCTAAGGTTTTGACTTAAACAAGTAAACTGATGGAGTTTCAAGAAACTGATAGGAAAAACTATGGGCAGAAGACTTTTATTTATTTGCTTTTGTTTGTTTTGTTTTGTTTTAAACCAGTAGCAGGCAGAAAGGAAAAGGGAAGTTAGATTTATCTATTAGACATGCCATATAGGCAGTTGAATGTATGAGCCTGAAGTTCAACCAAGAAATTCAGGCTAGAAATTTTGGAGTTTTCAGTATATAGATGATATTTAAAGCAATATGACTAAATGAGATTACCAAGGGAGTAATTATAAAAAATAAAGAGGCAAGTCCAAGAACTATGCATTGAGGCACGCCAAGGTTAGGTGGTTGAGAGGAAAGAAGGATTTAGCAAAGGAGACTGGAAAGGAGAGAAATTAATCAGAAAGTTGTAGAATGTGTATGAGGTTCCAACAACCAAGGTAAGAAAGTGGTTGAAGGATGAGGGTGTGACATTATGTTAAATAGAATTGAGGTTTGTTCCCAAATTTAGCAAAATGGAAGTCACTGGTGATTCTGTCAAAAATATTTCAGTGAAGTAGTGAAAGCAAAAGCCTAATTTGAGTGTATTTAAGAGAGAAAGTAGAAATCTTTGGAGACAGCTTTAAGGAGGAAAAAGTGTATAGTGGCTAGAAGGGGGGAAATGAACAGGAGATCTTTCTTGCTGCACACATCGAGGGGCTATGTGGCTATTAAAAATAAACCCTGCAATGTGAAGTTAGACTAGATAACTTACAAAGTCCTTTCTAACGCTATAGCAGTGGCTTTTTTAATTTGAGAAATGGTTTGAAGTTAAAAACACTGAGTTGGGAGGAGAACTAAGATGGCGGCAAAGGTAAAACACCTATCTTGCCATCATAATCAGCAATTTTAATACTACAACTTAACGAAAGAACAAACACCTTCCAGAATCACCAGAACGCTGGCCGAGTGAAAATTCCACAAATAAAAGTGAAGATAAGACACTGTGACTCGGAGGAGCGGCGGCGAACAGAGTTGAAAGATTCGCGCGGAAAGAGGTTTGGAGTGCACGCGCCAGCGGAGAGGGCGGGTGGCTGGAAACCGGCCAGTTTTCTCGAACGGGGAAACAAAGACGTCCCACTGACTGATTCTCCAGCTCTGGGCGAAGTCCAGGGAACCCACTATCACACGGGGTGAAAACTGGACAGTGGGAGGGCACGCCGAAGCTCGAAGCTCGGGTGCTGCCGGGTCTGTCGGCTTGTGGAGACGGCAGCTTGTGCGAACAGCTCGGCTGCGTGACGGCGCAGAGAGCGCACCGCGACTTGTCTCTCATTCGGAAAACCGTCAGTCTGCTTTGTTTTACGACCCTGGGTGAGACATTGCGTATGCAAAGTCATTTGGGGACAGTCTGAATTCCCCGGCAGCCAGTGGAGCTTGGCAGCGGCTCTCTCTCAGAGGTGCTGGCAGCCATTGCCCCCGACACAGAGCCCCTGGGGCTGCATAGGGCGGAGCTAACGCTGTCTGCTTGGCCCGGAGACTCCGCCCACCCAACCTGAGCACAGCTGAGCTTCACAGACAATTGGCATGGAGGTCAAACCCTCCTAGGGCTAACAACAAAAAGCTGGGTTTAAATTCAAAAACACTGAATACAACCCATAAAGGATTGCAGTAAGAGTACCCACCTCAGGTAACTGGGGAGACTGAGCCACTGTCCCTTTGAGGATTGCCACCACATAAAGCAGCCACCATGCAGAGACATGGAAAGAAATCAGGTGTGAAAGAAATGGAGGAGAAAAGACGACAAGACATAGAGTTCAAAACCACGGTTATAAGGCTTTTCAAGAGGCTCCTACAAAAGGCCGACCAATTTAATGAGAATTACCAGGAAATAAACAAGACCAACCAGCAAATGAATGAGAATTACAAGGAGATGAATGATACTTACAAGGAAATGAATGAGACCCTCAGGGAAATGAACAAGACCTCTGAGGATACAAACCAGACCCTCACAGATAAAAAAAAGGACCAACTAGAAATCAAGCATACACAGACTGAAATAAAAAATATTACACAAAGTCCTAAAAGCAGTCCAGAGGGCCACAAGAACCAAGTCAAAGATTTGAAATACAAAGAACCAAAATCCACTCAGCTGGAAAAGCAAGAAACAAAAAGAATTCAGATAATTGAAGATAGCGTAAGGGGCCTCTGGGACAACCTCAAGCAAGCCAACATCAGAATTATTGGGGTGCCAGAAAAAGAGAGAGAGGAAGTTAATGAAAACATACTTGAAGAAATAGTGACTGAAAACTTCCCCCACCTGGTGAAAGAAACTGACTTAAAAGCCCAAGAAGTACACAGAACCCCAAAATATAGGAATCTAAAGAGGACCACACCAAGACATATCATAATTAAAATGCCAAGAGCAAAAGATAAAGAGAGAATATTAAAAGCAGCAAGAGAAAAACAGGTGGTTACCTACAGGGGAGCACCCATACGATTGTCAGCGGATTTCTCAACAGAAACAATGCAGGCCAGACGCGAGTGGCAAGAAATATTCAAAATAATGAAGAGCAAGAATCTACAACCAAGATTACTCTATCCAGCAAAGCTATCATTCAGAATTGAGGATCAGATAAAGTGCTTCGCAGATAAGAAAAAGCTAAAGGAGTTCATCACCACCAAACTAGTATTATATGAAATGCTGAAAGATATTCTTTAAGAAGAGGAAGAAGAAAAAGGTAAAAATATAAATTATGAACAACAAATACACATCTATCATCAAATGAACATAAAAATCAAGTGAACTGATAGGCTGATGAACAAGATAAACTGGTGACTATAACAGAAACATGGACATAGAGAGGGAATGGCTGACAATTCTTGGGGAGAAAAGTGTTGTTGGAAGTACAGCAAGAGATTGGACAAAAATCTTGCAACAATGGGAGAGGACATTGGGGAGGGGAGGTGAGGGCGGAGGGTGGGATAGGTACAGGGTGGAGGGAAGATATAGGGGGATAAAAAAGGGGAAACAATGTAATTAATAAACTGAACAATAAAAAAATTAAAAAAAAAATAAAAACACTGAGTTGGGAGTCAAAAGAGTGGCTGCTCTAACTCTTCGAACTTGTTATCCTGAACCCTTATTTGTATTGAAGAACTGGAAAAGAATAGTTTATCACAAATTCTAATTTAAAAATCAAAGGAATAATTGATTGAGGATTTATCATTGACTGTTTTAGGAGCAAGTAAGGGAGTGGCAGAACATTAATATTTTTTAGGTGCTAAACATTTGATAATCCTTACATCATATTTAAAGCTTCTAAAGATCCTATGAAATAGAGATTGATGGTCCCAATATTTGGAAAAGAAAACTACATATCTGAAAAGTTAAGTGGCTTTATTGCCAAGTGTGACTAACTGCAGCCTGGGCTATTTTAAATATAACATCTTAAAGACATACTACTGTGTCAGAATTTCAAGTTAATACGACTAAAATAACATATAAGATTTCTCAACCACTCAAAAAACCTAAAATACAGACTTATAAATCTAACAAATATATTTTTAATAATTTAAAAGTTGCCATAAGTAATCATAAATCAGATAATTTTTAATAGACAAAATTGGAAACATCTAAGAGAAACTGATGAATTAATATAGATATGATGTTAAATGATTAAAGATGTGGAATTGAAGATGGAGACCAGCAGGACAGCAGTGAGGAAGAGAGTGTGAGAGAGTGGCTACAAACCAGTACCTGTCATTAATAACATTAAATGAAAACGGACTAAATGCTTTAATCAAATAACATCGAGTAACTGAGTGGATAAAAAAACATGATCACACATATGCTGTCTGCAAGAGACCCACCACAGAACAAAGGACTGACACAGACTGAAAGCGAAGAGAGAAAAATATCTTTCAGACAAATGGGGGGAAAAAAAAAAGCTGAGATAGCAATACTTATATCTGACAAAATGGACCTCAAAGTGAAGGTAATAACAAAAAGACAGGGAAGTCTACTTCCTAACTCTAAAGACATCAATAGAAGAGGATATAACTATGGTAAATATATATGCACCCAATGTAGGAACAAAAAGGGACATAAAAAAAACCCCACAACTGTTGGAAGATATCAAAGGAGAGATCAACAGCAATAAAATCATAGTAGGGGACTTTAATACCCCACTGATAACACTGGATAAATCCTCTAGAAGAAAAAAATCAGCAAAGGAACAGTAATCCTAAATGACTCACTAGATCAGATACATTAATCAACATCTTCAGAATATTCCATCCCAAAAACTACAGAATATACATTCTTCGCAAGTGACATAGCACATTCAAAGGCAGACCACATATTGGGACATAGGCATAGTCTATCAAAATTCAAGGTTAAAATCACCTCAGACCACATGATATAATATTAGAAATCAACTACAATCAACAATCACAAAAATTCAAACACTTGGAGGCTGAATACCATGATATTAAACAAAGAGATCAAAGAAGCAATTTTTTAAAATCCTGGAAAGACATGACAATGAAAATACAAAATCCAAAATCTATGTGACACAGTGAAAGCAGTCCTGAGAAGGAAGTTCATAGCATTACAGGCCTACCTCAAAAAACAAACAAACAAAACATACACACACAAGAAAAACTGGTGATAAACCATCTAACTCTGCATCTTGAAGAATTAGAAAGAGAGCAACAAGAAACCCAGAGTGAGAAGGAAGGAAATAGTAAAGATCAGAGTGGAAATAAATGACATGGAGACAAAAAAAAAGAAGAAGAAGAAGAAAGAAAGAAAAGAAAAGAAAAAAAGATCATTGAAACCAAGAGCTGGTTCTGTGAAAGGATAAAAAAGATTGATGAATCTCTAGCCAGGGTCATCAAGAAGCAAAGAAAAAGAACACATATAAACAAAATCAGAAATAAAAGAGGCATAATAACAACAGACCCCACAGAAATATGAAGAATCATTAAAAATACTATGAGCAAGTTCTTTCAAACATACTGGTCAATCTAAAAGAAATTCATATATTCCTAGAAAAATATAACCTTCCAAAACTCAACCAAGATGAATAAAAAAACTGAATAGGCCAATAAGTATGGAGGAAATTGAAGCAGTCATCAAAATCTTCCAACAAACAAAAGCCCTGGACCAGTGGAGTTGTATCAAGCAATCAAGGAAGAACTAAAACCTATCCTCCTCAGACTATTCCAAAAAAATTCAAGAGGAAGGAACACTTCCAAGTTCTTTCTACAAAGCCACCTCTTTCTACAAAACCAGATAAAGACAACCCAAAGAAAGGGAGTTAAATTCTAATATCCCTAATGAACATAGATGCCAAAATTCTCAACAAAATCCCAGCAAATTGGAACGAGTATTACATTAGAAAGATCCTACTCCATGACCAAGTGGGATTTTTCTGGGGGATGAAAGGATGGTACAATATCCACAAATCAATAAATGTGATACACCACATAAACATATTGAGAGATAAAAACTCTGTAATCATATTCATTGATACAGAAAAAGCATTTGACAAAATTCAATGCCCTTTCTTTTATATAAATATATTTTTATTGATTTCAGAGAGGCAGGGATAGGAAGAGAGATAGAAATATCAATGATGAGAGAGACTCATTGAGTGGCTGTCTCCTGAATGCCCACCCCTGAGGACCAAGTACACAACCCATGCATGAGCCCTTGACTGGAATCAAACCCAGGATCCTTCAGTCCACAGGATGATGCTCTTTCCACAGAGCCAAACCAGCTAGGGCCAACACACTTTCTTGCTAAAAAGTCAGCAAGGGGGGAATAGAAGGATTATACCTCAATATAATAAAAGCCATATATGACAAACCTACAGCCAAAGTCATATTCAATAGGCAAAAATTAAAACCATTCCCCTTAAGAATAAGACTAAGACAGGGATGCCCACTCTCACCACTCCTGTTCAACATAGTACTGGCAGGATAAGCCATGGTGATCAGGCAAGGAAAGAAAGAAAAGACATCCAAATTAGAAAATAAAAACTAAAACTGTCATTAACAGATGACATGACATTGTACATAGAAAACCCTAAAGACTCCATAAAAAAAAAACCCTGCTAGAATTAATAAATGAATTCAGCAATGTAGCAAGATACAAAATTAACACTCAAAAATCTATTGCTTTTTCATATGTCAATAATGAACTCATGAAAGAGAACTAAAAAAAAATCACATTTACCATTGCAACAAAAAAAAAATTAAGATACTTATGAATAAATCTAACTGAGAAGCTAAAGGACCTGTACTCAGAAAATTATAGGACACTGAAAAAAGAGATAAAGACAAACAAATGGAAGAATATACTGTGTTCATGGATTGGTAGAATCAACATCATTAAAATGTCCATACTACCTGAAGCAATCTCTAGATTCAATGCAATCCTGATTCAAATATCAATGGCATATTTCACACATTTAGAACAAACTCTCCACAAATTCATATGGAATTTAAAAAGATCCCAAAGAACTGCAGCAATCTGAGAAAGAACAAAGTTGGAGGGATCCCAATACCAGATATGAAGATGTATTAAAAAGCCATGGTTCTCAAAACTGCCCTGTACTGGTACAAGAACAGACATACAGACCAATGGAACAGAACAGAAAACCCAGAAATCGACCCAAGCCATTCTGTTCAATTAATATTTGACAAAAGAGGCAATGAAGTCAAGACAGTCTCTTCAATAAATGGTGTTGGCAAAATTGGACAGATACATGCAAAAAAAAAAATGAAACTAGACCACCAACTTACACCACACACACACAAAAATAAACTCAAAATGAATAAAGGTCTTAAACATAAGATGGGAAACCATAAAAATCTTAGAAGAAACCATAGGCAGAAAAATAGCAGACAACTGTCGTAGCAATAGCTTTACTCATACAGCTTGTAGAGCAATGGAAACTAATAAGGAAATAAACAAATGGGATTACATAAAGATAAAAAACTTCTGCCCAGCAAAATAAACCATCAATAGGAGAAACCAAGATGGCAGTATAAGTTAACACCTAAGCTGCTGCCTCACACAACAGTATCAAAACTACAACTAAAAGACAAAATGGACAACATCCAGAACCACAGAAAAGCTGGCTGAGTGGAAATTCTACAACTACAATGAAAGAGGAAAGCACATTGGGACTCAGAGGAGCTGCAAAAGGCTAAGGTATGTGTGGTTATGCATGGATGAAGAGGATGAGCAGCTGTGTGCACAGGCAGATGAGTGCCCATCTGGCTTTCTAAAACGGGAGGAAGGCAGAAGCTCCCAACTGCACTGAACTCTGGGTGAAACTCTAAGAAACTAGACTCATTCGGGAGGAATCTGGACTCTCAGGAAAAGAGAGAGCACACGGAGACTCTGGAGGTGCGGAAGGCAGAGGTCTGGAGGTGCACCTTCGCAGAGAGGACTCACTGCTGAATGCATGGATGGCTGAGTGCGTGGCTGGCTTTGTAAAGCGGGAGGGAGACGGAAGCTCTTGACTGCACTGAACTCCAGTTCTGGGTGAGTTTCTGAGAACCCAGACTCGTTTGGAGAGAAGCTGGACTGTCTGGCAGAGGGTGAAACTCTAGGGTGGCTTCCTCTCAGAAGTCCTTGCAGCGATTACTAAGGGAAACTGAGATCCAGAGCCCTCATAGGGCAGGACTGACAGGAAACCAAGGCTGTTTGCTCGACCCTGAAACTCCGCCCCATCCAAACTGAGCACAGAGGCTTTTGCAATTTTGCAAGTCTTATCTCATAAGTGTGCCTCCAGCACAGAAGCTCTCCCAGTGTAGATACAGCTGATCCTCACAGTCAGTTGGCCTGGAGGTCAATTCCTCCCAGTGATACCAACAACAATCAAGACTTAACTACAACAAGGCTGAGCACACAGTCCACAAAGGAGTGCACCAAGAGTGTCCACCTCAGTAACTGGGGAGGCAGAGCCACTGTGCCCTTAAGACACCTATCACATAAAGCTATTGTACCAACTTAGAGAAGCAGCGAAAATACAGAGACAAAGAAACAGATCATAAATGAAAGAAATGGAGGAAAACAAACCACTGGATATAGAGTTCAAAATCATGGTTATAAGGTTTTTCAAGAGGTTCCTAGAAAAGGCTGATAAATTTATTGAGACCCTCCAGGATATGAAAAAGGACCAACTAGAAATTAAACCTACAGAGACTGAAATAAAAAATTTTATACAGAGACCTAACAGCAGACTAGAGGACCACAAGAATCAAATCAAAGATTTGAAATACAAAGAAGCAAAAAACATTCAGCTGGAAAAGCAAAAAGCAAAAATAATCCCAAAATTTGAAGATAGTGTAAGGAGCCTCTAGGACAACCTCAAGCATACCAACATCAGAATTATGGGGGTGCCAGAAAAGGAAAGAGAGTAAGATACTGAAAACCTATTTGAAGAAATAGTGACCGAAAACTTCCCCACCTTGTGAAAGTCTAGGAAGTGCACAGAATCCCAAACAAAAGGAATCCAAAGAGGACCACACCAAGACACATCATAATTAAAATGCCAACAGCAAAAGACAAAGAGAGAATATTAAAAGCAGCAAGAGAAAAATACTTAATTACCTACAAGGAAGCACCCATATGATTGTCAGCTGATTTCTCAACACAAACTATGCAGGCCAGACGGGAGTGGTAAGAAATATTCAAAGTGATGAATAGCAAGGACCTACAACCAAGATTACTCTACCCAGCAAAACTTTTATTCAGAATTGGTCAGATTAAAGAGCTTCACAGATAAGAAGAAGCTAAAGGAGTTCATTAACACCAAACCAGTATTATATGAAACTAGGAGCCTGGTGCACAAAATTCATGCACTGGGAGTGGGTGGTCCCTCAACCCAATCTGCCCCCTCTCACATACTGGGAGCCCTCAGGGGATGTCCAACTGATGGCTCACCCAGCCATCACCCTGCTCAGCTCAGCTCCGGCTGCCTGTGACAACCCAGGCCTGGGGGTTGGGAGCTTGCTGCCACTTCTGCTCACAGCACCCAGGGGCCAGGTGCTCCCTGCCCCCGCCGCCACCACCGCTGCTGCTGCCCCAGCTTCCCCTGACAGCGCCCGGGGGCTGGGCGCCTGCCGCCACCACCATTTCATCTCCACCCCTGGGCCCGGTGCTCACGCCACTTCGCCCCACGCCCACTCCTGATTAGCTGGTAACATAGCCAATCAGGAGTGAATGTACGGTCAAATTTGCATGTTTCTCTTTTATTATATGGGATGCTGAAAGGTGTTCTTTAAGAAGAGGAAGAAGAAGAAAAAGGTAAAGATAAAAATTATGAACAACAAAAGATATCTATCAACAAGTGAATCTAAAAATCAAGTCAAAAAATCTGATGAACAGAATAAACTGGTGAATATGATAGAATCAGGGGTATATAGAAAGGGAGTAGACTGACAATTCTTGGGGGGAAAAGGGTGTGGGAAGAGACTGGAAAAAAATCGCACCTATATAGATGAGGACAGTGGGGGGAGGTAAGGGCAGAGGGTGGGATGGTAACTGGGTGGAGGAGAACTATGGGGGGAAAAAAGAGGAACAATTGTAATAATCTGAATAATAAAGATTTATTAAATTTTAAAAGAGAAACCATCAGTAAAACAACAAGAAAGCCCACTGCATGGGAGAACATATTTGTCAATGTTATATCTGACAAGGGTTTGAGCTCTAAAATTTACAGGGAACTCATATAACTTAACACAAGGAAGATAAACAATCCAGTCCAAAAAATGGGCAAAGGACCTAAATAGACACTTTTCAAAAAGAGGACATACAGAAGACCATGATACAAATGAAAACACCACTAATCATCCAAGAGATGCAAATCAAAACAATGATGAGGTACCATCTCACACCTGTCAGAATGGCTATCATGAACAGATCAACAAATGACAAATGCTGGAGAGGATTTGGAGAAAAAGGAGCACTCTTGCACTGCTAGTGGGAATGCAGACTGATGCAGCCACTATTAAAACAGTATGGAGTTTCCTCAAAAAATTAAAAATGGAACTTCCATTTGACCCAGTAATCCCACTTCTAGGAATATATCCCCCAAAACCAGAAACACCAATCAGAAAGGATATATGCACCCCTATGTTCATAGCAGCACAATTACAATAGCTAAGATTTGGAAACAGCCTCAGTGCCCATCAGCAGATGAGTGGATTAGAAAACTGTGATACCTCTACACAATGAAATACTTCACTGCTGTAAAAAAGAAGGAATTCCTACCATTTCCAATAGCATGGATGGAACTGGAGAGCAATATGCTAAGTGAAATAAGCCAGTTAGAGAGAGATAAATATCACATCATCTCATTTATTTGTGGAATATAAAGAATATCATAAACCAATGAACAAAAATAGATACAGAGATTTTAAAAAGCATCAAAGAAACTGTCAAACTTCAGTGGGAAGGCAGGGGACTTTTGGTGGAAGCAGGGGGGCATGTAAGAGATAAACCACAGGGCTTGTAGGCATCATGCTTATAAGCATAACAAATGGACAGAGACACTAGGGGGGTGAGGGCATGTGCCAGAGGCTGGGGGAGGCCGGAGTGGGGGGAACAATCGGGGGAAAAATAAGCCATATGTACTATTTGTAATACTTGAAACAATGTTTGAAAGTTATTACAGGAATTTTATTTCTAACTAGAGGCCCAGTGCATGAAATCTGTGCATGGGGGCGAGGGTCCCTCAGCCCAGCCTGCAACATCTCCAATCTGGAACCCCTCATGGGATGTCCGACTGCCCCTTTAGGCCTGATCCGGAGTCAGACATCAGAAATCCCTCTCACAATCCAGGACGGCTGGCTCCCAACTTCTTGTCTGGCTTGCTTCCTGATTGCCCTTAACTGCTTCTGCCTGCCAGCCTCATTAGCCCCTAACCACACTCCTGCCAGTCTTATTGATGCCTAACTGCTCCCCTGTCGGCCCAATTGCCCCTAACTGTCCTCCCCTGCTGGTCTGGTCCCCCCCCTCCTCTGCAGGCCTGGGTTCCCCAAACTGCTTTCTGCTGCCCGCCTGGTTGCCCCCAATTTCCCTCCTCTGCCAGCCTGGTCACCCCCAGTTGCCCACGCCTGCAGGCCATGACCCTTCCAACTTATCTCCCCTGCAGGCCTGGGTCCCCACCCAACTGCCCTTCCCTGCAGGCCCAGTCGCATCCAAATTCCCTCCTCTGCCAGCCTGGTCACCCTAACTGCCATCCCTTGCAGGCTTGATCACCCACAACTGCCCTCCCTTGTAGGCCTAGTCCCTCCCAATGGCCCTCCCCTCCTGGCCATCTTGTGGTGGCCATCTTGTGTCCACATGGGGGCAGGATCTTTGACCACATGGGGGCAGCCCTCTTGTGTGTTGGAGTGATGGTCAATCTGTGTATTATTCCTTTATTAGATAGGATAGAGGCCTGGTGCATGGGTGGGCGCTGGCTGGTTTGCCCTGAAGGGTTTTCCCTTGGGGCATGGGGCAGCCTGGGTGAGGGGCCTGTGGTGGCTTGCCATGCCCCCCAGCAGCCCAAGCATAGGCCAGGGCCAGCTGGAAGCAAGTATCTGGGATGTATTTATCTTCTATAATTAAAACTTTGTATCATTGAGTGGAGGCTAGGACTAGCCAGGAAGCTTGGCTTCCTCCATTGGTGAGGGTAACCCAAGACTCCTGCTTGTTCCAGCTCTTTGGCAGGTGCCATCTTAGTTGGGTTAATTTGCATACTTGTTCTGGTTAGCTGGTGGGTGTAGTGGAGTGATGGTAAATTTGCATGTTTCTCATTTATTAGTGTAGATTATCAATTATTTAAATTTGGAATTACACATCAGCTAAAAGTAAATGCTATTTTTATATACAAATTAAAATATTTAGCAAAAAGATAAAATCTCTAGCCGAAACTGGTTTGGCTCAGTGGATAGAGCGTCGGCCTGGGGACAGAAGGTCCTGGGTTCAATTCTGGTCAAGGCCATGTACCTTGGCTGCGGGCACATTCCTAGTAGGGGGTTTGCAAGAGGCAGCTGATCTATGTTTCTCTCTCATCAATGTTTCTGACTTTCTGTCCCTCTCCTTTCCTCTCTATAAAAATCGATAAAATATATATTTTTAAAAAGATAAAATCTCTAAGGTAAATTTACAGACTAAAATGGGATGTGCTTTATCTTTAAAACAAATTAATTTAAAATCAATTAATTACTGATTAAAACACAAATAATTTTCTATAACTCCTCTCATGCACAAAAGATTTCTCAGACATTAAAACTCACTAATACCTTTGAGATTATTTATTATTTTACTAGATGTCCAGTGAACAAAATTCATGCACTCGGGTTGGGGGGTCCATCAGCCCAGCCTGCACCCTCTTGCAATCTGAGAGCCCTGGGGGATGTCCAACTGCCATGGAGGTGGGAGCAGATCCTACCTCCACTTTTGTGCTAACCAACTGTGAGCCCGGCTTCTGGCTGAGTGGTGCTCCCACCTGTGGGAAAGCACTGACCACCAGGGGGCAGCTCCTGCATTGTGCATCTGCCCCCTGGTAGTCAGTGCACATCATAGCAACTGGTTGACTGGCCGACTGTCTGCCCCTAGGTGGTCAGTGCACATCATAGTGAGCAGTTGAGTGGCTTTAGTGTATCATTAGCATATTATACTTTGATTGGTTGAATGGCCGCTGGACGACCAGATCCTTAGCATATAAGGCTTTTAGTATACAGGATTATATTAACCTTTTTTAATTTTTAGTTATTAAGGAAATTGCCCTAAAAAACAAAACAAAACAAAAAATTAACCTATTTCTTCAAAATTGTACTCTGGCTATTCCTTCTAAAATGCAATGATGAATTCAAAATATAATTTCAACTTCAGTGTAGGCCTACATATATTCCTGACATAACAATTGGGAAGTTTGTCTTAATGCACACTATATAGAATTTTAAAAATTAATAAATAAAAATCCATTTTCAAAAATGAAAATTATATTTTTAGTTCAGAATTCTTATTTCTATTTTTTCACTTCCAAAATTCAAACTCGAGAACACATTGTTTTTATGTAACTAAAATGTTAGATTAACTACAATGTACACTTTATAATGCAACAAAAGACAAAGGCTAAATATCTACCACTGAAAAAATAGTTATTTCTAAGTCTAAACTCAAATCTTACTTATGTCTCTGCTATAAATCAAAATTTTAAAAAATTGGTTTTCAACCTAATATTTGAGTTAATATGGATGAAGTAATGTTTTCAAATAAGAATGCATTTATTTTATTTAGATTCATATTGCATTATGAATGATAATGAATTGCAGTCTTATTATAAAGTGACTTAGAAATGTTATTTTGAATTCTGATTTTTGTCCATTCACAATCTTTAAAATAATATATATTTATATATATCTACTTTAAAAGTCAAGTAATGCAAGCCTATAATTTACTGAGATAAAATGATGTTCTGAATAGTAGTGTTTGTACTTAGTACTGAAAAATAAGCAATATTCTAAAATAAAAAACAGTTTTTAAAATTTTAGTTTTGTCTGCTCAAAAAGAGAAGTTATCAGTAAGTAAGAGAGTGAGGCAGGATGGGTGTGGGACAATGGAGTGGGGTCTGAGCTGTGGCGAGCTCCCAGCTGGCAGGCTTGTTCTACAGGAGGCAGCTTCATTTGAGAAATTCTTTATATAGTAGTTATATTTAGGGGAGAAAGTATGTGTGATATTTGAAGCTTTATAGAGTTTCAGGTAAAGGGACAGAAAAATAGTTTTAGTTAAGAACTAGTAAGATGTATACAACTATTTTACATAGGAAGAAGGTCAGAAAATATTTGGCAGAGTTTATAAATTGTCTGCCTTTGGGCCAAATTTTGCTACAGACCTGTTTTGCTTGGCTTGCACAGTGCTTTTAGTTGTTTTAAACCTCAATTATCTGACAATATTCTGTATCTGAGATGGTCCACATTCTCATGTTATAATCTAAAATATTTTGTCTAAATCAAATATTCTTTCAGGATGTTTATAAAGAATGTGAACTATTCCAACACCCAATCATAAATGAATGTTCAGATTTGTTACTTCTGTCCTAGATAGTATAATAATTTGTAATATACACCTTTCCAGCTCTTTAACTTAAAACTGTAATCCCATTCCTTGATTTCAAATTTGCACATTTCACATCAGTTCTTTTTCCTTTCTTTCAGGGAATAATTATAATCAGGCAAATGCATTAACATTATACTGGACAATTTCAAGCTTACAATCTATAGATTCAAGAGAAATAAAGATTTTTAACTGTATTATTAAAGCAATTTTGACAATCAGGTTAAAAAAATTAATCCTATCTAATAAAGAGGGAATATGCAAATTGACTGTCACATCATCCCAAAGATGGTAGCGCCCACAGACAATAAGGAGGGAATATGCTAATTGGCTGCCATGTCCTCAAAGATCATGGTGCCCACAGCCACAACATGGTGGCACCCAGTGCCCGAAGCCCCTGTGCCTGCCTCCGTAGTCCCCCAGTCCCCTTAGCCCCTCAGCCACGCAGGGCCGGCCCAAGGTTCAGGCAAGCCTCGGATGGCGGCTGCCCAGCTGCCCAGGGCCACCGGAGGCTCAGGGAACCAGGGCCGGCTGAGGCTTGCGCTGCCGACAGTGGCAGCAGCAGAGGTGCGATGGGGCATCACCTTCCCAATTGCCAGGACACCCCCACTCCTGAGGGCTCCCGGACTGTGAGAGGGGGCAGGCCGGGCTGAGGGGCCCTCCATCCAGTACATGAATTTTCATGCACCAGGCCTCTAGTAAGAATAATGATAATATCCTATGTTGACAAAGGAGCAATGGCATATGTAGTTATATATGCTACTTTAGATGTTGTCATTAGCTTTCTGGAGCAATGTTTCAAAAGTAACATATATGAAAGCCACCAAAACAAAACAAAACACAAATGATTAATACCAGCACCTCTACTTCTAAGAACTTATCCTAAGGAAATGAATAAATAAGTCTACAAAGGGATATTTACAAAATTACTCATTGGAAAGAAAAATTAAAACATTTATCTAGATGTCATTTTTCATTTCTTCTTGGTTCTTCATTTCCTCTTTGTTCTTACTCATGTTGTCGAATTTGTCTTCCATTCTTTTGAGCCACCTTATGACCATTTCTCGGAATTCTTTCTCTGGCAGTTTGCTTGCCTCCCTTTCGCTTACTTCCTTTTCTGGTGATGCCTGCTTTTTTTTTCTTATGCGGGCTGTTTCTTATCTCCCTATGGTCTCTCTTTTCTTGGTGTCTGGTTATGTAGTTCTCCCCTGTATTGATTTATAGGCACAAAATACAACACAACCAGATACAACACACAAGGCACTGAACAGGAATGTATTCACTATTTTAATAACCCCACATAAAGGTGACCACCAGAGAAAGATAATACAGGGGATAGGAGAGGAAGAAGAAGAGAAAAAAAGAAAAAGAAAGAAAGAAATGCAAAAATGAAATTGGCAAAAGGGGAAAAAAAGTAAGAGAGAAAAGAAAAAGAATAAGAAAAAAAGGCAACAAACTATAAATATGGGTGGAAAGTCCAATAGAACAGCCACTAATTCCAGCAACAAGTACTTGGAGATGAGTATAAACTACAAACAAGAACTAATACCATGCAAGGTGAGGGAAAACCGAAGCAAAAAACAAACCAAAACAAAGCAAACAAGCAGATTAAAAAAAGAAAAAGAAAAACAATCTCACAAACAAGCATAAAAATTAGATATAATCAACCTTTAAGCAAACAACTTCAAAAGGACAAGAGAAAAAAATTTTTGGATTGTGAAGATAGAGAACAGATTGGTATGTGTGGACTCTGGGCAGGGGATTGGAGATTTGATATATACATAGGGGTGAATTTTAACATAGTAAAAAGAAAGAATAGGGAAAATCTAAAGCAGGAAAAAGGGTAAGAGTAACAGGACAACAAAAGGGGAAAATTTAGGAAGAGAGTGACGGTGTAAGGGTAGAGTTGAGATAGAGTATAATCATGTTAAAGGAAAGATGAAAATAGAATGTGCAACACTAATCTCTGAAATAAAGGGAAAATAAAATGACACTTTTTAAAACAAATAGGTAAAATAGTAAACATACTGACTGAAAATAAAAATAATTAAAAATGTAAAATCAAGCGATGAAAAAAGAAAGTAGTTTAAGTGAAAGATGAAAAAATAAATGAAAAAAAAACATTTATCTAGAGATGACTGGTTATTATGTTGTATTGATAAACTGAAATAATATAAAGCAGATAAGAAGAATGATATACATCTACACTTACTGATATAAAATATGTCAATATTATATTGTTCTATGAAAAAAATATAAAATAATCTGCACACTATCATCTATAAAATATATCTTACATATATGTGGATGCATATTTGAAAAAGTATGGTATTATAAATGTAAACAATTTTTATTTGTTAGTAGACATTTATTACATTTACATGTAGTAAAACAATAAATGTATTAGTTTTAAAAGCAAAACAAAAATTTGATTTATTGTAGAATATAAAGATTGCTAAAAGTTGTTAATCAGTAGGCTAACAATATATCTTTACATTTATATTGTTTCTGATTACTCTGAAAATTAGAAAACATTTATATCCAAAAGACATTATTTTAAAAAGGGAATCATGGCCAAAACTGGTTTGGCTCAGTGGATAGAGCATCAGCCTGTGGACTGAAAGGTCCCGGGTTCGACTGTGGTCAAGGACATGTACCTTGGCTGCGGGCACATCCCCAGTAGGGGGTGTGCAAAAGGCAGCTGATCGATGTTTCTCTCTCATCGATGTTTCTGACTTTCCTTCTCCCTTCATCTCTGTGAAAAATCAATAAAATATATATATTTTTTAAAAAAGGGAATCATCAGTTAATCCATGTGGAAAAGTTGTTATTGTTATCTCAAAAGATAAACAATACACCCTGGTTGGTGTTGCTAAGCATTAGAGCATTTTCCTGTGCACTGAAGGGTGATGGCTCAATTCCTGGTCAGGGCACATACCCAGGTTTTGGGTTCGATCCCTGGTCAGGGTGCGTGGGTAAGGCGACTAATCCATGTTTCTCTCTCACAACAATGTTTCTCTCTTTCTCCCTCTCTCTTCCACTTTCTTTAGAATCAATGAAAAACATACCCTCAGCTGACAATTTGAAAAAATAAGAAAAAAGGTAAATACTATTATTAGTTATTATTTTATAGACTCAAAAACTGATTTTTGTTCACTGTAAGTTTTATATGCTCCTAAAACTCAAAATAATTAGAAAAGTTACCCAAAATTTCATTTTCATTAGAGGCCCAGTGCACGAAGATTCGTGCGAGAACGGGCCTTCCTTCCCCCGGCTGCCGGCACCGCCTTCACTCTGCCCAGAGCCGCCTTTCTGCCTTCCCACGCTGCTCAGAGGCCCCTAGTGACCGGGAACAGAATGCCTGCATCATCGCCATGGCAACAATGACAATGATGACACAAGCCTCCTGCCCCGCCCCCAGCCATGCCTGCATATGCAAATTAACCCACGGTCTTTACTGGGTTGATTTGCATACTCACTCCTGATTGGTTGGGGAGCATCCCAAAGGTATGGTCAATTTGCATCTTACTTTTTTATTTGTGTAGATTCCTAGCTCCCATAGAAGAATGGAGGCAAGATGTGAGAATTTATGAACTCTTCCCAAATCTAACTATAGGCCCAGATCCCATGTATTATATCAGTTATAGAAAAGGTGTGCTGATAAGCCAGCTGGGGTGGTGAGGCTTATCTGCAGGGTTTGCCAATTCCTGTTGTATTAAATACTCATTCCAAGGTGGATTTCAAGCTACAAAACTGAGATGACAACATGGATCTGGGAAGAAATAAGCACATGGGACTCTCAGAAGCCTATAGAGATGGGTTCCAAAACACCATTGGTCCCATAATGGAGGGTTCCAATCTTTTTCTACATGGTAAGTAGATAAATCATATAATACAGCTTGTGGATAAAGAAAAAAGAACAACCAGAGAAGATGTAACCAAGAAAGAAACAGTTCTAGAGAAGTCATCTGCTTATTTCCAATCCATGAACAAAGCCAAAACGTCACCTAAAACTGTACTGTGTAAGTATAATTATTTATATCTTTTTTTCAGATGCCTTTTTCTACATGTTCTCTTACTTAAGATATTATCAGTAGAAATTTTCATTGTGTTTATAATGTTGAATTAGAAGTGTAAATGCAAATGTTTCTAATGCTATAGAATGAAAATAGATACAAAATTTTTTATAGCAAGACATCTTCAACAGGTCGATTCAAAATTACTTTTTCAGTAAAATCTTCCCTGAACTTTCTGACCAGATCACATTTCCCAATAAAAGTACATCCACAGTAATACTTTACATATACTTGTCTGTATATTTGGTTTTATGCTGTCTCCCTGCTACATTATAGCTCCAAAAGGTAAGGTGATATTATTTTAACTTTCCCTACTTTTTCACCAGAACAGTCTCTGCACCAATAGCTGGTTTGAAAATATTTTTTAAGTAAATGAGTAATTTTTTCACGGTGGAAAGATATTTACATGTATAAACTCATAGACATGCACATACATAAACACACATAGCCCTTTAGAAAGTGTAAACATTAAAATTCAGTGGAGGAATTTGGAATTTAAAAGGATTCACAGTTTTATTTTTTCTCATGTTGGAGGCTTTATAGATATATGAAACGTTAAAATGGAACTTGGCATGAAATTCATGAGTCCATTATTAAGTGACTTGTGGAAGGAAATATTACATTTACCATCTTCTACATTTAAAAAGACAGATATATATTGAAAAGCACCAAAACACAAAAAGGGTGAAGCATGTTATTAGCCCTGGAAGCTTTTGTGTTTAAGGCCACTGTGTTCCAAACATAAACAAAGATGTAATTGACTGCATATAATCTAGCCTGATTGCTACATGCCAGGCTGACTTTATTACTGGCTCTTAATTCTTAGCAAATCAGAGACTAAAACTGCATCTTTGAAAAATATAAACATTAAGAAGATAGTTACAATAAAAACATTTAACAAAGAACCCAAAATAATATTCTTGAGTATATCACCATGACAATACTTTTTAAATTGGAAAACTATACTATTAGAAAGGAACAAAAGTAGTTCCCATCAGACACTCCACTAAACATTTAGCTGGTATTTTCCACATATGACTCCACTGAAAAGGGTAAGTGGTAAAAAATGTGCTTCGGGGTTTTAAGGCATATTGTACAAAAGTCACATCAAATTAATACTGAGGACCATTTACAGCTTTCACTGTGGAAAGCTTTTGAAGGGATTAAACTATGAAAAGTCGTGTTACTAAAGTACCTGTTGATGGGTGGAAGAGCTGAGAAAGGGAGAGTAAACGTTATTTTAGGTGGATGTGCTCCGTGTGAGACTGAGCACAGCTCTGCTGAAGGCACGGCCACAGCTCTCCAGCACACTTCAGACGTGACGTGTGAGAGGGAAACAGGCCACTTTCCTCACAGTGACATACAGTTAGGGACATTTACAGATATAAATATAAACTGATGGTATGGACAGAGTAAAACAAAAACTTGTTCTAAGTACTGAAATTCTGAAAATACTATCATAAGCTGTTCTTCTAATCTTTGTAAAATCTCTAACAAACTACTCCCCTAAAAGATGACTTTCAATTCCCTGTGATAATATTTTACAGAACGGACATTATGTGTGATTTTTTTTAAAGCAGAAAACAGCAGGAGGAGTGAGAACGTGAACCGAGGTAGTTGTCATCTCATCAAAAATAATGAATTCTCAAGAGATTTCAGCCCCATGTCTTCTCAGTGGTCCTATTACATAGGCTACCGAAGAGAGAAGAGAGGGCAAAACATACACTATTCCCATCAGCCTCAGCCAGCACCTGTAACGTCCAGCTATCTAGCAGCTGATTTGACAAAGCAACAACCTTAAAAGACAACTGGAAATGTTGTTATTCCATCCGCCGAGCCTCCGTCAGCACGGGGACACACCACGTGTGGGTGACAGCTTTTTCCCTCTCCCTCACACACAGCCTGCACTCACATAACAGTCTGTGGCTAATGGTGCAAACATGACGTGTAAATTCTCCTGAACCTGCCCCTGGTAAACTCCTAATTGGATTGGAAAGCAGCCCTAGATTATTCAGGGAAGCTTTTAGCAAACGAAGCCCAAATTATGAAAGGCTATTCCGGTCACAGGGCTTCAGAAAGAATAGGCAATGAATTGCAGCTGTCACTTAGGTTAAAAATCTAATAAATTGCCTTTTTCTAAAAAACAGGTAATATTTAGGATAGTATCTTCATTGTGATACTCTTTAGAGTACACTTGACCCAAATCTAATAAACTGCTATTCAATCAGAAGAGCAGCTGTAGAGCAAACACTGAGAACGATACTGTGCATTCAAAGCCGTAATGATTTTGAAATGACTACAACCACTGCTGCATTCATGAGGAACAAAGCTCGGGCTTTCCTCAATAATGTTCGACAGACTGCCTGGCAGGCAGCCTTCTTCGTCCTTCGGGGCTCCAGAGCTCCGCCGATTGCTGGGCCATCTCAACAGTTTAATGGTGTTTCTTCCGTAGGAAGTCTGAGGAGAGAGACTTAGGATTGCTTGTATATGAAAACAAGCTTTTCTGCAAGAAAATCTGCGGCTTAAATACAGAGACAAGGGGGCACATGCTAGTCAGACAGGTGTAAAACATGAAGTAATAATAGAAGCTCAAATTAGTTCTTAGGCCTGAGGCAAAAAAAAAAAAAAAAGAGAACAATGTCTTGACAAAAGGGAATAGCAAATAAGGATAGCAAACAAAAAATAGCTTGAATGTGTAAATTAGCGAGAAAAATGAGACAGAAAAGCAGCTTTAGTCTACTACTACTCCCCACAAGAGAAGAGAGCAGCGGATGAGGACGGAGGGAGCTGTGGAGGGGAGAGGCACCACCAGGACTCCAGCCGAGCCGCAGCCCCTCCAGGCAGCCGCTCACTGCGCTGAGGCACTCTGAGAGCCGCTCTCTTACGAGACCTGTCCTATTACCTCTTCTGTACACACGTAGTTCCTGTTTGTTCGCTGTGTCAGCACTAGCATTCATTCACTGTGCTGGTCTTTTTGTAAACAGACACTTTAGAACTCTGCCAAAACCAAATAATTGACACCATAATAAAGCATTTTGAATTTCAACAAATCTTATGCTTTTCTGTAAAAAGCAATGTAAAGAGCATTACATCAATTTTTTTCTCATTTAGAAAAACAAACAAAGAACTCTGCTTATGAAAGTGTATCTTCTTCTATAAGTGATTATAATTAATTTGATTACAGATCCAAACCAGGAATAATACCTACTCTTAAACTGCAGGATGTGGGCACATAAATTTCACTAAATCTTCGTTCTTTAAACAACAAAACAACACACAAATCTCAACCAAGAGGCCTTAAACAACTGATTAATAAAGTCACAAAAGTATATGTCTATATGTCACTTGTAACAGGCATGACTGACCTTCAGATGTCGGGGGGAGGGGGATTAATGTAGCTTTCGGCACACAGCATTTCCATTAGTGAAGACATACATCATTTAACCAAATGTAACATAAACTAAACATTTAATATAACTAATTGACAACTATAATGTATTTTTAAATACAAATTTTCTTATAAAAATTCAGATTTGAAACAAAAATATTTTCAGGGTATATTTGGATAAGTTAAATAGTCAAGGGGAAAGTACACATTATTGAAGAAATTAGAGTACTTTGGTTTTGAACTTCTTTTCTTCAAGATCCAGAAGGAGGTTTTAAAGAGTTCTTAGTGTAATCACTACTCTTCTCAGGCTTTGAGAAAAGTATCTCATCATCTAACATTCTCCAACCATCTCCAAAACCAATTCATTGTGATGGCTTCATGCCACACAGTGACGGCCCCAGGCTCGCACGCCAGTGAGTTCACCTCGCCGCCTCGCTCTGGGTACTAGAGAGGAGCTGACTTGCCTGGCAGAAGAAACTGAATTGTCATCAGCAATTATTTGTCATCTCATGGGAGATATTTGGGTGAATCTTACTGGACACACAAAAAAGACAAGCTTAGCAATGAAAACTTTTCAACTCAGGGAGATCTGGATGTTACAAGGAAAGTATTTAATCCTATACAATAAAGAGGTAACATGCAATTGACCATCACTCCGACACACAAGATGGCCACCACAAGATGGCTGGCAGGGGACGACAGTTGTGGGTGATCAGGGCAGCAAGGGAGAGCAGCTGGGGGTTGGGGGGCAGGCCTGCAGGGGAGGGCAGTTAGGGGCAATTAAGCCAGCAGGAGAAGGCAGTTAGGAGTGACCAGACTGGCAAGGGAAGGAAGTTAGGGGTGACCAGGCCAGCAGGGGAGGGCAGTTAGGGGTGATTAGGCTGGCAGAGGAAGGCAGTTAGGGGCAACTGGGCCAGCCAGCAGGGGAGCAGTTAGACTGGCAGGGGAGTGGTTAGGGTGTGATCAGGCTGGCAAGCAGAAGCAGTCAGGGGCAATCAAGCAGGCAGGCAAGCGGTTGGGAGCTAGCAGTCCTGGATTGTGAGAGGTATGTCCCACAGCCCATTTAGGCCTGATCCTGATTGGGCCTAAATGGGCAGTTGGACATTCCTTTAGGGGTCCCAGATTGGAGAAGGTTCAGGCTGGGCTGAGGGACACACACACCCCCTCCCCACCTCTTACCCTCATGCATGAATTTGCACCATGGGCCTCTAGTTCATACATAAACAGTAAAACATCCTTATAAGCAAGCAGTTCTTAATGTACAGGTAAATGTCTGCTAAACATCTCCAATGCATTTCTGTCATGAAATTTAATTTACATGACCTATAAAGAATAGAGCTTTTGTACAAATAAAATGTTAACATCTACAGTGTTACAAATCTAGCATTAAATAATTTTGCTTCTAAAATAATTATGTTCAGGAAAAAAGAGTACAGATAAATAAAATAACTTATTCAAGTTAAAAACTAAGAAGCTTCTTGGCTGGATGGCTCAGTTGGTTGGAAAATCATCCTGTATTCCAAAAGGTTGTAGGTTCGATTTCTGTTTAGGATAGGTATGAGAAGCAATCAATGGATATCTTGTACTCACACTGATATTTCTCTCTCACTCTTTCTTCCTTTCTCTCTAAAAATCAATACATAAACATATTCGCAGATGATAAAAAACAAATAGCCCTAGCCAGTTTGGCTCAGTGCATAGAACATCAGCCTACAGACCAAAGGGTCTCAGGTTCAATTCCAGTCAAGGACCTGGACCTCGGTTGCAGGCTCCTTCCCGACCCAGACTCTGGTCAGGGCTCATGCAGGAGGCAATCAATCGAAGTGTTTCTCTCACATCGATGTTTCTCTCTGTCTTTCCCTCTCTCTTCCACTCTCCCTAAAAATCAATGGAAAAATTATCCTCAGGTGAGGATCAACAAAAAACAAACAAATGAACAAATAACTGATCTTACAAAGAAAGTTTAATAAGCCAAAAAAATAAGCATTCATTTCAAGTGGATTTCATTTTAAATACACCTCTCTTTAAATATTTAATAAAAATTAATGAAAAAACATATAGTTAGCTATATAATATTAGATAAGACTATAAATAATCTAAGTCTCCTACGACAAGATCTCATTGCCCATCACTAAAAGAAATAATGTATCAAATCTTTCTCATTTCTGAGGTTGAGGGGTGCTATCTACATTTAGAAAAACAATGACTAAGTGATGCAGTCCCCAAATTTATACAGATCTTCCTCAGGTATAAATTATTCTTAGAAGAACACCAGACCATCTGGATGCTGACCTCTTCAGCACTTTAAGGACATCAGTTAGACCACTGGAAGAAGAATATGCTAAAGAAACTTGAGGCTGTAAAGGAGAATGCCAAACTTGCTCCAACAGTATAATTTATATTCTGGAAAAATACAGTAAATAAAACAATTTTCTAACTGAAATCATTTTGAAATTTCTACTCTCTCTAATAATACGAACATTGTCTTAGTGAAGAGAAAAATAGAAGATAAGAATATCTGGCAAAATAGATTGATATTTCAGTCCAATTTTGGGTGTGTATACACAAATACATACATTGTGGGAAAACTTCCTCAATGCCCCACAGAAAGTTCTTCAGAATTCTGACTGAAACTTTGAGTGACAATCTTCACTACTTATAATCTATTGGAGAGGATCTTGGCTTTTCACGTATTTAACTTTTGTACAATCTGCGTTTTTGAAGATTCTATATCAGCACATCTTTAACATCTGAACTGCTATTAAAATTTCCAACAGCATGGATAGATATGGAGAGCATTATGCCAAGTGAAATAAGCCAGTTAGAGAAAGATAAATATCATATGATCTCACTCATTCATGGAATACTAGTATAATGAACAACATAAACTGATGAACAAAAATAGATCCAGAGACACAGAAGCATGGAACAGACCATCAAACCTCAGAGGAAAGGCCGTGGAGGGGGGAAAGAGAGGAATTAAAGGATTCGTATGCATGCATATAAGCATATCCCATGGACACAAAAACCAGCGGGGTGAGGGCATGTGCTGGGGGTAGGAGTAGCAGGGGAGAGGTCAATGGGGGAGAAGGGAAAAGAATACTTTAATCAATAAAGAATAAAATAACCCTATGTAATAAAGAGGGAATATGCTAATTGACTGCCCCACCCTCAAAGATGTCAGCACCCACAGCCAATACGGAGGGAATATGCTAATTGACTGCTCCGCCCTTAAAGATGGCGATGCCCACAGCCACAAGATGGCGTCACCCAGTCCCCTCAGCCCTGCTGGAGTGGCAGGTGCACAGTATGGCCGGGCCCATCCCCATGCAGGCCCAGCTGCTCCATGTACCAGCCTCCAGAGTCCCCCAGTCCCCTCAGCACCCCAGACACCTAAGGCTAGCCCAGAGGCACAGGCAAGCCTCAGATGGCAGTGGCCCAGCCACCCAGGGCCACAAAAAGCTCAGGTAACAGGGCCAGCTGAGGCTTGCACTGCTGGCAGTGGCAGCAGCAGAGGTGTGATGGGTGTTGTCTTTCCCTGACTGCTGGGTCACCTCCCGGCCCTGAGGGATCCTGGACTGTGAGAGGGGGCAGGCCGGCTGAGGGACCCCCTCCAGTGTATCCATTTTCATGCACAGAGCCTCTAGTGATAATAATAATTCACAGTTGGCCTAACTGGTGTGGCTCAGTGGTTGAGCCAAGAGGCTACCTGTTGGATTCCAAGTCAAGGCACATACCTGGGTTGCAGGCTAAATCCCAGGAGGGGGCGTGCAGGAGGCAGCCAAAGGATGATGTTTGTCTCTCATCACTGATGTTTATATCTCTATCCCTTGCCCTTCCTCTTTCTCTAAAAATCAATAACAAACAAGTCTATAGATTTAAGAGAAATAGTTGCTCATGTGGTCCTCTAGAAATTTATGCAATTAAGGATTGATTAATAAAATTAAGAAAAAAATTCCAAAACATAAGAAAATCGCACATTTTAAAAGAAATTTGTTAATTAAGTTTGTTTGAGGTATGGCAACATTTTGAGAAAGAAGTGAAATGGTTTAACTCAGGTTCTAAGCTCTAGATCCAAACCTGGGAGGACAGAAGCTGCCTGAATACCAAGCTGCTGCTATAAAAGGCATTTTTCTTGACTTTTTGAGAAAAGACATTTTATTGAAATCATACTTATTTAATTATTTAACCTGTCTGGAATGGAATGCTTTGTAAAGGATTGCTATAAATTATTGTTTGACTTTTGGATTATGATTTTAAAAATATATTTAAGAAACACAATATGTGAAAGTACAAGACTGCCTATATCTTATTGGAAAGACTTCCATCAATTGGTCTTACTTATGTCTTCTAGAAGATCATGGATAAATATGATCCTTATTATAAATGGCAGGAAGGAGGGTTGCATTTTCTCCTCATCCTCACCAACATTTGTTGATGATAGCCATTTTGACAGGGTGTGAGATGGTACCTCATTGTCATCTTAATTTGCATCTCTCAGATGATTAGTGATTTTGATCATGTTTTCATAGGACTCTTGGCTTTCTGTAGGTCCTCTTCTGAAAAGTGTCTATTGAGGTCCTCTGCCCATTTTTTTATTGGATTGTTTATCTTCCTTTTGTTAAGTTGTATGAGTTCCCTGTAAATTTTGGAGATTAAACCCTTGTCAGATATAACATTGGCAAATATGTTTTCCCATGCAGTGAGCTTTCTTGTTGTTTTGTTGATGGTTTCTTTTGCTGTGCAGAAGCTTTTTATTTTGATGTAGCACCATTTGTTTATTTTTTCTTTAGTTTCCATTTCCCTAGGAGCTGTATCAGTAAAGATATTGCTATGACATATGTTTGATATTTTGCTGCCTATGGATTCTTTTGAGATTTTCATGGTTTCCTGTCTTACATTTACATTCTTTATCTATTTTGAGTTTATTTATGTGTATGGTATAAGTTGGTGGTTTAGTTTCAATTTTTTTTGCATGTATCTGTCCAATTTTCCCAACACCATTTATTGAAGAGACTCTCTTGACTCCATTGTATGTTCATGCCTCCTTTGTCAAATATTAACTGAGCATAATGGCTTGGGTAGATTTCTGGGTTCTTTGTTCTCTTCCACTGGTCTATATGTCTGTTCTTGTGCCAGTACCAGGCAGTTTTGAGAAGAGCAGTTTAGTAGTACAGCTTGTTATCTGGTATTGTGATGCCTCCAACTTTATTCTTTCTCAGGATTGCTGCGGCTCTTCGGGGTCTTTTTTTATTCCAGATGAATCTTAGAAGAGTTTTTTCAAGGTCTGTGAAATATGCTGTTAGTATTTGAATGGGGATTGCATTGAATCTATAGATTGCTTTGGATACTATGTACATTTCAATGATGTTGATTCTACCAATCCATGAATACATATATTCTTCCATTTGTTCCATTTATGAATCTTGATGTCATTCAAAGTTTTTGCTAACTCAGATTTGTATTGCCTATAGATTGATTTATAATATAACTTCATTGTGTCAGATAAAACTATTTATATTATTTAAATTTTCTAAATTTATGGAAGCTTTTTAAATGGCCTAACATATGGTTAAGCCTGGAGAATGTTGCATGGACACTAGAGAAAAATTCTGTTGTCAGTGAAGTGTTCCATAGATGTCTATTAGGTCTCTATGGTTTACAGTATTATTCTATATACTTCATAATCTACTGTGTAGTCTATTCATTATTAAAAGTGGGATATCAAAGTCTCAAAATATTACTGGAGAACTGTCTACTTCTTTCAATTCTGTCAGTTTTTGCCTCAAGTATTCTGGGAGTTATTGTTAGGCACATACACATTTGTAATTATGCTGGAGGCCCGATGCACAGAATCCGTGCGGGAGTAGGCCTTCCTTCCCCCGCTGCCAGCACCAGCTTCCCTCTGGCGCCCAGGCCCGGGCTCCCCTGTGGCCGCCAGCAGGCACCCGGGATCAGGCTTTCTTTGCAACCCAGGCTTCGTCCAGAAGGATATCTAGTCTAATTAGCATATTATGCTTTTACTATTGTAGATATATGCAATATCTACATATAATTCCCAGATACACAAAACCTTTTATTATAAAATGTCTCTATCTCTAGTGAGATTTTTGTTTGGTTTTGTTTAAAAGACTATTTTTTTTCTGATACCAGTATAGCCATTCCAACTCTTTTTTTTTTAATGCTGTTTGCATGGTATATATTTTTTCATCTTTTTATTTTTTACCTACCTGTGTCTTTGAACCTAAACTGAATCAAGGCTTATAGTCAACAGCACATAGTTGTATGTAGAGAGCACACAGCTGGGTCTTGTTGCTTTTTAAAATATCCAGTCTGCTTTCTGATTGAATTGTTTGGTCCATTCCCATTAATGTTATCATTGATTGGATTGGTTGGATTTATGTCTGCCACCCTGCTTTTTGTTTCCTATAGGTCTCGTGTCTTTTTTTCTTTATCTGTCCCTCCTTTACTGCCTTCTTTTGCAGTAAGTAAATCTCTTCTAGGGTAACATTGTAATTCCTTTGATTTTTATGAGAACTATACATATTTTGGTTATTTTCTTAGAGGTTGATCTAGGGCTCACAAAATTTATTTTCAAAAAATGTATATCCTATGTGCTTACCAAGAGGATTTAAGGCAGACTTAAATATTTCCCCTTACTCTTCCTCATATCCTTTTTAACAGTGCTGAAAAAGAAGGTGCTAAGTACACAATTTCCAAATATTTTGCCCTTATCTGATCTTTTGACATACTCTCATTTTCTGTAACTCTTCAACAATGAGGAATTAAAGACCATTAATGTAATAAGAACTTATGATAATATCGAACAATAATTTGTTTATAGAAGACTCATTATAAGGGTCCTTGAAAGAATAAATTCAAATATAAATATAATTCAAATAACAAAACATGATTTACTGCTAACTTTTCAGGAATATATATGCTGCATATGACAAAATATACCTCTAAAAGTAAAACTGCTGATATTTTGTGCTGATCTCTAAGTTAAATAAAATACAGAGAACTGAAGGATTTTAAAAGTAGATGGATGGGTAGAAGAGGAATCAGAAAAAATCTATTCCGATGTTGTCATCAAATTAACTCATTAATCACGGCCACACAGGTCATGTGAAGAAGAGCAAGCCCTATATCCCAGGCATACTGACTCTTAATCAAGAGCTTTTCTTACTTTACTGTAAAACTAATGGAATTTAAGTGTTTGGGGCAGTTTACACATCTCAAGTAAAACAAATATGACTAACTTCTACCAAAATATCCCAGAGACACTCTGGTAGCAGTAGAAACAAGTATGCCTAAGGATTAAGACTTGGGTTGGCCCCTAAACAGATTTTCATATAGATCAGGATATTTAGCTCACAGTTCTCTTAGTGATGATTTAAATAACCAATTCCCTCCTGAACTCTTACATAAGTCCCAGTGTTCTCTACTACCAAGAGAAAACTGAGGCCTAGTTATATGTTCTATCAACTGTTTAAACAATCATTTATAAACTTGTCTATATCAACAATTACCTTCCAAAATGAAAGAGCTTCTTCCTGGTATATTTCTAGACCTTTGTCTGTCTGTCCCAAACCATACCTTCATATTCCACTGTTATTATTACATGGGGGATGCAGTGAATAAAATGCAATACTAATGACTGTGAAGAGTTTAACTTCAAGAAAAACTGAACCTTCTCTCAACTCTCTACAAAGTTCTTCTTAAGAGAATTGTACCATTTCTTTTTGTTAGTCTTGGAAACAGGCATCCATAAATTAGCCCACTCTTTTTCACTTTACTTCTATTATTCCTTTATATGCTAAATATGTGCAAATATCTCTTGAAATTTATCCTGCATCATTCCACAATTGCCACAATATCTCTTACATTTCTTTTTTATATAGTTTTCTTAAAGTGTATTCTACACTTCAATTTCCCATTTATTCTTCAATCCTACTGTAATCTCTATGATTCCACTGAAACTGATGGAAAGAAACAAAGAACTTTATATCTTACTTGTTTGAACTCTACGTGGTAGCTGAACAGTTGTCCACTCCCTAATTATTAAAAACTCTCTTGTTTTTTTGCTGTTCGGACAGTTCTATCTCTTGGTATTCCTTCTTATTTGTCTGAACATCATTTCTCAATTATCTTCTGGAAACTCTTTCTCTGTTGATCTTCCTTAGAATAATGTCCTTGCATCTTGTCTCATTCCAGATTTCCCCTGGTGTTTTTCAAGCATTCTCATGCTTCTAATTGTTGCCATTGTAATTAACTAGCTAATATTAATAATAGGAAGAGGGCGAAGGGAAGGCCAGACATTATAAGCATGGTTATCTGGGCCACTTCACCAGGAAGCTGCAACTTTATAGCCCCCAGAGAACCACCAGACCATTCCCTCCAGATCATTAGGAAAGGGTGAAATGATGCATGCACAGTAAAGTCGGGGTGATGTAGGGAAGATGCTTTTCTGTCCGTCTAGCCTGAAACAAAGATAAATGGCTAAAATGGGTGGACTGACGGCAAGCACTGGAAATCTTAGGTTACTAGTACTAGTAAATCTACAAAGAAAGGAATTCTCTGTCTCCCCTGGTTTTGCTCCTGTTTCTTTGCACTCACACCAGAGTTATGTAGTCCTGGAAGCTGCATGGCCTTAGTCCATGCGGACTCCACATGAAACGGACTGAAGCTGGGAGCACAAACTGAACCGGTCTGATGCTGGACTGGAGTGTGCCAATGTGGAGCAGAGACTGGGCACTGGCTTTAACCCTAGCTCTGCTGAAGACACAGCTTGACTTTGCCCTTGGTGGCCCAGAGGGAGATGGGACCTTGTAAACTAAGGGGCTTAATTCTGCTCAAATCAATATCTCTCTTTTTCCTATACAAGTCTCAGAAAGTTCCTTTTCTCCTGACATTGCCAGAAAGCCACTTCCACCAGCAGCAGGTGGGAACATGGAGAGCTCCCCACTGATAACATAACTATAGAAACTTATGATGAATCAGAACTGTTTCCTAAACTTTAGAGTCATATATTTAGCTGCTTTCTTGACCTTTTCACTTGAAAAACCCAGAGTTCAGTGGTTAAAACCAAACTCATTACCTTAGAAAACCTATTCTTGTTCCAATATTTCTGTATTTCAATTGGTAGAGCTTCACCCCTCAGTCACTCAGTCAGAAACTTTAGAATTATCTCAGGTGTACCCAAATATTCTTTTATGATTTTTCTATATTTCTCATGTAGCTCTCTTTCTTGGTGGAGGCTAAAAGCTATCTATCCCTTATATTAGTTGGCACAATGCTTTGCAGACAGGCGAGAAAGAGAAAAAAATATACTCAGAACATTTTTGCTGATTGGACCAATGTATCCATCCTTCAGGTTTTTCATTTGGGAAGTGTTCACATGCCCCTCCTTTATTATTCCTAATTTGTTCTTTCCCAGTTACTTAGTACTAAGCCTACTAAATTGTAATTGTGGGTTCAGTAGTTTGTAATCTACTAGCCCAAGAGCTCTGTGATAGAAGAGTTGGTAACACTAGGGCATAGTGGAGAGCACAGGAAATACTCAATAAATATCTAATGAGTGACTTAAGGGGATCTTTGCCTGAGCCCCCTGAAAAGATTAAAGGAATGCTTTCCACATTGCTGACATAAATTTTAGAAAGTACTACAACTGCATTTGTATTGCAATCTAACAGACATAATCAGAAATAGTGCAAGCCTGTGCTCTTTGATATTCATTCCAAGGCATCCATTTTCCACCAGCAGCCAAATAGTTATAATTTCAAATATTACTATACACATATGTAGTACTAGAGATTTCATAATTCATGAGTATTGAAATGATGACAATAATGATTTCAAATCTCTAAATTTTCCTGAATGAAGACATTTATTTGAATTGTGTTGAGGGATGAGTGCCTTTAGGGAAGAACCCATCTAATGATAAAAGAAGGCTCTGAACTGGCACTTGTGGGCAACATACAGCAAAAAAGAGACCCACAAATTGCTCCTTTGACACAAGACAGTAGTGGCAGATTGAGATGGCTATGCAGAATGTCAATCTACTTACCAAATTTTTTATTTTTAATAATATATCAGGAAAGAAAACAGAAGCTAGCCAGGTAGTCTGGTGGATCATATGTTATCCTATCTAATAAAAAAGTAACATGCAAATGTGACCATACCTTGGCTCCTGATTGGCTATGCTACCAGCCAATCAGAGCAAGGGGTGGGGTCGAGAGGCGTGAGTGCCAGGCCCCAGGAGTGGAGACCAAATGGTGAAGGCATCAAGCGCCCGGCCCCAGGTGCAGAGACCAAGCAGTGGCAGCACCAGCGAACCACAGCAGCATCTAACTGAGGCCCCCGGGTGCAGAGAACAAGGCGGCAGCAGCGGCAGTGGTGGCGAGAACTCACCGCAGCTGTGTCTAACTGTCTAACAATGCCCTGGCATTGCTAATGTTTTACGTGTAACTTCAGCTGTATGCCAGCAAAAACAGAAGGCACCCGCCAGAGGGAAGGCCCCTGAGTCCCAGCTTCAGCATCCCAGCTGTGGAAACTGACAACAGGTAGAAGGAAGTCCCACCCCAACAGAATCTGTCCAAATCAGCCGTTGGTCACACTGCTGAAAGGCCTGACTGTCATTCTCCTCTATCTCAGAACGTGGCAATAGAAATGTGGGACTATGTCCAAAGAAAAACTGTTGATACAACGGAGCTCTGTAGCAGAAAGTTGCCGACGTTATTGACAGAAAATGTCTGAAGAGTGATGTGCGTCTGATCTTGAAAGAAGGTGACACCTGCGACAGAATGTATCTAAAGAGCAGCTATTGGAAAAACATCGTTCAGAAGCCGAAAAACACCAGCATCTTCTAAAGAACAACGTGCCTTTGAAGTTGAAAGAAGGCGGTGGCGAAGACAGAACATGTCTAAAGACCAGTCATCAACAAGTACTAGCAATAATGGTAGGAACTGCCTTCTCAGCGAAAATGGAGTATGTGAGGGTGTAATTCTCGAACATAGTTGTGGCGAAATGACTGTTAGATGTGAATTTTGCCTATCACTAAATTTCTCTGATGAAAAACCATCTGATGGGAAATTTACTTGATGTTGTAGCAAAGGGAAAGTCTGTCCAAATGATATACATTTTCCAGATTACCCGCCATATTTAAAAAGATTAATGACAAACGAAGATTCTGACAGTAAAAATTTCATGGCAAACATTCGATCTATAAATAGTTCTTTTGCTTTTGCTTTCATGGGTGCAAATGTTGCATTTCCATCAGGGTATGGGCCATACTGTTTTAGAATACATGGACAAGTTTATCATCATACTGGAACTTCACATCCTTCTGATGGAGTTTCTCGGAAGTTTGCTCAACTCTATATTTTGGATACAGCTGAAGCTACATGTAAAAGATTAGCAATCCCAGCAAACTGGGCCTGCTCAGAAAGACTCATGATCAACATCAACAACCTCATGCATGAAATAAATGAATTAACAAAATCGTACAAGATGCTACATGAGGTAGAAAAGGAAGCCAAATCTGAAGCAGCAGCAAAATGTACTGCTCCCACGGAAGTAACTATGACAATTAAATATGATCATAATAGCGACCCAGGTAGATATAATTCTCCCCGTGTAACCGAGGTTGCTGTCATATTCACAAACAAAGATGGAGAACCTCCTTTTGAAAGGGACTTGCTTATTTATTGTAAACCAGATCCCAATAATCCAAATGCCACTAAAGTGAAACAAATCAGTATCCTCTTTCCTACATTAGAACAATGACATATCCTATTCTTTTTCCACATGGTGAAAAAGGTTGGGGAACAGATATTGCATTAAGACTCAGAGACAACAGTGTACTCAACACTAATACTAGACAAAATGTAAGAACATGAGTCACCCAAATGCAGTATTATGGATTTCATCTCTCCTATTTTAAATGCAGGAAAATTAACTCAACAGTTTATTGTGGATTCGTATTGTTGTTATATCATTTTGTTATTATTTATTTATTAATGAAATCATGTATTACTTTCATATACATTGTACTCATTTCCTTTTATCTCTCACACTTTTACTGTAGAGAAAGGGCAAATAGCACTATTAAAATATTTCCTCTAATTAATACCCTTTTAATGTGCACGGATTTCATGCACCGGGACACTAGTATTATTATAGTTCTCTTGGATGAAATTGATGTTTGAAAGTGAGTTAATCCAATTTATTTACAATCAGTCTATAGAAGTAATGGCTACTATGGAAGTAGTGACTATGTTGTCATTAGTTTTTCTTATAATTAATAGATATGCCTTAATCTTTCGCCTACATTTTTGATACCTTAAAATTAAGATAAGTTTTATCACCCAACAATTATGTGTGGATCTTCCACTGTACATACAGTGGAAGATCCACACATAATTGTTTGGTTTTGGGGTAGGGAAGAGTTAAATTTTACTTATCATTCAGAATTCTGAATCCATTTGGGAGACAAAACCACTTACACATTTAAATAAGTTTTTTTTATAGCACTCATCTACATTATACCAAGGGTAGAAAAGTCAAGTGATATAAGATTACTGAGAAGAAAAGACCATTTTTAATTAGGAAGATGACAGGCTACATTTAATCTTAAGAAAGAAGTGTAACTCTGAAGGCAGAGAAAGAAAGTTAAGAATTGTGTTTGGAAAAAATAATCTATAGTAGATAATGCAAGAATGGATGTAAAAAAAGTTAATATTAGAATATTGCTGTGATCAGATAGTGCAGTGCTTTTGTAGGAGGCAGTTAGACACGAGCAGAGCAAGGACTACGGGACAGACACAGACAATCACCAGGGAGGACAGTGCTGAGTGCTGAGCGATGGGCAAAGCTGGGAAAAGAAGGAACCATTCCTCCACAGTACATCACTGACTATGTGGTTAGACCTCCTACCCTTCCCTCCCTACACATAACGTCTAGGCCTCAGCTGTATTTCAGCTTCAGGCTCAGAAAAGCAGCAAAACCAGACAAGTCATGGCTGCCTCAGGAAGAGCTGCACTGAGTAATGACCCCCTGCTTGGGGTGGACCAATCAATGGAAAGGACACACCTGGTCAGCTGACGAATCTTCTGTTGAGAACTCCCCTGAGAACTCCCCTGAGATTCCAGCATGCAAGAGAGAAAAGCCTCAAGACAGAGGACCTAGTCCCTGCTCTCCTCTGGGTAGCAGCCCCGTGATTCCCTTTCCCTCTTCTCCCCCTTCTCCCCCACAGGCATGTGTCTCCTCAATCCCAAAGGAGCCCAGCAGGCTTGCAACCAAAAGAGCAACGGGCAGCAGCAGCTCACCCCAGGCTAGCCCATGAGCCAGTCTCCAAGAGGGCCTTTTCTCTGACTTCCACGTGGGCCAAAGCAGCCCAGCCTAGGATTCACTGTTGCTTCTACGCTAAGCACGTCCTTGTTTATCTGTCCTGAGTGTGCTTTTGCTGCAACCAATAAATTCTTTCTTGCTTGCTATGTTCACTTTGTCTCTTGATTAATTTTTTCCCTTCAAGAAGACAATTATAAGTGAGGTTTCATTTTGCCAGCAACACTATGAATACCAGAAGTGTCTCTTTTCCTTTCTTCTACCCCTTTCATTCCTCTCCCTTTCTTGTCCTGCCCTCCCTTCCCTCTCCCATCTTCCTCCCCCTCATGAAACTTGTGAGTCAATCTAACATCTTTGAACAGGAGATTAATATGATAGAAGTGGTCTCTGAGAAAGTCAACCCAGTAGCATTCTTTATGATAGACTAGAGAAGGAAAAGATAGAAACAAGGAGCCACAATCCAGTAATGAACTAGGTTGATGGTGGTGGGTGTGTCAAGAATATAAATGAAAGATACTAGGGAAGAAAGAGAATTTGCAACACTTGGTGATTAATATGGTAAGGGGTAGTAGAGAAGGAGCAAAAGGTGAGAGGGGGATCAATAATACCTAAGATGTTAAGTCTCTGAAACTGTATCAATGGCTCAGGTCAATGACAAAAACAAAGGGAGAAATGAGAGATAGCACCCCTCAAGAAAAACGTTTGACTTCTGCTTGTACATGAGAGAAAGGAGGTGTGAAAGCATGGAGAGAACAGGGCCATCAATTTGGAAGACATCCACCAGGGAGTAGAAAATGATAGTGATGAATTAACAGAGAGCAGAAATGGAGGCATAGAGTTGTGACACACCTACACAGAGATGATAATTCAAGTTACATAACCATAAAACAACAATAAGCTAAAGAATATACTCATATTTAGCCTGACTGGTGTGGCCCAGTGGTCCTCGTTCCATTCTTGGTTTGGGCACACGCTTGGGTTTCAGGCTCAATCCCCCGTAGGGGATGTGCAAGAGGCAGCCAGTCAATGATTCTCGCTCATCATTGGTGTTTCTATCTGTCTCCCTCTCCTTTCCTCTCTATGAAGTCAATAAAAACATATTTAAAAAGAATATACTCATATTTAGGACATTAGAGAAGAAAAAAAGTCAAGTTAATGGTGAAAAATCAGTGGTTGAAGTAAGAGGCAAAACATGATAATGAATGGAGGTAGTGATTGGAATATTCAATTCATAGTTACTGAAATCACAAAGAATGGCTTTAAGTCCCACCTCCAGCTAGAGGACCTTAAATAAATTTTCTAAGCTTCACTTTTCTTATCTCAAAAAGTGAGACAGTAATACCTATCCCTCCGAGCGTTTATCAGCACCTGACATGCTACATATTTTCTACTTTCTTATATGCTTATTTGTTAACTTAATGCCTCCCCTCTGGAATACAGGCTCTAGTATCCAGCCTCAATTGTTTCCAGCTCATTGGAAGCAAGTTATCCAATGTTTCTTTGCTCTCAGCTCAGGTTCCAGATGCCGATTCTGGGGCAATAGGAAAAAAATCACTCAACCACTTGCTGCACAAATGAAGTTTTAGCATGAGGTCTTACATCATATATGTGTTAAATAGCTAATATTTTTGTTAAGAGAACATTTCAAAAAGAAGGAGGTCAGCAATGTCAGGAGGCCATGATGATTTGTTAACTAAGAGGCTACAATAATCTGTAAGTGCTGCTCCAAGTCTCATTACAGACACTGAAGACGCAGGGAACCGCGCCAGGGCCTGGCTCTCACAGCTGAGGCTCAATCTGAAAGGATGTCTGGAGGCCATTCGGCTTCCAGTTTCATGAGCACATTATGCTTTTATTATTATAGGTAATATTAACAGAATAAACTGATTACGACCTTTCCTCAGTGCCTGCTTTCCTATCATTTTCCCTTTCTTCATCTTGTCCTTCATTTAAACATATTTATTGAGCACTATTATAAGGTAGGTACTGTTTTAGATTCTGGGTATGCAGCAATGAAGAGACAACATCTTTGCCTTAACCGAGAGCTTACATTGAAATCAGGGGAGAGAGACATTAATAATCATGGTAAATAAGTAAAAATCATGTCAGATAGTGATAAGTTGTAGGGAAAATGTAGGCAAAGAAAAGGACAGAGAGAGTTAGTGGGGTATACTTCTATTTAAAAATATTTTTATTGATTTTTTGAGAGAGAGAGAGAGAGAGAGAGAGAGAGAGAGAGAGAGATGGAAGAGTGAGGGGGGGGGGGAGAGAGGTGGGAGAGTGAAGCATTGATTTGCTGACTTCTGCACACTTGCTGCAGAAGATCGAGCCTGCAAGCCAAGCACACGCTCTGACTAGGAATCAAACCAGCAATCCTTTAATACAAGTCACAACGTCCAACCAACTGAACCGCACCAGCCCCGGCACGTGCTGAAGAGAGTGCGGGACAACCTGCCGACACCGAGAGTGCCACACAGAGGAGTCAGCGATTGCACAGAACCTAATGGAAGTGGGGGACAATGTGCTCAGTGAATACAGAGTAATGATGACAGGAGTAGGTGATGTCAGGAGAGTATGGGGGATAATAGGGTGGAAAGGTATTGTTATAGAACTAAAAAATCATTTTAATTCTCAAGGATACGGGTTTGGTTTGGTTGTTGTTTTTCTTTTTTTAGAAAGAGAAGGAAAAGGGAGAGAGAGGGAAACACCAATTGGCTGCTTCCTGCATGCCACCTACTAGGGACTGAGCCCCAAACCCGGGCCGGATCCAATCTGCCACCGCTTGGTACACAGGATGACAATTCAACTAGCTGAGCCACACTGCTAGCACATTGTGTTTATCTGTCTCTGTTTGTTTGTTTGTTAGAGAGGGGAAGGGAATGGGGGAGAGCAAGAGAGAAACACCGATTGATTGCCTCCTGTGTGCACCCTGACCAGGAATCAAACCTGAGACCCTCTGGCGCATGGGATAACGCTTTAGCCAGCTGAGCCACACCGGCCAGGGCACTGGTAAGTCGTTTAAAGATGTAGACTTTACTCTGAGATGGGAGCCATTTGGGAATTCTGAACTTAAGGGTGGCGTGATCTACCTTTTATTTTTAACAAATTTGTCTGCTTGCTATATTGAAAAAAGAGTGTAACGGTACAGCAAGCATGGGATAAAGAAGGAAGCCAGGCCATCTCTCAGATAACTAATAATACAAATAAGAGATGAGGGCGACTTGACCAGGACTGAAGCTAAAGCTGGTGAAAGGTGGTCAGATTCTGGTGGATTTGCAGATGAATTGGTTGTGAAGTATGAAAGCAAAAGATGAGTCAAGACCGGCAGCCAAGTTTGGCCTTAAGCAACTGGAAAGAAGTTTCCATTTACTGAGGCAGTGACTGCAGAAGGATTGGCCTGGGTTGGTTGAAGAACAGGTGCTCAGTTTGGATACGTTGTGTTTGCTATGCATCCTGCATATGTGAGATGATGTGGAGAAGACAGCTGAATAAATGAGTTTGAAGTTGAGAGAAAAAGTCTTGCCTTTTGAAGTTCAGAGAAAAGATCTTGTACTTTATTGTAAAGTATAGAATGAATAATCATTCTTTCATTCACCACTGAGTATCTGCTCTGTGCTATCGAAACAACCAGCAAAACTAAAAAGTCTCCCTTTGGGAAGTACAAGAACAATGATACTCATGTAATTATTCATTCAACTAATATTTACCTAAGCACTATAAAAAAAAACTGAACTTGAATCCTAGCTCTACAGCTACTGTATGGATTTGGTTTAAAAAAAAATCTAAGCTTTCAATGTCTATTAAATTATTTAATGCATGCAATAATCGTATGATGTAGATATTATCTCTAGTTTACAGGTGAGAAAACAAACTTAAAATAAGTTTAGTGTTATGATTAAGAAAGTGGGTCTTAGAATCTGGATACAGAAGGGCTGGCTGAAAAATATCAACTCTGCAAACTCCTGGATTTGTAAACTTGAAGCAAATATTTGGCTTCTCTATGTTTCAGTATCTTAACAATGAAATGATAGTACAGTAGTAGTATCTACTTAATGGTGTTGTTGAAGGAATGCAGGTGCAATAATACAGACCAAGCACCTGGCAAGGTACCTGGAATATAATAAAAATTAAATACTAATTTTATCAGTTCATTCTTTGTCAGTTTTGAAAATGTAAAAATAAAAATAAATGTTCTTGAAGCCCAAACAATAACAATGACCTGCAACTTTTTTTCCCCCCCAAGGTTCACAGACCTGATATTTGAGTGTTTAGGTGACTTTCATGCAGAGGGTAAAATAAGAGGAAGAGTAATACATTAGGTCAGAGAATAATTTAAGACTAGAATTTATCAGAGGCAGCATTAAATGTCTTGTAATGATCATCAAGAGTCTCTAACTAGTTCCCATGTCAGTGCTTAGGCAGTGAAGTTGATGATCTACACTATTTTAGGTATTTCAGTGCATCTAATAAAGTGGTACGTATCCTTAATGTATTTGCTATCTGTGTTCTAGAGTATGATGAATGTTAAATACTAGAGGCTTGGTGTCCTGAGGGGGAGGTGTCCCTCAGCCCAGCCTGCACCCTCTCCAACCTGGGACCCCTCGAGGGATGTCCAACTGTCCCTTTAGACCCGATCCCAGTAGCATCAGTTCTAAACGGGCAGTTGAACATCCCTGTCACAATCCACGACTGCTGGCTCCCAACTGCTCGCCTGCCTGCCTCCCTGATTGCCCCTAATCACTTCTGCCTGCCAGCCTGATCACCCACTAACCATTCCCCTGGCAGCTTGGTTGATGTCTAACTGCTCTCCTGCCAGCCTGTTTGCCCCCTACTTCCCTCCTCTGCCGGCCTGGTCACCCCTAACTGCCCTCCCCTGCAGGGTTTATCGCTGACAACTGCCCTCCCCTGCTGGCCATTTTGTGGTGGCCATCTTGTGTGCACATGGGGACAGGATCTTTGACCACATGGGGGCAGCCCTCTTGTGTGTTGGAGTCATGGTCAATCTGCATATTACTCTTTTATTAGATAGGATAGAGGCCTGGTGCATGGGTGGGGGCCAGCTGGTTTGCCCTGAAGGGTGTCCCAGATCAGGGTGACCCTTGGGGATTCTCTTGGGGTTTGGGGCGACCTGGGCGAGGGGCCTGTGGTGGTTTGCAGGCCAGCCACACATGCCCAGCGACCCAAGCAGAGGCCCTAGTATCTAGGATTTGTTTTTCTTCTACAATTGAAACTTTGCAACCTGGAGCAGAGCCAAGCCTTCTGCTCCCTCCATGGCAGCAGCTATTTCTGTTGGGTTTATTTGCCTTCTATAATTGAAACTCTGTAGCCTTAGGTGGAGGCCTGGGCCGGCCAGCGTGTGGGGAAAGCGTGGCTGCCTCCATCAGCGGAGCAACCCTAGTCTCCCTCCTGCTCTCTCCACGGCTGCAGCCATCTTGCTTGGGGTTAATTTGCATACTTGCTCCTGACTGGCTAGTGGGCGTATCTTTTGGGTGTGTCTTGTGGGTGTAACAGAGTGATGTTAATTTGCATATTGCTCTTTTATTAGATAAGAGGACTGATTTCAAACAGGTAAAAGTCACAATTCTTAATGAAGTCTGCTACAGCTTCTAGACAACAGGAGACTGAATAGGACATAGATTACAAAAACACCTACCTGAAGAGTATCTTATTTACTGAGGGTAAGGCTTCAGTGGAGTTATAGCCTTCTTTTGTTGGCAACTATGCCTACCCTCATTCTAGCATGCCCTCAGTTAAGCTACCAGATTTCAACCTGCACAACAAAAGTGCCACTCACTGAAATAGTTATAAGAGGAAAGGAAAATGAGTTGATGGGATTTCAAGTGTTACAGGCCACTGAATCACTGACTACCTGGTCAGGGCCTGTGGAGAAATGTCATTGTCAGCATTGCTGGTGCAGTGAAGCCACATTAACAGCTTTAACACATAAAGGCTATTCACAGGATGTAAACAAACAAAACAACTGATTTCCCTGGGAAACTAATTCAGAAATAGGAATCTCCCATTAATAATTTTCAAATATTTTGCTTATAGGTTTTATTCCCACTGTTAGTTCTGAAAGAGGCTATTATCACATGAGTTTTCCATCCCATTATTAATTCAAGCGCCACAAACATTTTGAAATAGTAAGAAAAACAAAAGACGGCAAAAACTGGTATTCTTCTCAACCAAGGACGCTGACGCATAATATATATTTTATTGGAATATGCTTTGCATTATTTTTAATGCCCATCAAACCTGAAAATAGAGTAACTGTATCAACACAGTGCTAGGAAAAAAAATAAGTGTCATGGATTATTATTTGGAGAATTCTTAGGAATCAGACAAGAGGATACAAATAAATCACTTAGAGAATTAGCTGTGTTCCAGGCTTCATTAGATCTAATTATCCCCCCAAATATGCTCAGCAGAATGTACTTGGGTCAGCTGGGACTGACATACAATAGAGTAGGCAACTTATAAACTGCTCAGTGCACAGAACGAGTTCATAAAACAACTGCATGTGCATTTAGATTCATGTGATAACACCTCTTATTGCATAAGCCACCGAATGAAACAGATGGAACAGCTCGGCCAGAGAATGTTTCTTTTGTAAAAGCACCGGCTTTCCTTCTCCATTCAAGGCACAAACTGCAAGAAAGCCAGATCTGAGACAGGCTGTCTGAGGTTACTGCCTACATGTCCCAGCAATGGTGAATGAAGTATTAACAGCATCTCCTTATTTAGGAAAATAAGTTGGCAAATAAAAAAGAAGGCCTGAACTTAGAGAAATTTAAAGCTTTAAAATAAATAACAAAAAGTTATGAGATATGTTTTCTTTTCCACAATTCATAGTGAAATAAAATAAATACACTTTGTACTTCATCAATTACTTGCTTAATATTGGTCACCTTTCACTACTTACTTTTCTGAATATGTTTTTCCAGCAGTGTATTCATTACTGAATGAAGTCATCTTTACATTCACTCTGGGTTACAGTATATTCAATTCTAGGCACTGCTTTTGAAGAAAATAATAGAGCAGAATGGGTTCTGATTTGTGAGACAATTTCAGCTTTGTAAAATGTTTTTACATTGATGTCAACTTTATTAAATGCATCACTTTTAAAAAGCATTTGCCTCCACTCATGCTAAATTATTTAGAAATTAACATTAAATCAAAAGTAGAACTATTCATGAGTCAATATAAAAATTATTCCAATAATACACACTTATTTACGTTAACATTTATTCGTTTTATTAGTTATTCTGTGCATTGTTCAAAAATAATGGGAACTTGTAGGTTCCATTTGTAGGTAAAAGAAAGTTGAGAAAGCAAAATTCACAAATGTCAAATTACAAAAAGTATATTCTTCATATCTAATGGAGATTGTTAATTTTATAGTTTGATAAAGTCATTAAAAAACTAATAGTTAAGGTGTACAACAAGGAACTATCCAAAGGCTGCGGGATGTTTAGGGAATTAATCTATCACGATAACTTATTAAGCAGATCAGTCTCTGTAAACAGCGAGGCTGAGGCAGAACAGTAAACACATTATAGTAAACTCAGTTTTGCTATGGGTGTTCTATATATAGCCTATGAAAATGTTTAAGAATGAAACCATCATGCTTATTAATCCGTATTCAAAATAATAATAATACCTAACTAGCTATTATAAATCATATAAAAATTGCTAAAATAGCAATATAAAATGAGTTGGGTAAAACTTAGGTACTTAGGACCCCAGTAACATATTTTTAAACAAATAAGATACTTGTTGTTTCGTTACACATAGCCTAGCATTCACCAACAGGGTTATAAAGCTACCCCCCAAAGCTAATATGACCATGTTTCACTTAATAAAGGCCTCTCTACTCTATGTTCACCAATCCACTCCGGGAGTAATGAATCCTAGGCACTGCCCTTAAAGAAAATGGTGTATGAGAATGCGTCCTGAATGCTGAAGGTGACTTAGAATACGCTACAGGTGTCATGGCTGGGCGCTCAAAGCATATGCAACTTGGTATCTTAAATACTGAATTTAAAGGAATTTTTTCTGTTAAAAGGATAGTACAAGACAAGAAAAAGAGGCACTAAAAGGGGAAACTTTCAAGGAAAAGATTTTGGTTCAATTTCATGAAGAGCTTTCTAATAATTAGAACTGTATGTAAGTACAAGTAGCTATCTGAGTAGATAGTGACTTTCTCATCAATTGATGTAAAAGAGGTTAGATGACCATTCCTTACTAGTGCTGTAGAGAAGATTCAGACAGTTAATAAACAGGGTTGCGTTATATTTTCCTCCTGCCCTGATATAAAATGTCTGAATTCTGAGGCAGAATTAGTTTCTTCCTCCCAGCATTAATTGCATGATAGTTTTATTTAAGTATTCACTTAAATTCTATATAATTATATGCAGTGCAATATTTAAAAATTATTAAGCATTAGTGTTGATTGGTAATTATAAGTAGAATTCTATAATTAAAATTCATGAAAGAGAAAAATCAGATGTATCATTGAAAAAAATTCTTGTATAGTATCCATACCAAAGAAAAAAATTAGCAAGGAATAAAAACAGCTGACATTCACAGCATTCTTGAAATGATTCTATTTAAATTCATGATAAAAGGGAGTTTTCATGTGTCTTCAACTGAGAGGTCACAGAGTAGAGCTATATGTATAAAAGAAAATATAATAGCATAAAAGAAAATATAATAGCATAAAAGAAAAGTACAAAGATAATTTACTCAAGTGATAGCTGTAGTAATTATTTCTCTTCATCATTTTATAAAGGTACATCCCAATAATCTTAAGTTTTGCAATGAAGTGGTTCTTTATGTGAATTAGTCCAATTTGATATTCATTAATAGTATGTATATTTTCTAGTTTCTCCTCATGAGATAGATCAATACATTATCATAAAATAAAACTCATAGCATAAAAAGGATCTCAATATTTACTTAATTAAAAGCTTCTTATAAAGAACTTAATCCTTATAACTCATCAAACAATCATATTCTTAAGTAAATGTAAGTCTACAGTTTCTTTTAAGAATAATACTTACATCCCAGTTGCTAAAAATTATTTCTGGATACAGACAGGACATACATGCATGCATTCATGCATACATACATATACATACGTTCCTCCGTAATGTGTTCTAGATATATCGTAGTGTTAAGAGCAACTGAAGTCAGACAGACCTGTTTCTGGAATTGCTAGTATGTCCCTTGTTAAGAAAATTAACCCTTTTAAACCCCAGTCTCTTTATTTGTACATGGGAATGAGTATTTGTTGTGATGATTAAAATAGATTAAATACTCATTGAGTTATATTCATTCTTTATCACCCATTTCTCTCAACTCAAAAAACTACTTTAAGTATCAAATGCATTAATGCATATAAAAGTATTCTATAAATGAAGATGAGTGTTGCAATTATAAACTATTACCTTATTTAATATGCAATTTATACCCCTTCTGCATAACGATGTTCATTCATTAATGGTGTTAATTTTTATTTTGAATAGGCCATGCAGGTTTATGTATCATAACACAAAAACAATTTTTTATAGAAACATTTAACAACTTAAAGAAAAAGCTCTTTTGAAAATAGAAAAAATAATCATTAGCAACAGTTATTCTCTAAGTTATTTTGGAATAGTCCAGAGTCTTAAAGGAATAATATTTAGAACCATTTCTTTGGAACAGAAGGGGCCAATCACACAGCAAGAGCACAGAGGTTCTAAGGTTCAGGTGAAGAAAAGGAAAAGATACATTTTCCCTCAAATTTTTTTACCAGCCTACTTTCTGGCCTAAACAAGCTAGACAATGTTCTCAATAATCTACACTACCTAAGTTATATTCATAGTTCAAATGCATATCCTAGTGTGTTTGTGAAGTATATCTTACCTAGAGTTTCTCATTTAAGAATATTATAGCATTCAAGGGTAAAGCATTGTTGGCTATACAAAAATTCAAAAATTAGAAAAAGTGAGTAAGTGTTATTTGATGTAGTTCTGACTTAACAACAATTATATTGGAATAATCCAGAGTCTAAAAAAATAATATATAGAACCATTTATTTGGAACAGGTGGGGCCTAAATTAAAGAATTAGAAAAAGTGAGTCAGTGTAATTGGATCTAGTTCTGATTTTAGTTTTGGAAGATACAGAAATCGAAGCTCTCATAGCTTATCACTGCATCCTACATGAGTTTAAAAGGTTAAGCTACTATCTGGAAAAAGGTAATCTGGTTCTCTCGCACAGCAGTCTGTGAGCGCTGCAATCTGCATGGAGAGGGTATTTGTCATCATTAGCTGAGCTGTGACAGCTGGCACCCAGGGTGTTCCCGATCAAGAAGTGGCAGAGACACTCTTGGTTTAGGATGCCATTAAGTATAGTATGTTTCCTGAGGATCAAATATATTTTATGAAAATATTTGGGATGTAAGTAACAGCAGCGAACATATTTGGATTTTCCGTAACATGGGTAATACAGTGATAGCACATATAATTAGCAGATTGCTTCTAGACACACGACGCCAGGTTACATGAATAAACATCTTCCGCCTGCCACTTCGAGAGGGAGAATTGTCTCCAGCACCCAAGTAGCTCAAGCAGAGCGATTTTCTTCAAGACTGGATTAAGTATATTCAAGAAAACAGATTGAAGATGGAGAGAATAGTTCTCAGATATATTTTAAATTTGGTTGTAAACAATGCATCAGGAATAAGCATATCCAATGAAGTATCTGTCCTTTTGATAGCATGAATATTAAATGTAAATCATTCACATACATGCAATACTCCAACTATCTGAGGTATATATAATTTTGATAATAAATATTTTAAAATAGTCCATGCCAAAAGTTTAAAATCAGAATTTTTCAACCATGTGAGTGCTACTAACTGTGGGTCTGAAATAGCTGTGATTAACATATCCAGAAAATAATTTTTAAAACTTTAACATTTTATAAATATTTTTATCTATCTAAAGCAAAGAAAGTTTAAATTAAGAAATGGATTGATCAGGTCTTCAAAAAATAAGAACCTACAATCCCTTTACAAAATCATCAATGCTTGGAAACATAATCAATAACACTAGGTCTCATATTATTATGTAAACTACTTCTCCACAAATAAAACTAATTTTTGTGTTAATGTAAAACCTATGCAAATACATGCAGTCATTTATCAGGAAAGCTGACAAGCATTCCATATTGGAGGGTGAAATGAAGCTGCCTCAAGAATAGAGGCAATTAATTATTTCTGTATTTTTTCTTCTTCTGTCTTGAGGCACAAAAGTTATCCATCCAGTTAAAACAGCAAATGAAATAAAGAGATTTTTTAAAAATTTAAACACATATGGCTTTTGCCTGCAATACTGATCACCACAAGGTCTACAGATGCCCGTGGCTAAATTGTGCACTGGCAGCTGCACACAGGGGAAAACTGTGCTAATGCAGCGTGGAGAGCAAAACAAATGAAGAACTGAATTTGCTAGAAAAGAAGCAAAAACAATAAAGCCCCCTAAACCTCACTTTTTCATCCCAGTGAGTGATGCAATTTGCTTATAAAATTCAGGTTTAGGTTGCAAAAAATTTAACCTTGGTCTGTTGCAAAAAAGTAGAAAACAATTTAAATAAGTGTAGGTGTTTTTATATACACATGAACATTGTGTATGTGATGATGGAGTGATAGAATTTTGTTTCTATGGACAGAATAGCTGGCAATTTTTAAACTTCTCAACTTCACATTTAAAAATTCATGACATTCAAAACTGTCATAGTATACATGACTGGATAAATACGGTAGAAATTTTCCGTTATTATTATTTTAAAATCCACTTAGCTGCTATCTCTTAAGGTATTACTGAGAACTGTAAGGTGATTATGAAACAATCTTGCAGATGTAATATTACATCCTGGTGGTGAAAAGAACCCTATATTTAGTAGCTGTTTCTTTTAACAGGTTAACATAAAAAATGTATAGAGACCAATTCAATCTTACTGCTGAAGCCCTGGGGCTATGTGTGTGTGTGTGTGTGTGTGTGCGCGTGTGTGTGTACATACACTTTGCATGCACAGGCTATATTGCAGACCATAAAAAGAGTATACTTCCTAAAAATACTTTAAGATTATTAAGAAAGCAATAACTTTTTTCTTAGTAGGCCTGTAAGCATGCATTGCATTAAATTTTCTATCGAAATTGCCAAATAAAGATATAATACAGAAAGCATTTAAATAATTGTATATCTTGAAATAGAGACTTATTGTACTATTCAAAGTTATAAAAAAGGCAAAATACTTTAAAAAGCATTATTATCAATAAAATGTTTACGCTCCTAAAATTTAAGAATTCTTTGGAGTATTTATAAACATCTAAATTTAAATGACATGTATTTGTACAAAATAAAAATTAGTAACATATGTTCCAAGAATGTATGTATATTAATTAATATTAGCTCTAATAAACTTCTTGGCCTTGTTTCCTAACTCTCAAAGAAAGGATTAATTTACTGAAAATGTAAAGTAAAATGTAATTTAAATGTTGAGATAAGATTTATTTCTCTAATGACATAAAGGTGGTATCATTACAAATGTCTCAATGTTGCTCATTTATATGAAAACCCATTTCTTAATACATATCTTGACATTCAAACTATAAACTATATTCACAAGTCTAATGCATACATTCATGCTAACATAACAAATATTGGCAGTTCCTTTGAAAAAAAGAATCTTTTACCAAGCATTAATGTTGCACATATTAAAATTAAACAAATTTTAAGTAAAACAAAAATTGTAAACCTGTTGTTTGTGTATCTGCAATATTATTTTATATTCTGCCTCGACTTCAGTGCTGCTCTCTCATTAAAACTGGTCTTAAATTAGAAGCATGATTAAATAATAAATTCTAGGGGAATAAGTAAAGGTTTTTACAGTCTAAAGATTTTTTGATAAAATATTAAGACACCCAGACATTTCTCAAATGAATCATAAAATTTACAAATTAAAAATAAAATAGGGCAATGAGGAAACTTTTTCTATGGTAATAGAAATGTTCTATATCTGTGCCAGACTAATGCTATGTGGTTGTATATATTTGTCAGAATTCATAAAATGGCACATTTATATGGAAAAAAATCATAAGATTAAATACTGCTGTATGCAAATCATACATTCATGAAATGTACTTTAAATATGTAGGTTTAAAAGTATTATCTACTTAGAAGTTTTAATGATATTTTGACAAATCATTATATGGAAATTGTGTTTTTAAGAAATAGTAAACATTATTATAATAAAATATTATAATAGTGAAAATATCATAAGTGGAAATGAAATTTATTTAGGCAACCTATTCTCAGATAATGTTGCAATTCTCTATATTTACACGTAAATCTATAAAGTTTCTATTTATAAATGAATTTCTTTTCTGTAAATCACGTATAGTATTTTATTGCATATAATACACATGATAAAAGGTAATAGTTTTTACTTAAAGTAATCCTTTTATTATCACTACAGTTACTGATCATTAAAAAAGTAAACCCTAGTTTAGAGGAATTGCTTTGTTCAATTAAAAAATAAGTTGCAAAACTATAAATTAGAAATGGCGAAGATTGTTTTAGACATGCAATCACTGGAAGGTGACTATCTACATACCATACGTTAGCCTCAAGGTCATGCTGAATATTTCCAGTGGCTCAGCCACAGAAAGTGCAGTGCAGTGGTGAGAGCTACGCAGTCCTGGATGACCCATTACGAATGTACAGACTAGCAAACCCTAATCACATCTGCCTCCATCGTTCTCGCCATGTGCAGTAAAACTCCTCGGGACTAAAGCGCCAAGGAGGCAGGCTTACGGGCAAATGTCTGTAAATCCACTAGTATGTTAGCTATAGATTACGGAATGCATAATTTTCACACGGGAAAGAATCGCAGGAGCCCAATTATCCTGTAAGAATATGCTTAGAATATCCAAATAAAAATTATAAACTGAAGTCTAACAATATGAATTTATAATTTTAGAGTTTGTAAAGATAACAGTGACCCCTGAAAGCTTTATGAGGAACTAGAATATTGAAAACAACACTTGCTCCACAATAATCAATGAATGACTAGCCCCAATATCCTCATATGTTTGGAAAGGGTTAGATCAGATTTATTTTGAGCAATAAGAAAATATTCTCATTGATAACTCTCACCCCCAAGTTTTTCAGTTTACAGATGCAACTTAAAATATCCTATACCTCTGTGTTGGGATACATAATCCAATAAACTCAAATTCATATTCTTTTTCTCTCCCCAGTGTAATTAGTACATATTAATGCAAATGAAGTTAAGAAACTGAGACAATTATCTAAATAACCCAGACTTTAAATTTAGTTTCCTAGCCAAAGAAAAAGCTTGGACAACTGTCCAGCATCAGCTCAAATCTGCAAATGTAAGGGTGGTGACAAGTAAGTACGCTTCCAACTTTCAGTTTTAATCTCAAAGTCATTTTCTTTTCAACATTTATAGACACCAAGACCATGTTTACTAAGCAACACTGTAGGAGAAATAAAAGTACTCCCTACTACACACCTATCTGATTGTGTACTATAAGGATGAGGAAAACGGAGAGAATAGCTTTGATCATTCAAGTGAAGAATTAAGGAAATTCTTTTAAAAAATTAACCATAATTATCAGGATGCTCTGGATGAAGAAATAAAATAGGGTCTAAATTGTACAGTGACCTCAATTCTTGGCTTTACTTTGTCATAAACCTGATATTAAAATATAAAATAACTATTTCAAGAAATCACCAAAGCTTTTGATGCTCTCAAGTTACTTTGTTTCAAATGTTACCCTGTTTCCCCGAAAATAAGACAGTGTCTTATATTAATTTTTGCTCCCAAAGATGCGCTAGGTCTTATTTTCAGGGGATGTCTTATTTTTACATGAAGAAGAATACAGTACACATTTATTGTTGAACCAAAAAAAAAAAAAAAAAAGGAAAGTTATTACCTGTATAGGGTACGGTAATAGTTGTCATCACAAACCAGTATAACCAGACAAATTGTGAATTCTACGGTACCAAGAATTTCTTGTTACTGCCATTATTTCCATGTACAACAATCTATGGTACATTTACTGATACTGACATTTACTGGTATGAACACAAAGTAAGGTTTATTCAATGACAGTCATGTCATCATCTTCTGGAACATCATCATAACAATCCAAACCATGAATTTCCTGGTGAATTTCTTGTAGCTCCATTTCTTTCAGAATCACTGGGCCAAATCTCTCATGTTTAGCAATAGCACTGTCCTTAAATGAGTACTTCTTGTCAAGGTAGCCTGCTCGTAGTGTATTTGCAATGCAACTGTCAGTGATTTTCTCCCATGAATTCTTCTTTTTTTTCCTAAATATATTTTATTGATTTTTTACAGAGAGGAGTGGAGAGGGATGGAGCTAGAAACATCAATGAGAGAGAAACATCGATCAGCTGCCTCCTGCACACCCCCTACTAGGGATTTGCCTGCAACCAAGGTACATGCCCCCGACCAGAACCGAACCTGGGACCCTTCAGTCCGCAGGCCGACGCTCTATCCACTGAGCCAAACCAGTTTCGGCTCCCATAAATTCTTCACCCAAGTCACAACCTCTTGCAGTTTAGGTTTCACAAAGTTTCCACACTGATTTCTCTCCATTCTATTTTCAATGTAATCATTAATTTCCATGCGCAGATTGTCCTTGAATGGCTTGTTTGTTGCGATATCAAGAGTTTGGAGATAAGCTGTCATTCCTGTGGGAATCATTATTTGATCTATTTTTCTTTGGGGAAGAAATTTCTTCATGTCTTTAGCGCGGTGAGCGCTGGCTGCATCCCAGACTAGCAGACCTCTTTGGCTCCCTCCATAACAAGCGGCAGCATTAAATCGCCCCACTTCCTTATACCTGCTTGTGTGGCCCAGGCTTTTTCAGTTTCAAGAATAAAAATATTATCGGGGATGCTAAAACCGGTTTGGCTCAGTGGATGGAGCGTGGACCTGCAGACTGAAAGGTCCCAGGTTCGATTCCGGTCAAGGGCATATACCTTGACTGCGGGCACATCCCCAATAGCGGGTGTGCAGGAGGCAGCTGGTCGATGTTTCTCTCTCATCGATGTTTCTGACTTTCTATCCCTCTCCCTTCCCTGTAAAAAAAATCAATAAAAATATATTTTAAAAAATATTATCGGGGAGGTCTTATTTTGGGGGGTGCCTTATATTACAGCAAGAGGCAAAACTGGAAGTAGGTCTTATTTTGGGGGGATGTCTTACTTTCAGGGAAACAGGACATTACACCAGAAGTTACACTAGAAAAAAACGTATGGAGGCCATCAAATTAGATTACCAGAAAAACTCCCTCTATTTTATTTTATTTTATTTTATTTTATTTTATGTGACACATAAAGAAAACTCTGTGCAAATATCTGTCTTAAATTTCTCTAGTATAAAAAAAAAGGAAATATATTGTGTCTGGCAGAATAAAACAGATGAAGTAGTCTGGGTACATTAAAAAGGAAGGAAGAAAAGAAAGAAAGAGGCTAGAAATCAAATGCTTACAATGAGCCTTCAAAGCCACTCCAGCAATAGGGATAAATAATTCAATAAACTCAACTTCATATTCTTTTTATCTCCCCAGTGTAATAAGCACATATTAAAAAATAAAGCTTTAAATTCATGAATATTTGGGACCAGAATAGCAACCAGCAGATAATGAAAAAAACCACAAAACAATATATTAGTGAACATTTAACATGTTTGTGCACATCCACTAACAGATAAATTTTTCCAGATGAAAGGTCACAAGTGCTTAAATTCATGAACATGCAATTCAAATTTAAATTAGATTTTTTAAAAAATACAAACCTTGCAGTTCTACATTTCTCAACATAATAGACTTTTTCTTTAAACCTAATAAGGTGACTATTTTTACATTACTTTGTTTATCCCATAATATACTATAACAAAATGGTGATAAGTTACCTAGGAAATAGCACTTATGAAAAAATATTTTGCCATTGTTACTTTGAATGCTTTGAATTGTTAAAAATCACAGTATTTATTTTATATTCATTAACAAGTACCAAAATTTATGATAATGATAAGCTTGTGACTTTTGGGGACTTTTTTCCCCCCTAAGTGGTATTTTTTTTAAATCAAGGCTGCCTAGTAAACTAGGTAAATGAAATGGGGGGGGCGGGGGAAATCGAATCGGTTAGTCCTTAAAATTCCAAATACCATTCAAATGTAAGCATCTCAAATTTTCATTAAATCAGGAGGTTCTTGATTTCCTCCCTCCCCCCTTCAATTTGGTCAGTTTCCTTCAATTATCATTCTGTTATTAGCTCATGTCAAACACGCCTGCATAGTATACCAATGAAAACAATTAACACATATCCTAAAGCATGGGACACATACAAGCTTTTATTCTAGTACTAAGATTATATTTATAATAAAAATATATAAAACTGGTGTTATTCGAGTTGTTTTATAAAGTTTTCATGTAAGTAAATAAATTGATTTTAAGCTATCGCCATGTATTAAGTAATCATTTGAAGTAAGTAGTTCAATGGGGCAAATGATATTTCAAAAAAAATTACTATACAATAGTTAAGTTACTCCCATAAAACAAATCTAACTCCAAAACCTTAATCTAAAAGGGCTACATTATACCAAAACTTTTCCGTGTCTTTTAAGCCCCTCTCCACAGGCCGTTTCAACGGAAAGCAGGAGCGGACGGGAAGCGCGCTCGGGCGGCGCGGACCCCGCAGAGCCGGGCGGCGGGAGGCCTCCGGGGCGCGGGCGCGGCCGGGACGCCTTTCACGGGCTCCGATGTTTCCCTGCCTCCGGAGCCGGCGGCCGCCCCGTTCTGAAGTCACTGCGGGGCCGGGCGCAGCGGGGCGCGCCGGCCGGGAAGCGCGCCCGGCGTCCTGGAAACGAAGGACCCCACTTTCCCGGACACTGGAGGGCGGACGCCTTTCTCAGTCCTTTCCTCAGCATCCATTTTCCTCTCCAAAGTGCAAATCGCCAGGCAAAGGCCCGGTTACACCAATTAGTTTGCACAAAGTGCTTCGGTGTTCGGCTGCGCTAACCCAATTAAGCCTCACAGCGCGCCCCGAAGACGCGCCACCTGCGCGCCGGGCTGCGGGGCCCCGGCCGCCGCCCCGCCCTCGGCGTCAGCCCGGCCCCGCGGCCCGGCCGCGGCAGGTCCTCGGCACCCGAGGAAATATGCAGGCGGCCCCAGAAACGGAGAGGCGGGCCCGGTCCGCGCCACTCCAGCCGGAACCCCAAGGGGCGCGGGGGCGGCGGCCGGCAGCGCCCCTCGCTCCCGCCGCCAGCGGCCGGCTGCGCGGGGCGGGGCCCGGGGCTCCGGGCGGCGGGCGGGACGCGGGACGCGGGCCCGCCGAGGGCGGTTTTGAAACGACGGCTTACAGAAACCGGGCCTGCGGCGCCGAGAGCGGGGCGACGGTCCCGGAACGCGGAGCATCGGGAGGCACAGGGACCTGCGCTGAGCGGAGCGCAGAGGTGGCTTTTCCCCGAGACCAACGCGCGTCCCCGCCTCGGCGGCCGCGGGTCCCCTCGGCTCGGCCGCCTCTCCCGCCGGCCGGGGCGGCGGTGCGTTCGCCCGCGCGGCGCGGCGCGGGGAGGGGCGTGCGGTGAGCCCAGCCCGGTCCGGAAGAGACGGGAGTCCGGAGGAAAGGGGGGCCGCGCGCTGTGAGCTCCGCACGGAACGCGCCGGTCTAGGTTGAGGGGCGCGCCCTCCCGGGTAACGAGGGGGCGGGAGGGGGCTCGGGTGCTCTGCTGGGCACCTCCGCTCCCCGCCGCCGGAGTGAGTGAAAGCCGGGCCCTGCACGAGATCCGGTTAAAAGTTGCTCTGAAAGAAAGCGCCGACAAAATTGTTACCGGGCAGTCGAGGGTTTTGCTGGAAATGTTCTTAATTTGAAAGAGAGAGCATCTAAATTAAAGGTTGGCGATTAAAAATCTGCCTAGGTTTTAGAAACACAGCACAACCCTAAGTAGTATTTCTTTCATTTACTTGTGCATTAAGGACATAATTGGCACCACAAAAAATTCTATATAAATCCATTTCCTCCTCTGTTTCTAGGTTCCAAATTTAGAAATGTTGGTTTCTTTCTAATTTTCCCAAAATGATATTTAATTAAAAATCCTGGGTGACTGTAAATTAATTTTATTTTAAAATCTTAGTCCTCTTTCTCTAATCAAACCACTCGGAGTCGCGATGGACCCAGAAGCCTGCCGCCGGGTCAGCAGTGGGGGCGTCGGGGGGAGGCGTGCCCTCGGCCACACGCCTGTGCCCACGGGCGCGAGACCCAAACCCGCGAACTTCCCGGAAGGTGCCTGCCGTGGGTCTCATCGGCGACTTTGCTGGAATTTCGCGCACAGCCCATTCTGAGCCCGTGAACAGTGTCCATCCCAGGGCGGTGGTTTTTCAGTGTTTCTGTGGGCGCACACCAAACCCGGCGCCCCTCCTGTGCTGGGCAAGCCCAGGGCGGCACGGAGCGGGCCGGACCCGGGCGGGGGCCGACGTAACCCGCGCAGGGCCGAGTGCAGGAGCCCGGGGCCCCGCCCGGCGGCTGTGGGGGGAGCCGACCCCCCGGGCTCTGCCCCACCGTGTCGCCTCGTGTTTTAAAGGCCATCCTCACACACCGGGACGCCCAGAAAGCCAGCCCGCACCAGAGGAGCGAACGCTCCCGGGTGTTTTACAAGACCTGCAGGACTGGCGGACATTGCCGACCCTCCTCCATCCCCCAGCTAGTGACTCTTGTCTTAGGGACCCAACCAGTGCGCGCATCCGCGGGCGTCGCTCCCACGCCTCCAGATGCGTTTCGGCGGGGCGGACGAGCGGGCCCCCAGCACCGAGCTCCGCCGGCCGCGTCCGCCTCCGCGGGCCCGTGTGCCCCCCACACTGCAGCCGGGCTCCCCCCGCTCTCCCCAAGTGCGGAGGCGGCCGGGTTAATGAGCCGCGGGGGCGCGTGACGAGCCCGGTGGCGATTGGCCGCCGGCCGCCGGCCGCGCCTTTATAACCGCCCGCCGCCCGGCCGGCCGCCCGGACAGCCCGCCGCGTCCGACAGGCGCGCCGCCCGCACCCCGCACCCCGCACACCCGCACACCCGCACACCCGCACACCCGCACACGCTCCCTCCGCCGGGGGCGGCTCGCGCACACGGGCTCTCGGGAAGGCACGCAAAGCCGGAGAGGGCTATCCTGACCGCTGACGGGCTTTGCTGGGTGTCCGCGCAATTCGTGTTCACAACCCAGAGGGGGCTCCGCGCTCGCCCCCCCCCCCACTCTGAAAGGGGAGGAGGCGGAGGAAGGGGGAGGGGCCGCGTCTCTCCAGGAGGGCGGCGAGCGCCCCGCAGCCGGGCAGCGTCCGGACGCGCCGGGAGCCGCTCGGAGGGCCGCCGTCCCCGGGCGTCCGCGCACGCAGCCGGCCCCCGCCGCGGTGGATCCCACAGCCTACTGCGAGCCCCCGGCGTACGGCCCGGAGCTCTGCCCCAACATGATCGCGGCCCAGGCCAAGCTGGTGTTCCACCTCAACAAGTACTACAGCGAGAAGTGCCAGGCCCGCAAGGCCGCCGTGGCCAAGACCATCCGCGAGGTGTGCAAGGTGGTGTCGGACGTGCTCAAAGAGGTGGAGGTGCAGGAGCCCCGCTTCATCAGCTCCCTCAACGAGATGGACAGCCGCTACGAGGGCCTGGAGGTCGTGTCGCCCACCGAGTTCGAGGTGGTGCTCTACCTGAACCAGATGGGCGTCTTCAACTTCGTGGACGACGGCTCGCTGCCCGGCTGCGCGGTGCTGAAGCTGAGCGACGGGCGCAAGAGGAGCATGTCCCTCTGGGTGGAGTTCATCACGGCGTCCGGCTACCTCTCGGCGCGCAAGATCCGGTCCCGCTTCCAGACGCTGGTGGCGCAGGCCGTGGACAAGTGCAGCTACCGGGACGTGGTGAAGATGGTGGCCGACACCAGCGAGGTGAGGCTGCGGATCCGGGACCGGTACGTGGTGCAGATCACCCCCGCGTTCAAGTGCACCGGGATCTGGCCCCGGAGCGCGGCCCACTGGCCGCTGCCCCACATCCCCTGGCCCGGGCCCAACCGGGTGGCGGAGGTCAAGGCGGAAGGCTTCAACCTCCTGTCCAAGGAGTGCCACTCCCTGGCCGGCAAGCAGAGCTCGGCCGAGAGCGACGCCTGGGTGCTGCAGTTCGCCGAGGCCGAGAACCGGCTGCAGATGGGCGGCTGCCGGAAGAAGTGCCTGTCCATCCTCAAAACCCTGCGGGACCGCCACCTGGAGCTGCCGGGCCAGCCCCTCAACAACTACCACATGAAGACCCTGGTCTCCTACGAGTGCGAGAAGCACCCCCGGGAGGCCGACTGGGACGAGTCCTGCCTGGGCGACCGGCTCAACGGCATCCTGCTGCAGCTCATCTCCTGCCTGCAGTGCCGGCGCTGCCCCCACTACTTCCTGCCCAGCCTGGACCTGTTTCAGGGCAAGCCGCACTCGGCGCTCGAGAACGCCGCCAAGCAGACCTGGCGCCTGGCGAGGGAGATCCTCACCAACCCGAAGAGTCTGGAGAAACTTTAGAGGGCGGCCGGAACGCGGCGACTCTTCTGAGTCCCAGCTACGCGTGCGCTTCCCGCGGGGTCCCCGCGCAGCGCCTGGCGGGCCGAGCATCCTCCTCAAGAAGGGGCGCCGCGGTGCCGGGCCCTCCGCGGGGAGACACTCGGGGAGCAGATAAAGGAAACCCCACCCACAAGGATCAGAGACCTCTTTACAAAGGACTTCTCAGTTCCCTTGGAGAGGACACAAGGACGCCCCGCAAACGCCCGGGACGCGGCCGGAGGAAAGTGGCCGGGTCCTCATTTGTGACAGATATTGTGGCCTCACGTGGTCTCTGAAGCGTGGATGTCTGTGTGTTGTGATTCGGTGAACAGAAGTAAAACTGCCATTCGGGAGACTTCCGGTCAGTTTCCTCTAACAAAGGTATCATTTAAAGGTAGAGTTCCTCCCCATACTTCATCTGTCTTTGAAAGTGTCTGAACTTTTAAAAGTTTACATTTTGTTTCAAATATATTGCTTGTTCTATTTCTAACATTCCATAAATATACTTGAAATGTTATTTAAATATAGTCAAAGAAATTTGAATTCAGCGTATATAATAATGCTTGAATATCTGAATTATATATTTGAAAAATGCACTTGAAATACACTGGATAATTAATTACTTTTGAGATTTAGATTTTAATTTCTGTTGCTGGTTTTTATTTAATTGGAAGCTAATAAAGAGGTAAAATAAAAGTTGTGTCGCTTTAAATTGTTTTTCTTTGAAAAGATGTGATTCTTCATTTTGAAAATTGAACCCACTTGAATATTTTTAACATTACAATGCTTCTTTGTAGAGCTACAAAAGATAACAGTATACTCTCACTTTCTAACTTACTTGTAAGACCATTTCTTTCCATGACAGACACAATTTAAATTTACCCATGAAAGCTTGCTCTTTCTTCTAGGTTAGTATTTCTGGATCATTTTTGATGCTAGAAGGGAAAAATGATAGTGAAGACTGCCGAGTTAGAAATCAGACTAACTCACAGAAATGGGCTAGTGACAATTTTGAAATTTGTACATGAAAACTATGTTAGCTAATAAAAGGAAGATAATTTCTGACAGTTAATGTCAGACCTTATTTTATGCAGTGTTCAGATAGCTGAGTAAATTAATCAGAAATCCAAAATTCCTTTAATTCCAAAATTACTTTATAGGGCTAGCTAATAACAAAAGAATAAAGACAAACTTTAAATTATTTAAAGTCAGATACATTATATTTAAACTTATTTGTAAAATTCAATTCTTTTGGATCTAGAAGCGAAAGAAGTTCTGGAGCAATCTTTCAGTGTGTTAATAGTCAACAAGTGCTGAGAGGAGCGAGCCGCCTATGGCCTTAAGGTTATTAGTTAATTCAGGCGGGGGTGAATTTTAGAATTTTAATTGCTATTCTACAAATAGCATTTCATAATGCTTTATTTCTATATAAAATTTCAATAGAAAGGATAAAGTTCTGGATCTATGGGAGCATTTGCCTTTGACTACTGTAGAATAATTGTCTCTGAAAACTACTTTAAGGGAAGACGTTTGTAAAATGATTCTTAAATATCTAGCATGACACTATTGTCCTTGAATTCTTAAACTCAGGGGGAAAAGTTTATAAATTGTACATAACATACAAGTTAAAATAACAATAAAACTGATAGCAGAAAAACGTGCAGAGCTGTAGAGCTGCTCTAATGTTCAGGTTTTTAAATCTACACAAGACATAGAAAACCAAAATATGCATTTCAGATCCTGCAAATGTGTATTTTCTGGCATTATACCCAGAGAAGAATACAAACTTTAAACATCCCAGCGCTAGTATATACACATTTTAAATAAAAACTTTCCAGATAATCAGTTTCTCCTTTTAAATTCACATGTAAAACCCATTTTTATTTCAGGAAATAAAAAATGGATTTAATAATGGAGATTAACTTATATCTAAATATATCCCCTCCCTGCAGTTTCCTTATAACCTTTCAATAATAACTCACACTGCAATATACATTTTTGTAAATTAAAAGTGATCTCAATAAGAAATTTTATAAAGTTTCTTCCCAGAGGGACTTGGGAGGAGGTGGCTTCACCACCAGGTCTGCCCAGTGCACAAAGGCACTGGGTCTGCAGAGTGCCTGCTCTGGGGAAACAGAACTCAGAACCGGCCGCAGTCTTCAACCCGTAAACAAAGCGTGTCACTGCACTCGTCCCGTTTTCTTTAAGGAAGATGGGAGTCTGCCCCCCCCCCCCCCGCCCGTCATTTAAAACCCGGCAGCTGAAAACCCTTCCCCCCGCGGGCCGTGGGCCTGGTCACTACTCACTTTGGAGTCGATCTTTCTGAAGGCAGGGTCATCCTCGTCCACCTCGAAGTAGATTTCCGTCGTGGTGATCGAGAGAGTCCCCTTGGCCACCACCACGGGGGCGATGAGCTGGGCGGGCGTGCTGAGGACCACCGGGCCTGCAAGACAAGGCGCCCCGGTCAGGCCAGTCGCTGCGGCTCTCCGGCTCCCTCCCAGGGAGCCGCCGGCTTCAGTGTTTCCAGAGGCACCACACAGCGGGGGCCTGTACCGTGCAGCCAGTTCCTTTCGTGCGAGCCCAGTAAGGCCAGCGGGGCTTTCACGGTGACCTTAAGACGACACCAGAACCCCGTTTTGTAGACGCCCGACAGGCCAGGGGCCGGGTCAGGAACGCTTAGGGATCGAGTCTGCGACCTCCTGCCGGCGCTCCTCCGGGGGCGCCGCAAGGAGCTGAAAAGTGCAAACGGACCGGGGGCCGGAAACAGCCCCGCGGGGGCCGGGGGCCGGGGGCCGGGGGCCGGGGGCCGGGGGCCGGGGGTCGGGGGGCCGGGAGCCGGGGGTCGGGGGGCCGGGAGCCGGGAGCCGGGAGCCGGGGGTCGGGGGCCGGGAGCCGGGGGCCGGGAGCCGGGGGCCGGGGGCCGGGGGCCGGGCCGCGGGCTGCGGGAGGGTGTGCGCGGCGGGACGGGGACGGCACGGGGCGCAGGAAGCCCGGGCGCCGGGCCGGCATCTGCAGGGACGAGCCCGGGTCCGGGGCCACCACACGCTGGCGCGCCCGGCAGCGGGCACGCTGTGGTGCGGGAAGAACGAACGAGAGCGGTGGCTCCCCAACAGAACCGTCCGCAGGCGAGGGTCGGTTGCGACCTCTGACAGAACGTCCCCGGGAGCGCCCGGGAGGCTGACCCCATTGTCCCGCAGAGGCCCCCCAGCGGCGGCGCACCGCGCCCGGAGCGTGTCCGCGGAGGCCCGGCCCGCCCCGAGCTGGCCGCAGGCCGCACCGGCCGGGCCGGGCCGGACAGGACGGCAGAAACGACGCCCCCCTTCCCTGCCACCCCCTCACTTGCATTTTAGTCAAAGGCGTTACAATGACAGCGAAGCAGCGACGAAAGGAGGGGCCCCTGCGCACGCGGAGGCTCGTACGGCCACGGCCACGGCCACGGCCACGGCCACGGCCACGGCCACGGCCACGGCCACGGCCACGGCCACGGCCACGGCCACGGCCACGCGAGCGGCGCTTCCTGGGGCGGGCAGCCCACACCCCGGCCCTGCCCGCCGGCCCTGCCCGCCGGCCCCTGGCACGAAGCCTCTCCTTATTTCACTGCTCGCCCCCGAGCCGCGGGCCGGCGGGGTCTCGGCCGCAGCTTCCGCTCCAGGGCCGGCGGAGTCGGGGTCCACCTGGGCCTCGGGGGCTTTTCTTTCAAAGGGCAAAGCGGTCGGTCTGAAGCGCCACTTTAAAGGCTCATCAATCTTAATCTGGGCTGCTCAAGTAATTACGCCCGAATCTCTTGTATGATTACAAGTGGGTTTGGGTTTCCATTCCCCAGGCCCTCCTTTGTGCTCACTGGGGCGGCGGCGCTCAGAGCGCCCCTGCCTCCCGGGCCGCTCGCATCCCCGCGGCCGGGGGCATCCGCCCGCTCCCTTAACCCCCACGCTGCCGGGGCTCCGGGCGCTCGGAGAAACCCGGGTTCACTTCTGTTCAGGACTAGGTGAGAAAGGAGGTGACGTGAGTCACATCAGAAACAAAATATCCTCTTACTCATCCTTGGGCCTTGCTAAATAAAACCTTAGAAAAGTCCTTATTGTAAACACAGAAGGACAGTGATTTCTGGTTTAATAGAGTTTTCTGGCAATTGGAGTCCAAGAATGGTCAAAAAGATAAAAATGGCAAACTGCTTTTTTCTCTTAAAAAGTAATTCAACAGATCCAAACAATTAAATTGGAAAAACTGAAAATATATCATGAAACACATTATGAAAACCGTACACACTGATTTACTAAAATATATGACGAATTTCAAATACAGTTCTGTAAACTTTTTTTCTCTACATGTTTCTCTGTGTTTCTGATTTTCTCCAATCTTATTCTATTGAATTGCTATTTTCTGAGGGTTTACAGAAAGGGCTTCAAATGGGTCCTTCTCTAAGAAAGACCCCTCATAAAACACTCAGCTTTAACAGTGTGTCATTTTACCCTCGTCCTTCGGAAACGCTAGTATTCAATTACAACTTCCAGTTCCATGTTTAAAAAGCGCTGAGTCTTTCTGTTGTAGCCCTCAGGAAGCAAACCGGCTAGAGAGAGAATGCAGAGCACTAGAGAGAGGGGATTATAAATTAATCCCTTTTGGGAGGGCCTCACTACACTACGGGGGTCTTAGGGGTCTCATATTAGGATATTTACATGATGCTCAATCACAAACCAGAAGACCTTCCCTCCGGAAGATGTGGATATTTGAAAGCCTCCATCCCTTTAAAAAAAGTTAAAAAGGGGCAGCGTCTCGATGCAAAAGCAATGGTGACCCAGCAGGTACTATTCTGAAGATAAACTGGTAAAAATTTAACCTTTAACTTCGATTACTGTAGTGACTTGGGGACCTGAATCACTACTATAGCAATAAGAGGATAAAACATAATGTTATCAAAATACAATGCATGTAAGTGACAAATAATAAAGTATGGTTAAACAAATAGATGGCACAAAACCTCCTATCCTTTTGATGCCCATAATAGTTTAAAGCTGAATCATCTAAAGTGTGAATTAAAGAAAAATAAAATCATTTACATTTTTGAATTGGGAATATAATGTTTAAGAAATATTGATCCATTACTATTTTTGAAAGAAGGATAGGGCTATAACTTTTCATTTTAATGCTAATTTAAAATCTGAATTAAAACAAAGGTCAATTCCCAAGCATAGTGCAAAGAATCTTTAAAAGAATAAATTCTCTTTAGAGCCATAGAACCTTTAATCCGCTGAGATGGTAAGCCTAAAGTAGAAAATAACATGTTTTATATTTGAGAAGAGAACTATTCATGAAATATATTTTAAAAGTAGAATGTTTAAAAAAAAATACTTATGGGTTTGGATGAATTTACTGAAAACAAAATTCTAAGCCTAGAAATTTAATACATCAAAATTTTAATAGAACTTTATAGTTTACAAAACTATTTTATATAAAATTCATAGTTCAATATTCACAATTTTCATCTATGAATGTGAGCATATCCCTTTGCCCAAAGACCAAGAAACACATCTGCAATTGAAGAAACTGGGTTTGCTGCTCATTGCAACAAGGGTGACATAGGAAATGGTGTGACTTAGCAAGGACTTTCTATAGGATTTGGGCTTTGGTTAAATGATTTTTGGGAAGGGTTCAAGGAAGGAAGCAGGACTTTATTCTGGATTGGACGCTGTCAGGAAGCAGGGATAGTTCTGATTGGGTGTCTTAATAAATCTTATCTAAAGGGAGGGAGAACTAGATCAAAGCAGCTGCAATTGGCAAAGAAGCAGCAGTCACTCCTGCTGTTAGCCACACGAGGAGGCGCTCACTGCTAGGCAGTGTGCAGAGCGGACTTGCTTTTGTCTGGTGGTTTCGGCCTCACCCCATCATCACGGGACCGTGTCTGGTGCCGGTGCTCTGTGAGCGACGTCCGAAAGGACACCGTGGTCTAGCTGTGAGCTCCAGGCCAGCTCCCAGCCACACCAAGGCCTCCATTTGAGGGCCCGGCCACTCTCCAGAGGCCCGGCTGCTTTCCTTCTTCCCAGACACCAGGGATTAATCATTTTGGGGGAGGAGGAGACAATGGCATTCTAGCAATTAAAAGGCTATTTATTCTGACAGGTGTGAGGTGATACCTCATTGTCATTTTAATTTGCATCTCTCCGATGATCAGTGACTTTGAGCATTTTTTCATATGTCTCTTGGCCAACTACCATCAACAAACCATAAATGCTAGCAAGGATGTGGAGAAAAGGGAATCCTAGTACATTGCTGGTGGAAATGCAGACTGGTGCAGCCACTAAATAAATTCCTCAAAAAATTAAATATGGAACTGCCATTTGACCCAGTGACCTCACTTCTAGGAATATATCCTAAGAAACCCGAAACACTAATAAGAAAAAAAACATAAACATCCCTATGTTCATAGCAATGCAGTTTACAATAGTGAAGGTCTGGAAATAGCTCAAGTGCCCATCAGTAGATTAATGGATTAAAAAACATCAACTGGGGGGAATGAAGATGGCTGCCTTCAAGAAGGTATGGAGGGAAAGCGTGTGAGAGATTGAGGAAGCGATGTGGTGTGTGTGTGTGTGAAAGAGAGAGAGCTAGGGACAGTTATATCCTGCAGGTCTTCAAAGGGGCTGCCGAACTTGGCAGTCTTAGACAGTAAAACTCAGCTGCCACTGCAAACACTCCAGGGAGACTGCCAGCACAGAGACCACGCCATCTTCAAGAAGAGTACTGCTTGAGACTAGGATTCTAGTCTCGTCACTACCCAATCTGGTCTCATCCGCAAACTGGGACCCTACAGCCACTCAGATAAAAGACCCGCAGACACCCAGACCCCAGGCACCCCAGCAGCAGATTTCTGTGAGTCACAGAACCAATGGCCCCTCCCCACCGGCCTGTGGCAGTTGCATAGGAACTGCCAGACCCTCTCCATGCAAACAGGCCTCCTGACCACACATAACAGCAGTGGCTCTACCTGAATTTGAGCCTGGGTGCATGGACATGGGAAGTTTATTTCCCGCGATCAGACTCCATGCCCACACAGGGAGGCTGCACTGAGTTTGAGCCTGGGTACGCAATCTTGGGGAATTTCCCATTTCCCAAGACCAAGCCCTGCATCCACACAAGAAGACTGTACTGATTTTGACCCTGGGTGTGCAAACTCGGGAAATTTGTTTCCAGCAGCACACACCTGCATGACCAGACCCCTACTCACACAGGGAGGCTGTGCTGAGTTTGAGCCTTGGCACGGAACTTGTGCAGTTTGTTTCCCGCAAACTGACCCCATACCCACAAAGGGCAGCTGTGGTGAATTTGAGCCTGGATGCACAGACATGAGGAGTTTGTTTCCCAAGTGCACACCAGCGTGACCAGACTCCACACCCACAAAGAGTGGCAGTGCCACCTGACTTTGATTCAGGGCAAGCACACATGGAAGGCTGTTTTCTGCAGGGCCGGAGTGGACCTCCTGCCAACACAGTGCAACTGTGCAACCCAGTCCTCCCAAGCAGACCCTGATTCTCTTCATGAGAGCAACAGTGACTTGACTCTGTTTCTCATTGTGTGTGCTTGGGATCCCTGATTCCCATTGTATTCACACTAAGAAACAGTGACGCCAATTCTGGCTCCTGCATACACAGGGACCCTGATTTTTGGCCCCAGGCTGCACCAAGCAACAGAGACTATGATACTAGATTCTAGGCATGGACACAGAGGGTCTCTGACTCCTGACATATGCTAGGGGACTCAGATTTTTGGCACATGCAAGCAGGGTCTCTGTTCAAACATGGCGCAGGCAGGGTGCCTGATTGTAGGTGTGCACACGAAGGAAGCCACATTAAGTCTCAGAGACTCTGATCCCAGGCAAGTGTGGATCCCACCACCGCACAGCAGCAACACATCTGGTGCTGGAGCTCTTCAGTGACACTTGGGGAGGGGGTGCGAAGCTCTCACTGCACATGATCCAGACCCCTACAACTTGATATTTGAACCTTCTGGTGATAGTTAGAATGAGGAGACAACAAAACAATCCCCTGAGGGAAAAAAATGAGGAGTCGCCAAGAAAGAAAATAAGTGAAATGCAAGCATGCAAAATGACAGAAATATAATTCAGAGTAATGGCTGTACAGTTCATACACCAGATGAACAAGAAAATCAACAACCTATGCAAAAACCAGGAAGAAATAAAAAGTGATATAGCTATAATCAGAAACACCATGGAAGGTTTCAACAGTACACTAGAAGAAGCAGAGGATTGAATTAGTGAGTTAGAAGATAAGGTACAGAAACAAGCCCAATCTGAACAGCAACTAAAGAAAAAAGGTAAAAAATAGGAGGACAGCCTAAGGGAGTTTTGGGACAATGCATAACGAACTAACATATGTATAATAGGGCTGCCAGAAGGACAAAAAGAGCAGCAAGGATTAGAAAATCTATTTGAAGAAATAATGACAGAAAACTTCTCTGATATGGGGAAGAAAAAAGTTACACAAGTTCAGAGAGTCCCAAATAAGATGAATCCCAAAAGACCCACACCAAGACACATCATGATTACAATGGCAAATGTTAATGACAATGAGAGAATCTTAAAGGCTACGAGAAAGAGAGACAGGGAGTTACCGACAAAGAATCCCTCAGCAGATAAGCAAATGATTTCTCAACAGAAACACATCAAGCGAGAAGGAAATGGAAGAAGTTACACAAAGTGATGCAAAGCAAGGGGCTGAATCCAAGATATTCTATCCAGCAAGACTATCAATAAAAATTGAAGGGGAAATCAGGAGCTTTGCAGACATAAAAAGGCTAAGGGAGTTTATCACTAAGCCAGCAATGCAAGAAATGCTAAAGGAAATGCTGAGAAGAAAAGCAATATAAAGGGAGGAAGGAACACAGGCATAAAATACAGAAATGGCTACAAACAAGTACCTATCAATAATAACATTAAACATAAAGGGATTAAATGCATCAATCAAAAGTCATCGAGTGACTTAATGACCCATATTTATGATAACTATAGGAGACCCACCTCCGAACAAGGGACTCACCCAGAGTGAATGTGAAGTGATGGAAAAAGATCTATCATGCAAACAGAAATAAAAAGTCTGGGGTAGCAATACTTATACATGACAACGTAGACCTCAAAGTGAAGACCATAACATGAGACAAGGAAGGCCTCTTCCTAATTCTAAGGGATCCACACAAGAAGAGACTATAACTCTGGTAAACATTTATGCACCCAATGCAGGAGCACAAAAGTACATAGAAAACTTCTGAAAGAGATCCAGGGTGAGATTGACAACAACACAATCATATTAGGAGACTTTACTACCCCATTAACATCACTGGATAAATTGTCTAGACAAAAAAATAGCATAGAAACACTAATCCTAAATGACTCACTAGATCAGATGGACTAAATCAACATCTTTAGAACATTCCACCCCAAAACTACAGAATATATGTTGTTCTCAAGCGCACATGGGATATTTTCAAAGATAGACCACACATTGGGGCACAGGGAAAATCTCTCCAAATTCATAAGGATTGAAATCATATCAAGCATCTTCTCAGATCACAATGGCATAAAATTAGAAATCAACTACAGTAGAAACAATCACAAAAATTCAAGCACTTGGAGGCTCAAAAGCTTACTATCAAACAATGAGTGGGTTGCCAAAGAGATCAAAGGATAAATAATAATAATAATAATAAACCATCCTGGAAACACATGACAATGAAAACACAACAATCCAAAATCTCTGGGACACAGTGAAAGCAGTCCTGAGAGGAAAGTTCATAGCATTACAGGCCAACCTCAAAAAAAAAAAAAAAAGAAAAAGAAAAAGAAAAGAAAACAAAAACTGATAATAAACCACCTAACTCTGCAACTTGAAGAATTACAGAGTGAGCAATAAGAAAAGCCCAGAGTGAGCAGAAGGTAAAAAGTTATAAAGACTGGAGCAGAAATAAATTGGATATAGCCCCCCTTCCCACTGACAAAAAAAAAAAAAAAAAGAAAGAAAGAAAGAAAAAAAAAAATAATGAAACCAAGACCTGGTTCTTTGAAAGGATAAAGAAGATTGATGAACCTCTAGCCAGGCTCACCAAGAAGCAAAGAGCCAGGACTCAAATAAACAAAATCAGAAAGGAAAGAGGTGAAATAACAACAGACCCCACAGACATACAAAGGATCATAAAAAATACTATGAGCAACTCTACTCCAACAAACTGCTCAACCTAGAAGAAATGGACATATGCCTAAAAAAAATAAGACCTTCCAAAACTCAACCAGGAGGAATCAAAACTTCTGAATAGGCCGATAACTATGGAGGAAATTGAAGCAGTAAACAAAAAACCTCCAACAAACAAAACCCTGGACCTGACGGCTTCAGAGGGGAGTTTTACCAAACAGTCAAAGAAGAAATAAAACCTATCTTCCTCAGACTACTCCAAAAAAATACAAGAGGAAGGAGCACTTCCAAGCTCTTGCTATAAAGCCAGCATTACCCTAATCCCAAAACCAGATAAAGACAATACAAAGAAACAGAATTACAGGCCAATATCCCTCATGAACAGAGAGGCCAAAATGCTCAACAAAATTGTAGCAAATTGAATCCAGCATTACATTAGAAAAATCATACACCATGACCAAGTGGGATTTATTCCAGGGATGCAAGGATAGTACAATATTCTCAAATCAATAAATGTGATACAGCATATAAACAAACTGAGAGATAAAAACCAGATAATTATATCTATTGATGCAGAAAAAGCATTTGACAAAATCCATCACCCTTTCTTGATAAAAATCCTCAGCACGGTGAGAAAGAAAGATCATGCCACAATATAATAAAAGCCATATATGATAAACGCTCAGCCAACATCATACTCAATGGGCAAAAACTAAAACTATTTCCACTAAGTACAAGAATAAGACAGGGATCCCCACTCGCACCATTCCTGTTTGACATAGTACTGGAAGCACTAGCCATGGTGATCAGACAAGAAGAAGAAATTAAAGGCATCCAAATAGTAAAAGAAGAAGTAAAACTGTCCTTATTCACAGATGACATAATATTTTACAGAGAAAACCCCAAAGAATACATAAAAAATACTAGACTTTATAAAAAAATTCAGCAATGTAACAGGTTACAAAATTAACACCCAGAAGTCTATGACTTTTCTATAAACCAATAATGAACTCAGAGAAAGAGAAATTTAAAAAATATCCCATTTACCATTGCAATAAATAAATTAAGATGCCTTGGAATAAACTTACGCAAGAAAATAAAGGACCTGTATTTAGAAAATTTCAGAACACTGAAAAAAGAGATAGAGGAAGACATGAACAAATGGAAGAACATACCATGTTCATTGATTGGTAGAATCAACATCATTAAAATGTTCATACTACCCAAAGCAATCTATAAATTCAATGCAATTCCCATTAAAATACCAATGGCATGTGTCAAACACCGAAAACAAACTCTCTGAAAATTCATCTGGAATAAAAAATACCCCAAATAGTTGTAGAAATCCTGAGAAAGAAGAACAGAGTAAGAGGGATCTCAATTCCAGATATCAAGATGTATTACAAAGCCACTCTTCTCAAAACTGCCTGGTACTAGCACAGAACAGACATATAGACCAATGGAATAAAAGAGAGAACCCAGAAATTGACCCAATCCACTATGCTCAATTAATATTAGACAAAGTAGGCAAGAACATTCAGTGGAGTCAAGACAGTCAGTCTCTTCAACAAATGGTGCTGGGAAATTTGGTCAGACACATGCAAAAAAATGAAACCAGACCACCAAGTTACACCATACACAAAAATAAACTCAAGTGGATAAAGCAATTAAATGTAAGAAAGTAAACCATAAACATATTACAGGAATCCACAGGCAACAAAATATCAGGTATATAAGAAGCAATATCTTCATTGATACTACTCCTAGGTCAATGGAAACTAAAGAGAAAATAAACAAATGGGTCAGCATAAAAATAAAAAGCTTTTGCACAGCAAAATAAACGATCAGCCCTAACTGGTTTGGCTCAGTGGATAGAACATTGGCCTGTAGACTGAAAGGTACCAGGTTTGATTCTGGTCAAAAGCATGTACCTTGGTGTGGGCACATCCCCAGTAGCAGGTGTGCAGGAGGCAGCTGATCCATGTTTCTCTCTCATCGATGTTTCTAACTCTCTATCCCTCTCCCTTCCTCTCTGTAAAAAAAAAAAAAAAAAAAAAAAAAAAAATATATATATATATATATATATATATATATATATATATATATTAAAAATAAAAGAAACCATCAGCAAAACAAGAAAGCCAACTGCATGGGAGAACATATTTGCCAATGTTATTTCTAATAAGGGTTTAATCTCCAAAATATACAGGGAACTTACACAACTTAACAAAAGGAAGATAGAGAGAGAACCAAGATGGCGGCATAGCTAAACACCTATTGTGCTGCCCCACGCAACAATTCCAAAACTACAACACAACAACAAGACAAACATCATCCAGAATCACCAGACAGCTGGCTGAGTGAAAATTCCACAAATAAAAGTAAAGGTGGGACACTGAGACTCAGAAGAGCGGCGGAGCGAAGCTTGGAAGATACGCAAGAAGCCAGAGGTTCGGAGCTGTGGGGCAGGTGTGGGCGGTAGGGCTGGCATCAGCAAACCCGGCTGGATTTCTCCAACGGGGAGAGCGGAGACGTCCCACTGCACAGATTCCCAAGTGCCAGGTGAGGTCCGAGGTCTGGGGTACACACCCGAAAAGCCGGGCGCGTCAGAGGTCTCCTAGCCTGAGGAGAGTGCATGTGCGTAACTTGGAACAGCAGTTTGCGCGTAATGTGTGCAACAGCACAGACGCGCGACTTGCTTCCTGGCGACTTGCTCCCTGGTTCGGGAGACAACCGGAATGCTTTGTTTTACAACCCTGGGCGTGACATTGGGTGTGCAGACTCATTTGGGGAGAGGCAGAGTTGTCTGGCAACGGGTGGAGACCAGCGGGGGCTTTCTCTTGGAGGTGCCTGTGGCCATTACCACCCAACACAGAGACCCGCGCGCCGCATAGGGCATAGCTGACGCTGCCTGCTCAGCTCAGAGACTCCACCCATCCAACCTGAACACAGTTTCCCTTCACAGCCAATTGGCCTGGAGGTCAAACCTTCCTAGGGCTAACAACAATTAGCTGAGCTTAAATTAAAAAATACTGTACAACCCATAAAGGATTGCAGTAAGAGTATCCACCTTAGGTAACTGGGGAGGCTGAGCCACTGTCCCTTAGAGGACGTCTACCACATAAAGCTAATCGACCAACTGAGAATAGCAGCCACCATGCAGAGATATGGAAAGAAATCAGGTGTGAAAGAAATGGAGGAAAAAAGACAAATAGACATAGAGTTCAAAACCATGGTTATAAGGCTTTTCAAGAGGCTCCTAGAAAAGGCCAATGAACTTAATGAGAACTACAAGGAAATGAACAAGACCCTCACGGATATGAAAAAGGATCAACTAGAAATCAAGCATTCACTGACTGAAATAAAAAATATTACACAAAGTCCTAAAAGCAGTCTAGAGGGCCGCAAGAACCAAGTCAAAGATTTGAAATACAAAGAAGCAAAATCCACTCGGCTGGAAAAGCAAGAAACAAAAACAATCCAGATAATTGAAGATAGTGTAAGGAGCCTCTGGGAAAACCTCAACCATGCCAACATCCGAATTATGGGGGTGCCAGAAAAAGAGAGAGAGCAAGGTAATGAAAACCTACTTGAAGAAATAGTGACTGAAAACTTCCCCCACCTGGTGAAAGAAACTGACTTAAAAGCCCAAGAAGTACACAGAACCCCAAAATATAGGAATCTAAAGAGGACCACACCAAGACACATCATAATTAAAATGCCAAAAGCAAAAGACAAAGAGAGAATATTAAAAGCAGCAAGAGAAAAACACTTAATTACCTACAAGGGAGCACCCATACGATTGTCAGCAGATTTCTCAACAGAAACAATGCAGGCCAGATGGGAGTGGCAAGAAATATTCAAAGTGATGAATAGCAAGAATCTACAACCAAGATTACTCTATCCAGCAAAGCTATCATTCAGAATTGAGAATCAGATAAAGTGCTTCGCAGATAAGAAAAAGCTAAAGGAGTTCATCACCGCCAAACCAATATTATATGAAATGCTGAAAGATATTCTTTAAGAAGAGGAAGAAGAAAAAGGTAAAAATATAAATTATGAACAACAAATACATATCTATCAACAAATGAACCTAAAAATCAAGTGAATTAATAATCTGATGAACAGGATAAACTGGTAAATATAACAGAATCATGAACATAGAGAGGGAATGGACTGACAATTCTTGGGGAAAAAAGGGGTGTGGGAAGTGCAGCAAGAGACTGGACAAAAATCTTGCAACAATGGGAGAGGACAGTGGGGAGGGGGAGGTGAGGGCAGAGTGTGGGATGGGTACAGGGTGGAGGGGAGCTATAGGGGGATAAAAAAGGGGGAACAATGTAGTTAATAAACTGAACAATAAAGATAAAGAATAAAAAATAAAAAACAAAAACAAAAGGAAGATATACAGCCCAATGAAAAAATGGGGAAAGGATCTAAGTAGATACTTTTTGAAAGTGGACATTCAGAAAGGCAAGAGACATATGAAAACATTCTCAAAGTCACTAATCATCTGAGAGATGCAAATGAAAACAATTATGAGGTGCCACTTCACACCTGTCAGAATGGATATCATCAACAAATCAACAAACAACAAGTGATGGTGATGATGTGGTGAAAAAGGAACCCTCCTTCATTGCTGGTGGGAATGTAGACTGGTGCAGCCACTGTGGAAAACAGTATGGCGTTTCCTAAAAAAACAACCTAAGACAGGCACAGTCGCAGAGGGGCCATCAGGAGAGAACTTGGAGGTCAACAGAGGTGGGCCACAGAACCTCACTCCCCCAACCTTGCAGGGACTTGAACCCTCACCCCTTCTGAGGGAGGTCTCCTACCCCCATGGCTGCTTTGCTTCCCATGCCCAGCAAGTAACAGACAGAGACTTGGCTGACAGCATTTTCCCTATATCCAAAGCCAGTCTAGCACCAGGAATGCTCAGGGCCTACTCAAGAGTCCAAATAATCCTTTCCACTAATATTTACAGGGTAAACTAAGATTGTTGTTAAGTGTTAAATTTGACAGTAAAATAATAATCAAGTTTTCAGATTAATTTAAATTGGCTAATTGTAATAAGTAAATATTCAAGAAAATGTAATTGTATGGGAGAAAAAGCTGTCCCTAAAGTATTAACTAAAATTTCTATTGGTAGTTTATGGTAATGGTAAAATTGCTTAACATGCAATGAACCTAAAGCAGTCATATGCAAAAAAATTAAAATTTAAAGTTATCAAGACTGCATTGTAAAATTTACAAAAGCCTCCATTCATCAAAAAAGGGGGGATAGTAGGTTAATATCATGTAAGGAAAAATATCCTGTAAGTAAATTACATCTAGAAAATTAACTTTCATTTGTAATGCTAACAGCAAGACACCCATGAAAAACACATATAGTGTCAAAATAAGCCAAAAGAAAATCTTTTGGGCAAAAAAAAAAAAAAGGATCCCAAGTCAAATTTATAGAAAAGATTCCTTTATTAACTTTTGGTCGAGAATATGTTTGTATCTTTTCAGAAAACAACTCCAAGACCATGTGGATTCCTGCAACAGAGAGGAGTTAAAAGGTCTGCTCCAACCTCGAAGACAAGAGCAGAGATGGAAGACGCTGACGGCACCTTGTCATGCTAGCAGGTAGCAGCTGTGCAGCGCTGCAGGTTGCCCAGGACCAAACCAGAGAAGGTCGGACCTGCATTGCCAACATTTGTCTACCATCTAGATATCATTGCTGACATGTACACATAAGGAACTCTTTGCATTGAAACTGGGATTCAGAACTGTTGGACATTGAAATTGGGACTCAAACATTTCTTGTTTTCGTAAGTTTATTTCTTGTCTACAGAGTCAAGATTTTTTAAAGAAAAGATATGGGGAGAAAATGGATACAGAGGCAAAGAAGCATTGAACAGACTGTCAATCCACAGAGGGAAGGCAGGGGAGGTTGCGGGGGAGATCTACAAGAGATCAACTGAAGCACTTGTATGCATGCATAAAAGTATAACCAATGGATACAAGATACTGGGGGGAGGGCAGGTGAGGCTATGAGCTGGGGGGTAAGGGAGGCTTGGGCGAGGTCAATGGTAGGAAAAAGGAGACATGCACTACTATATGTAATACCTTAAAAAATAAAAAAATAAAGTAAAATAAAAATGGAACTGCCATTTGACCCAGTAATACCACTTGTAGGAATATATCCCAAGAAAACAGAAACACGTATCAGAATATATGCACTTCTATGTTCATAGCAGCACAATTTACAATAAGTGGCTTTGGAAACAGCCTAAATTCCCACCAGCAGATGAATGGATTAGAAAACTGTGGTACATCTGCAAAATGGAATACTACACTGGTATAAAAGCGAGAAATTCTTTTAAAAAATATATTTTATTGATTTTTTACAGATAGAAAAGGAGAGGGATAGAGAGGTAGAAACATCAATGAAAGAGAAACATAGATCAGCTGCCTCCTGCACACCAGCTACTGGGGATGTGCCCGCAACCAAGGTACATGCCCTTGACCGGAATCGAACCTGGGACCTTTCAGTCCACAGACCAATGCTCTATCCACTGAGCCAAACTGGTTAGGGTGAGGAGGAATTCTTACCCATTTGCAATAGCATGGATGAATCTGGAGAGCATTATGCTAAGTGAAATAACCCAGTCAGTGAAAGAAAAATACCACATGATCTCACTCATTTATGAATAATAAAAAACATTAAAAACTGATGAACAAAAATAGATACAGAGGCAGAGAAGTATCAAACAGACTGTCAAACTACAGCAGGAAGACTGGGGAGGATTGGGAGAGTGAAGTAAGAGATCAACCGAAGGACTTGCATGCATGCATACACAAGACATGGTGTGGGGGTGGTGGTGGTGGTGGTGAGGGCATGTGCTGGGGGTAGGGGAGGCTGGGGGAAGGTCAATTGGGAAAAAGGGAGACCTATGCACTACTATTTGTAATACTCTAAACAATAAAATAAAGAGAAAAAATAAATCTCCACCTTTGCTATACCAAAAATAAAAAATAAACAATAACTGGGATATATTTACACCATGGAACACTATGCAGCTGTAAAATAAAAGGATTTCTTACCATTTGAGAGTGTGTGGAGTGACCTGGAGAATATTATGCTAAGTGAAATAAGCCAGTAAGAGAAATACAAGTTATCACATGATCTCACTCATATGTTGAATCTAATGAACAAAATAAATACATGAACAAAATAGATCCAGAGACATACAAGCATTAAACAAACTGAGGAATCTCAGAGGGAAGGCTGAGGGGACTGACAGGGGGAGAGATTAATAAAAACCTTATATGAATAAACCACAGACAGAGACAATAGTGTGGTGAAGGCTTAGGGGAAGGGGGATTGGGTGCAGAGTGGAAGGGGTCAATGGGGGAGTGAAGTGGACATCTGTAATACTTTCAACAATAAAGATGAATTTTAAAAGGCAAATTATGGCAATTAAATTTTCAATATAAAGAACAAAAAGGAATCTATATATATAAAAGCCTAATATGCAAATTGTCCCCTTGGGAGTTTGATCAGGAGACTGGGAGTTCAATCGCTCACTATGACATGCGTTGATCACCAGGGCACAGCACATAACGAAGGAAGGCCCCTGCCAGCAGCCAGAAGGCCCAGATCAGCACTGATACCCGGTCAGGCCTAGGGACTCTGCCCATACACACATTTCATGCACTGGGCCTCTAGTGGATTAACAATTGTTCATGTCTATATAATAAAGAGGTAATACGCGAATGGATCCTAAAGGTGTCACAGTACTGACCAGTTTGCATATTGACACACCAGCAGGAGGCTGCGTGCACATCAGGGGCACTTGCACGAGTAACGCCTCCCTGCCTCAAGGCACCAGAGGCCTGTTTCTCTCCCAGTGCACATGCCCAACAAACACCCCTGTGCTGCCTCACCCCATCCGAGAGCACTCTGCCTGGGAATGCCACCAACCTCCCCTGCAGTGGGGGTGCCGAGGGGTGACACCCGCATGGCAGAAGGCCAGTTCTTGGGGCGCGGTTGGCAAAAGCCAATCCGGAGGTGCATGCATGCAAGTTGGGAGGGTGTGGACCCAACACAAAGAAAGGGCCTGGGAGCAACAACAGACAGTGGACATCAAGACAGACACCGGGCCTGACAGGCCACCAGGGCAAACAGCTTGGGAATCCCACAGCCTCAGACACACAGGGAGGACACTGACCGATCCTCCCAAAGGCACAACCTGAAGCCTCCTCCCACTGCTCCGACCTGGCCTCGGACCTGGCCCAGCCACGTGGAGACCACAGGTGGCCTCACACTCATTATCCATAAATGAGTGACTGGCTTATTTCACTCATTTCACAGGGAAGCTGCGGCTCTTTCTCCAGCCAGCCAGCCATTCCCCTGCCCTGTCCAACCCGGTTGGGCTGGCATCCTGGGCAGAATGTCCCCAAGGACAAGCTGGGCCCGGACCAGGCCTATGGCGCACAGCTGTCACCTGTGAATCCCAGAGGGGAGCGGGCGGAGAGCCGCTGGAGGCCTGGGAGCGGACGCCTGGGCGGGCCGGAAAGGCTCCGCATCCCGCCCGTTCCTCACAGGCGTGCTCCTGTGTGCGCCCGGGACGCAGCAGTCCCTTTCGGCTGCGGCCTGGCCGCCCGGCCCCTCCTCCACCTGGGAGGGCGAGGCACGGCCAGGGTAGGCAAGACACAGCTGTGTCAACGCTGGGCCCCCCAAGCCTGTACCAGAGGGGCCCGAGTGCCCAACACAGGCGGCTACAGGTCCCAGAGAGGAAAGCAGTCGGTACTAAGGACAAAAAGCATAGAATTTTTTTCATTTTAATTTATTTACTGATTGAGGTATTATATATTTGTCCTCATTCCCCCATTACCTCCCACCGCACTCATGCCCTCACTCCCCTGTTGTCTTTGTCCACTGGTTCGGCTTATATGCATGCATACAAGTCCTTTGATTGATTTCTCCCCCTTTCCCCACCCTTCCCAACCTTCCCTCTGAGGTTTGACAGTCTGATTGATGCTTCGCTGTTTCTAAATCTGCTTTTGTCCATCAGTTAATGTTGTTCGCTGTTACCATAGATGAGTGAGATCATGTGATATTTATCTTTCTCTGACTGGCTTATTTCACTTAACATAATGCTCTCCAGTTCCATCCATGTTGCAAATGGTAGGAATTCCTTCTTTTTTAGTGCAGCATAGTATTCCATTGTGTATATGTATGGCTATCATCAACAAATCAATAAACAACAAATGTTGGCGAGGATGTGGAGAAAAAGAAACTCTTTGTGCACTGCTGGTGGGAATGCATATTGGTGCAGCCATTTTGGAGAACAGTATGGAGTTTCCTCAAAAAACTAAACATGGAGCTCCCATTTGACCCAGTAATCCCACTGCTGGGAATATATCCTAAGAAACTAGAAACACCAATCAGAAAGGGTCTATGCATCTCTATGTTCATAGCAACACAATTTGCCATAGCTAAGATTTGGAAACAGACTAAGTGTCCATCAGCAGATGAGTGGATTGAAAGCATAGAACTTTCAATTAGCCTATAGAAAGAATAAAAGAGTGAGGAAGAGGGGAGGATGGGGAAAATGGATTGAGGGAAGGAAGAACTTTATAAAGGAGTCAGTAGAGAGCAGAGTTAAAGAAGGAAAGAGGATGTATGAGTGAACTGTAGGAGCTACAATGAAAAACAAGTATAGTTGCGTACTGGGGAGAGATTTTAAAAGTAGGAGTCAGAAAAGAAAAAAGATAAATGATAGTGAATAAGCAGGTAGATAGATAGATATATTAAAACAGTAGAAGTAAGTAGAGAAGAATGTATGGGAAAGTTCAGATGAGAGAGATAGAGGAAGAGAAGAAAATTTTACAGGGGAGCTGGTAGAGCCTAAAAGGACAATGAGAGGTAGGAAGAAATGGGGGAGGGAGCAAAGCAGGTCTGAGGGAAGAAGTGAAGAAAAAATTAAGGTGGGAAGAAAGGAAAAGGGGAGTGAAGAAGAGGGTAAAGATAAAGGAAAGAAGGAATGTGGGCATGGATCCAGGATTGGAGAGTGTACAGGTCAGGCTGAGGGACAACCCCTGCCCACACACAAATTTTGTGCCTCTAGTGGATTAATAATACAATAATTAATAAATAATAATATAAGAACAAATCCTGTTTCTCCTACTCAAAACTGTAAACCTACTTTTGCCCCAATCTACATACTGGTATAGGGACAAAGAGTTGAAGTTAAGTAAAATTGGCATTGTTACAAGTAATTGATGACTTTGAATCAGCAAAAAATAGTGTACATGAGTTATAATGTATTTTAGAATCACTTGAATATTTTCTAAACTTAGTTTAATATTAACAAAACATGGATCTTTCCCCAACCTCAGTTACTTGGAGACCATATGTTCAATTTGTTTTTGGAACATGTAAGAGATTATTATTTTAGGATATAAACATGGACTAATCTTCGTAAAATTAGTAAACTTAAAATCTTGACATTATTTAGAAAAAATAACATTGGAAATCCTTTATTTTTAGTGCAAAAGAATATCATTCTAGGAGAAACCAAGATGGCAGCATAGGTAACACCTAGGCTGCTGCCCCGCACAACAATTTCAATAGTACAACTAAAAAAAAACAACAAAAAACGGACATCATCCAGAGCCACAGAAAAGCTGGCTGACGGGAAATTCTAAAACTAGAAGGAAATAGAAATGCACACGGATAATCAGAGCCGCTGCAAAGCCTAAGGTATGAAGACTTGCGTGCATGCGGAGAGGACGGGGCGTCTGAGTGCCTGGCAGGGCTGCTCTAGCAGGAAGGAGACAAAGGCTCCAGGCTGTGCTGAACCCAGTTCCGACTGCACTGAGTCCCGGTTCTGGGCAAAAGCCAGGGGGACCCAGGCCCATACGGGGGAATCTGGATTGTGAGGCAGAATCTCAGGGGAACAGCCAAAAGCAGAGGTCTGGAGGCACACGTGTGAATGTGCGCAGAGAGGACGGACTGTTGACTGTGTTGCTGGCATTATCTGGTGGGACAGAGAAAGGAGCCCCAGGTGGCACTGAAACCCAGTTCTGACTGCACAGAACCCCAGTGCCAGGTGAAAATCTGGAAATCCAGATTCATGGAGGGAGAGACTGGACAGTTTGGCGGCTGGTGAAACTTGAGAGTGCCTTTCTCTCAGGGGTGCTTGCAGCGATTGCCTGTGGATGCTAAGACCCAGTGACCTCGTGGGGAGGGGCTGACTGGAAGCCAAGGCTTTCAGCTCCACTGTGAAACTCTGCCCCACCCAGAAACTTCGCCCCATTCAAGCTGAGCACAGAGGCTTTGGAAAATTTGCAAGTCTTGTTGCATAAGGCTGTCTCCCAGTGTAGACACAGCTGATCCTCACAGACAGTTGGCCTGGAGGTAAATTCCTCCCAGTGATACCAACAACAATCAAGACTTATCTGCAACAAGGCTGTACACGCAGTCCTCAAAGGGGTGCACCAAGAGTCTCCACCTAGGTAACAGGGGAGGCTGAGACACCTAGCACACAAAACTACCCTACCAACTCAGGGAAGCAGTAAAAATGTGGATAGAAAGAAACAGATCACAAACAAAAGAAATGGAGGAAAGCAAACAACTGAATATAGAGTTCAAAACCATGGTTACAAGGTTTTTCAAGAGACTCCTAGAAAAGGCTGATAAGTTTAGCGAGACCCTTGAGGTATGAAAAAGGACCAACTAGAAATTAAACATACACTGACTGAAATAAATATTTTATAGAAACCAAACAGCAGACTAGAGGATCACAAGAATCAAGTCAAAGATTTGAAATACCAAGAGGCCAAAAACACTCAACTGGAAAAACAAAAAGAAAAAAGAATCCAAAAATTTGAGGATAGTGTAAGAAGATTCTGGGACAACTTCAAGCATACCAACATCAGAATTATGGGGGTGCCAGAAGAAGAGAGAGAGCAAGATACTGAAAACATATTTGAAGAAATAATGACTGAAAACTTCCCACACCTGGTGAAAGAAATAGACTTACAAATCCAGGAAGGGCACAGAACCCCAAACAAAAGAAATCCAAAGAGGACCACACCAAGACACATCATAATTAAAATGCCAAAAGCAAAAGACAAAGAGAGAATATTAAAAGCAGCAAGAGAAAAACACTTAATTACCTACAAGGGAGCACCCATACAATTGTCAGCCAATTTTTCAGCAGAAACGATACAGGCCAGATGGGAGTGGCAAGAAAGATTCAAAGTGATGAACAGCAAGAACCTACAACCAAGATTCTCTACCCAGCAAAGCTATCGTTCAGAATTGAAGGTCAGATAAAGAGCTTCACAGATAAGAAGAAGCTAAAGGATTTCATCAACATCAAACCAATATTATATGAAATGCTGAAAGGTATTCTTTAAGAAGAGGAAGAAGAAGAAAAAGGAGGAAAGGAAAAGGTGTCTGCTTTAAACTAGAGCATGGATGGAGCTGGAGAGCATTATGCTAAGTGAAATAAGCCAGTCAAAGAAAGATAAGTATCACAAGATCTCACTCATTTATGGAATATAATGAACAACATAAACTGATGAACAAAAAACAGATCCAGAGGCAGAGAAGCATTGACTGTCAAACCTCAGAGGGATGGTAGGGGAGGGCGGGAGTAAGGGGAAGAGACCAACCAAAGGACTTTTATGCATGCATACAAGCCTAATCAATGGACACGGACACCAGGGGGGTGAGGGCATAAGTGGGAAGCGGGGGTGATGAGGAGGGATTAGAAGGGGTAATAGGTGATGAGGACACATATGTAATACCTCAATCAGTAAAGAAATTTAAAAAAATAAAATACAGATACAAAAAACAATAAAGGTAAATATTAAGAAAAAAGAATATCATTCCAAAAACATATTCAGACAAAAATATAGGGAAGGAATTTTTTACAGTGATAAATTTTGTAGGAAAATAACTCACAGCCAAAGTAAGTTAAACATACCTAAACTATTTATTATTACTTTTAACTTATATTATTTCCCCCATATAATTAAAAGAATATAATGCTTTAATATCATACTGTAATTAGTGGAGAATATGAGAAAGTTGGAACTTGGTTTTGAAATCCCAGGAAAGCTTTATTAGGCATTAAGAAAACAGAGGTGTTTGTGTCTGTGCTAGGGGGAGAGGGAAATTAAGGAAGAAATGCTGAAGAAATCTTAGATGGGCTCTAATTCAGGATAGTTCCCTGGATTTCAAACATTTTAAATGCTTTAATATTTCAATAATAAAGATAAATTATAAAAAATAAAAATAAAGGCAATGATGTGTCAAAAATAATAACTATATAAATAAAATAAAATGCTTCATGGAAAAATAATTATAGCTATACAATATCCAGACAGTGACTCTTTTCTTATATGCAGAGAATATTGATAGTGGTCCAAATATATTATGTGATCCTCTGAAATTTTCAAAACTTTTCTTGCTTGAAAATAGTTATAGAATCACTTTGCTTAAATTAGGAAAGTATCACCTGACCAACTAGTAGAACACATACTTAAAGAGTTATGAATTTAACTTTTAGCATTATTCCCACTTTCCTTAATTCACACACACACACACACACACACACACACACACACACACACCCAAAACAATTATAAACATTTTATCAGCCCAAATTTTATACTACAAAGCTCACTGTGCTGAAGGAATTGCCTCTTTCTGTATATTGGTGACTTCTTAACTATAATCCATCCTTAGACTGAGATTAACAATAACCAATGATCCTGAGTGCACAGTTTCCTCATATTATTACTGGAAAAAAATGAGGTGCTTAACAAGGCACATTAATCTTTTCAGATCTGAGTAAACCAATCTTTGATAAAACTCAACACACAATAGTCTGAAACAGAAACAAAAAGCCTTTGAACACAAAATATGTTAATCATGGTAGAACATCTATTTTTGCACTAACACTTACATCTTATTTTTAAATAAATTACATCTTATTTAATGCGTTTATAATAAATATATAATTTTAAAATATTTTTTATTAACTTTAGAAAGAACAGTGAGTGAAAGAGAGATGGAAACATCAATGATGAGAGAGAATCACTGGTTGGCTGCCTCCTGCATGCCCCCTACTGGGGATTGAGCTCACAACCCAGGCATGTACCCTTGATCGGAATCCAACTCAGGACCTTTCAGTCTGCAGGCCAATGCTCTATCCACCAAGCTAAACCAGCTAGGGCATAAATATTTAAAAATACTGAGAGACAATCTGATACCTACCATTTATGATTTTTAATATATTTCTGGAACAGATAAACCAACAAAAGTAGTGCATATTCAACAAAGTCATTTAATGAATGACTTTATTAAAAAAAGTTTACAAAGCATATATACTCTAAGTAAAGTATCACTGAGTTATTTTCTAGCACAAAAACATACTAATAAGAGACTTTTATGTGATCATTTGTTCTGCCTTTTGATTCAATAAGTGAGTCAGCTGACATTTGTGTTTCCAGTTAGTGAACATATGGAACACATTTTTCACCTTCTGGAGGAGTACTGACTCTTTTATAGTCCTAGCACATCAGTTAATGACGGAGAAGAGTAAATTCCTACTGACGAGGTGAGTGAATAAGCCAGAGGAGATGATTTAAATCCATTAGAAAATGAAGCCTGTGTCTTTGCAACCTTTGGACTAAGTGCCTTGCCTATAGGTTTCCATAATTTCCTAGGAACCTCTTTACTTGCAGCATTTATAATACCTTGAATACATATGTTTGGAAGTCTGTTTCTCCCAGTTGGCATAGGCTACTTGAAGATAGCATTATCTTCTTCATCTAACACAATATCTGTGACATAGCATGCAATCTGTGTTTATGGAATTGAATATAGAAAATTCCAACATTGTTGCATGTATATGTCATAGTAAAATGCTCACTTAAAACAGATTACATGTTTTGTATTTTTCTGGAATTTATTTCAAATTGTTACTTAAAAATATGAAAGACACTGAATTTTAGAGAAAACATAAATTTAAAAGTATGCTGAGAACAAACGAGAGTTATAATGTAACTAGTGACCCGGCACAAAAAATTCGTGCACGGTGGGGGGTTCCCTCAGCCCAGCCTGGGAGCCCTCAGGGGATGTCCTACTGATGGCTGAGGTCTGCTCCCCATCAGTCTGGCCACCCTCTGTGGGAGGTGACCGGGCTGATCATTACCCCGCTGCTGCCCCCACTGCCAGCCACTGGAGCTGCCAAGGTGTTTTCATCAACACGGACTCTAGTCCCTTCAGTGTGAAAAAATGACAACTTTCTTTAGGCATTTTCAAGATGTGTCTTCCATAGGATATGACATTTCTTTCTTTTCTTTTTTTTTATCTTCACCTGAGGATATGTTTCCATTGATTTCAAATGTGAGAGGGACACTTTGATTGGTTGCCTCCTGTAAGAGCCCTGACCTGAGCCCTGACCGGGAGGAGCCTGTAACCCAGGTACATGCCCTGGATTAGAATCGAACCCAGACCCTGCGTCAGCAGGCCGAGGCTCTATCCACTGAGCCAAACCAGCTGGGACTTCTCAGCCCCTCCAGCAGCGGACCTTTGTCTTTTCCTCCGGGAGTGTGGTGGAAAAACCTAGATCATCTTCTTGGATTCTTATAACCCAAGTTACCAAGAACAATGCAAGTGGCGGCGAACAGGAGCTTAGCCAATGAGCGGTCAGAAAAGGTGTTTACGCTGGAGCTGGTTTGGCTCAGTGGACAGGCCTGCAGACTGAAGGGTCCCAGGGTTGATTCCTGTTAAGGGCGTGTACCTTGGTTGGAGGCACATCCCCAGTGGGGAGTGTACAGGAGGCAACTAATTGATGTTTCTCTCTCATCGGTGTTTGCAACTATCTATCCCTCTCCCCTCTTCTCTAAAAAAAATCAATGAAATATATATATTTTTTAAAATGGTGTTTCCTCTGCAGCTCATGTGGCCCCTGCATTGTATCCGCTGGGCTATAGGGGGTGTCCCTGCCACCTGGTGGTGGTCTCTGTACACCCCAGAGACTGGCAGCCAGCACCCCTGACACCGATTGTGGGCACTGGGCTGGGGATGTGGACCCGAACCGCTGTTTGGTGCCAGAGCACACGCAAGCGGCTGGGGGTGGGGCAGAACATGGGGATGTTTCCGCCCCACCCCCATCTGCTTGGCTGCTGCACCCATAGTCCCACAGTGGCTGGGGGTGTTCTGGGACCCATGCTGCTCAGGGCCTAAGTGTGGGCCTACACGCTAGGAGCAGTCTGGGCCCCAACTATGTTCCTGGGATCCAGGCTGCTCGGCACCTGTGTATGCAAATTAACCAACATATTTGTTGGGTTTATTTGCATTTCACTCCTGATTGGCTGGTGGGCGTGGCTTGTGGATGTAGCAGAGGTACAGTCAATTTGTATATTACTCTTTGACTAGATATGATTGGTTATTCTAGCTATATCATATGCATACTATTTATTTTTAAATAGCAAATTTTATAACTGCCATATTTTACTGAGTAAGTTGTTCCCTCTTTGTAAATTAAATGCCTAGGCATATTTAACTTGGCATTCATTCATTCATTCATTCTTGTAGTCAACAAAAAAATATTTGCTGTCTTGGGCACCAAAAAAGAATATAGTAAATATAAAATATGAATTTCACCCACAAAGAACTTATATTACAGAGTAAACATAATATATATAGGAACAATTTTGACATAAGGAAGAGAGGGTTTAGCTTAGTATTGGTAAAGCACTTTACATTAATTAATCTTATTCCTCATAACAGATCTATGAGATAGGTACTGCTGCTATCTCTATTTTTACAGGTAAGAAATCGAGACCATGCAAAGTAATGTAGGGAAAGTCACACTAGTTAATGACAGACATGGAATTCAAATCTGGTTATGTGAGTCCAAAGTCAAGGCTTTTTACTACCTCTTCCCAAGAGAGGGACAGAAAAAAAATTATGGACATTCATAGAACTATGGTGATTGCCAGCTTCTTATGGGAGTGCAGGGGAGGGAAGAAATGGGGTGTAGCTGGGACTGGATAAGGCAGTGCTTCTGAACTGTGATGGATAGGTAGGATTTAACAGGTGATTATGTGGACAGAGAGAATTTTAGGAAGGGAAGAGAATTTGAACAGGAGAAAATAAGGTTGGCCAGTGATTAGAATATAAAGGGGAGTAGTGAGACTAAATTGAAAAAACACATGAAGCTTTTAATATTAGGCTTTTTAGGTTAAGAAATCAAAGATAAAACCTCGGGTTAGATAGTGTGGAATAGCAATCTTTGTCCCGTTTTGGGGTCACACAACTCTTTCAGAGGATGGTTAAATATATGGCCTCTCTTCCTAGAAAAATTAAAAAACATTTGCCCATTCTGATTTTATAATTAATAAAGTATTCATATTTTGGATAAAAAAAGAAAATTTTGTAATATATCTTGATGTCTTTTTCTGTTTAAAGATTTTTCTGCCTCTGCATTCATAAATTTTCTCCAGTAGCAGAGAATATATCTTTCATCCTTTTCAAGCCAATCACTCTTCTAAGTGGGATTTGGTCATACTGTCCCCTGTCAGTTCTAGCTACTCCTTGATTTTTGTCTCTCTCTTTCTTTGTGAAGCTACTAGACATCAGTTTTTATCTCTTAGTTCCTCATTTCTATTCACTCCTTTTGGCTTCACCCTAAACCTCTTCTTAGGCCCAAGTGTTAGAGAAGTACATATTAATTTATTTGTAAGTTAAAGAGTTGGAAAAGTCCACTAAAAAACAATGCATGTGACATTTTAAACCCAGAATTTTCCAAACACATTAAAGTATACATTTTTCTCACATTAACATATTTCAAAAGCTATGTTTCTAAGGAATATCAGTTTGAACCAGAGTTCCTGGACTTCTAGAGCACACAATACTCTCTTGTTCTCCTACTGCCTGACTTCCTTCAAGGTATCCTTAGTTGCAATTTCACATTTGTTACACAGGGGATCTGACTTTGGCCTACTACTCCTTTCTTTTTGTATTCTCACTTTTCTTGAGTGATCTCTGGTTTTAATTATGAATTCCATGCCCAGCTTGACTCTCAAATTCCAAAACTTTATTATCCATTTGAAAATTTTGGATATCTAACAGACCAACTTTAACCAATTATGTTCATTCCTCTCTACCATAAGACACTCCCCCCCCCCGACATTCCCAAATACATGTAATAACTTTTTAAAAATTCTTTATTGTTCAAAGTATTACATGTGTCCTCGTTTTTTCCCATTGATCTCTCTCAGCCTGCTTCCAACCCCCAGCCCAGGCCTTCATCCTTGATCATATATCTATACCTATATCTCTATCTATCTCTATCTATCTATCTATCTATCTATCTATCTATCTATCTATCTATCTATTCATTGGTTGATTTCTTCTCACCCACCCACCCTCCCCTGCCTTCCCTCTGAGGTTTGACAGTCTGTTCAATGTTTCTATGACTATGGATCTATTTTTGTTCATCAGTTTATGGTGTTCATTAGATTCCACATATGACTGAGATCATGTGATACTTATTTTTCTTTGACTGACTTACTAGTATTTCACTTAGCATAACGCTCTCTAGATCCATCCATGCTGTTGCATATGGTAAGAGTTCTTTTGTTTTTACAGCAACATAGTATTCCATTGTGTAGATGTACCACAGTTTTTTAATTCACTCACCAGCCAATGGGCACTTATGCTATTTCCAAATCTAAGCTATTGTAAATTACACTGTTATGAACATAGGGGTGCATATGTCCTTTCTGATTGGTGTTTCTGATTTCTTAGGATATATTCCTAGAAATAGGGTCATTGAGTCAAATGGCAGTTCTATTTTTTACTTTTTGAGGAAACCCCATAGTGTTTTTCACAGTGGCTGTACCAGTCTGCAATCCCACCAGCAGTGCACGAGGGTTCCCTTTTCTCCTCATCCTCTTGAGCACTTGTCATTTGTGGATTTGTTGATGATAGCCATTCGGACAGATGTCATTTTCATTTGCATCTTCTTGATAATAACAGACTTTGAGCATTTATTTTTTTACTTTGAATTCTTTGTCTAACAGGTTATGTGCCTCCATTTCATTAGTTGCTTTTCTGGCAATTCCCTCTTTTTTCCCCCTTTGGGGATTGTTTCTTTGTCTCCCCATTTTTGCTTTCCCTTTGTATTTGTTTCTATGTCAAACTGCTATGCCACCCAGAATTTTTGGGGGTAGTTTTATGTAGAAGATGTTTTGTGGGACCCAGTGGTGTAGTCTCTCAGATCTTCTGAGCTGGGTATTCTAGGAGAGCCCCCTACTTAAGTTATATGTGTTCTCCTGATGCAGTTGGGTCTTAAATGCTCTTTTCCCTTTCTTGTATGGAGTCTCCTCAAACATTATCTGATTATATGACTCATTTCTGTGCTCCTGGCTTCTGCGGCTTCCCTCTTCATGATGGCATGGTTTCTGGACCACAGCCCTGCCATCCAGGGAGTGCTTGTGGCCATAGCAGGGGCTCCCTGTCCAGGAGAGTCAGATCTACCAGTCCAGATATTCTTGTGAGAATTAACTGCCCCCCCCAACACACACCCCATACATGTCCACATACTCCCCTCTCTCACTCTTTTACTCACTCACACTCTCTCCCTTATTGCCATCTGGCCAGCCTCCATTTTGGGAGCCCGGTAATACTTTCTTAAACCACTTCTTCTCCAAGACCAAATTTGTCTCATTTTTACTCCCCCCAACTATTCAATTATCACTGTCCTTCTTCATGGTAAAGGCCAGCCCCTAGGGAAGGCACTGAGTATTTTTTAAAATCAGTGTCAGCTGAATCTGAGGCGCCAGGCAAAGCCACGTCTTGGAAACACATCCACCAAAAGGGCTGGATGCATTACTCAGTACTGACTTTTTAACTTGCTTCAGGTGTCAGGGGGAGGGCCCTTGAAATGTAGATTCAGCCCAGCCCTGGAATTAAGGGAATGACTGGGGCCTGAGCCCACTTAAACTCCTTTGATTTTAAGTCTTTTCATGTGAAACCCCTTTATATCCTATCTAATAAAAGAGTAATATCCAACTTGACCAAACCTCTGATCAAGCCATGCCCACAGCCATGCCCATCAACAATCAGGAGCAAATTATGCAAGTAAACCCCAACCAAGATGGCTGCCACCTCTGAGAGTAGGAGGGAGGCTTGGCTTTCCCCGGCAATGGAGGAAGCCAAGCTTTCTGACTGCCATTGCTGGCCTAGGCCTCCACTCAATGCTACAAAGTTTCAATTATAAAAGATACATAATCTGAACAGAAATGGCGGCAGCCATGGAGCTGGAGAGAGCAGAGGCTAGGGTTGCCCGGGTGATGGAGGAAGCCAAGCTTCTGCAGCCCTGGCCAGCCTAGGCCTCCACTCTAAGCTACAAAGTTTCAATTATTGAAGGTAAATGTCTCAACAGAAACATTCTGCCACCATGGAGTGAGCAGAAGGCTTGGCTCCAATCCAGGCTACAAAGTTTCAATTGTAGAATATAAATTAATCCCAGATCTCAGGGCCTCTGCTTGGGTTGCTGGGGGGCATCGCCAGACTGCAAACCACCACAGGCCCCTCGCCCAGACCACCCCATGCCCCAAGGGAATACCCACGCTGATCTAGGACACTCTTCAGGGCAAACTAGCCTGCCCCCACCCATGCACTAGGCCTCTATCCTATCTAATAAAAGAGTAATACACAGATTGACTATCACTCCAACACACAAGAAGGCTTCCCCCATGTGGTCAAAGATCCTGCTCCCATGTGGACACAAGATGGCAACCACAAGATGGCCAGCAGGGGAGGGCCATTGAGAGGTTCCAGGCCTGCAAGGGAGGGCAGTTGTGGGAGATCAGGCCAGTAGGGGAGGGTAGTTGGGAGGGACCAGGCCTGCAAGGGAGGGCAGTTGGGGGCAATCAAGCCTGCAGGGGAGGGCAGTTAGGGGTGACCAGGTCGGCAGAGGAGGGAAGTTGGGGGCAAACAGGCTGGCAGGGGAGCAGTTTGACATCAATTAGGCTGGCAGGGTAGTGGTTATGGGGTGATCAGGCTGGCAGGCAGAAGCAGTTAGGAGCAATCAGGGCGACAGGCAGGAGAGCAGTTTGGAGCCAGCAGTCCTGGATTGTGAGAAGGATGTCGAACTGTCCGTTTAGGCCCGTCCCGGCAGGATCGGGCCTAAACAGGCAGCTGGACATTCCTCGACAGGTCCCAGATTAGAGAGGGTGCAGACTGGGCTGAGGGACATCCCCCACCTCCTGTGCTCAAATTTCATGCACCGGGCCTCTAGTTTTAATATAAATAAACACGCTGCGTTTGGGTTGGAATTCCCTGTCTCTCCATCAGAGAGCAGAGATTCCACCCAGCCCCCGCTTTATTTCTACTTGGTGAAGGAAACAGATGTACGAGCAAGTTTAGAGTCCCAAACAAGAGTGACCCGAAGAGGCCTATTCCTTTCTATTATTTCTCAGCCCCCAGCTCCTCTACGCAGCAGTCTACTCTTCTTTCCACCTGGACATTGGGAGGAGAGAAAGCCACCCCCAACTCTGGATATATTATCTTCTAAGTGCTGTTTGCAGCTGCTCCCTTTTCTTTCCTGTGGCTCCCAATTTAGTGTGGTCTCTCAGTCACCTCTGGTTTGGGCAACAACAGCCTTTACCTCAAGTCTTGGCATCGTAAAACTATAACCTATACAGTGGCCTGAACAATTTTTAAAAAATATATAAATTGGATCTTATCATTGTCATGTTTAAAATGCTTTATTGTATCACTATAGCCTTCAAGATAAAAACCCATATTCCTCCAGGCACAAAAAGCTCCCCAGGCAAGTGCCTCACTCTCTGCTTCAGAGACTCCTTTGCTTCATACTTTTCCATGAATAATTTAGGCCTACAGTAGTTTCACACAGAAGGTGATATTTTATCAAATGATGTTTTCCACTCTTAGTACCAACTCTTTTTAAGTCTTTCTAAATCTTGTAACTATGCTTGCAGACTCAAGATCTAAAACACTTAGTCTAGGAGGGCTTTCAGAACCCCATGGTGATCAAGGGCCCTGGTTGTTTTTTTTTTTGTGTGTGTGTGTGTGGGGGGGTAATTTTATTGATTTTTTACATAGAGGAATGGAGAGGGTTAGTTAGAAACATCAATGAGAGAGAAACATCCATCAGCTGCCTCTTGCACACCCCCTATGGGGATGTGCTTGCAACCAAAGTACATGCCCTTGACTGAAATTGAACCTGGGACCCCTCAGTCCACAGGCCGATGCTCCATCCACTGAGCCACACCAGTTAGACTAGGGCCCTGTTTTATGTAATCATGATTTCTTCTGTATATCTAGGGTGTTCCCCCCTCCCCCCCATTATCTGCTCTTCCTCTAGACTATATCACTTCCTTTAAAACAGAAACTTTAACCTTAGGTGTATTTTTACTCAACACACCCACCATAATGTCTTGTATATAGTATATATTGTGCATATATTTTCCTTAATCACATCCAACCTGAGCCAAGTTGGAATCTGAAATCAAAGAATAAGAACAAATAGGTGTTTCCACAGCTCTTTTCTTTACTATGTGCAATTATTTTTTCCTGTTTGAATCTATTCTTTCCCCCAAAAAACTTTATTGTTGAGAGTATTACAGGTGTCCCTCCTTTTTACCCCTATTGCTCCCTCCACCTGGTTCCCACCACACCCCAGGCCTTCATCACCCTTTTGTCTGTGTCCATAGGTAAGATCTTTGATTAATCTCTTCCTGTCTCCCCTCCCCCTTTCCCTCTGAAATTCCTCAGTCTGTTTCAAGTTCCCATGCCTCTGGTTCTATTTTGTTCACCATTTTATTTTGTTATTAGATTTCTTGCTAGTTTATTTTGATTTTTAGATTCAAGTGTTGGTAAATATGTATTTATTGCCATTTTATTTTTCATATTTTTAATCTTTTTCTTCTTCCGCTTCCTAAAGACCTTTCAACATCTCATGACGATGAACTCCTTTAGCTTTTTCTTAGCTGTGAAGCTCTTTATCTGACCTTCAATTCTAAAACATGGCTTTTCTGAGTAAAGTAATCTTGCTTGTAGGTCCTTACCATTCATCACTTTGAATATTTCTTGCCACTCCCTTCTGGCCTGCATCGTTTCTATTGAGAAATCAGCTGACAGCCCTATGGGCGCTACCTTCTAGATAACTGACTGCTTTTCTCTTGCTGCATTTAAGCTTCTTTCTTTGTGTTTAACACTTGGCATTTTACTTATGATGTGTCTTGGTGTGGGCCTCTTTGGGTTACTCTTGTTTGGGACTCTCTATACTTCCTGAATTTGTACGTCTATTTCTTTCACCATGTAGGAAAAGTTTTCAGTCATTATTTCTTCAAATAGGTTTTCAATATCTTGTTCTCAATCCAATCTGTTCTTTTCTCTTATGTCATTTAAAAATGATGCTGGTAATAACCCACATAATTAATTTGCTGGGTTGTACCTTAGACTTAAAAAAAAAACAACGATAAAACAGAATTAACAAGTCCTTCATAGGTGATCATGATGTCTAGACCTTAGTTTCCGTATCTTAAAATTATGTATACCTAATTCATAGAATTGTAAAGTTATCAGCCTGTAGTACTGTTTTCTCTCAACAAATGTAAATTAAGTCCCCAGTTTCATTTGCCAATCCACACTGAACTCTTTTACTACTTACCTACTTCATTAATCCATCTTCTCCCCTCCTCCTCTCCCCCAAAAAGCTTGATGCTTACATAGACTCATTTTCACAGCCCAATCTTTTTTTTTAGAAATTTCTTGTGATACCTTATTAACATTCCTGCTTTATATACAAATTAAACTGGCATAGCACTGCAACTATACTTAACCATTTATCTGTTAGTGACATAAAAAAACAAAACCCTGAGAGAACTAAGATGGCGGCAAAGGTAAAACACCTATCTTGCTGTCTTAATCAGCAATTTTAATACTACAACTTAATGAAAGAACAAACACCTTCCAGAATCACCAGAAAGCTCGCCGAGTGAAAATTCCACAAATAAAAGTGAAGATAAGACACTGTGACTCGGAGGAGCGGCGGCGGACAGCGTTGAAAGATTCGCGCGGAGAGAGGTTTAGAGTGCGCGCCGCGGAGAGGGCGGGCGGCTGAAAACCGGCCAGTGTTCTCGAACGGGGAGACAAAGGCGTCCCACTGGACTGAATCTCCAGCTCTGGGAGAAGTCCAGGGAACCCACTATCATACGGGGTGAAAACTGGACAGAGGGAGGGCACGCCGAAGCTCGGGTACTGCCGGGTCTCCCGGCTTGTGGAGAAGGCAGCTTGCGCGAACAGCTCGGCTGCGTGACTGCACAGAGAGCGCTCTGCGACTCACTCTCTCATTCGGAAAACCGTCAGACTGCTTTGTTTTATGACCCTGGGTGAGACATTGCGCATGCAGACTCATTTTGGGAAAGTCTGAATTCCCTGGCAACCGGCAGCCGGTGGAGCTCCGCAGCAGCTCTCTCTCAGAGGTGCTGGCAGCCATTGCCCCCAGCACAGAGTCCCCGGGGCCGCATAGGGCGGAGCTAATGCTGTCTGCTTGGCCCGGAGACTCCGCCCACCCAACCTGAGCACAGCTGAACGTCACAGACAAATGGCCTGGAGGTCAACCCTCCAAGTGCTACCAACGATTAACTGAGCTTAACTTCAGCAAGACTGTGCAGCCCATATCCACCTCAGGTAACCGGGGAGGCTGAGCCACTATCCCTAGTAGGAAGTCTACCACACAAAGCTAATTGACCAACTCAGGGAAGCAGCCACCATGCAGCAACATGGAAAGAAATCAGATGTGAAAGAAATGGAGGGAAAAAAAACGACTGGACATGGAATTCAGAACCACGGTTATAGGGTTTTTTAAGAGGCTCCAACAAAATATCGAGGCCTATAAGGAAATAAGCAAGACCACAAAGGAAATGAATGAGTCCTACAAGAAAATGAAGAACACCCTCAAGGACATAAACGAGAGCTGCAAAGAAATGATCAAGACCAACGTGGAAATGACCAAGACCAACGTGGAAATGAATGAGTCCTACAAGGAAATGAAAGAAACCCTCAAGGATATAAAGCAGACTCTCAAGGATATGAAAAAGGACCAACCAGAAATTAAGCATACACTGACTGAAACAAAAAAATATTATACAAAGACCTAAAAGTGCCCTGGAGCACCCCAAGAACCAAGTTAAAGATTTGAAATACAAAGAGATAAAATCCACTCAGCTGAAAAAGCAAGAAACCAAAAGAATCCAAAAAATTGAAGATAGTGTAAGGGGCCTCTGGGACAACCTCAAGCATACCAACATCCGAATTATAGGGGTGCCAGAAAAAGCGAGAGGCCAAGACAATGAAAATCTATTTGAAGAAATAGTGACTGAAAACTTCCCACACCTGGTGAAAGAAATTGACTTAGGAGTCCAAGAAGTGCACCGAACCCCAATATATAGGAACCCTAAGAGGACCACACCAAGGCACATCATAATTAAAATGCCAAGAGCAAAAGACAAAGAGAGAATATTAAAAGCAGCAAGAGAGAAACAGTTGGTTACCTATAAGGGAGCACCCATACGATTGTCAGCAGATTTCTCAACAGAAACGATGCAGGCCAGACGCGAGTGGCAAGAAATATTCAAAGTGATGAACAGTAAGAATCTACAACCAAGATTACTCTATCCAGCAAAGATATCATTCAGAATTGAAGGTCAGATGAAGTGCTTCGCAGATAAGAAAAAGCTAAAGGAGTTCATCACCACCAAACCAACATTAAATGAAATGCTGAAGGATATTCTTTAAGAAGAGGAAGAAGAAAAAGGTAAAAATATAAGTATGAACAACAAATACACATCTATCAACAAATGAACATAAAAATCAAGTGAATTGATAGGCAGTTGAACAGGATAAACTGGTGAATATAACAGAGATCATGACATAGAGAGGGAATGACTGACAATTCTTGGGGAGAAAAGGGGTGTGGGAAGTGCAGCAAGAGACTGGACAAAAATCTAGCAACAATGGGAGAGGACAGTGGGGAGGGGGAGGTGAGGGTGGAGGGTGGGATAGGTACAGGGTGGAGGGGAGCTATAGGGGGATAAAAAGGGGAAACAATGTAATTAATAAACTGAACAATAAAGATAAAAAAATAAAGTAAAAAAACAAAACAAAAACAAAAAAAAACAAAACCCTATCTAATAAAAGAGTAATATGCAAATTGACTGTACCTTTGCTATGCCCAATAAGCCACGCCCACAAGCCACGCCCACCATCCAATCACAGGGCAGTGGCCAGGTCCAGCCCTAGGGTTAGGCCTGGCGCACTGAGGGAGGCGGGGACACAGAGGGGTGAACAAGGTCACCCCTGAGCGGGGAGCAGCTGGGAGGTATGTGCCTGAGGGCGTGGCTGCAGAGCCAGGTCAGGAGTTGAATCAGGCGGTCTGGGCTGCAGCCCATCACCGCCCACTGCGCCCCGGGCTGCGGACGCTGCCACCCGAGTCCACCCCGGGCCGGAGGATGGGGGCGGCGGCGGGCACGTCCCAGTCCCGCCCCCGATCCCGTCCCCAGCGGAGGCCCCGCGGGCCAGGAGAGGAGCCCCCGGGAGCCCGGGCCTGGTTGGGGGGCGGGGGAGGAGGGGAGCAAGGCGGGACTGACCCCGAGCGGGGCTCTCCTGGGCCGGAAAGGCCGGGCGGGACGTCCGCAGCCCCGGTCTGGGCGCGCCCGGCGCGCGGCCCGCTCCGGGGTGACGGGGAGTCCCTCAGACGGGACCCGGAGCCGGGCTCACCGCCCGCCGCACGGACGGCGCCGGTCCGCTCCGTGGGCGCTGTGACCGGACCCAGAGCCGCGCTCGGCCGGCACCAGCCCAGGAGCCCTGGTCGCCGTCCCGGCGCTGGTTCCGGCCGGGCCCCCCTGTGACGTCCAGAAACCCGGGGACAGGGGGAGCTCGGGCAAAAGCGCGCCCCGGGCCGGGCTGTCTGACCCGGGAGGAGCTGAGAGCCGACGCCGGGAGCCCCGGGCCGGCGCCCAGGAGGCCGGGGAACGAGCCCCGCCTCCGGGCGGGACGAGTCCCCAAAACGGGGCCGCGGGGCGGTCCGACCCAGACTCCGACACAGGCCCCCGGGGAGGCCGCGAGCAGAACCAGGAAGCAGCTTCCACCCCCGTCACTGACCTCCGTCCCCCTCCCGGTCCTCTCCTCTGAAATAAAGTTAAACCCATCGATCGCGGGCCCTGCGATGGCCGGGCGCCGGGCTGTGGTCAGAGGAGAGACTGTACACAGGAGTGGACATAAAGGTCACAAACATTCCTCATCAGAAACAGCGGAAGGGAGAAGACAGTAGAGCAACATCATTACAGTACTCACAAGGGGGGAATCCTCCCGATTTATAATTCTAGACTGAGTGAAACTATTTTTAAAATAGTTAAAAATATTTTTATGTGGAAAAGATTGAACTTTTTTAATCACCAGCAGATTTGTAGTGTAATAAATGTTGAAAGAAGTCCTGCAAACAGAAATAAAAATTTTCCAGATACAAATAATGATCTATACCAAGAAATGGAAATCACCAAAGACAGTATATGCATAGGAAATAAATATAGTAGAAGTTTCTTATTATTGAAATATATTTAAAGGTAATTACCGTAACTATTTAAACAAATAATGTAATGTCAGTTTTATAGCATCTGTGTAAGTAAAATACATGACAACAATAGCACAAAGATTGCCTGGGAAAAATGAAATTTTGTTACAGTGAAGTTTCTATACAAGATGTGAAGTGGTAAAATATCCACTTGAAGATGGACTGTTGCAAGTTAAAATCCTATTTAATGAAGAGCTAATATGCAAATATTCATCACTCCTTCATGCCTTCATGCCATAATGGCTCAGACACTCAACACTGGGAAGAGAGGAATGGGGACCAGACAGGCTACAGACTGGGAGAGGAACAAGCCACCCATTCCACGGTCCCGGATGCCAACAGCTGTGCCTGCCTCTCTGGCCCAGGAGAGGGACAGGCCGCCTGCCTCGCAGTCCTGGGCGCCAGCAGCTGCAGCTGTGCCTGCGGCCCAGGAGAGGGACAAGCTGCCTGCCCTGTGCTCCTGGGTGCCCGCGGCTGCCTGTGGCTACGGCCGGCCTGAGTGAAGCTGACCCAGGTCCTGGGTGCCTATAGCTGGCCAGAGGGAGGGAAGCCTGGGTCTCAGGTGTGGGGCAAGGCAGAGGCAGTTAGGGGCAAACAGGCCAGCAGGGGAGCACTTAGGGGCGATCAGGCTGGTAGGGGAGCAGTTAGGGGCGATCAGGCAGGCAGGCAGAGGTGGTTAGAGGTGATCAGGCAGGCAGAGGTGGTTAGGGGTGATCAGGCAGGCAGAGGTGGTTAGGGGTGATCAGGCAGGCAGAGGTGGTTAGGGGTGATCAGGCAGGCAGAGGTGGTTAGGGGTGATCAGGCAGGCAGAGGTGGTTAGGGGTGATCAGGCAGGCAGAGGTGGTTAGGGGTGATCAGGCAGGCAGAGGTGGTTAGGGGTGATCAGGCAGGCAGAGGTGGTTAGGGGTGATCAGGCAGGCAGAGGTGGTTAGGGGTGATCAGGCAGGCAGAGGTGGTTAGGGGTGATCAGGCAGGCAGAGGTGGTTAGGGGTGATCAGGCAGGCAGAGGTGGTTAGGGGTGATCAGGCAGGCAGAGGTGGTTAGGGGTGATCAGGCAGACAGGCCAGTGAGCAGTTAGGAGCCAGTGGTCCTAGATTGCGAGAGGGATGCCGACTGCCAACAGTTAGACTGCCAACAGTCAGACATCCCCGAAGGGGTCCCTGGTTGGAGAGGGTGCAGGCTGGGCTAAGAGAATCCCTGCTCTGTGCACAAATTTCGTGCACTGGGCTACTAGTTTTTGAAAAAAAAAATCATTGTGGTCAGTCATCTTCATTTTTTTCTTTTCCTTTTGTTTTGTTTTGTTTTTGTTTTTGTTTTTTTGGTTAATCTTCAGCAGAGGATACTTTTTCTTTCTTTTCTTTTTTTATAGAAAGTAGAAAGGAGGGAGAAAGAGAGGGAGGGAAGGGAGGAAAGAGGAGAGAGAGAGATGTGAGAGAGACACATTGATTGATTGTCTCCCAAATACTCTCTGACTAGGCTGGTTTGGGGGGAAACCTGAAACCCAAGTACTTGCCCTTAACCTGGAATTGAACCCTCAGCTCTTTAGTGTGGGCAGGCCAATGCTCTAACTACTGAGCAACATGGGCCAGGGCATCATCAGTCATCTTCTGATCAGTAAAACTGCCTAATTATTCTATGTGGGAAAATATATTTACCAATATATAGACAGCAAACTCAGCCTGACTTTCCCTTCTTTTTGCTGATAAAAAATTCTAGACTTAAACTTATTGGATGGATAATTTAAGCTGATGGAGCATATTCTACTGTGATAATTACTTATAAATTGGTTGCCACTTATCCCTAATATTGACTGTTTTTGTTTAAATACCTTCTTCTGCAGGCTATTACTCTGTCTGAATAGCCTCAAGCCATGGATATAATTAAATAAAAAATATTTTCAGTACAAAGGCAAACTTCTTTGTCCTTTGGTCTAACACTTTTCAAAATATAGTGTAAAATTTGTTATTCCCCTAACGTTGAATTAGTGCTGCAGTCCTGCAGAGAGCGCCAGTGCCTTCACGAGTTGGCAGTATTCGATGATGAATGCCTCTCCTCTCCTCTATTTTGTTATGTCCACAAATTGGGAGTGGAAAAACAGTATGTTATCTCACATAGTGTTTCCTCCAACTGTGACAGATAAGATGTCCCATCTATTTTCAAAAGGTGATTAATATCCACATTCATATACTTTTTAAAAAGCATGGCACATGGAAGTTTAGTCCTCTACATACAGTATATAGAAGAAATATGTTCTATTGATAAGTTAGTTATTTATTGCCCCGGTTTTTCATTTGGGTAGTAAGTATGACAATACATCAGTAAAGTCATAGCTTTATGCAAAATTTTCCATATAGAGAAAAAATTAAAATATGAAAATACCAATTAGAATACTGTATTACAAAAAAAATAGATCTCAGCTTTATAGTTTATGAAACACAGCATAACAAAGGATGGCTTATTTTTAAAATAAAAGATGTAAGAATGTTATAAATAACTTGCATCATGGTTGATGTCTAACACACATGGTTGAATGATGTCCTTTTATTATATTTTAAATTTACATAGTTTGGTTAGCAGGATCCTGCTACAATTAAGAGCACCTTTAAAGTGTTTATAATTTTATAGACTACAGATCCATGGTTGAAGGTGACAAACAGTTTTGGAAATACAGAAAAATGGATATAGTAAAATATTTGCAGACTCTAAAATGGTCTTGTAAAAATATTGTAAAAATAATGGATATAGGCTAAGAAGGTTAAATATTTAAGGTGAAGCTTTTATTTTTACAACTCTTTGAATTAAAAAGTTAGAAATCTAAATATTTTGTCTTTTTAAGAAATGAGCATGTGCTTAATGTTTGTAAGAACTTTGCGAATTCTGTGTTTGAAGCTGAACATGAATCTTTGTGAATACTATTTATGACTGGGAAAGCAACTTCCTAATTCAAAGAAAGAGAAGAAAGACTTATAAAGATTCATAAGGCTTTTTCAACATCAAATAGCTTTTATTAAACAACATTTTGATGAGTTAAGTGTGAGTGAGTCAGGGACATATGGATTAAATTTCCCTTGAAATACACATGGGTTTAAAAATTAAGAGGAAAATCCTGAGCAAAGTACATGTTAGACCATCCAGAATGTTTAAAAGACATTTTCCCCTAAATACAAATATTGAGTTGACCTAATTCTAGTTAGACTCTGTAACTAAAACAACATAAAAACAAATTTGTAGGAATCTTTTTAAAAATAGTATTTTTGTTAAGGAAGGAATGTTCATTATTCATATTAGAATTGCACTGCATGGAACAGACTTAAGCAGACATGATCTGAGAGTTCATCTACTTCAACTGAAACATTGAACTTATTCTCTTCTATAGGACTTAGTCTTCCATTCCATCAAAAAATTATAATAAAAGCTTCATGTGTAGCTCAAATATATTTTAAAATTTTTCAAATTTCTCTGAAAACAACAACAACACTCAGCTTTTAGAATTCTGATGTTCCTGCAATTTTATTATATTTCTCAAGAATCTTGAGTGCTTCCTCCTTTGTATACTCTGTATGTTGTTTTATCTTCCTTTTTTAGCTCAGCTTTTTGGTAACGTTTATATGTAAAATGATTGCCTCTGGAATCTGGGAATTTCAAGTTAGAACATTTAAAGGCCTAAATTATCTGATCTTTTTTTTTTTTTTTTTAATTTTAATCCTCACCCAAGGACATGCTTAGCGAGAAGAAAGGAAGAGAGGGAGAGAGGGAGAGAGGGAGAGTGGGAGAGAGGGAGAGAGGGAGAGAGAGACAGACAGACTGACAGACAGACACATCGACTGATTGCTTCTGTACACTTCCTGACTGGGGATCAAACCTGTAATCCAGGCATGTGCCCTGACCGGACCTGAACTAGCGACCTTGCTGTGCACAAGATGATGCTCAACTAACTGAGCCACTCTGGCCAGGCTCTGCCTGATACTCGATTGTCTAATATTCAGGCAGCCAAAATGTACTGGTTATTTGAGTCACTAGAGGTGGTAGCTACCTCTAATTCTCATGGTGATTTTTTTTCTTGTGTCTGAGTTCCAGAACACTATTTAATAAAGAGGGAATATGAAAATTGACTATCACACCATAACAGTCAAGTTGGCTTTGCCCACAGAAGAGGCAAGGTTTCCATAACACAACATGGCTGTGCCATGCTGAGTTCCCATCATGAGCCTTAATGAGCAATCAGCAGGGACCTGAGGCTGTATGGCACTGGGCTAGGACAGGGGACCTGAGGCTGTGTCCCCCACCTGGTGAGGCTTGACAGGGGACCTCAGACCATGCCCTTTGGCCCAGACCAGGGGACCTCAAGGTGCATCCCCAGTCCCAGGCTAGGGGACCTCAGGCCGCATCTCCCACCTGGTAAGGCTTAATAGGGATGGGGCCAACCAGGTCTGGATCTAGCCCAAAGAGGGGGAGGTTGGCCGGGTCTTGCACAATTTTGAGGCACATGTAGGCTGGTGGGAACTTGACTCTGGTTCTGTGGCGCACCCCAGGAAGGAAGATTTTCATATACATTTTACTAATTTTCTTTCATCTCTGACACTTCTATTATAGAGAAAGAGCAAACAGCAATATTAAAATACTTCCTCTAATTCCCTTTTAATGTGTATGAATTTCATGCACCAGGTCACTAGTCTTCTATATATATAAAACCCTAATATGCAAATAGACCAAAAGGTCAAAAAACCAAACAACCAGTCGCTCTGACAAGCACTGACCACCAGGGGACATGCACAGAACATAGAGGGCATTGGCCACGGTGGGATGGTGGAGCAGGTGAGTGGGGGTGCCAGACCAAGGTGGGGTGCAGGTTGCTGTCATTGGAACAATCCTCTGGTGGTTACTAAAAATTCTTTGTTCCCATGCGCTGTGGTCCCATCTGACACTTGTACCTGCTGTCGGAGCCACTATTCGCACACTCGGCCAGAGCCTGGCACAGGCCCTGATTGCACCCGCTGCTGGCACTGGCCTCGGTTGTTCCGTAAGTCAGCAGGTGCAAGTGGGGCCAGGACCATCAGCTTGGGGAAGCGGCAGTGGTGGAAGGGGGGCTGCCAGCAGATAGGAGACCAGAGGTCGTGGAGGGTGGTGTCAGGCGGAGGCACGGGGGGTGGCCAAGACCTGCCTCTGCACCCACTGCAGCCTCACAGCCCATAGGTCCTTTCAATGTGCACAAATTCGTACACTGGGCCCCTAGTATGTTAATGACAAGTACTAGCAAATGAGTTTGTGAATGCAGTCAAATAAAGATTTAGGGAGATAGGAATGGTCAAGCATAAAAACAACAAATTCTAAGCACTAGTTACTGTAATGGACATGAAAGGTAAGCTATGTTGCGATTGTCAGAACTTCTCATTGACTACATTCTGTTTCTCTTAGTAGACTACCACCTATTTTTTTTTCATATTCCTAAATGTACATAATGTAATTTTTCCCCTGAGTTTCAGATTCCTGACTTGAGAGAGAGATGTTTATAAATCTATCACTTTGAAAAACCTACATAAAAACCAAACTCTGATATTCTAACAATTCTTCCCATGTTGCTAGTTCCTTATATTAATACTTTTTAAAATATTAAAATCCATTGGTTACAGAACTATCAAATGTCTTTTCCATGTGATATCTTGACTTTAAGAAACATTTAATTAAAATGATACAATTCACAGAAAATGGGATGAAACAAAGATTAGCTTAACTTTAGGTGATCTTCCCCTGGAAAAGTCAAGTGATCAGTAGAGTAATTATTTGAAATGTTCCAACTAGAATGAGCAGATGATCTGATAATTCAAGCACAAAATAAGTTTTGATTTGTCTTTTGTTTTATCTTAGTTCTCCAGTTTACTTTACCTATGTGAACTTTGTCAATGAAAAGCTTTTAAGAGCAGATTTCTTCATGATTCAAAGGTATGGTCACTACCCTTAAGGGATTTACAATTTAAAAGGAGGGAGAAAACACACATAAAAGCATCTACAAAGCTTTAATGTGTCTTAAGAATGGTATAATTAAAATTTAATGGGGTGGCTATAATAGAAAAATAACCAGTATTGTGAAGAATGTGGAGAAATTGGAGTCTCGCACACTGCTGATGGAACTATAAAATGATGCAGCCACTTTAGAAAATAGTCTAGCAGTTAATAAAAAGGGTATGTATTAAGTTATTATTTGACCCACCAATTCCACACTTAGGTATATACTTGAGAAATAAAAATACATGTTTACAAAAATGTTGTACATGAATGTTCATGGCAGTATTAATTACAATAGCCAAAAGTTAAAACAAGCCAAAATGTCCATCAACAAATGAATGGATACGTCACATGTGGTATATAATGGAAAGTTATTTGCTATAAAATAAAACATACATGCTACAATATGGATGAACCTTGAAAACACTATGCTAAGTAAAAGAAACCAGTCACAAAAGACTACATGTTATATAAAAAGACTGCATTTATATGAAATATACCAAATAGGCAAATTTATGGAGACCGAAAGTACATTAGTGGTGCTCCAGGGCTTTGTGGATGGGGAATAGGGAAATTGAGGGGACTAGACAAAAACTATACGGTTTCTTTTTGGAGTGGTAAAATGTTCTAAAATTATGGCAATAGTTTTACAACTGACAATCTACTAAAATCATTGGGTGGCAGTACTTTATATTGGTCAGTTGTATGGCATGTGAAGTCTATATCAGTAAAGTGGTCACCTAAAAGATATTATGGGGTGACAAAGATTGACTAGAGAAAACTTCATAAAGTGATTTAGATTGCTCTTAAAATTGAGAAGAGATTTTGATAGGGGAGATAAGGAAGAGTATAGAACAGACATGTGTGATGGATATTTTAGGTATAAAAATAAATTTGGATATTAACACAGCCCTGTTAAAAAAAACAACACTTTTATTTAACATCAAATAGATCAGTAGGTGGTTGGTAATAACAGCTTATATATATACTAGAGGCCCAGTGCATGAAATTTGTGCATGGAGGGGGTGTGTCTCTCAGCCCAGCCTGTACCCTCTCCAATCTGGGACCCCTTGAGGGATATCTGACTGCATGTTTAGGCCTGATCCAGATAGGAGTCGAACATCCCTCTCACAAGCCAGGTCTGCTGGCTCCCAATTGCTTGCCTGTCTACCTGCCTGATTGCCCCTAACCACTTCTGCCTGCCAGCCTGATCATCCCCTAATCACTCCCCTGTCAGTCTGGTCACCACTAACTGCCCTCCCCTGCTGGCCTGGTCACCCCTAACTGTCCTCCCCTGCTGACCATCTTGTGGTGGCCATCTTGTGTCCATGTGGGGCAGTCATCTTTGACCACATGGGGCAGCCCTCTTGTGTGTTGGAGTGATGGACAATTTGTATATTATCCTTTTATTAGATAGGACTTGAGGCCCAGTGCACAAAAGTTCATGCACAAGGTTGGGGGTGGTTACTCAACCCAGCCTCCACCCTCTTGAAATATGGGACCCCTTGGGGGATATCCAACTGCCAGTTCAGGCCAGATCCCCCAGAAATACCTGCGGACTGGACCTAAACTGGCAGTCAGACATCCCTCTCACAATCCAGGACTGCTAGCCCCTAACTGCTTACCTACCTGCCTGATTGCCCCTAACCACTTTCTTGCCTGCCTGATCACCCCTATGCATTCGGCTTGCCTCCCTGATGGCCCCTAACTGCTCATCTGCCTGCCTGAGCACCCCTAACTACTCGCTGAGTGTCGCTTGGCAGAGGTGAGGGCCCATGGTCATTCTAGTCTCTGGTCGTTTTGGTCATTCCATCATTTTGATCTCTGGGCTTTCATTATGTAGGCTATACATATGCATATGTGTATATACATATATATATATGTATATATATATATGTATATATATGTGTATATATATATACACACACACACATATACACATATATACATATACCCACAAAAATATTTTTTCATAATTTACAAAACTGATTTAAGTGTCAAATTAAATTAAATTGCGATTTTATATTAAAATCAGGTGAACTATACTAATTTCAATGTTTTAAGTAATAAACTATTTTAAGTAATAAATATAACATAGTAAGTCAAAAATTTTATTTACATAAGGAAATTTAACCCCTAATTCACTTTGCTGAATCACTACAAACTAAAAAAACACACCAAACAATTAAAATAAACTGTTATTAATATTATAATTACTGAATTTTTATACCTTTATGTTATAATATTAGCCATTTGCTACAATAAATAATAAATTCAGCTATTCATACTCACACACATATAACTTGCCTATTGAGAAGAATGCATGGGAAGAAAGCATAAAAGTGAAACAGGAAATTGTATGACATTTAAATCTTTAAAACATGTGGAATATTTATCTTCCTTTGAACCAGAAAACTCTAAACAAAATGTAGAAGACACCCAAAAGGATCATTATTTAAATAAAACTGTGCTACCAATATGCTATCAGACTTTTTCTGACTTACCAGAATGATTTTGGGAATACATATATAAAACTAAAATTAATTATTATGCACATTCATAACTAACTTATATAATAAAAGAGTAATATGCAAATTGGCCCTAAAGGGGGAACAACTGGTTGCTGTGACATGCACTGACCACCAGGGGGCAGACGCTCAGCAGAGGAGCTGCCCACTGGTGCTCCATGCACTCCCACAGAGAGCTCCACTTAACCACAAGCTGGGCCCAAGGCCTCTCCCACCTCCTCAGCAGTGGAGCGTTAAGGATGTCTGACTGCCGGCTGAGGCCTGATCCCCTGGGGAGCTGGCCTAAGCTGGCAGGTGGATATCCCCCAAGGGCTTCCAGGCTGTTAGAGGGCACAGGCCAGGCTGAGAGACCTTTGCCACCCGCCCTCCCAGAGTGCACAGATTCTTGTGCACTGGTCCTCTAGTAATATAATAAAACCAATATAAAAGCTTACTTACAAACTGAGGATCTTATTTTTACATCATTTTAGAAGATTCTTTAAGTATATACAGATACATATTTAAATATATGATTTGGTATATTTTTGTTCAAACCATATACTTCTTAACTTTATGTAAGCTACTTAACCTCTCTTAGCCTCTATATCTTCATTTGTAAAATTAGGGTAACAATAGCATCTACTTATACAGTTGTGATTATTAACTAGGTTATTGCACATAAAAACCTTGATACACTGCCTGGTTTTTATTTAAAAATGCTGGCTATTATTCTTTTCTCAAATTTTATTTTTATAATCAGAATTGATCCTATCTTTTAAACCAAAAAAACCCACAATCAATCTTAACTAAGCAATTTCCCTTATTTTTCTATTGTGATTATTAATTTTATACACATCTTTTATTATCTCCTGGATTTTGATTTAGAGTTAGAGCTCTTGTGATGGCAAAGTTTTCTTTTGCTAGTTTAAATACACTATTGGGTCATTTACAATGATAAGAAATACATTGTTTATCAAATTTTAATATCTGAGAAAAAACAATCATCAGCACAATTATCAGAGCAACATCAAAAGTTACACATCTATGTGCTCTGAAACTTCGTTAATAGCTAATTTTTTAAATCTAAGAATACTGGTTTGTAATTAACTTCTAAAATGATTTTTATGTGACATTCTCACTATCATGTCAGGCTGGATTCATAAATAGGCTTCAGCATTTATAGATTGAACCTGTCCATACCTATGAATTCTGTAGACTACCCCGCTGGCCCTTACTTCTCTCTTCATGAAGCATCCGTTCCTGCCCCGACTGGAGTGGCTCAGTTGCTGGAGCATTGGCCTGTGTAACAAAGGGTGGTGGGTTCGATTTCCAGTGAAGGGCACATGTCTGGATTTCAGGTTCAATGCCTTGGAGAGGTCTGGAGGCAACCAATCAATGTGTCTCTCACATCCATGTTTTTCTCACTCTCTCTCCCCCTCCCTACTTCCCATCCACTCTCTCTAAAAATCAGTGGAAAATAATATCTTCGGGTAGGATTAAAACAAAACAAAACAAAAATCCCCTACTGTTGTACTACATTTAAAGTTTAAGATCACATTTGTAGACAGCTCTTTTAAAAGTGAATACTGATTTTAGGAGAACCAAGATGGCTGGGTAGGTATAAATGAGGTATTTGCTGCCTCCCACAGCTACATCAAAATTACCAATAAAATGTGGAACAACCAACATTTAGAACTACCTGAAAGCTGGCCGAGTGGAAGTCCCACAACAAGAAGAGTAAAGGGGGAAGCACATTGAGATTAATAGAAGGGGTGGAGGTGTGGAACAGGCTGGTCCAATACCCACATGTGGCATTTTTTAATGGGAGGAATATCTCAGCTGCAGAGGCCTCCCATCAGGAGCCAGGGATCCCAGCCCCCCACCAGCCCCCCAGTACCAGGAAGAGAAGTCCCATAACTTTGGGCAGCAAAATCCAGTGGGAACTGTGGCTGAGTGACATGAAGGCTGCTGGCGAGCCAGGCAGCTGCTCTTAAAGGGCCCACACATGAACCTACACAGACATGCTCCCTTTGAGCTCCAGTGCTAGGGCAGTGGTTTGGCCAGATCCAGGGACAGACAAGGAGAAAATAGATCATCTGACCTTGGAGCAAAAACTTGGGGGTGGCTTTCTCTCAGATAGGGGTGCTCTCAGGGTCACTGTTCCTATGTTGAGACCTCCCCAGGTGCAGAGCTGACTGGCAGCCATACCTGACTTTCCACAAGACTGGAGCACACTGTTCACTCTGCTCTAATTCCCAGAGACCCTCCCTCCCCCGCTAGATTTGCAGCCACACCCAAGGAGTTTGTAGTGGCTTTTCCATACGAATTGGCCCGTCCTTGTTCAGGCTTCAGACTTCCTCAAATCTCTCAAGCAAGCAGAAGCTAGAGTCAGCATACCCATACTTATTAAATAAGAAGCCCCAAACCTGGCACTAGCAACAGGTTGCCTTGCTTCACAGCTTGGCCTCACTTGGGCACTTCCAATCCCAACACAAATAACAGCCATCTTCAGATTGCTCTGTAGCTCTGCCAGGCGATCTCAGGAAGTAGCTGACTTTGTAACTATTTGGAGGCCCTCGAGCCAGTACACTCACTGGAAATACTAGGTTAAAACTCTATGCATCCAAGGGTGACACACTCATGGGCAGACTCAGCGAGCACCAAAGCCCCACTGCAGCAAGTCCTGTTCCATTTGGGGTATCCCTTGTACAGCAGCCTTTTCACTGTCGTTTTAGCTGGTCTCCACAGCCAAATGGCCTGGAAGTCAAATCCTCCCAGTGATGCCAACAGCAATCAAGGCTCAACTACAAGACTGTGTGCACAGTCCATAGAAGGGCACACCTAGAGTGCCAGCTCAGGTGACTAGGGAGAATGAGCCACTGGCCCCTACAGGACACCTATTACACAAGGCCACTCTACCAATTCCAGGAGATACAGCAGCTCTACCCAATACATAGAAACAAACACAGGGAAGCAGCAAATTGTGGAGCTAAAGAAACATGTCAAAAATAAAAAAAGCAGAAAAAAATCTCAAGAAAAAATACTACATAAAATGGAAGCAAATAAAGTATTAGATACAGAGTTCAAAACAATAGTTATAAGGATGCTCAAGGATCTTAATGAGAGCTTCAGGGGACGTAGTGAGAATTTCAAGGATTTTAGTGATAATGTAAAAGACATGAAAAAGGCCCAGTCAGAAATAAGGCATACACTAACTGAAATAAAGAATGATTTACAAGGATTCAACAGTAGAGTAAAGGATTCTGAGAATCCAATTAAGGATTTGGAATATAAGGCAGCAAAAAACACCCAATCAGAAGAGCAAAAAGAAAAAAGAATATAAAAATATGAAGATAGTGAAACAACATCAAGAATACCAATATTCACATTATGGGCATGCTAGAAAGAGAAGAGAGAGAGCAAAATATTGAAAACCTATTTGAAGAAATGATGACAGAAAACTTCCCCCACCTGGTGAAAGAAATAGACATACAAGTACAGAAAGTGCAGAGTCATAAACAAGAGGAACCCAAAGAGACCCATATCAAGACACACCATAATTAAAATGCCAAAGGTTAAACACAAAGAGAGAATCTTAAAAGCACCAAGAGAAAATCAGTTAATTATCTACAAGGGAGCAGACATTTGATTCTCAGCTGATTTCTCAACAGAGACTTTGTAGGCCAGACGCGAGTGGCAAGAAATATTCAAAGTGATGAACAGCAAGAACCTACAACCAAGATTACTCTACCCAGCAAAGCTATCGTTCAGAATTGAAGGTCAGATAACGTGCTTCACAGACAAGAAAAAACTAAAGTAGTTTACCAAAACCAAGCCAGTATTACATGAAATGTTGAAATGTTTTATTCTTTAAAAAGATAAAGAAGAATTAGAAGAAAAGAAGAAGGAAGAGAAGGAGGAGGAAGAGGGGGAAGAAAAGGAAAATAACGATAAAAATATGAAAAATAAAATGTCAATAAATACATATCTATCAACAATCAAATATAAAAATCAAAATAAACTAACAAGATATCTAATGAACAAAATAAAATGGTGAATAAAATAGAATCAGGGGCATGAAAACATGGAACAGAATGAGGACTCTTAGAAGGAAAGGTGAAGGGGGGAGGTGGGAAGAGATTAACCAAAGAATTTATATGCATATATGCATTACCTATGGACTCAGACAATAGGGTGGTGAAGCCTTGGGACAGGGCAAGAACCGGTTGGAGGTGGGCAATGGAGGGAAAAGAAGGGGCCTTATATAATATTCTCAACAATAAAGATTTTAAAAATTAATAATAAAATTATATTTTACACAGAGTAAAATGAATAGAACTGAACACTATGACTAGGCAGAGAATCAATATTTTAGGACACATGATAAGGTATTTTATACCTAAGGATTCCCAAAACAGTATGAATTACAGCTGTGTAGATATGAATAGGGTCAGGTCTGTGCAAAGGCAAATCTGTTTAAAATTTATAGAAGTTAGAGGAGTCTTGACAGAGTGAACTGGCAGAGATTTAATTTTTAAATAATTTATTTCCAGCATAGTTTCATTGGTCTTTAGGTATTTTAACTTAATGTTATTTTGGGAATTTTGTTTATAAGCATAAATTAATGTTAATAATCACTCTAGTTACCATTAGAGGAGAGAAATATAAAGGAATTATTATACCTATAGTACCATTGGATTTTGCCTATAGTATTACTGGGCAGATCTTATCACAAGAAACTTCAAGGTACTGGCCAAACTCTATCAAGTAGTATATTAGTGGGAATTAAGGACTAGTGAGTCTAAACTAAACTGTATAATTACTGAACATATTGAACATATGTAAATAAAGAATGACAATACATTATCTAAAAAGATCAGGACTAATGTTTGTGAATTTTTTCTAGTTCTTCAGGATCAAGAATAAGACCAAGAAAAAACACACACAAATAAGTGGTCAAATGGAAATAATGTTTTTCATTCGCTTGTATTTCCAAATGACCTCAAATAAAATCTCTGAACTATTAAAACAAATCAAGAGACTACAAAAGGAAAAGTTGAATATTTATTTAGGAATTTGAGGCTAAGCCGTGTTCCTAAATTTAAAATTAGTTGTGAATAGCAAAAAAATAAAATAAAAAAAACAGGTTTCATGAAACAGAAATGTTAATAACATAGGCATATCCAGGAATTGTATTAGAATAACCTTATTAAGCATTTTATAGAAGACGGAGAATAATGTACTACCTCTAATTTACAATTACCAGTAATAGCATTTATTCAAAAAGTAGAAGTCTCCAACTGGTAGAAATCTCATTTGGAGGCTTTCAGTAGGTGTGCCTGGTCATTTCCAGCACACCTCTGACACAGGAGTGCTGTTCTGTAAACAGAATGATGAATACAGTTCTACTTCTGAATGATGAATAGAACTCATCCCAATGTTGTATGGCCTGAAAATACAGAAGTGGCGTAAGACTCAACCACTCTTTGAGACTCTCAAGCAGAAGTTTTTAACTTGAGATCTAGAATATGATTCCAGGGGTCAGTGAACCCTCTGAAATTGTGTACAACATTGTATGTGTACCTCCATGAAGCAACCTGTTCTCAGGGAATTCTAAAACTGTTATGGGCCAACACTGTAAGATATCATATTCCATCATGTCATTAGAAATTAGATACATTATTAAAATTCACATAATTAGGCATTATTCTAATTTAGTACCTACTTTTCCACCAGGAGATAGATTTTAAATTCCATAATTGGTTAACTATTATTTAACAACAAAGAGAAGAAACACATTAAAAAATTTACCTGCAAGGTTATCAATTTCTTTTTCCTGCAGCAGGCTGACTGCATCATCATCTCCTTCCAGCATAAGTTCTGTCTCTGCATTCTGACTCACTATCGCTTGGCTTCTGAAAGTTTTCTTTGACTTCACAACATCTTCTTCAGTGCCTAGTCACAGTGAAACACAGCAATTTAGGTCATTGTGAGTGCTTTGTTTTCAGTGAGTATCAGACACAATCTATTATTTTTCATAATTATATGCTGTGTTTACACATTACAAATACAGAGCACTTTCACATTCTTTATCTTGTTCAGTCTTCTAAATAACTGTAAGAAAGATGGTGTAATCTACTACCCTTGTTTTACAGATGAGGCAACAGGCTAACAAAGCTACTTGTCTGTAGAGAAACCTAGGAGTTGGCTGCCGGTATAGAAAGGCATCTTGGGTTTCTAGTATCACTGCACTTTCTATAAAAAAATCTGTAAATCACCAAAAACTTTGTTTTCTGATCCATAAAATCACACAATTTTACATAATTATACCTTTGAGTGAATTAGGTAATCAACTGGACAGATCTTTTAAAATATAAATAGGTATGAAGAAAATAAGAAAGCATTCACTTCTGAAGTAAGATATGATTGTTATTGGGAAGCTATAGAAAGGTGGAGTTAGGAATGATGCAGACATAAAATGTACTTCACAATAGCTATTTCTTTAGCAATTAATAAAATAATGGTTTTCTAAAGTGATATACTGACTTTGATACATAAAATAATACAAATGACCAAAATCCAAACACACATAAAAATAAGTCAGAAAAATGCAAATATAGCAAAGTTTACCTGGCATTAATAGGTCAATCAATATGAAGGTTAAAAATTAAAATGCATTTGAAATTCCTATGGATTTGACTGTTTAACATATATTTCAATATTTTCACTCAAACACCTTCTTTGGAAGGTGTCAATGAATCTAAAATTACCTGAACTTCAAGTAATTATATATATATGAAATATCTCTACTTCATATCAATGTATTAGGATATAGGCTGCAAGGAGCAGCATTAACTGAAAAAACACTGGCACATCTCATTTGGTGGACATAACCCAGAAAATGGAAGCTTAACAAACCACTCCTATATGGTGCTGTTGTACCATAATTCTAGGGGATGTTATATTGTGTGCACATGCAGTCAGTCTCCAAGTCCTGTTATACCTTTGGTCAAAATTCTCGCCATTTAACAATTAATATTTTTGATCGATTTTTCCAAGCCCAATAGAGGACTTCTAACAGTCCATTAATGCCTGTTGATATGTGTTCCCCCATTTTTGTAGAAGTACGCACCATGAAACTTGCACTGTAAACACTATTAGCCTTTGACTGCAGCTTGCACTTTTTTTGCAGCGACTCAGAGCCAATACTGTTTGCTAAAACATTAACAAATTGACTCAAAAGTAGCCCGAGAGGAGTAAAAACACATGTTGAGGAACTGTCAGGTCACAATAGCATTTGTAGAGTGTCACTGGCTGAGAGGTACAGTCTGTCATCCTAGCTTTTCCTGGATAGTAATATTTAGAAAGCACGGTTAAAATATAGCTTAACAGTATAAAGTAATTGATTGTTAAATATATATTTTGATAAAGTGTCAATGTTACACTGGGGGGAGAGGAAAATTAAATGGGTTATACTGGTATGTGCATTCTTCTTTCACTGGCCCACATACAATTCTTATTTCTGGAATAAAATAGGAGGATTGATTGCTGAATGGTCCAGAACCCTATCTCAATTTTATTTGTTTTCATTTGCTATAAAGCCAGCACAATAGTAATCTTCTGGGTGTTCCTATCTTTATAATGTATTTGCTGCTTTGGTAGTAACTTAATTGGAGAAATCCAGAGCTTGTGTCATCTGAGAATAAGATAGGCAAATCCAATTATTATTAGTCAAGAAGTCTCTCTTGAGGCCTTTACTGTCATATTTTTATTAGACATCTTCAGCTGGATTTTCTTAATTCCACATTTTCCTAACTGAACAATCATCTCCTGCTTCTTCACCTCTTCCTATTTTCATCAACCCACTTACTGAAGCCACACATGTATCCTGCAGAATTTATCCTGCAAGGTGACCGCCAGTGTCCTGGTTCAGGCCGCCATCGTCTGGCCTGGAGGTCTTGCGTAGCCCCCTCATTCACACCGTCCCCCTGCTCTTGTCGTTGTGATGACTGTATAGCACAACTAGGTGAGCGTATTTCACTGCTTAATACGGTTTGTTAACGCCTTCAATCAACACGGAGAGCAAAGGTTATACTTTTAGGATACAGTCTAAACTCCTGAGCATGACTAATCAAGGCCTTTTATCTGTTTAATATCAATTTTGCATTACTTTTATTACTCCCCCATAAACATTCCTGGGCCATTTATAGCTTCCAAAATATGTCATGCTTTCTCAGAGCCCTTTACCTGGGTTTTTATTATTTCCTCTGTATCGTATGTTCCTTCTTCCTTTGTTTGGCTAATTCCTACTTTACCTTCAAAACTCACCTCCTTCAGGTACCTTTCCTAACTAACCCCTTTGTACTTTCACGTACTACATAGGTGCTATCTGTTTTGTTTTTCTTCTACACTAGATTATAGATTACTTTCTTCCTTTTTAAAAAACTTTTATTAGTTTTTATTAGTACCCATTTTATGCTGAATTTACCTCCGGGTCATAAGATTTTGTTTCTTCAGTGTCTTCTGGTCTACCTTTTTCTTCTGGGCAAGTTCTTCTAATTCAGGAACAATCTGCCCTTTTTTAGTAAGGATCCTCTCAGTGTGGCAGGGAAGATCATGGGTGGGTCAATGCATTCATAGGCTCTGTAAGTTCTGTCCTGCATCTTAGAATCTTTGCTCAATGACCAAAGAATCTACATTTAGACCCTTAAGCTCAGCATTACTCTCTGCATTTTTAAGCATGTGTAGCAAAAATTCAATACTCTTTTTGGAACACTGAATCTGTGTCCATACCCACTGTTTGGCCTGGGAACACCTACCAATTCTACTATTGTAAGAACAGAATAGCACACATTCTTCAGATAAGTGGTGACTTTTCTCAGATACATTCCTTTGATGGCCTAGGCAGTTTCATGAGTGATCTTAAAATGAACATGAAGATTTGAATCTCTTGATTTGCATAATTTTGTGGGGAATCAAGTGAATAGTGAACCATTTTCAGAAGTCACCTCAGGCAGCTTATGGGAAGAGGCCACCATAGACTGATTGCTGTGGTCTCAGTGTCTGCCACCAAGCAGGTGTGTCATAAATATTTGCTGAACTGAAGTTCAAGTCTCTAATTTTTTAAGGTAGGCTTCTGTGTTCTTTCCCTTATGTTGCCACCACACCTCATAAATCCTGCTACTATAGTAGTTAGTGGTATTGTAATTGTTTATTTGTTATACCCACATAGCCTGGAAGCTCTTGATGATTCTCAGTCCTTAGTGAACTGCCTGGCACCAAACAAGTCCTCATAAATATTGAATAAGTGAATAAACTGAGACCAAAAAATGACCTCCGGTTCTTTCTTAATGTGAAGATCCCAGGATATTTCAGAGATTCTTGGTGATCTGCCTTCAGATTGGGGGGAAATTCAAGAATCTATGTATTTACACAAAATAGAATTTGTTTCTTTATGTAAAATAGTAAAAAAAGGTCATTGATATACAAGTCAGCCTAATAAAGCAAGTTTTTTCTTGTATTACAACCATGTGTAATCTTTGTCATTAAAAAAATCTTTACATAACTCATGTTATTAAAAATAAAACCAACCAATAAAAAATGAAGGCGAGCTCTGAAATGTTATATTAAGCTTTTACGTCGATCCCCTCTAGCTTAAATCAGGAAAACAAATATGTCTTTTAAAATATATAGTAAAGTAATCCACACCAACACATTGAACTTATCATCCATGTTGAAGTGTTATTAGTTTGCAGCTCAGTAAACTTCCTGATTTTTATGGCACTGCAGCAAACATTTATCTAAATTAAAGTGTATGAAGCGCAAAAGTGCTTTTCAATCACAATATCCTTTATGAATTAGAGCTTCATTCATCAAAATTACAGGCAAAAAGAGGTAAGGTCTCAGAGGGCTGCCTCATTACAAGGCTTATAAACACTGTCCTTAGAAAGAATTGGTTTAATACCCAACAAATCAAAACCTGATTGGGGAGATAATTTATTTGAGATCATCTATCTTCAAAGACATGTTGGATTGAGTGCACTTCTTGGCCTTTTTAGCCATTCATCAAGAAATTAACAAGCGAGTACCACAGACCACCAGGATGCCTTAGATTTGAAAATGTGAATTATGTGTAAAGCTGGATAGGATATACATATAACATTGTTTATATTTAGCTTTTATATGTTTAAAGTGAGATAAAAACAATATTTTAGCTTTTACTAGTATATGCTTATTTTATAGGGAAACATTAAAATGCATAAAATTTGTAAGGTTTCAGAATTTAAAAAATGCCACCATATTATAGATTAATGAAGCCAGATGCAAAATTGCATTTATTTTATTTTCCACATCATGTTACAAATAAATATAGGAAAGCACATTAGATTTTTTGATAAAATATATTATGCTTGAAGCTCTGTATGAGTAAATGCTATCTAATATAGAATACTATATTATATGAAACTACAATGAAGCTCCTCTTTCATAAAAATTCTCTTAATAAACAGGGACCCATGTGAAACAAAATTATTTTAAAAGTGAAATAACAAGACAACTAAAAAAATAGTACTGTCACTATACACTAGTATTATCTATCTACATAAAAAGCCAGTGACTGTCCTAGCCATAACAACCATAATGATCAGTCACTATAATGCCCTCTGTGGCCAGTGAACCAGCCTGATTAGGGTGGGCCTGGCCAGCCAACCTCGTGGCCTCTCCCCCCTGCCAGCCAATCTCCTGCAGCGCCTTCCCCCAGCTGGTCAGGCCCTAATTGGGCCCTGATCAGGGTGGGCTGGCTGGCCAACCTCCTACCATCTCCTCCTCCAACAGACTCAGCCCTGACCTGTGCCTGATCTGCCCCGATCGGACCCTCCCCATGCATGAATTCATGCACTGGGCCTCCAGTTACTACAATTGTATTATTGTCATTTAAAATATTTTAAAGAAGTATAAGTTAAAATATAAACATGACAAACTAGAGACCTTAACTTATCCTTATAATATTCAAAGAAAATATCTATAAGCAAAATCTGGACAAAGAAAAGTAAATTATTTTATTTATATGTCCATCATGTCTTTTTCCATTGATAAATATAAACAGTTCGTGTAAACAAAAATGCTACATAGTAGTCATTTTCTCTTTAAGAAATTTTTCTATAGTCAACTTTAAATCATCTATACCAATAAAGAAGAAAAGTATTTTATAACAAAAGGTAAGCCATAAATTATATAGGTTGTCCCCCCAAAATATATACACACACTTTGAATAATTTTAAAGACAGGGTTTATTAAAATATATTTCATTTTCAAAATTGAGCTATCAGCTGTTAAAGTGTGTATACGTTTTTAGGGGACACCCTGTATGTGTGGCTAATGCACAAAGAGAAAAATAGATTAAACCCATTGGGATTAATCATCTTCCTTCCAACATGCTGTTATAACACTATTTATGTTCACTGCAATGCAATATAAACCTTCAGCTTCTCCACTAGATTGGATATTCTGTGTAGACAGCACATAGACAGGTGTCATAAAGTGTTTGTGAAATTGAAAATAGCTTACATTAAAAATTGTCCTCCCTCAATAATTATATTATCCATTTAAAGACATGATTAAATAAAATTAAATAAGCATAAATGTATTTGACATTCAGTTTTAATTTTGTATATGGGTATCGTAAGAATATAAAAACTCTTAATATCTTGGGTATTTGAAGGGAAAGTATTGCTTTCTCAACAAAGTTGATACCAAAATTTTATATACATGTAATGCATTTAATCCATACTTCTCTTCCATCATGGGAAGGAGACATACAGGGTAAAATTTTAGTCTCATCTTAAATTTATCTAAATCTAAGATGTCAGAAAAGCTGATAGTTTCTAAACATCTGGAAACCAGTTCACAAAGTGACAATCTTTTTTGAACAAGTTTTTAAAATAATATCTACCATTCTGTAACATATTTTAGCTTTTAAAAGTGTTTTGACAAAATTATCCCTATATGGTATAAGATAAAATGCTAAACTTCATTTTCAAATCTACTTTCTTTTAGAAGTATTAATGACATATGAATACTTTGGATAATTTTAAATATAACTTTTTCTCATTAAAACTAAAATCAGAGCAATAAATACTTTTACATAACAGTACTTTTATTTAATTTTAATTAAAATAAAAGAATTTTAAGATCAATATACCTTTCAACTAATTGCATTAGACATGGTGACATGGTCTCATCTATCTATCAATATATATAAAAGGCTAAGTGACCAACCATATGTACATCTGACCGTTTGACCATCTGACCAGCTAGCTGGTACATACAATGTGCACTGGCAGTCTATAATAATAAAAGTGCAACATGATAATTAAGCCAGACACCCGAACAACCTTCCAGATGAAGTTGGGGCTACAAGGACTGAGGCCGTCATGACTGTGAGGGCCAAGTCCCTTGCACAAATGCATCAGGCCTCTAGTTTAAAAACAAATGTTGACTCATGCATGTGAGACACATATAAACCTCTCACTGTTGCCAATTGCATGCATGTCTTTCGATCTGTCATTGTCCATTGGAAATTTGTTTGACAACTTCTATTATAGAGAAAGGGTGAATAGCAATATTAAAATATTTCTTCTAATTAATTTCCTTTCAATGTGCACAAATCCATGCACCAGCCACCAGTTGATTTATATGTATAATCTATCTATTTACTGAGAAGTTTATAATTTTGAACATTTCAAAAAGAAAAGAATGGTTAATATTTTATTAAGAAACCCATCACTAAAAATAATTATGCCAAACTTAAAGTGAGATAAAAGCAGTGGATGCACATAGAACACACTGTACTGTAACAACTGCTTACTAAAAAGCAAATACTTTGATTTGTAAATAATTTATTTATTTTTATTCAAAATTAAATTTTGTGTTTGACTTTGTAGCATAGGCATAATACTTCTTTTTTCAAGAAACATAAATAATAAAGACACAAAAGGACAGACCTATTGAATGATGACTAAAGACTAAAACAATCCTTTTCTATATAGAATAGGATTAAAAAGCAAATAGATACTGCAGTAGAAAAAAATCCTAATGGTTCCTAATAGTAAAAACTGTTAGTAATACTAAGTAAAAACACTATAAGAAAGAATGACTAGAAATCTCAAGTATTTTTCCCCCTCTGTTATACCTGATGCTGAGCCAGGAGCCTTACTCACTTTATCAACAAAATCATTTGATGAAAGCAAGTATTTCGATAAATGAAGTAGACTTTCTACTCAAATAGTTCCTATTTGTTGTTTCAAACACACTTTAAGTAAAAATCTAAGTAGTTATTGATTAAATGTAATAAACATAGATAGACAAAAAATCTGGACTATTTAGACATCAAGCTCCTGTTTTCTTATTTGTGGATATTTTAGGTTGAAAGCATTGAATTTAACCATAACTCCCACTTCAATTCATTTTATATTAACAGAGAATATAGTGAATAATGCAAAATAGATATTATCTAAACTACCATAAAATTAAAAACCTAGGACCTAAACTGCTTTAAATACATAATAAACTTGACTCAGAAGTGACTCAGGATAACCCTTATCTGAGTCAGTAACTAAAGCTTCTTAGGTTCTCCATTTTAGCACATCATATATCACATAAAATTAGAGTGCAGCGTCAGTTGTGTTTTTACCAATGAGGAGCTTCTGTAGACTTTTATTAGCTTTTAACTAGACATAGACATTATGACTACAGATAGGGTTTTCCCTGGAAAGCCTGAAGAAAATATTTCAGTAGTATAGTAAACATGTAGAATTACCAATATGGGCACTAATCACGGTGAAATATTCTTATAAATTATTCTCAGTATTAAATTCTTATTCAGATTAGTTATGCTTGTAAATAATTTACAAGACTATAAGAATTTTTTAAATGACTACCTAACATCAACAGTTATTGCTCAGTGGGAAAGGACATCAAGGACACTTGCAAGTAAAAGAATTGGATCAATATTAACATGATTTTCATTTCATGCTTCCTCAACTCCAGTAAGCTGACAATATAAATACTCTGATTATGTGAACTGCCTCAGAGTAACACAGAAAAGGTTATTAGAGCAAGAGGTGGAAATGGAATGCACCTTTTATATTGACAGGCTTGCTAATAGAGTATACTGATTTTCAAAGACATGCAATGCATTTTTATAATTTGGGTCTGAGAGCAAAAACGGAATTTCATTTATTCCTAATTTAAAATATTCACACATAGGCAATATTTCTCAGAGAACACCAATAACACAGATATTCATAAACAGCATTTTTATACTGAAAAATGCAATTAAAAAGGTGCAAGAAACTATTATTCAATTTAAGTGTAGTGCTATATAAGTATGAAATGCTAACTTAATAATCTTAATGGAGTGAAAGTAGAAAACTGCATTCTGTGCTTTTTAAGGGAAATTTGATAAACCATATTTTAAGAATATACAAGATGGTAAATTTAGATAATACATTTTTAAAGTGAATATTACTTAATGTGGTTTTAAACATTTTAAGTAGAATTTCATTATAATAAAAATCACACAGCACACAACTTATAGAAAAATGCTAAATCATATAGAAAACTGCTCAATTTAGAACCTTTAGGTACCATAAAGAGCTGAGATGGCCCAACCTGGGTTGGCTCATTGTATAGAGCAGCGGCCTGCGGACTCAAGGGTCCCAGGTTGGATTCTGGTCAGGAGCATGTACCTTGGTTGCAGGCACATCCCTAGTAGGAGGTGTGCAGGAGGCAGCTGATCGATGTTTCTCTCTCATCAATGTTTCTAACTCTCTATCCCTCTTCCTTCCTCTCTGTAAAAAATCAATAAAATATATATTAAAAAAGAGCTGAAATGATGCATTATTCAACTTTGCAATTGAGCACATGGCATAGTGTTTGGTCCTTATGTTACAACTAGAGGCCCAGTGCATGAAATTAATGCACAGGGGAGGGCGGGAGAGGGTGCCCTTCAGCCCAGCCGGCACCCTCTCCAATCTGGGACCCCTCAAGGGATGTCTGACTGCTCGGTGGAATCAGGCCTAAATGGGCAGGCAGACATCCCTCTCACAATGCAGGACTACTGGCTCCCAACTTCTCAACTGCCTGCCTTCCTGATTGCCCCTAACCTCTTTTGCCTGCCAGATTGATCACTCCCTAACCTCTCCCCTGCTAGCCTGAATGATACCTAACTGTGCTCTCCCCTGAAGGCTTGGGACCCTGCAACTGCCCTTCTCTGTAGGGCCGGTCATACCCAACTTTCCTCCTCTGCTGGCCTGGTCACCCCTGACTGCGCTCCCCTGCAGGCTTGATCACCCCCAACTGCCCTCCCCTGCAGGCCTGGAACCTCCCAACTGCCCTTCCCTGCTGGCCATATTGTGGTGTCCATCTTGTGTCCACATGGGGGCAGGATCTTTGACCAAATGGGGGCAGCCCTCTTGTGTGTTGGAGGGATGGTCAATTTGCAAATTGCTCTTTTATTAGATTGGATAGAGGCCTGGCACATGGGTGAGGACTGGCTGGTTTGCCCTGAAGGGTGTCCTGGATCAGGTTGGGGATTCCCTTGGGGCGTGGGTGGCCTGGGTGAGGGGGTTGTGGTGGTTTGTATGCCAGCCATGCCCCCTGGTGACCCAAGCAGAGGCTCTGGTATCTGGGATGTATTTATCTTCTACAATTGAAATTTTGTAGCCCTGAAGTGGAACCAAACCTCCTGCTTGCTCGTAGTGGCAGCCATTTCTGTTAGGATTTATTTACCTGCTACAATTGAAACTTTGTAGCTTAAGCAGAGGCCAAGCCAGGCCAGGGTGTGTGGAAAGCTTGGATTCCTCCATCACCGGGGAAACCCAAGCTTCTCTCCTGCTCTCTCTGTGGCTACAGCCATCTTGGTTGGGTTAATATGCATACTTGCTCCTGATTGGCTGGTAGGAGTGGCATGTGGGTTTAGTGGAAGTATAGTCCATTTGCATATTGCTCTTTTATTAGATAGGATATACTTAGAAAATGTCTAGCATGAAATAAATACATCAAAAATGATAAAGGCAGCTATATTTACATGGTTGTCTATCAGTGATCTCCTTTCCCCCCTCTTAATTTTTTTTGGATTTTTTTTTTTTTTTTTTAGATTTTCTACAATGAGCATGTTCGTTTTTAAGAAGAAAGGGAGATAGGAAGGAAGGGAATGGAGAAAAGAAGGGGGAAAGATAGAGAAATAAGAACAAAGGAAAGAAACCTTGCAACATGAGTCAAGAGGGGTAGATGGCAGATGAATAGCAGAATGGAAGGGAGAAAGTTTTGGCAACTCTTAGAATGAAAGAAAAGATGAACTGGACAACTTGAATTAGGGCTGAGAGGGTGGAGTAGACATACTCTAGCAGTATGTGGCATTAAGCTGTGGAATGATGATTGAAGTTTCTTTTTCAAATCTGTTGCAAAGGAGAACCAAGATGGTGGCATAGGTAAACACCTATCTTGCCGTCATACACAGCAATTTTAAAACTACAACTTAACGAAAGAACAAACACCTTCCAGAATCACCAGAAAGCTGGCCGAGTGAAAATCCCACAAATAAAAGTGAAGATAAGACACTGTGACTCGGAGGAGCAGCTGAGGACAGTGTTGAAGATTCGCGCAGAGAGGTTTGGAGGAGCCACACGTGCCAGCAGAGAGGGCGGGTGGCTGAGAACCAGCCAGTTTTCTCGAACGGGGAGACAAAGACATCCCACTGGACTGATTCCCCAGCTCTGGGAGAAGTCCAGGGAACCCACTATTATACGGGGTGAAAACTGGACAGTGGGAGGGCATGCCGAAGCTCAGGTGCTACAGGGGTCTGCCGGCTTGTGGAGAAGGCAAGCTTGCGCGTGAACTTGGGAACAACGCAGCTGCGAGACGGTATAGAGAGTGCTCACGACCTGCGCTCTCATTCGGGAAACCGTCAGACTGCATTGTTTTGTGACACTGGGTGAGACCTTGGGTGTGCAGACTCATTTGGGGAGAGACTGAATTCCCTGGCAGCTGCTCTCTCTCAGAGGTGCTGGCGGCCATTGCCCCCGGCACAGAGTCCCTGGGGCCGCATAGGGCGGAGCTAATGCTGTCTGCTTGGCCCGGAGATACCGCCCATCCAACCTGAGCACAGCTGAACTTCACAGACAATTGGCCTGAAGGTCAACCCATCCAAGTGCTAACAACGATTAACCTGAGCTTAACTTCAGCAAGACTGTGCAACCCATATCCACCTCAGGTAACTGGGGAGGCTGACCCACTGTCCCTTGTAGGAAGTCTACCACACAAAGCTAATTGACCAACTCAGGGAAGCAGCCACCATGCAGAGACATGGAAAGAAATCAGATGTGAAAGAAATGGAGGGGAAAAAAACCGACTGGACATGGAATTCAAAACCACGGTTATAGGGCTTTTCAAGAGGCTCCTAGAAAAGGTCGAGACCTATAAGGAAATAAGCAAGACAGACAAGGAAATGAACGAGACCCTCAAGGATATGAAAAAGGACCAACCAGAAATTAAGCATACACTGACTGAAATAAAAAATATTATACAAAGACCTAAAAGTGCCCTGGAGCACCCCAAGAACCAAATTAAAGATTTGAAATACAAAGAGGTAAAATCCACTCAGCTGGAAAAGCAAGAAACCAAAAGAATTCAAAAAATTGAAGATAGTGTACGGGACCTCTGGGACAACCTCAAGCATACCAACATCTGAATTATAGGGATGCCAGAAAAAGAGAGAGAGCAAGACAATGAAAACCTATTTGAAGAAATAGTGACCGAAAAATTCCCACACCCGGTGAAAGAAATAGACTTAGGAGTCCAAGAAGCGCATGGAACCCCAATATATAGGAACCCTAAGAGGACCACACCAAGGCACATCATAATTAAAATGCCAAGAGCAAAAGACAAAGAGAGAATATTAAAAGCAGCAAGAGAAAAAGTTAGTTACCTCTAAGGGAGCACCCATACGACTGTCAGCTGATTTCTCAACAGAAACGATGCAGGCCAGACGGGAGTGGCAAGAAATATTCAAAGTGATGAACAGCAAGAAACAACAACCAAGATTACTCTATCCAGCAAAGCTATCATTCAGAATTGAAGATCAGATAAAGTGCTTCGCAGGTAAGAAAAAGGTAATGGAGTTCATCACCACCAAACCAATATTATATGAAATGCTGAAAGATATTCTTTAAGAAGAGGAAGAAGAAAAAGATAAAAGTCTAAATTATGAACAACAAATACACATCTATCAACAAATGAATCTAAAAAGCAAGTGAATTAATAAGCCGATGAACAGGATAAACTGGTGAATGTAACAGAATCATGGACATAGAGAGGGAATGGACTGACAATTCTTGGGGAGAAAAGGGGTGTGGGAAGTGCAGCAAGAGACTGGACAAAAATCATGCAACTATGGGAAAGGACAGTGGAGGGGGGTGAGGGTGGAGGGTGGGATGGGTACCAGGTGGAGGGGAGCTATAGGGGGAATAAGGGAACAATGTAATTAATAAACTGAACAATAAAGATCATTAAAAAAATAAAATAAAATCTGTTGCAAAATTCATTATGGAAAATTTATTTTAAAACCCTGGGAAATGGAGGTAGGAGATGTTTTGGATAGATAAGCAAATTACTCAGAGACATGGAAAAATAGGTAATTAACAAAAAATTTTCTCCACTTACAAAAAAATGGAAAAACAGAGATACAGTTTATTTAAAGCATTTTAAAAACACCAAAAACATTTAAAAATGTGTTTTGTTTTGTTTTAATATACTTTTGTTGATTTCAGAGAAGAAGGGAGGGGAAGAGAGATAGAAACATCAGTGACAAGAATCACTGATGGCTGCCTCTTGCATGCCCCTCACTGGGGATCCAGCCTATAACCTGGACATGTGCCCTTGGCCACAATCAAACCTGGGACCCATCAGTCTGCAGGCCAATGCTCCCTCCACCCAGCCAAACTGGCTAGGGCATTTGGGGAAAAAGGGGACATATGTACTGCATTTATAACACTTTAAACAAGAAAATAAAATGGCGGTCAGACATCCCGCAGAGGGCCTCCCATTGGAGAAGGTGCGGGCTAAGCTGGGGGGAGCTCCCCTCTGTGCGTGCATTTCGTGCATCTGGCCTCCAGTGATTCATAAACGCAGTGGTGTGCACACATTATAAAGTTAGTCTAAACATATAAGAATGATTATAAACAGTTCCATGCCACTCAGCAATAAATCCATTAATATAATTTTATCAGTTCCTTATCTTTAACAGCTTTTGATGCTCTGAGTGAAATAAAGTACAGACAAAATTATACTTCAGAATTTGAAAACACCATACTTAATAGACCTATTCCATAGAAAACATATCCTTCTCTGCTGCTACTGAAAATGATGAATGACTGTGGGTAAAATACTGTGTATAAACCTTAAATCAATCAATTATCAATTAAAAATAGCAACTAAAGTACATAAAATTATATTAATGTGGATGCTCTAAGTGGAACAGATAGAAGATACAGGGTGGGGAAAAAGTAGGTTTACAGTTGTGAGTCCATGATACAAAGTTTATTCTCATATTATTATTTCTTAATTATTGTATTATTTTCTAGACAACTGTCAGCCTACTTTTGCCCCACTCTGTATAGGTCCTTTTCTCATTGGGTTTCTTTTGTATAAGAATATGAAATATCTAAAGTCAAAATGTATTCTGAAATCTTTACAAAGTAACCTGTTAACAACTGCAAAATATTGAGGCTACTTTAAGTAGTAAGTAAGGCCTTTTTATACCTCTATGTCTTGGTCACTCCTGTTATCACCTCTGCCCTTCCCTGCACACCTGTAAATTCCTAATATTCTCTTGAGGTGCTTCATAAGTAATGCTTTGAAGTTGATTCTGACCCACTCACTAGACTGAGTTAGTCACTATCTTCCCAATGCTTTTTTATGAACTACTACCTTCCTCTAAGATAACCATTTCTTTCTTTTCACTACACCAGGAGTTTTTAACCTTGCTGCTACTGGGATCTAGGGTTGAAGTTTTGTTGTGTTTGTTCTGGAGGAGCTGTCCTGTGCATTCATGGTCTATAACCATTAGATGTCAGTACCACACCCTGATTTCCACCTGCACTAGGAAGCATTACACTAAACTATGTGCTATTATAAGGTAGACACTGTTTCTCAGTCTCTGAGTCCAGCATCTAGCACATGCATGGCATGTAAAAAATAATCAATAAATGCTTTTATTTATTCATTTTTATTTTAATTATTTTTTATTGAATTTATTGGGGTTACTTTGGTTCACAAAACCATACAGGTTTCAAGTGTACAACTCATTAAAACAACATCTACACACTACACTGTGTGCTTATTGTTCAAAGCAGTTTCTTTCCATCCCATTTTCATCCCTTTTGCCCACCTCCACTTAATTACTATCCTTTCCCTTTAGCTATCACCATAATGGTGTCTGTGTTTATGGATTATGTATATATTTTTCGATTAATGTCACATCACCTTCTTTCATCCAGTCTCTTATATACCCACCCATCCCTCAGACACTTCTCCAAAAGGGACATTCAGATGGTCAACAGACATATGAAGAAGTGCTGAATGTCACTAATTACCAGAGAGATGCAAAATAAAACCACAATGTGGTAGGTATCACCTCACACGTGACAGAATGGCTATTATAAAAAAATCAACAAACAAGTACTGGCCAGGATGTGGGAAAAAGGGAACCTTGTGCACTATTAGTGGAAATACATGTTTTTAAATGAATAAAATCATTCAATTTCCCTGAATCTGTTTAAAGCCCTGCAATCTGAAGCTTCAAAATGAAAACAGAAGAGCTGTTAAATTTTTGTTGATATAAAAATGCTATACAAAATCTGTGAAAGTTATTTTATAAGCACTTTTGTTATAGTATTATATAATATGTTTTGATTACATTAAGATATTATAAAAACCACAGAATGAAGGCCATGGTATTAAAAATACGTGAGCCTATACTCACCGCCTTCCACAACCACATCACAATTACAAGCTAAATACAGAATAACCGTCATTCAGAATTGCCTGAAAGCTGGCTGAGTGGAAGTCCTACAACCGAAGGAGTAAAGAAGAAAGCACACTGAAACGAGTAGGAGGAGCAGCGGTGCAGGGCTGGCTGGGCTGACACCCAGGTGTGCTATTTTTTAACTCGAGGGAGATCATCTCTGGAGGGGCTGCCCACGAGGAGCTGGGAATCCCAGTCCCACACCAGCCTCCCAGCCCAGGATTCCAGAGCTGGGAAGAGAAGTCCCCTCAACTATGGGCTGTAAAAACCAGCATGGATTGTGGCTGCATGACATGGAGGCTGCAGTAAACCCATGTGCACCATTTAAAGAACCAATTCATGAATTTACCTAGGCTACCAGAAATGGGATACTTTGGGGGACCCAGACATATAAAAGGAGGAGCTGGGCTGTCTGGCATTAGGACAGGAAATCAGGGGCAGCTTTCTTCCAGACAGAGGGCCTTGCAGGGATAATCAGTTCCCTGCTGAAAACCCCCCTTTTGCAGGGATGACTGACAGCCGCATCTGAGTCTCCATCAGATATGCTTGCTCCACCCTGGGGATTTCCTGAGTCTCTGGCCCATCCAATTTGCAGCCCCAACCAAGCTGTTTGCAGCAGCTTTTCCATATGAATGGACTAATCTGGCTCAGGCTTCAGATTTTGCTAAAATTTCTCAAATGAGCTGCAGCTGGTGACAGCATGCCCCAAACCTATTAATAAAAGGTCCAAGACCTGACTTTAGCCAGTTCGGCTCAGTGGACAAAGCATAGGGGTATTGCATCGGCCTGTGAACTGAACAGTCCAGGTTAGATTCTGGCCAAGGACACATATGTCGTTTGCAGGCTCTTTCTCTGCCTGGGCCCTAGTCAGGGCTCATAAAGGAGGCAACCAATTGATGAGCTTCTCTCACATCAATATTTCCCTCCGTCTTTTCCACTCTCTTTCAATGGAAAAAAATCCTCAGGTGAGGATTAAAACAAAACAAAGAAAAGCCAAAGACCTGACACTAACACCAGCCTGCCTTGCTTCACAACTGGGCCTAGCCTAGGCATCTCCAAGACAAATACAAATAGTAAATAGCAATCTGCAGATCTCTTTGTAACTCCTGCTGGGGAGCCTCAGGAAGGGGCTGACTTTGCAACTCCCTGGAGACCCTAGAGCCAGTACACTGGTGGAGAGCTTCAAAACTAGTAGACTACAACTTACACATCCACAAAAGACAGCAAAGCTCCACTGAAGCAAGTGGTTCTCCATAGGGGTGTCTCCTGCACAGCAACTCTCCCACTGTAGTACCATCTGGTCTTCCCAGGAAATTGGCCTGAAGGTGAATTCCTCCCAGTGACACCAACAGCAATCAAAGCTCAACTACAGCAAGACTGTGCACACAATCCACATAGGGGCACATCTAGAGTTCCCAGCTCAGGTAAGTGGGGAGGCTAAGCTACTGAGCTCTACAAGACAACTATTATACAAGGCCACTCTACCAATTCCAGGAGACAAAGAAGCTCTATGTAATACATAGAAACAAATACAAGGAAGCAGGCAAAATGCAGAGACAAAGAAACATGTCACAAATGAAAGAAATGGAAGCAAGCAAACTACTGGATACAGAGTTCAAAACCATGGTTATAGGGTTAGTCAATGATTTCATGCCACTTTCAAGGATCTTAGTGAGAATGTCAAAGGCATGAAAGAGGACCATTCAGAAATTAAGCATATATTAACTGAAATAAAGAATAATTTACAAGGATTCAACAGTAGAGGATTCTGAGAATCAAATCAAGGATTTGGAATATGAGGAAACAAAAAACACCCAATCAGAAGAGCAATAAGAAAAAAGAATCCAAAAATATGAAGATAGTGTAAGAAGCCTCAGGGACAACTTCAAGTGTACCAACATTTGAATTGTGGGGGTGCCAGTAAAAGAAGAGAGAGAGCAAGATATTGAAAATCTGTTTGAAGAAATAATGACAGAAAACTTCCCCTACCAGGTGAAAGAAATAGACACACAAGTACAGGAAGCACAGAGAGTCCCAAACAAAGGAGATCCCAAAGAAGTCCACACCAAGCACATCCTAATTAAAATGCCAAAGATTAAAAACAAAGAGAGAACCTTAAAAGCAACAAGAGAAAAGAAGCTAGTTTCCTATAAGGGAGAAACCATTTGATTGTCAGCTGATTTCTCAACAGTCTTTGTAGGCTAGAAAGGAATGGCAAGAAATATTCAAAGTGATGAAAAGTAAGGACATACAACCAAAATTACTCTACCAAGCAAAGCTATTATTTATAACTGATGGTTAGAGCTTCACATACAATCAAAAGTTAAAGAAGTTCATCCCCATAAACCAGGATTACAGAGCATGTTGAAAAGCATTCTTTAAAAAGTGGAAGAAGGATAGGGAAAAGATGGCGACCAGCAGGAAGGTAGGGAGGGAGAGAGTGTGAGACAATGAGGAGCTCATAGAGGAGAGTGCAGACATGTATGGTGTGCGTGCGTGTGTGTGTGTGTGTGTGTGTGTGTGTGTGTGAGAGAGAGAGAGAGAGAGAGAGAGAGAGAGAGAGAGAGAGCGAGCGCTAGGGAAAGTTAGATTCTGCAGGTCCTCCAAGGGGCTGCCAAACCAGGCGGTCTTAGACAGCGGAGCCCTGCGCACAAAGCAGGCACACTGGGCGGACAGTGTGGCACGGAGCCCACTCCATGTTAAAAAACAGAGCTCTTAAGACTAGGGTCCTGCCCTTGCCAACACCCAGTCGCATCTCAGACACAAACCAGGACCCCGCAGACACTGGGGACAGCGCCCAAACACATAACAAAACTCCTGGAAGGTATCAAGGGAGAGATCGACAACAGTACAATAGTAGTAGGGGACTTTACTATACCACTGACATCACTGGATAAATCCTCTAGACAAAAAATCAGCAAAGACACAGCAATCCTTAATGACTCACTAGATCAGATGGACTTAACTGACATCCTCAGAACATTTCACCCCAAAGCCATGGTATATATGTTCTTCTCAAGTGCACACGGGACATTTTCACAAATAGACCACATACTGGGTCACAAGCAAAGTCTCCACAAATTCAAGAATACTGAAATCATACCAACCATCTTCTCAGGACACAATGCCATAAAATAAGAAATAAATTACAATAAAAACAATCCAAAAATCTCAAACACTTGGAAGCTAAATAGCATGCTATTAAGTACTGACTGTGTTACCAAAGAGATCAAAGAAGAAATTAAAAGCATCCAGAAAACTAATGACAACAAAAACACAACATTGCAAAATCTATGGGACACAATAAAAGCAGTCCTGAGAGGGACATTTATAGCTCTACAAACCTACCTCAAAAATCAGGAAAAAATGGTAATAAGTCATATAACTCTACAACTCAAAGAATTAGAAAGAGAGCAATAAGAAAGGCCCAGAGTGAGCAGAAGGAAGGAGATAATAAGATCAGAAGAGAAATAAATGACATAGAGACAAAAAAAAATACAAAAGACCAATGAAATCAAGAGGTGGTTCTTTGAAAGAATAAACAAGATGGATGAACTTCTAGCCAGACTGAGCAAGAAGCAAAGATAGAGCATTCAAATATACAAAATCAGAAATGAGAGAGGCAAAATAACAACAGATCCCACAGAAATACAAAGGATTGTTAAAAAAACACTATGAATAACTCTACTCCAACAAACTAGACAACCTAGAGGAAATGGACATATTCCTAGAAAAATACAACTTTCCAAAACTCAATCGGGAAGATTCTAAAAATCTCAATAGGCCAATAACTGTGGAAGAAATTAAAGCAGTCATCAAAAAGCTCCCAGCAAACAAAAGTCCAGGGCCAGGCGTCTTCACAGGGGAGTTATACCAAACATTCAAGGAAGAACTAAAACCTATCCTCCACAGACTATTCCAAAAATTCAAGAGGAAGGAAAACCTCCAAGCTCATTCTATGAAGCCAGCATCACCCTAATACCAAAACCACAAGATGACACAATGAAAGAGAATTATAGGCCAATATTCCTCATGAACATAGATGCCAAAATCCTCAACAAAATTCTAGCAAATCAGATCCAGCACTACATCAGAAAGATCATACACCATGACCTAGTAGGATTTATCCAGGGGATGCAAGGAGGGTACAATATCTGCAAATCAATAAATGTGATACATCAAATAAACAAATTGAGAGATAAAAAAATCACTTAATCATATCAATTGACACACAGAAAGCATTTGACGGAAGCCAACACCCCTTCCTGATCAAAACACTCAAAAAGGTGGGAATAGAAGGATCATGCCACAAAATAATAAAAGCCATATATGAAAAACCCACAGCCAACATCATCATACTCAATGGACAAACACTAAAACTGAGGGAGGTATCAAGATGGCGGCATAGGTAAACACCTAAACTGCTGCCTCACACAGCAATTTCAAAAATACAACTAAAAGACAAAACAGACATCATCCAGAACCACAGGAAAGCTGGCTCACTGGACATTCTACAACTAGAAGGAAAAAGAAATGCACACTGAGAATCAGAGCAGCTGTAAAGTCTGAGGTACAGAGACATGTGCACGTGTGTGAAGAGGACGGGCCAGAAAGGACAGGGCCTCTGAGTGCCTGGCTGATGTGCTCTAGTGAGAGGGAGACAAAAGCTCCATACTGCGCTGAACCCCAATTCCAACTGTGCTGAACCCCAGTTCTGGGCAAGACCTGGGGAATCCAGGTTCATACAGGGGAGAATCTGGACTGTAAGGCAGAATCTCAGGGGAGAAGCAAAAGGCAGAGGTCCACAGGTGCCCACGTGAGTGCACGCAGAAAGGATGGACTGTTGACTTTGCCACTGGCTTGATCTGGCGGGAGGGAGACAGGAGCTCTGAACAGTGCTGAAATCCAGTTCCGACTGCAGTGAACCCCAATGCTAGGTAAAAATCTGGTAGTTCGGATTCATTGGGGGAAAAGAGTGGACTATTTGGGAGCAGGCGAAACTTGAGAGTGCCTTTCTCTCAGAGGTGCTTGCAGTGATTGCCTGTGGACACTGAAACCCAGGAACCTTGTGAGGCGGGGCTGACTGGAAGACAAGGCTGTTGACTCCACCCTGAAACTTCTCCCCATCCAAGCTGAGCACAGAGGCTTCGGCAAATGTGAAAGTCTTGCCACATAAGGCTGTTGCACAGCATAGACACAGCTGATTCTCACAGCCAATTGGCCTGGAGGTCAATTCCTCCCAGTGATACCAACAACAATCAAGAATTAACTACAACAAGGCTTTTACATAGTCCACAAAGGGGTGCACCAAGAGTGTCCACCTCAAGTAACAGGGGAGGCTGAGACACGTAGCACACAAAGCAACCCTACCAACTCAGGGAAGCAGTGAAAATGCAGAGAGAAAGAAACATGTCACGAATGAAAGAAATGGAGGAAAACAAACAACTGGATATAGACTTCAAAACCACCATTATAATGTTTTTCAAGAGGTTCCTAGAAAAGGCTGATAAATTCAGCGAGACCCTTGAGGATATGAAAAAGGACCAACTAGAAATTAAACATACACTGACTGAAATAAAAAATATTATACAAAGACCCAACAGCAGAGTAGAGGAACGCAAGATTCAAGTTAAAGATTTGAAATACGAAAAAGCAAAAAAAAAAAAAAAAAAAAAAACCAACCAACCAAACAAACAAACAAACAAAAAAAACAAAACTCAACTGGGAAAGCAAAAAGAAAAAAGAATTAAAAAAATTGAAGATAGTGTAAGAAGACTCTGGGACAACTTCAAGGGTACCAACATCAGACTTATGGAGGTGCCAGAAGAAGAGAGAGAGCAAGATACTGAAAACATATTTGAAGGAATAACGACTGAAAACTTCCCCCACCTGGTGAAAGAAAAAGACTTACAAGTCCAGGAAGCACACAGAACCCCAAACAAAAGGAATCCAAAGAGGACCACACCAAGACACATCATAATTAAAATGCCAAGAGCAAAAGACAAAGAGAGAATATTAAAAGCAGCAAAAGAAAACACTTAATTACTTACAAGGGAGCACCCATACGATTGTCAGCTGATTTCTCAACAGAAACTATGCAGGCCAGATGGGAATGGCAAGAAATTTTCAAAGTGATGAATAGCAAGAACTACAACCAAGATTACTCTACACAGTGAAGCTATCATTTAGAATTGAAGGTCAATTAAAGAGCTTCACAGATAAGAAGAAGCTAAAGGATTTTATCAACACTTAACCAGTATTATATGAAATGCTTAAAAGTGCTCTTTAAGAAGAGGAAGAAAAATAAAAAAGAGAAAAAGGTGGCTGCTTCAAACTAGAGCATGGATGGAACTGGAGAGCATTATGCTAAGTGAAATAAGCCGGTCAAAGAAAGGTAAGTATCACATGATCTCACTCATTTATGAAATATAATGAACATACATTGATGAACAAAAACAAATCCAGAGACAGAGAAGCATTGACTGCCAAACCTCAGAGGGAAGGTAGGGGGGAAGGGGAAGAAATCAACTAAAGGACTTGTATGCATGCATATAAGCCTAACCAATAGACACAGACACGGCAGCGGGGGGAGGGTGTTGAGGGCATGAGTGGGGATGGGGGATTGGAAGGGGTAATGAGGGATGAGGACATATATGTAATACCTTAATCAATAAAGAAATTAATAAAAACAACAACAAGAAAAAAAAACACCTAAAACCATTTCCCTTGAGAACAGGAATAAGACAGGGATGCCAATTCTCCCGACTCTTGTTCAACATAGTACTGCAAGTACTAGCCCTTGCGATCAGACAAGAATAAGAAATAAAAGGCATCCAAAATGAAAAACAAGAAGTAAACATGTCTTTATTCACAGATGACATGATATTGTACATAGAAAACCCTAAAGACCTTATCAAAAAATTATTAGACTTAATAAATGAATTTGGCAATGAAGCAGGATACAAAATTAATGCCAAGAAATCTATGGCATTTCTTTACACCAATAGTGAACTTATAGAAGAGAGACTAAAAAAGCAATCCAAATTACATTGCAAAAAAAAAAAAATTAAGATACCTAGGAATAAACTTAACTAAAGAAGTAAAAGACCTATATGCGAAAAACTACAGGACACTGAAAAAAAAAGGATAGAGGAAGACATAAATAAATAGATGGGAGAACATACCGTGTTCATGGATTGGTAGAATCAACATAATCAAAATGTCCATACTACCCAAAGCAATCTACAGATTCAATGCAATCCACATTAAAATTCCAACAGCATATTTCACAGACCTATAAGAAACTTTCCAAAAAATCACCTGGAATAAAACAAAGACCTGAATAGCTGCAGCAATCCTGAGAAAGAAGAACAAAGTAGGTGGGATCTCAATACCAGATTTCAAGATGAATACAAAGTCACTGTTCTTCAAACAGCCTGGTACTGGCACAAGAACAGACATGTAGATCAATGGAATAGAATAGAGAATCCAGAAATCGACCGAAACCACTATGCCCAATTAATATTTGACAAAGAAAGCATGAACATAAAATGGAGTAAAGTTAGTCTCTTCAACAAATGGTGTTGGGGAAATTGGACAGATACATGCAAAAAAATGAAACTAGATCAACTTACACCACACATAAAAATTTACTCAAAATGGATTAAGGACTTAAACATTAGATGGGAAACCATAAAAATACTAGAGGAATCCATAGACAGAAAAATCTCAGACTATGCTGAAGAAACTTCTTCACTGATACTGCTCCTAGGGCAATGGAAACTAAAGATAAAATAAACAAATGGGACTATATCAAAATAAAAAGCTTTTGCACAGCTAAAGAAACCATCCACAAAACAACAAGAAAGTCCACTACATGGGTGACCATATTTGCCAATGTCATCATGGATAAGGGTTTAATCTCCAACATTTACAGGGAACTCTTACAACTTAACAAACAAAGGTAAACAATCCAATAAAAAAATGGGCAATGGATCTAAATAGACACTTTTCAAAGAAGGACAGAAGGAAGGCTAACTAACAGACATATGAAAACCTGCTAAAAGCCACTAATTATCGGAGAGATGCAAATCAAAACGACAGTGCGGTACCATCTCACACCTGTCAGAATGGCTATCATCAACAAATCAACAAATAACAAGTGTTGGCGAGGATTTGGAGAAAAAGGAATTCTCCTGCACTGCTGGTAGGAATGCAGACTGGAGCAGCCACTGTGGAGAATGGTATGAAGTTTCCTTAAAAACTAAAAATGGAACTCCCATTTGACCCAGTGATCCCAGTTCTGGGAGTATATCCCAAGAAACTAGAAACACGAATCAGAAAGGATATATGCACCCCTATGTTCATCACAGCACAATTCACCATAGCTAAGATTTGGAAACAGCCTAAGTGTCCATCAGCAGATGAGTGGATTAGAAAACTATGATACATCTACACAATGGAATACTACACTGCGGTAAAAATGAAGAAGTTCTTACCATTTGCAACAGCATGGATGGAACTGGAGAGCATTATGCTAAGTGAAATAAGCCAGTCAAAAAAATACAAATACAACATGATTTTACTCATTTGAGGAATATAATTAACAATATAAACTGATGAACAGGAACAGATCAAGAGGCAGAGAAGTATTGACCAGACTGCCAGACCTCAGAGGGAAGGTAGGGGAGAGTGGGAGAAAGGAGGAAAGATCAACCAAAGGACTTGTATGCATGAATATAAGCCTAACCAGTGGACATGAACACCAGGGAAGTGAGGGCATGAGTGAGGGGGAGGAGGTTGGGGGGTTAATGTAGGGATAAGGACACATATGTAATACCTTAATCAATCAAGAAATTTATAAAAAGGAAAAAAAAGAAAAAAGAAATAAAAAGTGGAAGAGGAAAGAAAAAGCAGAAGGAAGAACAGAAGGAGGAGGAGGAGGAAGAAGAGGAGGAGGAGGAGATGGAAAAGAAGAACAGATAGAAAGTATGAATAATAAAATGGCAACAAATACATGTCTATCAACAATCAAGTCTAAAATAAAAATAAATGAACAAGAAATACAATGAAAAAAATAAACGTGAATAAAATAGAATCAGAGGCATGGAAGCATGGAATAGACTGAGGAATCTCAGAGGGAAGGGCGGAGGGAGGGAAGAGATTAACCAAAGATCTCACCTAAAGACACAGATGAAGGGGCGAGGTGGGGCCCAGGTGAAGGGGTACAATGGGGGAAAAAGAGGGAGATCTGTAACGAAATGAAATATGTGACACTGGCACCAACACAGGCTAAAAGATTATTCCCTGCTTGTCTTTCTCTCCCTCTCCTTTAAAAAATTTACACCATTAACATTTCAAAAAAAATTTAAGCCATAATTTGATTATCTATTCATTATAGATATGGAGAATCAATAAATAATACCCCAACTAAAATGGACCTATCAATGACCAATAATAAGACATTTACTAGGGTCTCTCCATAATACAAACAATAGGTTATTGGGTCAAAAAATAAAATCACCTTTCTCAAATAGAACTGTAAACTCTTTAAAAACTAAATCAGAAAAAATATGAAGTCAGGTAATTTAATGCTTCTTTTTCAACAACTGGATTATTGCATTAGTATATTTTTATTCTGAGTGCTTTTCTTATTTTTTGGTGACTGCAAGTAACAAATTACAGTAGGTATACATATACCATCAAAACTAATTTAATTCCAGATTCATTACAGAGCTGCAAGGTCAAATCTTGGTGGATTCACAAACTTAAATAAATTAGGTATTAAGCAGGCGCATCTCTGAGGAACCTAAGGATGTTCTCATTTGCAATTCTCAGCATATATTATTATTTATTGCCAAAGAAGTAACTGATTAACTTTGTCATCTTTGCTCCATGTTATTTTTTTCCTCCAGCTGAAGCGATCTGTCCTCTTTTGTGATCATTGATCAGACCTATTTAAGATGTTGTCTTTGATCACAGCCATAGGGAGCTTGTCATCTTAGGCTTTGATGAAACATTGTTCCACTATAATGTTATGGAAGGGAAAGAGTCTGAAATGATCATTGACAGTCAACATAGATGAGCAAACTTACTAAGATTTTGTACTTTTCTTTGACACCATAATCAGTAAGCGTCAGTAATACACCAAAAGTTAACTAATATAAGTTTTGTTTAAACATACAAATATATATTATACAAAACCCTCCTTTGTCAATCAGTGCTAGCTAATTTTCCCTGAAGGAAAACAAACAAACAAACAAACAAACAAAAAACACCTTGTTGGTCAGAAGATGTATTTATAAGTTTTGAAATATTTCCCTTATATTCATCCATTGTTGTGGTCTGTTAAATTCTTGGTAATCAATTAAATTTGCACTTGTATGAGATTTTACTATTAGAAAACACCTAAAAAACACAGTCATTACATATACACTAAAACATTGAACACCAGGAAAAAAATTACATACCTCCAGGTTTCAATTAATCTCATTTCAACACCAGAGGCGGAAAGTATATAAAATCACTCCAAATCTCTTGCACATGACAACCTCATAAATTATTCAACTCATTAGTATTACTAAGAAGCATGAAAAACTCCATCAGTATTACAGATGTTTTCCAACTGAAAAAGGTCAACCAAAAGTTTTAATAATGAAATCAAAAGAAAAGTTTTACAAAGTAAATATGAAATAAAAATACTGTCCTTATGTTTCCTTGAAAATATATCCAAGTGTGATTATTTGATCAAATAAATAAATTTAACTATTTGTTTTGTGGCTCAAAATAAATTGTCTAAAGAGAAAGTTAAGAAATCCAAATTATGGCTAATTACATCAGCTATCACATGAGAGTCTAACTCTAATTTAATCTAAAATATTTTACTGATTTTAGGGAAGAAATCAAGTAATTAAAATATTTTTACTAAAACATTAAGTCTGCTAATTCAGTTTCATTTACATTATATTACTACTTGAGGCCTGGTACATGAATTTGTACAGAAGGACAGAAGGAAGGCTAACTAACAGACATATGAAAACCTGCTCAAAGCCACAGTGGGATCCCTTGGCCTGGCCTGCGGGATTGGGCCCAAACCGGCTCTCTGACATCCCCTGAGGGGTCCTGGATTATGAGAGAGCACAGGCCAGGCCGAGGGACCCCACCGGTGCATGATCAAGGCAGAGGAGGGATGTGGGAGTTTGGAAGCCAGGGAAGGACCGCAGGAGGGCAACAGGGTGTGTCTGGTGCATTTTGCTCAGTCCCGAATGGCCAGACCCCAGCAGCAAGTTAACTACTGGTCAGAGCATCTTCCCCCTGGTGGCCAGTGCATGTCATAGCGACTGATTGACCAGTCAACTGTCTGCCTACTGGTGATCAGTGCATATCATAGCAAGTGGTTGTGTGGCCTCAGCCTATCATTAGCATATTACGCTTTGATTAATTGAATGGATGACTGGACACTTAGTATATTAGGCTTTTATTATATAGGATAGGCTCACATGCTTTTTAAAAAAAATGAATCTTTATTGCCCAGATTATTATAGCTGTTCCTCTTTTTTCCTCCATACCTTCCTTCCCCCCAGTTTGCACCCCACCGCATGCCCTTCACCCACCCCCACTGTCCTCATCCATAGGAGTAAGATTTTTGTCCAATCTCTTCCTACAACCCCCACACCCTCTTCCCCCTAAGAACTGTCAGTCCAATCCCTTTCTATGACCCTGATCTATTATATTCACCAGTTTATTCTGTTCATCAGATTTTTTATTCACTTGATTTTTAGATTCACTTGTTGATAGATACATATTTGTTGTCACTTTGTTATTCATAATTTTTATCTATACCTTTTTCTTCATCTTCCTCCTCTTAGAGAATACCCCTCAGCATTTCATATAATACAGGTTTAGTGGTGTTGAACTCCTTTAGTTTTTTTCTTATTGGTGAAGCTCTTTATCTGACCTTTAATTCTAAATGATAGCTTTGCTGGGTAGAGTAATCTTGGTTGTAGGCTCCTGCTATTCATCACTTTGAATAATTCTTGCCACTCCCATCTGGCCTGCAGAGTTTCTATTAAGAAATCAACAGAGTCATATAGGTACTCCCTTGTAGGTAACTAACTGTTTTTCTCTTGCTACTTTTAAGATTCTCTCTTTTTCTTTTTCTTTTGGCATTTTAATTTTGATGTGGTGTGGTGTGGTCCTCTTTGGATTCCTCTTGTTTGGAGTTCTCTGCACTTCCTGGACTTGTAAGTCTATTTCTTTCACCAGGTGGGGAAAGTTTTCTGTCATTATTTCTTCAAATAGGTTTTCATATCTTGCTCTTTCTCTTTTTCTGGCATCCCCATCATTTCAATATTGGTATGCCCAAAGTTGTCCCAGAGGCTCCTGATGCTATCTCCATATTTTGGGATTATTTTTTTCTTTTTGCTTTTCTGGTTGGGTGTTTTTTGCTTCTTTGTATTTCAAATCTTTCACTCGATTCTTTGGATCCTCTAGTCTGCTGTTGGATCTCAGGATATTATTTTTTATTTCAGTCAGTGTATGCTTAACTTCTGAATGGTTCTTTTTCATATCCTTGAGGGTCTCACTAAATTTCTCAGAGGTTTCTAGAAGATTCTTGAGTAACCTTATAACTGTGGTTTTGAACTCTATATCCAGTAGTTTGCTTTCCTCCATTTCTTTCATTTGTGATATGTTTCTCTGTCTCTGCATTTTAGCTGCTTCCCTGTATTGATAGAGTGGCCTTGTATGCTAGGTGTCCTATAGGGCCCAGTGGCTCAGCCTCCTCAATTACCTGAGGTGGACACATTTGGTGAACCCTTTGTGGGCTGTGTGCACAGTCTTGTTGTAGTTAAGCCTTGATTGCTGTTGGTATCACTGGGAGGAATTGACCTACAGGCCAGTTGGCTGTGAAGACCACCTGTATCTACAGTGGGAGAGCTGCTGTGCTGGAGACATCCTTATGTGGCAGGACTTTCTTCAGGGGGCTTTGGTGCTCACTGAATCTGCCCCTGAGTGTGACACTATGGATGTGAAGAGTTGTAATCTGGTATGGTCTGATACTGACCACTGGGTACACTGGCTCTTGCATCTCAAAGGAGGTGCAAAGTCAGCCACTGCCTGAGGCCTTCCAGCGGGAGCTGTAGAGGGATCTTCAGATTCCTCCTCTGTGTTTGGCGTTTGGAAGTGCCCAGAGGAGGCTCAGCTGTGAAGCAATGCAGGCTGCTGCTGCAGGGCCTTAGGTCCTCTTTGAGAAGGTTTGGGGCTCTCTGACCCAGCTCTAGTTTGTTAGGTTTTAAATGGCAAAAGGACAGGCCATTCATATGCAAAAGCCGCTGCACAAAGCTTGGGTGGGATTGTACATTGGGTAGGGTGGGGTCTCAGGGGATCACCAGGGCAGATCAAACAGCAATGGCTACCAGTCAGCCTTGCCAAGAGAAGTCTCTGGGTCTCTGTGTCCCGGGGTCCAGTGCAGGAACAATGATCGCTGTGAGCATCTCTGAAAGAAAGCCACCCTTGTGTTCTGGCCTGATGCCAGACATCCCAGTTTCTCCCTGTATGAGTCTGGGTCCCCAGAGTCACCCAGAAATGGAGTCAGAGCAATTGGGAGTTTGTATCTCCCTCCTGATAGAAAAAACAACAGCGCACTATAATGTGTTAATTGATAACATTTTTAATGTGGGATAATCTTTCTCAAACTTTATTTGCAACCCACTAGAAGATGGGGCTTAAATGAACATATTTGTAGCAGGATTTATTTTATTTTTACTAAAAAAAATAGTATAGGGTTAGTAATGAGATTATTAATAAGACATTTGTTTAATTTAAATACAACTTTGTAAGTGTGTATATATATACACATATATAGTACACATGTGTATACATAGTTCATATGTGTATTCACATAATATACATATATGTATATATACACACATATAATCATACACACAAATGTAGGTAAAATATATATAAATAAGTGTGAATACATGATTACCAACAGTATAAAAGTTTTCACCTTGGGTCCTGGCCATCAAAGTTTGAAAGACACTGAAAAAAAAGCTGAGTATATTCTTATTTTGGGCTGTATGAGAAGAATTTGGGGTAATAACTAACTATGTAGAGCCATTTAATCTCTTAGAAGTTGAAGGAACTAAAATACCATATTTTCTGGCATATAAGACTTTTTAACCCAGAAAAATCTTCTCAAAAGTTGGGGGTCATCTTATAGGCCGGGTGTAAAAATATTGTAGCTTGCAGTTATGATGGGCATTGCTAACTCGCCAAGGACTTGCCTGGCACTTGCCCTCTCTCTGTTGTTTGTTATCTTCCTCCTATCATCCCCAGTTCCAGTTTGGGTGACAGCTTAGAAAACAAACAGCATGGCAGCTCCCAGGGGTTTATTGTCTTGTCCTTCCTTTCAGCTTTAGGGTGAATTAGGAAAAGTTTAATCCACTGCACTGTTTTATGTTTACATGTTTGATGACAGCCTTATTAGTGAGTTTTCCTGCTAAGTACCTACATGTCATAAGCATTTGAATTAAAATTACCATATTGAAATCAAATCTGATGTTTTTTTAAATTTTTATTTGGTGTGCATTGGAAGAGGGGTAGTCTTATAAGGCAAGTATATCCCAAACTCTCTATTTTAACTGGAAAAGTTGGGGGTCGTCTTACAGGCCGGAAAATACGGTGCATCCAGAGGGGAAACATTGGGTTTATTCAGTGCGGCCTACATGACGCTGAAGGATCAAGCCGAGCATGATTTTGACTTCTGACATGAGAATGTTTAACACTAGTGAAAGTGATGACTCATCCAAACAAGAAATGTAATGTCACAGTGGTACTAACCATACTCTACTGCAGCCTTGAGTAATGCTTCAGCATGAGTGGAGCCAAATGCATTACGAACAAATCGTCTCCTTCGACGAAGATCATCTTCCCAGTAATCCAAACGCCAGAAATCGTGTAATTGGCTACGAATGGGAAAACAAAGGAAGAATAATATACTATTACTAATAATGTATAACTGAACAAACATTTTCTATAAAATTAAATATTCCTTTGATCTCACTAGAAAATTAAGATAATTTTGAGATATTTATAATTGTATTTGTATACATATGTTTATAAATGCACAAAACTTAAAATAGTAACATCCTCTGATTTAAGCATTATAATACTGAGTTCTGCTTTCTTCTTAATGTTCTTCCTTCTCCTAAAAACAAACAAACATTAATCATGGGGAGTATAGTAATAAATGTAGCATCAAATTATAAGTATTAATGTCAGCTTGCATTCTTTTACAATATTTTTAACAAGACTTTTAAATCACAGCATAGACCTCACTACAAAGAGTGTGCAATTTAATGACCATGGTTTCACATTAGACTGAATTAAGAACTATAAAATACTGCTCACTTGGATTTGGTGGAACAAAGATTAAAATAATGTGGTGAAATATTCATTGAAATAATTCCCTGCTGCCCACAACAACCTGAGAAAAGTGCAATTTTATCCATTATTAATAATACTGAATTAGAGCTGCAAAAGTTCCAGTATGTGGTAATTGTCTTGGTAAATTATTATCCTAATGCTAAAAGAGTCATTGGATGATTTTACAGCTTTCAGCTAAAATAAAACATTAACAATCATGGCCATCATTGGGTAACATTGTCTAACATTGTTAAACCAACATTAAAAATCCATTTGAGCCGAGACCGGTTTGGCTCAGTGGATAGAGCGTCGGACTGCGGACTGAGGGGTCCTAGGTTAGATTCCAGTCAAGGGCATGTACCTTGGCTGCGGGCACATCCCCAGTAGGGGGTGTGCAAGAGGCAGCTGATCAATGTCTCTCTCTCATCGATGTTTTTGACTTTCTATCCCTCTCCCTTCTGCTCTGTAAAAAAATCAATAAAATATATTTTTTTAAAAATCCATTTGATATGCCAGAAACTACTGACGTGTGTTCACTGCATATCAATGGAACATTTCATATCTTTCCCCCCCCCAATTTAATTTCAATACAAATTGATAATAAATGCACTGCTTGAGAAACCTGTTTTCCTCTATATAGTATTTGGAATAATCAACTTTTGAAAAACATTTCAGATTTTATAGCTATATAATTGTTTTCTATAACTTAATTATAAAGCCAAAATGTATGGCATCTATAATAACCAAACTGTAATATGTTAATTAGACTGGACGTCCTTTCAGGCGAAGCTGGGGCTGGGAGGGAAGCCTGGTCCCAGGTGCCAGAGGGAGCTGTACCACCAGATGGGGGAAGGAAGGCCTACTCCTGCACGAATTTTGTGCATCAGGTCTCTAGTATATAAATAACATTAAAATTATAATCATTTGCAGTATATTTTAATATACTTATTTTTCTAAACAACATCATCATATTATTCAATTTTTGTCAAAATAATGATTACCTGATGAATAACTGTTACAAACAGTGTAATTCTGTTATTAATTAAAGATAGGGTAATTTCTATCCTTACAAATACAGACTTATCCTAGTGGTTTAAGAAAAGCCATAATAAATCTTGCTATAAAGATTTTCCTTAGGTGTATGTTAAAATTAAGCAAATGAATTCACCAGAAAAGACCAGAAATCTACTATTTTTCTCAAACTCTAGCCAAGTACAGTTTTCTATTTCTTTCATTAAGTGCAACTAAAAAAATCTGGACTTTATATATAAAACATTGGACATTTTATATATACATGACTGAACAACAGAAGCAGATTGGCTAAGGACTTGGAACTTTAAAAAACAACACAATGATAAGTTTTCTGGGCAATCTTTTCATCTCATATATCCTAGACCTTGAGGCAAAAAGATCAGCAACCAATTAGTCAATTATTTCAGACCGCCCCCCTTCCCCCCCCCAAAAAAGAAGGCCCCAACAAAAGCCTCTTTCTCTAGCCAAAGGACCCGGAAAGAGACAACCTAGGAAGACAGAAAACAGAAATTGTGACCGCCATCTACTCACATTAATAAAAGATGAATGGGAAGTCTAGATGTGAAGTTCACAAAGGTGTAATACGATGTCCTAGGATCCTTACTGGGGTGGTGTCATAGAAGACCGAATAAGAATCCAGGACTTTCATTTCTGCTGGCTGGTAACAAGGTGCCCTACCCTCAAGCAACCAGTAGAGGCCACGTGGAAAGCCTGGAATTCCACCCCCACTGAACAGTAATGAGGCATCTTTCCCTCTCCCCACTGACCAATAACAATAGGGCCAACCCCACTAGTGGACAGCAGGTGAGGCACTGGAACTCCTACCCTGCAGGCAGTAATGGCGAGCCACCCACTCCTTGGATGTCAAAGGAGGGGAAGTGGGAACCATAAATTTCTACTTTTTCTTGGCACTGAAGAGAGAGTGACTCCTACTTCTCTTCGTGGACAACATCAGAGAAAACCAACTAAAACAGAAGGCTTAAATAAGATATTTCAGAAAATGTTCAGGTTTCAATCTCAAATTACTTATACAAAGAATGTGGATGATCTCAAATAGAATATAAAAGGTTCATCAATAGATGCCAATGGTGAGATGACAGGAATGTTAGAATTTTCTGTCAAGAATTTTAAACTAGCCATGATAAAAATGCTTCATGAACAATTATGAACTTACTTGACACAATAAAAAAAAAAATAGAAAAATAGCAAAATCCCAAAAGTCTCTAAAAAAAAAAAAAAGATGTAAAAGCACAGGGGAATGAAGTGGACCAAAAAAGAATCAGTTAAATGAAAGACAGAATAATAGAATTTTCCCAGTCTGAGAAAATATATTTAAAAAGAAAAACTGAAGAGTGCATTGCAATATACATGAATTATAACATTTAACATCTGGGTCATTGGAGTCCTGGAAGGTGTTGAGAAAGAGAACATGGCTAAAACAGTACCTGAATGAATATTACCCAAATTTTTTGAAAAAATCCATCCCTCCCCCCAACCATACAGATGCAGATTTAAGAATCTGACAACTCCAAACATAACAGACTCAAAGAAATTCATGTCAATGCACATCATAATTAAACTTCAGAAAACTAAGAAAAAAGAGAAATCTAAACAAACAAACAAACAGCCAAAGAGAAATGAAATTTTACTTATAGAGATAAAATAATTAGAATGACAGGACATATCACACTAAAAGCTATGGTGGCCAAGGAAGAGGCAACATATTCATTATTGCTGCACAATGAACTGTCAACCCAGAAAAACAACCAGTGAAGATATCCTTCAGAAATAAAGTAGAAATGAAGACACCTTCAGATAAAGAATATATTTGGTACCACTAGGGCTAGATTAAAAGAATGGCTAAGGGCAGACCTATAAACATAAGGCAAGCAATAAAAGAAGGAACATTGGAACACCAGGTGGAAGAAAGCAAAATATGAATAAGCATAATAAGCTTTCATTTTCCTCTTGAGTTTTCTTATGTCTTACTGTAGAAGCAAAAGGTATAACACTGATGTTCTAAATGTATACAGTGGTAATACCTAAGACAAATATAAATGAAAGAGGCTACCTGCCAGCAGGCCAGGGGATCCCAAGGCAGGTGCTGGGTGTGGAGGCCAGGGGGCTATAGGCTACCAAGGAGACAGCACTAAACCTGCTTGTCCCCGGAGGATGAATGGTTAGCCAGAGACGGGTAAGATTCCTCAGGGAAGGAATAAGCTAAGACAGGCACAGTTGCAGAGGAGCCATCGGGAGAGAACTTGGGGGTCAACAGAGGTGGGGCACAGATCCTCACTCCCGCAACCATGCAGGGGCCTGAACCCTCACCTCTTCTGAAGGAGGTCTTCTGCCCCCATGGCTGCTTCATTTCCCACACCCAGTTCAGATCGGGACCCAGGTAACAGACAAAGACTTGGCCGACAGCAGCTGCCCTATATCTAAATCCAGCCTAGCACCAGGAATGCTCAGGGCCTACTTAAGAATGCAAATAATTCCACTAATATTTACAAGGTAACAAAGATTGTTGATAGAGTATTAAATTTGACAGTAAAATAGTAGTCAAGTTTTCAGATTAAATTGAATTGGCTAATTGAGATAAGTGAATATTCAAGAAAATTTAATTGTACAGAACAAAAAGCTGTTCCTAAAGTATTAACTAAAATTTCTATTGGTAGTTCATCTCATCATAAAATTGTGTAACATGCAATGAACCTAAAGCAGTCATATTTTTGTGAAAAAATTAAAATTTAAATTTATCAAGACTGCATTATAAAATTTACAAAAGCCTCCATTAATCAAAAAAGGGGGGATAGTAGGGTAATATCATGTAAGGAAAAATATCCTGCAAGTAAATTACATCAAGAAATTTTTACTTCAGAAAATTAATTTCCATTTGTAATGCTAACAGCAAGACACCCATGAAAAACATATATGGTGTCAAAATAAGCCAAAGGAAAATCTTCTGGGCAAAAATAAAAAGGATTCCAAGTCAAATTTATAGAAAAGATTTCTTTATTAACTTTTGGTAGAGAATATGTTTGTATATTTTCAGAAAACAACTCCAAGACCATGTGGATTCCTGCAACAGAGAGGAATTGACAGGTCTGCTCCAATCACCAAGACAAGAGGAGAAACAGTCCAGAGATGGAAGATGCTGACAGCGCCTTGCCATGCTAGCAGTCAGCAGCTGTGCAGTGCTGCAGTTTGCCTAGGACCAAACCTGAGAGGATTGGACCTGCATTCCTACCATGTGTCCACCATCCAGATATCATTGCTGACATGCACACATAGGAACTGTTGGACATTGAAATTGGGACTCAAACATTTTAATTATACATTTATTTCTAGTGTGCAGCAAATTTAATTGTACAGAACAAAAAGCTGTTCCTAAAGAATTAACTTAAATTAATTTTTAAAAGAAAACAAATGGAGAAAAAATAGATACAGAAGTAAAAAAGCATTGAACAAACTGTCAAACTACAGCGGGAAGGCAGAAGAGGTGGGGGGGGGGGGGCTGAAAAAGATCAACCAAAGGACTTGCACGCATGCATATAAGCATAAACAACGGATATAAGACACTGGGAGCAGGGCGCATGAGAGCATGTACTCGGGGGTAGGGAAGGCCAGAGGGAGGTCAATGGGGGGAAAAAGGGGACAAATGTACTACTATTTGTAATACTTTAAACAATTTAAAAAAATGAAAAAGGCAAAAGGGATGTAAAGAAAGGTACATTTTTTATACTTCATTTGGACTAGTAAATGACACTACCCACAGATGGTGAAAGGCTATCTATACTAATAAAAGTGTAGGTGGCCCTCGTACCCTCACATGATGTCCTCACATCATCAGAAGATGGTCACTCACAAGTTGTCACAAGATGGCCATCACTAGATGGCCGGAAGGGGAGGGCAGTTGTGGGCAATGGGGCCAGCACAGTAGGGTATTTGGGAACAATTAGGGTGGCAGGGGAGGGAAGTTGGGGGCAACCAGGCCAGCAGGGGAGGGCAGTTGTGGGCAATGGGGCCAGCACAGTAGGGTATTTGGGAACAATTGGGGTGGCAGGGGAGGGCAGTTGGGGGCAACCAGGCCAGCAGGGGAGGGCAGTTGGGGGCAATCAGGCTGACCAAGGAACAAGTTAGGCATTGATCAGGCTGGCAGGGGAGTGGTTAGGGGGTGATCAGGCTGGCATGCAGAATGGTTAGGGGCGATCAGGCAGCCATGCAGGCGAGCGGTTGGGAGCCAGCAGTCCAGAATTGTGAGAGGGATGTCTGAGGTGTCCCAGTTGGAGAGGGTGCAGGCCAGGCTAAGGGACACCCCCTCCCCAGTGCATAAATTTCACGCACTGTGAATATTTAGTGTATAAATATTCACACTAAGTGGGATAAGTAAGGACAACAAATAGGCACGTATCGGTTTAAGTTAAGTTCTGTCATTAGCTGTTTTCCACAAGCACATGAAAAGAATTTATGATTTTCAGAACATTTATTTATTTAAATATGTCATTTGTTTATTAATAACTAGAGGCTTGGTGCATGGATTTGTGTACTGGGGTGGTCCCTTGGCCTGGCCTGTGAGGATTGGGCCAAAACCGGCTCTATGACATCACCCAAGGGGTCCCAGATTGCGAGAGGGTGCAGGCCAGGCTGAGAGACCCTACCGGTGCATGTCTGGGACCAGAGAGGGGTCGTGGAAGGGCTCCAGGGTGTGTCCGGCCCTTATCACCCAGTCCCAATCAAGATTGATTGGGGCTGACCAGCTGGGAGGGACTGCGAAGGTTGGTTGGGTGGAGAGGAACTGAGGGAGGGCTCCAGGGTAAATCTGGCCCATCTTGCCCAATCCCAATCAGCTGGACCCCAGCAGCAAGCTAACCTACTGGTTGGAGAATCTGCCCCCTGGTGGTCAGTGAGCTTCATAGCAACTGGTCAAATGGTTGAACAAACAGTCAGACACTAAGCACATTAGGCTTTTATTATCTAGGATTAAAGGCCCGATGCATGAAATTCATGCAAGGGGTTCAGCCCTCTCTGCCCCAGCTACCCAGCCTTTGTAGTTCCGGTTGCCTTGTGGCCCTAGGGCCCCGCCCCCACCCACTGGTCATTCCAGAAGGTCATTCCACCTTCTGGTCTAATTAGCATATTAGCTCTTTATTTTATAGGATTCTTTATTGTTGAAAGTATTACATATGTCTTCCTTTTTTTTCTATTAACTCCCTCCAGCCTGCCCCTCTTTCCCTCTCCAACCTTAGGCCTCCAGCTCCCTATTGTCTGTGTCCATGGGTTATGCATTCATACATACAAAGTCTTTGGTTGATTACCTCCCACCCACCCACCCTCCCAGAGAGGAAGTTGAGAGAGAGAAAGGGAGAGAGAGAAACAAAGATGAGAGAAACATCTATCACCCCTCTCTCACATGCCCCCAACTAGAGATCAAGCCTGCAACCCAGGGCACCAGTAATGTAACCTACAATCCCTCAATGCAGTAACAGATGCTCCATCACTGAGCCATACAGCCAGGGCTATTTTTCAGAACTTTTCAAAAGGATCAGAGACCTGTAACAAATTCTGGTAGTGAAATGCTTATTCCAAATTTACAAAAATGCTTAAGTGAATGCAGTTTCATTAATTTATTTTATTTTCTAATAATATTAGCCAGTTGCCATATTCTGGTCCTAGCAAATAAATACAAAACTTTTTCTGTGCTCTCATTTTCTATGGTGACAACATCATAAACATATTAGACTACTAAAGTTCCTCTAAATAAGATTACAAAAATATTGCATATCAAATATAAATAATGGTTTTATAGAAAAGTTTACTTTTATTGATTTGTTATGTAAAATTCAGGCGAAACAGTGTTTGTGTTGCTTCTTTACCAAAATGACTGCCACTATACAGATTCTAGCATCAACACTGACTAGAGTCATATTAACAAAAGTGACAGTAGATGTTATATGCATACATTTGAGATCTGAGGAAAAACTAAATCAGTTGCAGAGAAAATTAATTTACAAAATTAACATGTGATTTTACCTGATGAAGATTTAGTAAGAACCTACTTCCTGATGGGCAAGTTTAACAAGCACTGACAATAAAGTCTTAAACTAATATGAGCAAATGTATTTTGTTTTTAATTTTTATTTATTGATTTTAGAGAAAGGAAGGAAGAGAGTGAGAGAGAAGATTTGTTGTTCGATTTATTTATGCATTTATTCATTGGGGATTGAATCTGCAACCTTGTCATATCAGAACAAAGCTCTAACCAAGTGAGCTGCTAGGGGGCTAGGAATTACATTTCTTGATTCCACTCTTCTGAATATTTTAAGTGTAGTTTTATAAGAATTATGGGGAGAACAAAAATATCCCTCTTGAAATCCCTTCATTTTACACATTTTCACAATTCTGTATACATACACTATGCACCTACAATTCTTATTTATCAATACACGCCTGTATAAAACTTTTAGCATACATATACATACCTATATCATCCTCTATAGTCCTGTATAATAAAAGTATATAATCAAAGCCTAATATGCAAATCGATGGAACGAAGGATCACCAGTCGCTATGATGCACACTGACCACCAGGGGGCAGTTGCTCTGTGCAGGAGCTGCCTCCAGTCCACAGGCCCCAGGTCAGCTGAGTTGGTGGAGGGCAGGGCGTTGAGTGGGCAGCATCAGGCTAGCCAAGATGGGTGCCAGCGGGGGCTCTCCAATCGCCCCGCTGGTCACTCCACAGATCAGCCCTGATCACTGGGCAGGCCTAGGGACCCTACCCATGCACAAATTTCATGCATCAGGCCTCTAGTATTCTTATAAGCAAAGATTAGTATTAAATTGACATGGAACTAAATAATACAGCAAGGTAAATTTGTAGAATTTATAATGAATTTCTGCATTTTAAATTATCCTAATTATTCAAAAAGTTTTTCTAAATCACGCTTCTCCTTTTTTTTAATCCTTTGTTGACTGGCATATAATTGCAATTTCAAATTCTCCAATATATAGAACATACACAAAACTCAGTAATAAAGAAAAAGTTAGACATACTGTTACACTAAGTTATTATTTCTAGAAACCTTCAAGCTACACATAAAGCTTTCTTATGATAGATGACAAATAATTTAAGGCTTTTCAGGTAAGTTTAAGGAATGAAACCACTGCTCTTTCTCTATGCTATAATATATACCAACAATATTAACAAAATAGCAATATGAACATTGATAGCATGGAATAAAAATGTAGAGATAATATGATTTGAAATTCTTCTAAGATTTAAAAAAGTGGTACTTCTTTGCTAGTTTGATAAAAAGTGAAATAATTTTCTAAAGATATGCTTAGGATACCTAGCAGCACGCTTATAAGTTCTAAAATAGCACTGCCTTCCCATGACAGTCCCCCACCTCACAAGAACCAATTTCTGTGAACTTCAGTCTTCTACTCATCCTGCGATTCTGAAACGTTAGCAGGTAGTGCTTTAGTTTTTTAACTCTACAGGCATGGATTCCCAATTGTTTGTTTACACTAGTATTTTAGCAGACATTGAAATTCCATTAATTGCTAGTCTGGGAAAGGACCAAAAAATCTACTTTATAGAATTTAGTACCTTTCAAAATATTGTGTGTTTCATTTTTTTGTGTCTGAAAATGGACAGAAGTCTCAAAAAACAAAACAAAATAACAACAAAAACAAAACAAAACACATACACACACAAACACACACAAGAACACACTGTTAAGGACCATATTTTACCTTTAAGACATCAGGAAAGAGCCAAAATACATTTACCCTGAGTGCCAACTGTATTGATTCTGAAGAAATATATTAGCATTGAATAGGTCCAAAGGCAGCTAACTTCCTGGGTATTTATTTCACTAGGACTATTTTACTGCAACTAGAAAAATAAGAACATGTGACTTAAAAGTCATAAATAAAATGGATTTAAAAAATCAAAGTATAAGTTAATATGAAAAAGCCATATTAGGGAAGGTATTGCACAAATGTAAATTTTAAAACAGAGTACTGAGGGCTGATTATTGGTCCTTCCTTCAGAAAACACACGTGTACATACGCAGGAACTCCATAAAAGACATAAGCCATAGACAAAATAAGAAGACAGGTTATTTACTAGGAAAAATTGTACCCTTAGTCACAAAAACTACTAAAGCAAATGAAATAAGACAGAATAATAATATTAGTGGTACATTTAGCTAGCAGCCTAGCCATTTAGCAGAAAGAACCACTTTATCTGTGTTGTTTTCTTTTTCAGAATCCAATAAACTGCCATCATATTCCTTGTAAATGGTTCCATTACAAGGATTCTGTAACAACAGCCTAATCTTCTGATAATTATAATAAATGCTTATAATCAAAGTAGGAACTATTTAGAACAGGAAAAAGAAAAGGCTGTTTTTCATCAGTCACTGTAGTTCTGTGACCTTTGAAGAATTCAGCTACATTACAGCTTTCCTCCCCATCCTGTTCACATAAATATTTAAGGAAATATCAGGTCAATAATAATTTAGATTGGGGCATTTTAGCATTCTTAGTTTCAGAATCTTATTTGTGTTGATAACAGGAATAAAGGAGCACCTTTATTTAGAGTATATATTTTTGCTTAGAGTATAAGTTTCTAGAATCAAATGATAAATTATTTGGTTAGAGATGTAATATTTCCTTCAGCGAACAAAAGCAATAATTGTTTTAGAAAACTATAATGGTGAGCCAGCTATTCACAATGCCTCTGGTTTTAAAAACATATTGTTTTCCTAAAAGACAACACATCTCAACACTGAAGTCAGGACTATATTTACTTGAGCAAATCATGATTTTCAGAGATCACATAAGTAACTGAAGGCTGATAAAGTTACAGGAAATGACTATATATGATCAGAATGGCTTTCATCTGCATTTTGTTAGGCCAAGCATTGATTTCACTTTTCAACTGTGAACAGCGAAGGCCAGCTGTGGTCAGAGTGGGAGCAAACTGAACCAGGGTTACACAGGAGGAGGAATTGCTTGGGGAAAAAAGCAATGCTTTTTCATAAGCTATAGAAAAAAACCTATGCTTTCTAAATGTTTGGAGAAATACTAGTATGTAGGGGTTTTCACAAGCTGTCAAAAGTGATGGATCTAATTTCTGACAAAATGAAACCTTTGTGCTCAGTTGTGGGAATAAACAGAATTATGAGGAGAAAATAAACAAAGAAATGGAAAATATAAAATATATTGCCTTTCAGGCAGAAAAAACTACATTTTTACTTTGTATTCCCAGAAGTGCTAAGAGGAAGTTTTGACAGCACACTGAAAAGCAAGATTCTCTTCGTGAAACCTTTCAAATTTATTTAACTAAGCACAATTGTTGAAAATGACCTTTATCCAAACCCTTCACAGCAGTATTAAAATGATCTAAAATGACTGCCAGATATTCTTTAAATAACATTACTTAACTAAAAGTCATTACCCCGGGGCAATATTAAAGTACTGGCAAGTAAATACAGATTTATTTTCAGCAAAATATAACATAGGCTTAAAAGAAAAACTGATAACACATTAAACATTTTTGTCAGAAAGCTAACAAATAATATGAATTATCTCAGTTTTTCAGAGTTGGTAGGGAACATATGGTTTTCATATTCAAGATATCTTATTTGCTCTTAATGGAGGTAAGAACCATAGGAAAAAAATCAAAACAATAAAAATGTTGTCTAATACTCTTTAAAAATGTTATATACTGTACAGAGAAGTGTTCCCTAAACATATTTTAACTAAATAAACTAAATTTTTATATTTGCCAAATGTCATACATTTCAGAAAAAAATATTTATTTAATGGTTCTTCCAATTGTCAAAATAAGTATATAAATTTTGTCATCTCTATTTATTTTTTAAAATGTCCTTCAAACATAAGATCAAAGGCTACCTAATAGACCAGAAGTTGAGGGAAAAGCATACGCCACAAATAATCAATAGAATTTTTAAAAACGTATACTTGTAGATGATAAAAATTTTACAAATCCCATAGTTTCATAATGCATTTCTGTGTCAGTTAGCAAACACTGAACATCCTCTGGGGGGTGGGGGAGATTTTCCTGTATTAAAAGCATGATTAGTTCAGTAAATCACGGCTTTCAGATAAAGGTGATTACTGTATCTCCTTGACGGAAAAGGAGAAGGGTATGGGAGCTTCACTTCACCACAGAGCAATTATGCTGAGCCGGAAAGTCACCATCCATCACTGCTGAAAGATGACACTCACTGTTAGCCAAGGGAAACTGCTACTCCAATGCTTCTTTCTAGATCAATAAACCATGTTGTTGTTTTTTTCTGAGCAAAAAGTAATTATACAACAGAAACTTCACAATCAATACTGTCTCAGGCTAACTTAAAGTCAGCTTTAAAGGTGTGGAAGTATGACACTGTCAGCTGTCACTGAAGTATATTCTATTAAATCCAAATTAAGCCTGTCTTTCTATGCTATTAATAAAATCTTTCCTAGTGTTATTTCCAGTCACCAATACTGGTTCCTTAGAAATAAAGTACTGTCAGGTTGGAGGTTATTTTTCTTACTAATATATACCCAATTACCACATAACGACATAGAACTGCCATTAATTCGTAAATTAGGCAATTAGGATTTTGAAGGAAAAAAAAGGGAAAAATATGGAGGGGGAGAAGATCCATGAGGAAAAAACAGTCACTTTCCCCACTTAGCGAAAACTAAAGCGCTTCTGGGAACACAGCTCCTAACCTGCCAGTTGAGGCTCTGACCTTTAAACTTCTGGTCCACAAACAGAACAACTTAAAATTTTAGAATGCACAACTGAAATGTTCTAAAAAAGAAAATAATTCCTGCAGTTAGGAAGATAGATCATAGATGATTGCACATATGTTTATTATAGATACTTACATAAAATTAGGTGTTACAATCATTTGAAAATCTATCCAAATGTCAATTTGACATCTGCTTTCCGTAAGACAGAGCTTAGTCTTATAAACCAATCTAATATATCAGAAAAGGTTAAAGGGCATGGAAAAAATCACTCCCTCAATGAAAAAAAAAATTGACATCCAATTTTCAAGCTGATTTATCACTGGAAAGCTAACATTGATAAGTTGCCATTAGTGGAGAGTAGCCTTTCTAAGAAAGCTGTTATAAAAACCTTTCATTTTGACTTAGCTACATTAATCAGTATAAACCTATATGTTTCAAATTTTAAAACATTGATCTTCTGCTATAAGCTCAATGCAGCCACATTTATCCACAGTCATAAAATAAACACACACCTTAATATAATTCTAGAAAATAAAATGGTGCAGAAAAATTCAGGTTTTCTTAGTCATTATTACCAGAAATTGCTGAATCCAATTAATGACAAAATTGAGTTAAATTTTTTATATTTTAGAAACTATTACTTTTCACTTTGTTATCAATTTAACTAGCCCAGCACCATCTCCTGTGCTTCTCAGCCACATTGCCTGCGAATCAGAGTGTCCTTGAGTTATTTTACTGTTATTCAAAATGTTCATAATTAGAAAAATTATAAAGTACATTTTGAGTTAATATATGAAATACTTTTAATTGTTAATCATTATCTGAAAGTGATAGCAGAGAATGTCCAAACATATTTTGAAAAAATTAAAAATTGTGTTGTTAAAATATTTTGGGACAGAGGAGACTTAAAAATTTCTTAATTTACAACTGGATAAAAGTTCTGCTAATAAAATAGGAATTCTGTTAAAAGTCATCCATTGTATTCTGGGAAACTCAAAGTAAAAGAAGTAAAAATCAATATGCTTTGTATTTGTTTTTATATTATTGGTATTTTATTATGAGTACTATAAGAATCTAGAGGAAATGAGCAGAAGGAAATGCTATTCTAGAACAACCCTGCCTTTAAACATTTTTCCAAAGCGACATCATTTAAGTCTAAGTTATAGCATATATTTTACAAATATATTTGTTTTATATTTTGAAATATCATGTAATTTCTACTATATTTAGAAAATACATATTTCTAGTAAAACTTGTCATATTAATAAAATTACTTATATAAGCATAAATATTCAAATATCATATTTACAGTGGATCTCTATAGACAAGTTATATAAAACAAGAAAGTGGAGCCCTAACTATTTTGGCTCAGTGGATAGAGCGTCGGCCTGTGGACTGAAGGGTCCCAGGTTCGATTCCGGTCAAGGGCATGTACCTTGGTTGCAGGCACATCCCCAGTGGGGGGTGTGCAGGAGGCAGCTGATCGATGTTTCTCTCATCAATGTTTCTAACTCTCTCTCCCACTCCCTTCCTCCCTGTAAAAAATAAATAAAATATATTAAAACACACACACACACACACACGAAAGTGGAAAGGATGGGGAAATGTAAATCATACATGTTCACTACTATCTATTCCCTTTCCACACATTGGTGTCATGGTGATGAGCTTTATATGAAGCCAGACAAATAGATTCGGTCCTGTCCCTTAGTATGAAACAAAAAACATAAAGAGATTATATTGAATTAGGCACATACCATTCCACAGATAAAACATTTTCAACTAATATGTTAATTAAGAGAAAATATTAATTTCTTAAAGTTGTAAATACAGAAACATGATTTGTATTCCTTAACCAGGTAGAAGTAAAATGGTTAAACAAGTTTAATTAAGATTTAAAAAATCAGTGGCTATAAAAATTATAACAAAAATGCCTTTACATTTACATTATGGATAATCAAAAGGAAGCACTCCATAGGTGACAGAGCCACGCATGCCAAGCTTAATTTGCCGAAGTCTAAGTCACTAAAGCGGAGCTACTGTAGAAGTCGGGAACATTTTTAAGGCAGTACAGCCTCAGAAGGCTTTCCCTGAAGAACTGAGTAATGCCAAAGGAGAAAACGTAACGGTCGGTGCGGGGTTGGACAGGGGATCTGCCCCAACAGCGCAAGCGCAGGAGGCTTTGGGAGAGAGGCGCACCAGGGCTGGCCCGAACCCGAGCTCTGCCTGGCGGCCGGGCTCACGCCGCGCGTCAAGAGCGGTGCCCACGGTGCTCTCCCGAGAGCAGCGCCTGCAGCCCACGCAGTGCGTCCCCGGACCCGGCCTGCCATTGAAGGGGGAGTGTCTGGGTCCTGGGCAGCCCGGGCCCCAGGCTCCCCCACGCCCTGGGCCACGTGCCCGAGCCCCCGCAGAGCGGCAGGGAGCGCAGCTGCGGGTCGGGCCAGGGCGCAGGGGCCTCCGGGCCGCGCACCTCCCAGCCGCCCGCGGACCAGCGCCTGCCTGCGCCCGCGCGGAGCCCGGCCGCCCGGTGGGTGGGGCGCCCCGCTGCGGCCCGGCTGCGGGCGGCTCACTGGAAGCGGCCGTGCAGGGCTGGGCTGGGCTGCTTGCGGGCACCCGGCGCCTGAGTGTGGGGCTGCTCTGGCGCGTGAGCCCTGGCATCCCGGGAGAGGGCAGCGGGGGGCTGAGAGCGAGCTCAAAGACACCTCCGTGCCTGTCACCCCGCCCCCAGGGGGCCAGGCACGGGAGGTTGGCTCCCACCACCCACCCCCTGAACCCTGTCCACGCCGGGCCTGGCCCCCATCAGGCGATCTGGGCCTGCTGGCCACTGGTGGCCATCTGTGGGGTGACCGGTCAGGGTTGCCCCCCCCCACCGCTTGTCACTGTCTGCGGGTGATCGGCAGGGTGACCAGCTCCCTGCTTGCACCCACCTTGGCCTGGTGCCACCCGCTCAACTGCTCCACGGTCCCACTCTCTCCAGGGCCCATCGGGCCTGCAGGCCTCCACTCCCGCCCGCTGCCAGCGCCGCCCTGCTGACGCCGGTAATGTTCCGCATCGCCCCCTGTGGTCAGCACACATCATAGCAAGCGATGGAAGTCATGATTGAACAATTTGCATATTAGGCCTCTATTAAATGGGATTTCCTTAGAAAAAAATGTAGTCCAATTGCAAAATGGGCGTGATTGAAAGGGATTAAAAAAGAATTACAATTCTACAGTGTAGGTGCTATAGGACATATAAAAATACCATGATTGATAGAAAAGCATAATAATAGATTATAACCTGCTGAATGTTTAAATTACGGCTCTTATGATTACATATCAGGCACTAACACATCAGGAGATGTACTTTACATACCTCAAGGGTATTACTTAATGCCTTAGACATAATTCACCACTTAGTAAATTTTACTAAAGGTAGAGAGAATCTATTTAGGTATACAACTGTAGGATGAGTAAATACTCTTTAGAACATGACGATTCTAAAGAAAAATTACTAGTATAACTCTAACATTTAAAACTGATACTCATAATGTGCACGGTTTGTCCTCCTATATGCTGGCCTTTTGTTTGCTGTCTCAGTCAGTAAGCCACTGCATATTGCAACAGGCCTGGGGTTAGAACCTCCTTTCTTTTCCATCTTTATTATAGCTCTAAACCCATCTGGGTCTCTATGCTAGATTTACCTCTCCACATGGGGCTCTTCATGTGGCCAGCCCCTCATGCCAACACCTGTCTTTCTGGCTGCTTCACCACTATCCCCAACACAAAAGAAAATGTTCACTTATCTCCAATATATAAGAATATGTTTAAACATATACAAACAAAATCTATAATTTTTCCTGCAATTGTTTCCCTCTTCATCTTTTAAAATACCGATAAAAATTATATTCACATTATACTTACAATTAAGACCACATTTTATAATACATTTCCCCAAATTTTACATATTTACTATATTTTTCCATGTTTTTATCAGGAACAGAGCTATGTAAAATGTATCTTTTTGGGGTAAGAGGAGTCAATCAGGGGAAAAAGGAGACATATGTAATACTTTAAACAATTAAATAAATAAAATGTATCCTGTTTACTACCTGTCATCTCTAGCCTAGGAGAATTCCAGTGCTAAGACAAGTTACTTCTTTATTCCCTTGAATTCTATTATAATTCAAATTTCCCCAAGTCTTTAAGGCACTGGTATACACGATCACTGTACAATGACATGCGTGTCCTGCTGGTATCAGTGTGTTTAAGGGCGAAGGGCAAAGCAGGCCTATTATGAACTGGGACCTGCTAATTCAAATTAAGACAGGTTATATAAAGGCAGAGGGGACAGCATGAGGGAATGTTGTGCTAAGGTGACATTGTTTATCTCCGACTGATGACTCTTGTGATACTAATGTTTAAATTAGGGGATAAACTGAATGAAAGTTTCATTGTTGCCAAAGTTAAGCATTTTCATTTCTAGTTCAACTTAGCTTATAAATGTTTAGTGCATGTTACAAAATTTATATATTTTCCTTGCTATTAAAGTGGATAGTATTATAAGTAACTACAACACTTCGAAAATGTAAACCTATTACAATCCTATCTAATAAAAAAGTAATATGCAAACTGACTGCCACTCCAACATACAAGAAGGCTGCCCCCCTGTGGTCAAAGATCCTGCCCCCAGGTGGACATAAGATGGCCTCCACCAGATGGCCAGCAGGGGAGGGCTGTTGGGAGGTTCCAGGCCTGCAAGGGAGGGCAGTTTGGGGGCAATCAAGCCTGCAGGGGAGGGCAATTACGGGTGACCAGACTGGCAGAGGAGGGGAGTTCGTGGTGACCAGGCATGCAGAGAAGGGCAGTTGGAAGGGAACCAGGCCTGCAGGGGAGAGCAGTTGGGGGGGGGGGGGGGGGAATGAAGCCTGCAGAAGGCAGCTGGAGGCGATCAGGCTGGCAAGGGGAGGGCAGTTAGAGGCAATCAGGCTGGCAGAGGAGCAGTTAGGCTTAAATTAGGCTGTCAGGGGAGTGGATAGGGGGTGATCAGGCTGGCAGGCAGAAGTGGTTAGGGGAATCAGGGAGGCAGGCAGGTGAGCTGTTTGGAACCAGGAGTCCTGGATTGTGAGAGGGGTCTCAGATTGGAGAGGGTGCAGGCTGGGCTGAGGGACACCCCCTCCCCGCATGAATTTCGTGTACCGGGCCTCTCATGTTGAGATGAAAAAAGAGTAAATGAGAAAGAAATAATGCCTTATTTCCAGGCTTATGCAAAGATGGTTATAATGCAGTTATTTTATTAATTAATTCATTCATTTTATAATTATTATTGACCATTTTATGTGCATTAATGTTTTCTAAAATACATAACTTACTACTTAAGGGCATATAAAAATTTAATTCCAAATTCACTTTTCCTTTTGTTTCCTGTACTTCTCACTATAAAATAAAGGTGCTTCAGTATATATTAAATAAGTGTATGAAAATAAGTACATGTTAAATAAAAGATTTGTTCTTAATATTAAGAAAGCAGGAACAGCTTCAAAAAAGTAAATAGGTAATGACATTTTTATCATTCCCCAAGAAACTGTGGCCATCTTGTTTAAGCACTGAGCTAACCGTAATAAGAAGTTACCATAAAGAGATTCCATGGGATTCTAATGTCATGACTATTATAGAAAAACATTATTATCATGTCTTCAGGATTTCAGCACTAAGTGATAAATATCCTGGCTAGTACCCTGTATGAGATGTTTTCCCTCATATTCATCACTCGTAGGTACTATACTGCTTGTTTACTTTTCCTAATGCCCTGTGACCTCACTTTGACATTCAGTATCATATAACATAAATGCTCATTATATCTGTCATAGCTAAGAAGCATTGTTGTTTTTCCCCATTCCTCATCAATTTAGTTTTACCCCTGTAATATAATTAGACATAGAATATAATTTTAAAAAGATAAGAAACAAACTATTTTTATGGAATAAGACAGCCATAATAACTAGCTAGATAAAATAGTTTGGAAGAGGTGGAAAATTTCATTAAGGATCAAGAAGATTATATTCTTTTTCTTATGAACTCCCAGTTTTGATTTAGTATCACCATTAAGTAGGTCATGACCTCTCAAGACTTATTTTCTTATCTGTAAAATTGAGTTGCTACAAAACCAGGTTTAATCTTTACCTAGGCAGTTAAGATGTTCCTTGATTAAATTTAAACTATTTTGGAGTCTTATCTTTAATTATCATCATTTTCATACTTTACTCTGGATAATTTAATGTAATGAAACATGCCTGGCTGTTTCAGTCTGAAAAGTCTGAATATTCATCTATTTCTTTATAAAGCATACACACTAGTTAATGCTTTACTCAAAATATTATTCAATATTACTTCATATTAATATTATAATTACTAAAAATTGCTATGAGCTCACAAACTAGATTATACTTCCTCAGGGCTGAGAATGATTCTTACATGCTAGTACCTTTGATTCTACGCAGAGTGTAGCAAGTGGTCTATTATGTGTCATATCACAGAATATTTGTTAACGGATGTATTAATGTGGATGGAAGAAGGTATATTCTCTAAAGGATATATTCATTGAATTACCATACCAGCTAGCTAACAAACATAACAATCTATGTATTAAATGCATTGCTAGAGGTTAGGCACTTACTCTCTTAATAAGTTTTTGGTCTGAAAAGTCATTATCTAGTTTAATTATCACTCTTTGATAGTTTAATATTATAAAACAAATCAACTGCATTGCTAAATTAGTAAAAAAAAAAAAGGGAAAAATTCATATGACCATATGATAAATAAAGATAAAGTAAATGCTAAAAGTATATACCTATTCAGAATAAAACCTTTTAATAAATTAGGATGGGAAGGACAAAGAACTTCCTTTTATTTGATAAAGAATATCTACAAAAACAAAAAACAAAAAAGATAAACAACTCTATGACAAATATTACAATTATGGCAAAATATTTTAAACTTAACTAACTCCTTGCCATTATTGCTATTATACTTCAATTTAACATTGTATTGGAGTTCCTATTCATTATAGTAAAAGAAAAATAACATGAACAAAAAGATGTATGCAAACTGAAAAAAAGCAAAACTAATAGTATTTGGGATGGCATGATTGTACTCACAGGAAATTAATACATATGTAAACTATAATAATAAGTGAATTTGGCAAGGTTATTGGATAAAAGTCTATGCAAAAAAACAACCATTTTCTATATATGTCTCAATCTCATAGTTAAATTTTGAAAATGATACTACTTACATCAGTTTCCCTAAAACATCAAAAACCTACAAATAATTTCTATGAAAGATGTACAACACTTCCACACCATAAACTACAAATTACTACTGAGAAATTAAAGATCTACATAAGTAAAATCATATTTCATTTAAATTACTGTATTTCAAAGATGTTAATTCTCCAACTTTTTCTACAGAATCAATGCAATTATAATCAAATTTCCAACATCTATTTATTTTTGCAGAAATGTGCAAGCTGATTCAAAAAATTAACATGGAAATGCAAAGGCCAATAGTAGCCAAGTCAATCTGTGAAGAGTTTACTTTACAGGTATCAAGACCAATTTATCCAGCAATAGCAATTAAGACAGTGTGGCCTTGGTGCAAGAACAGACAAGCTGATGAAAAGAACTTAAGAGAAAGTCTAGAAATGCCAGCGACAGACCCAGAACAGGCATCCTAGTAGAGTGGGAAAAGAAATGATTTTTTCCCAATAAATAGTGCTGAGTCAAATGTATACCCAGATGATAAAACTTAATCTTGACTTCTAGCACTTGCCATACACAATTCCAGATGGATTTCAAATCTGACTGTACAAGGCAAATCAATAAAGCTTTCAGAAAATGAACAAACAAAAAACCTAGGAGAACATCTTTGTATCCTAAGTGATGTTTGAGTAGACAAAGATATCTTACATAAGAAACAAAAATCAGTCGAACTGGTTTGGCTCAGTAGATAGAGAGTTGACCTGCGGACTGAGGGTCCCAGGTTTGATTCCGGTCAAGGGCATGTACCTTGGTTGTGGGCACATTCACAGTAGGGGGTGTGCAGGAGGCAGCTGATCGATGTTTCTCTCTCATTGATGTTTCTAACTTTCTATCCCTCTCCCTTCCTCTATATAAAAAAATCGATAAAATATATTTTTTAAAAAGACTAACAAAAAGATATTTTACAAAAATCACTAACCATTAAAGAATAAAACTGGTAATTTGGACTAGAAATAAGAAAACAGAAGAGAGATCCAGAATATTTTATATAGTCTTACAAATCAGTGAGAATAAAAGGCAAGGTACTAAATCAATGGGCAAAAGACTTATAAACATTTGACAAAAGGGAATACTTAAATCTTTACTGGTTATTATAAAAGGTACTCAACTTGTCAATAATATTATAATAACTATGTATGGTGTCACATGGGTACTAGACTCATTGGGGTAATAACTTCATAAGGTGTATAAATATCTAATCACAATATATGACACTATTATAATACTAGAGTCCCGGTGCATGAAATTTGTGCACAGGGGGTTGGGAGATGTCTCTCCAATCTGGGACACCTTGAGGGATGTCTGAGTGCCCATCTAGGCCCAATCAGGATCAGGCCTGAATGGGCAATTGGACATCATTCTCACAATCCAGGGCTGCTGGCTCCCAACTGCTCACCTGCCTGCCTCCCTGATTGCCCCTAACCACTTCTGCCGGCCAGCTTGATCACCTGCTAACCACTACCCTGTCAGCCTAATTGATGTCTAACTGCTGCCCTGCCAGCCTATTTGCCCCCAACTTCCCTCCTATTGACCTGGTCACCCCTAAGGGCCCTCCCCTGCAGGCTTGATCATCCCCAACTGCCCTCACTTGTAGGCCTGGTTCCTCCCAACTGCCCTCTCCTGCTGGCTTGATGGCCCACAACTGCCCTCCCTTGCAGGCCTGGAACCTTCAACGGCCCTCCCCTGCTGGCCATCTTGTGGTGGCCATCTTGTGTCCACATGGGGACAGGATCTTTGACCACATGTGGGCAGCCCTCTTGTGTGTTACAGTGATGGTCAATCTGCAAATTATTTTTATTAGATAGGATAGAGGCCTGGTGCATGGGTGGGGGCCAGCTGGTTTGCCCTAAAGAGTGTCCCAGATCAGGATGAGGGTTCCCTTGGGGTGAGGGGCAGCCTGGGCGAGGGGCCTGTGGAGGTTTGCAGGCAATCCACGCCCCCCAGCAACCCATGTGGAGGCCCTGGTATATGGGATTAATCTATGCCTACAAATTAAACTTTGTAGCCTGGAGCGGAACCAAGCTTTATGCTTGCTCTGGGGTGGTAGCCATTTCTGTTTGAAACATTGTAGCCTAGAGTGGAGGCCTAGGCCAGCAACGGCAGGTGGAAAGCTTGGCTTCCTTCGTTGCTAGGGAAACCCAAGCCTCTGTTCTCTCCAGCTCAGTGGCTGCTGCCATTTCTGTATCTTTTATAACTGAAACTTTGTAACATTGAGTGGAGACCTAGGCAGGCGGAAAGCTTGGTTTCCTCTGTTGCTGGGGAAACCCAAGCCCTCCTCCTGCTCTCAGTGGTGGCAGCCATCTTGGTTAGGGTTTATTTGCATAATTTGCTCCTGATTGGCTGGTGGGCATGGCTGTGGGCATGGCTTGTGAGTGTGGTGAAGGTACAGTCAAATTTGCATATTACTCTTTTATTATATAGGATTGTATGCCAGCTGTACCTGAAAAATTTAAAAATAAGTAAGTTAATATGATTTACCCAAGAAAATGTACTCAACTTCATTAGTGATCAGGAAAATGAAGATTAAAACTATAATGGAATAGAAAAAAATCCAAGTGTTCCAGAGGATGCAAAACAACTGAACACATTAGAAAACTGTTAAACATTAGAGCTAAACATAAGCCTACACTATGATTTAGCAATTTCAATCCAGATATATGCCTAAAGAAATATATTTATTCATTCAATGAAAAAACAAAATAAAAACAAGATCAAACATGTACTCAAATGGTCTTAGCCATACTATCCATAATAGTCAAAATCAGTATAATAAAAAAAAACTTGGGTATATTCACAAAATGAACTACTACATAGCAATGGGAATAATCTAAAACTATGTACAACAATATGAATGAACTCACAAATTTTAAGTTGAGCAAAATTAACCAGACAAAAGAGTCCATACTATATGACTCCAATTACAAAAGTACAAATGTAGGTTTAAAAAAATAAGCTCTTTTCTCTGACCAGTGTTGATCAATGGCTAGAGCATTCTTCTGCTCCCCAAAGGGTTCAGTGTTGGATTCCCAGTCAAAGGCAGATACCTGGGTTGCACATTCCATCCCCGGCCTGGCTTGGGATGTGTGCAGAAAGCAATCAATCTGTTTCTTTCTCACATAGATGTTTCTCTTTCTCTATCTCCCTCCCTCCCTCCCTCCCACTCTCTCTAAAAGTCAATGAGGATTAACAACAACTATAAAAACTCTTTGAATTTAGAAGAGTGGTTTCCTTGTGGGGGTGGGTGAAGTATGTAAGGGGGGGTGGGCTTGTAAGGAGCTGGTAATGTCAGTTTCTTTGTTTAGGACAGGGGTGGGAAAAGTCTGGCCTGAGGGCCACATACTGCAGGCAGGACTCATCTTTTTTCATAGCAAGATAAACTGATATTTAGTGAATTATATTAAGTGAATGATGTTAAAATATCCAAATGGCCCTTGCAGAAAAAAAAAAAAAGGTTCCCACCTGTGATCTAGGGTAATGACTGCATAGTTATTTCCAGTTTTTGAAAATTCACTGAGATGTTGTATTAGGATACTAGAGACCCGGTGCACGAAATTCGTGCACAGGGGACGGGGGCTGTCTCTCAGCCCAGCCTGCACCCTCTCCAATCTGGGACCCCTCGAGGGATGTCCAGCTGACCATTTAGGCCTGATCCTGGATCGGGCCTAAACGGACAGTCAGATACCCTTCTGATCATACTTTAGCCCAGACCCCCTTCTCACCCTGGGACTTGGCACAAATTAAAAATAATTTAGGAAAACTCTCAGAAGACCCTGACAAATATATTGAAATCTTCCAAAACCTCATTCAAATGTTTGACTCTCATATAGAGACATCATGCTCATATTAAACCTGACCCTCTCAGCCACTGAAAAGCAAAATGTACCAGAAAAAGCAAGTGAATTTGGGAATGACAATTTTCTTACTTATGCGGGGGAATAGAGGACACTGAGGAAAGAAACAGGGATTTCTTAAGCAGGACAAGATGCAGTTCCCGCTGTGGACCCTCAATGGAACCCTGAAACTGAGAGGTGGAAAGTGAAACTCTGTCAGTTTCCTGTTTTAGAAGGCCTCACTCCTAGCACAACAAAGCCTGTCAATTACTCTAAACTAACCACCATTACTCGAGGGCTGACAAAAACCCCTCAGCTTTTTTTAGGTGTTGGAAAAGCATATCAACATTACCCCAGTTTCAGAATTGGGACAACTCATTTTAAAGAACGAATTTATCACTCAGGCTGCCCAGACATCAGGAGAAAACTGCAGATGGGCGATTAGTCCCGAGAATACTTTAGAGAACCTCCTGTAGATCGTCACCTCTGTGCTCCAAGAGAGAGACAGGTGGAGGAAAGAGGAGACACCAGAGAGACCTGGCCAAGGATACAGACCGAGAGAATGTCAGGAAAGCAGGAGCCCACTCGGAACCGGCGGCGAACGGTCAGTCTAGTCACCTGCTACAACTGTAGACAGTTGGACTTAGGCGCTGGAATTGCCCCAAGGGTGTGGTGGACTCCCTAAGCCCTATTCTGCCTGTCAAGGAAAACACTGGAAGTCGAATTGCCCCTGGAGACAGAAGTCCCTTGGGGCGGGGTTAGCGACCCAGCTGGCCCAATAGGACTGATGGGGCCTGGGGTCTCCCAATCTGGCTCCTCAGAAGCCTGCCACCTCCACCCAAGGAGCCCTGGGTAAGCCTGACCGGGGGTGGGGGTGGGGGTGGGGGAGTGGGGAGTAAGAGTAAGGAAATTAATCCCTCCCCCCCCCCCCCCCCATGCTGGAGCCACCTTCTCTGCACTCCTCCCAAACCCTGTAAATTATCCTCAGAGGCTATAGCCATTACAGATGACCCGGAAGCCAACAGATATTTTTTTCTCAGCCTTTAGGGCGTAGCTGGGGTAAGTCTTTTCTTTCCCATGCCTTCCTGATCTTGAAAAAAGCCTCATACACATCAGAAACACTATCCTTTCAACCCTGAGGCTCGGACTCAATATTCTAAGTCATCTATTTTAGAAGCCCAAGGTTTATTGAAACCTTGTCATAGTCCTTACAATACCCACATCTTAGGAATACAAGAGCCTAAGAGAGGAGGAGGACTAGTTCAGGACTAGTAAATATGGCAGAACTTATAACTAGTAAGTAATCCAGCCAACTGTCCCTAATCCTCATACTTTACTTGCCCAGATTCCAGAGGACACAACGTGCTAGAAAGAAATGCTGAACAAGTCCCCTCAATATTTGAGTTCCCAGCCAAATGGTGGGATACACACTGCTTTGACTGTAAACAGGCTCACAGCAACTTTTCTGCAGTTTTCATTTATTACAAAATGTGTACACGGGAGGGGGGAAGTCCCTTAGCCTGGCCTGCACCCTCTGACAATCTGGGACTGCTGGCTCCTAACTGCTGGCATGCTTGCCTGCCTGCCTGATCGCCCCTAACCACTATGCCTGCCCGCTTCATCACCCCAACTACTCTGCCTTAATGCCTGATTGCCCCTAACTGTTCACCTGCCTGCCTGATTGCCCCAACCACTTCTGCCTGCCTGCCTCAACACCCCTAGCTGCTCACGTGCCTGTTGATCACCCCAAACTACTAGCCTGCCTGCCTAATCGCCCCTAACCACTTGCCTGCCTGATTGATTGCCTCCAACTGCTCGCCTGACTGAGGGCGCCTGACTGCCTCTGCCTTGGCCGGGCACTGAGACTTCGTGCCGAAGGATGTTCGGGACGACACCTGGGAGGTCTTGTGTCTGTCTAGTATAATTAGCATTACCGTGCTTTCATTGTTATAGATGTGCCCACAACCTCACAATCCCTTTCCTAACTACTCTACAACTCCAAGCTCCCTCTCCTTGAACAGTCTGAAAGTCCAAACGGTGGACACCCTATCCCTTCCACCATCAGACTCACCCTGGACTCCAGCCTCCTGGAGACCATTCCTCAGGTCTTGCACAACTGGGATAACTTATAAGAAGAAAAGAAATAAAGAAAAAAATGAAAAACTAACTAAAGGACATGCTTGACAAAATATCAGCCTCTTTTCCCCAAAATAAGATTTGTTACTTGCCAGATCTGGTTTCTGTGAACAGTAACACTATTATTAATTGTGGTTTAATTGACAGAAGTTCTAAATAAGAAGTCAGCCTTATAAAAATGTTTATGGACACTTGAACAATAGTGAAAGGAAACTTAAGTAAATTTAAAATTAAAGAAACAGCATTCTTATAAAGAGATGACGGCTTTCACTCAAATGATGTGACATTCAAATAAAGCAGCCATATCAATGAACAAATGCCACAGAGCAACTTCATAATGCTCAAGGGCTCTGCACCTTATGAACAGAAGACTCACTGAAAAAGTTAGTGTAGCATTGGAGAAAAGTGCGCTAGATTTTCAGCTGCTGCAGTAAAACCTTTAGATCATGGAACCAATGGATCTTTTTCTTGCTCTCTTCTTGACCAAAAACAAAACATGTAAGTGTGAATGTTTAACCATAATTTATTAAGGTGAAGAGAAGAAAAACTACAGTCAAGAGGATTAGCCTTAGTATAATATAATTATTGGAATAATTAGGAGAGGATTTTCTAATATTTTCTTTACTAAACAACTCTACAAAAATAATGCAATGTTACAAAAACTTGTTGAACAAGTAAAAGATCATATGGATATGGAATATGAAGTGGCTAGAGTCGAGATGGCATGACTAAAAGCTCTTTAATCAAAATAGTTGTTTTGGGTTCTCATTAAAAAATCAAAAGAATTCAATGTACTCCATGAGTTTTAAGTCAGATTTTAACTAGGTAAGTGTCCAATCTAGAAAAGTGTCCAAAAGTTGTGCACAGACTTTTTCAAAGACCAGGAAAGTAATGCCAAGACAATAATAATAGTTAATTACCCATAAATTAAAAAAGATAAACTTACATATACTTTAACTTTAATAAAAAGCTACCCACAAAGTTTTAAAACCACAGGCTGATTTTCTGACTTTACAGCATTGTGGGTAATATTGTTTCTCTTGGAAACACTGTACTAATAAGCAATACTCTACCCCAGATTTTTTTAGAAAAGTTATTTCTAGTAAGTATTCTACCCATGTATTTCTATATATTTGTAAGATTATAATGACAATTAATAAGAAATAAACAGCACTCTTAAAAGAGGTGAAGGCTTTCATTCAAATGATGTGCTTTTATTTTGATAACTAGGGGCCTCAATGCACGAAGATTCCTTCCCATGGCTGCCGGCTCTGGCTGGAGCCGCCTTTCGCTTTCCAAAGCTACCCAGAGGCCCAGAGCGGCTGGAGTGGTGCGAAATGCCCCTGGCTGCTTGGCACCTATGTATGAAAATTAACCTGCCATCTTTGTTGTGTTCATTTGCATCCTCACTCCTGATTGGCTGGTGAGTGTCACAAAGGTATGGTCAATTCGCATCTTCTTCTTTTATTAGTGTAAATAGTGAGAAGGACATTAGAAAACCACAAATTTAATTAGATATCAGAATAGTAAAGGTAGCTTTCAAGTCCTGTAGATGCTTTGGGCTTAAGATATGTTGATGAATATTCTAATAATCAAATATTGTACATACTTAAAATAAATGTTAAAATACCAATAAGTTATTTAGATTTCTTTTAAACTTATTAAAAATTTGAAATAGTCATTTATTTAATAAACATTTGATAAATTTTGCTTTCTAATTTACATGCTTCAAATTCTGTGAAGTAATTATTAGGCTACATTTTACAAATGAAAAATATTGAAGCGTGGGAAGGTTAGGAAATATGTCAAAGCTATACAGATACAAGTTTTGGCGATGAAATATGAATTCAAGTCTGCCTTACTCTGCAGCTCCAAATAATGCTAGCCATCTAATTACTTAATTCTTATAACTTAATTTTAATAAATTTCACACTAAATTTAGTTGACTTTTCTTATGTTCAAAGTTTACCAAATAATACACTGAATTCACAATTTTCTGAATTATTATTCATTCTTTCCACATTTCATGGTAAAGCAGGGAGTTAGAAGGAGAGACATAAACAAGATATATTCTTACTTAATTTTACCCAACCATAATAATTTCTGAAGTGTTAGTAAATATGCCCAAATAATAATTATTTGGGCACATTCATTCAGCTCCTTATTTATAGATTACCTCTTATGTGTCAGGCTTTATGCATCAAGAACTTAAACTCCTGAGGAATATAGTTTTGGTGGAAAATTTAAAAAATATACAATATGGCAGGGATATAAAAATAAGTAAAAAAGTGTTATAGAAGCAAAGAGAAGGGAGAAATTAAACCAAAAGTGGTAATATTTAAAATCAGTTTTATTAAATTTAAGTTAAAGACGTCAAGTGGATAACTGGAAATTCTGATCTGACCAGATGGGATTTAAACAAAGTCAGTCAGTGGTTTCTGTGTTTTGTTTTTCTTGTCCTGGTTTTTTCCTGGGATAACAAGTAAGGTACTCTGTTACTCAACTAAAGTCACAGGCTGCCGTAAAAACGCTTGGGCCCGCTATACGGCACAGTTCCCCATTAATGACAAACGGCCCCTCAGATGGTTTGGGTGCATCTGTTTAAAAGCAGTGGCTGGAATAGTGAGCCATTCTTAACAAAACTTTCTAGCCCAGCACTTGAAACCAAAAGTACAATGAATTAATATACTACATTTTCAGAGTTATTTAGATTTTATTGAAGTACTAGAGGCTTGGTGCACAAAATTCATGCACAGGGGAAGGGGGTGTCCCTCAGTGCAGCCTGCACCCTCTCCACTCTGGGACTCCTCGAGGGACGTCCAACTGCCCTTTTAGGCCTGATCCCAGTGGGCAGTCGGACATCGCTGTCACAATCCAGGACTGCTGGCTCCCAACTACTGGCTTGCCTGCCTTCCTGACTGCCCCTAACCACTCCCCTGCCAGCCTGATTGATGTCTAACTATTCTGCTGCCAGCCTGTTTGGCCCTAACTGTCTGTCCCTGGAGGCCTGGTCACCCCTAACTGTCTGTCCCTCCAGGCCTGGCCACCCCCAACTTCCCTCCTCTGCTGTCGTGGTCACCCCTGCAGGCCTGGTCCCTCCCAACTGCCCTCCCCTGCTGGCCATCTTGTGGTGGCCATCTTGTGTCCACATGGGGGCAGGATCTTTGTCTGCCTGGGAGCAGCCATCTTATGTGTTGGAGTAATGGTCAATCTGCAAATTACTCTTTTATTAAATAGGATAGAGGCCTGGTGAATGGGTGGGGCCAGTTGGTTTGCCCTAAAGGATGTCCTGGATCAGGGAGGGGGTTCCCTTGGGAAATGGGGAGGCCTGGGTGAGAGGCCTGTGGTGGTTTGCAGACCATCCACGACCCCCAGCAACCCATGTGGAATCCCTGGGATCTGGGATTTATTTATTTTCTACAATTGAAACTTTGTAGCCTGGAGCGAAGCCAAGCCTTCCTGTTCACTCCATGAGGGCAGCCATTTCTGTTGCAATTTATTTATCTTCTATAATTGAAACTTTGTAGCCTGGAGTGGAGGCCTAGGCTGCCAGGACTGCAGAAACTTGGCTTCCTCCATCGCCAGGGGCAACCCTAGACTCCTGCCTCTCTCCAGCGTTTTTGTTGGGGTTCTATAATTAAAACTTTGTAGCCTGGTATGGAGGCCTGAGTGGCAAGGGCAGACAGAAAGCTTGGCCTCCTCAATTGCCAGAGAAACCCAAGCCTCCTTTCTGCTCTCTGTGGCTGCAGCCATCTTGGTTGGGTTTATTTGCATATTCACTCCTGATTGGATAAGGGCATGGCTGGGGCGTGACTTGTGGGTATAGCAGAGGTACAGTAAATTTGCATATTACTTTTATTAGATAGGAGTATAAATTTAAGATGGTTCCTTTTTTGGGAAGTATGTAGCAGGGAGTGACATAATTATCATCCTATCCAGGGCCAGATGCACAAAATTCATGCAAGGGGCTTGACCCTCCCAGCTGCAGTGGCTTACCTAGGCCCTTGCAGCTGGCTTCCTCTGGAATGTTGTTTGGCTGTCCAGTCTAATTAGCATATTACACTTTTACTATAAATGACTAGAGGCCTGGTGCAAGAAAATTCATACACTCAGGGGGAACCCACAGCCTGTCCTGGGCCCTCTTGCAGTCCGGGAGCCTTTGAGGGGATGTCTGACTAATAGCTAAGCCCACTTCCCATGGGAACAGGCCTAAGCTACAGTCTTGTCAACTTCTGCAGTAGGTGATTGGCAGGCCAATTGGGAGGATGGCGCCAGCCAAGGAATGATTGGCCCCACCCCAAATTGCCACCTGGTGGCCTCCCTCTGCAGGAGGCAACCAGCAGGGCAATTGGGGGGACAGCGCTGACTGGCAAGCAGCCAGCCTCACCCCTTAACCGCCCCTCTGTTACTGCCAGTCACTGCCGCCTCCCTCCCTGCCAATCACCGTCCCCTCCAGCGGCCACTGACACCCACCATGGTTAGTCTGGCACCGCCCACTCACTGGCCCCACCCCCACGAACCCATCTTTCCATCCTTTGGTTGATTTGCATATTAGGCTTTTATTACATAGGATAATAACTAACATTTGGATGCACTATGCTTTTAATCCTCTCAACCTCCTTAGGAAGCATATCCTGTGTATTAGTAGCAATGTAAATGTTAAAAAATAATCAGAGAGCTACTTTAAAATATCTGGAGTCAGACTGTTTCAAATAATGAAACAAACAATAATAGTGTTAATAACGGTAAAGGGTTTATAACGAACTAGAGGACCAGTGCACAAAATTCATCCACGGGGAGGGTCCCAAGGCCTGGCCAGCAGTCAGGGCCAATCGGGGCCTTCCTTCCCCTGGCTGCCAGTGCTGCCTGGGTTCCTTCATTCCATGCCGCTCCCTGGTGGTCAGCGCACATCATAGGGAGCGGTCAAACAGGGGACAATTTGCATATTAGCCTTTTATTATGTAGGATAGCAAGAAGAAATAAAGGGTTTTTTGTTTTCTGTTTTTTTGTGTGTGTTTGGTTGCAGGAAAATGGATGAAACTATATTTCAAAATGAAACCCATTTTGATGGCCTGGTTTCCAGTGGGTCAGAATAGATAGACATCAAAGACATTCAAGAATAAAAGGGACAAATGAGGCATTTTATTCCTCTAGGTCCTGTGCTGCACACAAACATTAGAAGAGAACAGCCACATGTCTGGGGCAGGAGTGTACGCAAGGCTGTGAAGGAGCCGTCATGTTATCGACGAGCCTATAAGTTTCACGTGAAATAATCTGGGAGATGGTAAATAAGTAGTAGTTGGGATTAACCAGAGGGGGAAAAACAAACCTTATTTTTATATAGATTAAAATTATCTATAAGTGATAAAGAATTACATTAAAACAATTGATTCATCAACATTATTTTAATCTCAACCGAATATCAACAGACATAATGCTCTTAAAGGGTCTGATTACAAGGTCCTCGTCACCAAGTACCCTTGAACTATTAATAATACTTGGAGCCAATACTCATACAATCCCAACCACAAAGCCATCAAATTTACTGAAAGGTGAAAATGTAATTATCCACTTAATTATCATATACTTAATGACTGCTCCTGAATAAGTTAATAAGATACTTTGCCAGTTGTCTTTCTCATGTTTGTTAAGTTACTGATTAATGATGTATCTTGTAAAAATATTTGTATTGATTTCATAGAGGAAGGGAGAGAGATAGAAACATCAGTGATGAGAGAGAACCATTGATCAGCTGCCTCCCTACACATCCAACTCTGGGGCCGAGCCTGCAGCCCAGGCCTGTGCCCTGACCAGGAAGCCAACCGAGAGCTCCTGGTCCACAGGCTGATGCTCAGCCACCGAGCCACGCCGGCCGGGCAATAACGTATCTTAAAGTGCTCTGACAACACTCAGCTTACTCATGGATAAATCTAGTTTATAAGCTTTTAAAATGCCTATGTGATAGTTTTATATTGGGCATATGTTATTCCCTAGAAATCAAAAGACTTTCTTCATCCATAAGCCAGCCATACTTAATTTTAAAGATTTATGTTAAGACTCAAAACATATAAAAATCCCCTTTATGTAATAGCCCATTCTCTAGCTTTGAACAGGATCTGCATCAGAGAGTGTTTGACTGCAATTTACTATTTACTGAATAATGACAGAGAAAAGAGCCAGACTTAAAAGAAAACAGGTTCTGTCTTAATACTGTCCACAGGAGATATTAAATTTGAGACAGAAAGGTGCAAAGTAACAATGTAAATGTTAAAAATTCATCTCAGAGCTACATTAGATGAATCATATGAATCAAATGTTCAGGGCTTGCACCAGCCAGACAGACTATTAATATACATGAAAATATTCTTCTTGGGACTTGGTAGTTTAAAGCTAAAAGTAAAGGAGGTGACTATTTATTTAATGATACTCTTTTATTAATTCTTCTCTTCATAGAAGAATTTTTATTTCAACTTCATGTAAGTGGTCTAAGGTTTAATTTAAAAATATATTTGATTCATCTTATTTTTCTGGGGACTTGTATTATATTAGTAACTGACCTTTACTGACAGGCTTCAGATACATTTATTTTTTTCTGCCTGCATTGACTGAAAAGGTTTATGAAGATCTTTACAGAGCTATTATACATATTTCTATAATAATCTTTGTATAAAAATAAAAAATATATGATTTTTACCATAGATTTAACATTATATAAAAACACTTTTGGTGTTTAGTATTTCTCATTATCATGCAAATTGGATTAATAGTAGCCAAAATACAAATACTATTGGAAAATAGGATCAGACATTTTAGAACACCAAACTTAATTGACAAAAAGCTTTTTACATATGGAAGTTGATGGGAGATAAACATAACTTGCTTTACAATAATTTTATCCTATTGATCTATTACCTAAGCAACAAGAGTATTAGTAGTATTTAATTTTTCAAAGGGTTTTGAATGAAAGGGGGATTTTCTTCCAGTTTAGGGACAAAATCACTGGAATTTAATAGTAGAGTGAGCATGGAGTAGTGTTAAATTCTTTTAGTTTCTTCCATTAATTTAATCTAGTGTTGTACATACTAATTTCATTTTCTTGAATGCCCCCATGACCTCCATATTTTTCCTGAGTGTCTCAACAAAAAAAGTGGATAGAAAAAATTTTGAAAGTAAAACTTGATGCTTGAGGAATTATATAATTACATTATTAAAAAGTGTCCATATAAAAATTATCAACAAAAATGTTGTATAATAGAAAATACAATATAAAATAAGGCTATCTTAAAGTATTCTTATGAAAACCAATTTTATGTTAAAACTAGTGGCCTGCTACATGAAATTAGTGCAGATTAAAAGGGAATTAATCAGAGAAAATAGTTTAACACTAGTGGCCTGGTACATGAAATTCAAGTACGGGGGAGAAGGGGTCCCCTCAGTCCAGCCTGCACCCTCTCCAATCAGGAACCTCTTAGGGATGTCCAACTACAGGTTTAGACAGAATCACACAGGGCAGGGATCAGGCCTAAACTGGCAGTTGGACATCCCTCTCGCAATCTGGGATCACTGGTCCTGACCACTCACCAGCCTGCCTGCCTGATCGCCCCCAACTGCTCCCCTGCCTGATTGCCACTAACTGCCTCTGACTCACCGCACACCCAGGACCTGCGGTTCCCTTGCTCTGGCCAGCCACAGGCACCCAGGACGGGCCGGCTTCCCCCAGGCTGGCTGCAGCCACGGAAACAGTGGACAGGTGGCTTTCCCAGGCTGCAGCCGCAGGCACCAGCACACAGGCACGCAGCTTGTCCCTCTCCCGGGCTGCAGACTGGCTGGTCACCATTCCCCTCTTCCCAATGTTGAGTGTCTGAGCCATTATAACATGATGGCATGAGGGTGTGACTGCTATTTGCATATTAGCTCTTCATTAAATAGGATTTTAACTTGTCACGGTCTATCTTCAAGTGGGTATTATAGCACTTAATCTTGTATAGAAACTTCACTGTAACAAAATTTCATTTTTCCTGGCAATCTTTGTGCTATTGTTGTCATGTATTTTACTTTCACAGATATTATAAAACTGATATTACATTATTATTTGTATAAATAGTTAATTATCTTTAAATATATTTAAACTAGAGGCCTAGTACACGAAATTCGTGCATGGACGGGGGCGGGGGGGATTGTCCCTCAGCCAATCCTGCACTCTCTCCAATCTGGGACCCTTGAGGGATGTCTGACTGCCTGTTTAGGCCCAATCCCAGTGGTGGCCATCTTGTGTCCACATGGGGGCAGGATCTTTGACCACATGGGGGTAGCCATCTTGTATGTTGGAATGATGGTCAATCTGCATATTACTCTTTTATTAAATAGGATAGAAGCATGGTGCATGTGTGGGAGCCAGCTGGTTTGTCCTGATGGGTGTCCAGGATCAGAGTGGGTGTTCCTTGGGGATGTAGGGTGGTCTGGGAGAGGGGCCTGTGGTGGTTTGCAAGCCAGCCATGCCCCCCAGTGACCCAAGAGGAGACCCTGGTATCGGGGGTTTATTTATTATTTACAATTGAAAGTTTGTAGCCTGGAGCAGAGCCAAGCTTTCTGCTTGCTCCGTGGCTGCTGCCATTTCTGTTGGGAGTCTATAATTGAAACTTTTTAGCCTTAAGTGGAGGCCAAGGCAGGCCAGGGCATTTGGAAAGCCCGGCTTCCTCCATTGCTGTGGAAACCTAAGCCTCTCTCTTACTCTCTGTGGCCACAGCCATTTTTGGTTGTGTTTATTTGCATATTCACTCCTGATTGGCTGATGGGTGTGGCTTTTGGGTATAGCGGAGGCACAGTCAATTTGCACATTACTCTTTTATTAGATAGATAATAAGAAACATATTTTCTCCTATGCATTTACTGTCTTTGGTGTTTTCCATTTCTTGGCATAGATTGTTATTTGTATCTGGCAAAATTTTATTTCTGCTTGCAGGACTTCTTTTAACATTTATTACACTACAAATCTGCTGGTGATAAAAACAGTTAAGGTATATTTTTCATATGTAAAGGATTAACTACTTTTTAAAATATTTTCACTCCGTCTGGCATTATAAATTGAGAGGATTTTCCTTCCTTGTGTACTTTAATGAGTTGCTCTGTCTCCTCCCTGACACTGTTTCTGATGAGAAATCTCTGCAATCCTTGTTTACTCCTGTGGACAGTGTGTCTCTCTTCTGACGGCCTAAAAGCTTTTTCCCGTCATTGGTGTTGAGCAGTATTATTCCTGTGTCTTGCCGTGGCTTTCTTTCTGTCTGTGCTCGCTATTCACTGAGCTGCTCTGATGTGCGGGTTTATTTTTCACTGCATCTTGCTAAACGCAGAAACTTTTGAATCATTCTTTCTTTAGGTGATCACACACACAAGTTCGGGTCTCTAGAGGGGCTGGGGAGAGGATGGGCCGACCCGCAGGGTCAGGACCCGGCAGGCAACCGGGCGTGGGGGCCGGGGCCGCCCGGAGCGCTGGCCCCTGGGCTTGGCGCAGCTCCCGGGGCAGCGCGGCCCGGGGAGCCCGAGCCTTGGCCCCGCAGTGCCCGGGCCGGCACCTGGGGCGTGGCCAGTGCCCGGTACCGAGCCGTCGCCCCACTCGCATCCCTGGAGCGGTCGGGCCTCCTTCCATCCCGGCCCCAGCGGGCGGCCCGGAGATGCTGTCCCGGGAGCGGGCGAGCCGCACGGCCGGCCCGGAACGACGGCCGCACTGGAAGCCTCCTCCCCGGGCTCCGGGCTCGGGCTGAGGAAGCGGGCCGGGCCGGTGCGCGGTCCGGGGACTCGCCTGGGGGTGTCAGGGTCGGGCTGCAGCGCCCCCGGCGGAGAAGCGCCCTCTCCCGTGGCCTCTGGGCGGCCGGAGACCTGCCCCGCGGCTCCCCGGCTCCCGAGCCCCAGGGGCATCGTCCTGGGCGGAAAGGCCGGCCCGCCCGCCCGCCCGCCCGCGGGGCCCACCCCGGGCGTTTCCCCGGGGCCAGAGGCCGGACCAGCTGCCGGGACTGTCGTTAGCAGAGAACGGTCGGTCCGGAGGACCGGTGCACAGGGAAGGGCTGGGGGCGCGGCCGCCCACCGCCGCCGGCTGTAGCCAGAGACGGTCAAGGCCGGCCCTGCCTCGAGCGCCGGGGCCTGGACAGCAGGGGCAGAGCCCGCTCTCAGCCGGGCCTCGGGCAGCGGCCTCTGGGTTCCGGGCAGAGACAGGAGCCCCGGGGTCAGCCTCCTCGGTGGCCGGACCGGAGTGTAGGAGCCTCGCACAGGTTTGGCCCTGGGAGGCAGATCGAGTAGGCAAACAATCCCACCTTGTTGCGGGGCAATAATGCCAGCATCCCGCCCCGCCCCTGCTGATTGGTGTCTGCGCTTGTGTGTGCTGCACACAGGCTCATGTTCTTTTTGGGTTAATTTGAATACTCACTCCTGATTGCCTGTGGGTGTTGCAGAGGTACATATATTTTATTATTAGTAAGACTACAGGTAAGTGCACGGAATTTGTGCACGGCGGTGGGGGGAATTGTCCCTCAGCCCAGCCTGTACCCTCTCCAATATGGGACACCTGGATGGATGGGGATCAGGACTAAATGGGCTGTCAAACATCCCTCTCACAATCCAGGACTGCTGACTCACAACTGCTCACCTGCCTGTCTTCCTGATTGCCCCTAACCACTTCTGCCTGCCAGCCTGATCACCCTCTAACCACTCCCCTGCCAGCCTGCTTGATGTCTAACTGCTCCCCTGCCAGCCTACTTTCCCCCAACTTCCCTCCTTTATTGGCCTGGTTACCCCTAACTGTCCTCCCCTGTAGGCTTGATCGCCCCCAACTGCCCTCTTTTGCAGGCCTGGAACCTCCCAACTTCCCTCCCCTGTTGGCCATCTCGAGGTGGCCATCTTGTGATCACATCGGGGCAGGATCTTTAACCCCACGGAGGCAGCCCTCTTGTGTGTTGGAGTGGTCATCAATCTGAATATTACTCTTTTATTAGATAGGATAGAGGCCTGGTGCATGGGAGGTGGCCGGCTGGTTTGCCCTGAAGGGTGTCCCGGATCAGGGTAGAGGTTCCCTTGCGGGAGGGGGCGGCCTGGGCGAGGGGCCTGTGGTGGTTTGCAGGCCGGCTACGACCCCCCAGTGACCCAAGCGGAGGACCTGGTATCTGGGATTTATTTAACTTCTTCAATTGAAACTTTGTAGCCTGGAGGGAAGGCAAGCCTTCTGCTCCCTCCATAGCGGCAGCCATTTCTGTTGGGATTTATGTATCTTCTATCATTGAAACTTTGTAACCTTAAACAGAGGCCTGGGCTGGCCAGAGTGTGTGGAAAGCTTGGCTTCCTCCATCACCAGGGAAACCCAAGCCTCCCTCCTGCTTGCTCCATGGCCACAGCCATCTTGGATTGTTTAATTTCCATACTTGCTCCTGATTGTCTAGTGGGCATGGCTTGTGGGTATAGCAGAATGATAGTTAATTTGCATATTACTCTTTTATTATATAGCATTGCTATTTGCCCTTTCTCTATAATAGAAATGTCAGAAGTGAAAGGAAATCAGTAAAAGTATATGAAAATCTTCCTCCTATCAGGGTCTAGTACACATCATGGGACCTAGAGTCAACTCCCTGCCCAAGCAAATGTGCCTCAAAATCACATGAGACCCAGACCCAGAAAGCCCCACGCACATTGGGTCAGATCCTTACCTGGCTGGTCCCGTCCCTGTCACACCCTGCTGGGCGGAGAGGGGGGAGTGCAGCCTCAGGTCTCCTGGCCCACGCCAGTTGGGGGGCACAGCCTGAGTTCTCCTGGCCTGGCCTTGGAGCAGGAGGTACGCCTTGATGCCACCCACCAAGCCCTGGGGGGCTGCAGCCTCAGGTCCCTGTTGATGGGAACTCAGCCTCCACTGTAGGTGCAGCCTCTTGTGTCAGGAAGCCCCGCCCCCCCGTGAGTGCCTCTGTCCTTCTGACCGAGTGATGGGCAACTTGCACACTCCCTCTTTACTATATCGGATTCTGAAATGTACCAAAAAACTGAAATTGCTTTCAAAAAGTATTCACAATATGCACATTAATTTTTCCTTTTAATAATATGCCTATCAAATTCTATAAACAGTCTGAAAATAGAATACAAATTATAATAAATAATTATTGTCTGGGATTACTTGTTAGAAAGAGGGAGTGGCAAGGTATTTCTGTAATATTACTAAATGGGCCATATAATTAATCACATAGTTACGTTTTAAAGCTGAAATAATCATTACATTTTAATATTCATCTATCTATTAAACTTTCTAGAGGGAGATTTATGGGAATGTTATTATGCAAGATTAAGTGAATAGCAGGGTGGGTAAACAAGCGATTTCTCTATATTGAAAAGGGCTCAATTCAGTTACTTAAAAAGTAATAAACATAGTTTTCTCTCTCTACAATGTATCCATGACAGATGACTTCAAAATACACCACTCTAGGAAGAAACAACGGTCATTTTGCACTGATCCCTGCAGAGTGGTAGTGGGAACGCAACAAAACAAGACTCACAGGTGTACTGGAAGGAAAAGAGAGGAATGGAGGAGGAGGGGAAAATTTAAAAGTACTTGGTGGAGTTCATCTATTCAGATACGAACTATTCGCCTGCTCTGTATCTCCCGAGCCTGAGCTGTGGCCTTTACTCTGGCCCCAGCCCTCTCAGGGCCGGTTAAGTCAGCATCTGCACTGGCTGGTGTGGCTCGACTCCCGGTCCCGGCACACACCCAGGCTGCAGGGGCGGTCCCCAGCAGGGTGTGTGCTGGAAGCAACTGATCAACATTTCTCTCTCACTTTGATGTCTCTCTCTTTCCTCTCTCTCTCCCTTACCTCCTCTGTCTAAAGTCAATAAAGACACATTCTTTGGTGAGAATTAAAAATAAATAGCTGGACAGGTTATTAAAAATGGTGGCACAACAGGAGGATGCTGTGTGGACATGCTCCCAGGGACAAGCTGGAGTTACAACTGGAATACAGACAGGCTTCCTGAATAATCAATGGAAAGCTCACAGGAGAGAACTCTGATGCCCACGGACAAAAGGTGAAGACCACACAGAGACTGGTAGGAGGGGTGGAGGAGCAAAGGGCTGGTCAGGCACCCAGAGAGGGCAGGCGAAGTCCCAGAGAGACACCTGAGCTATGGTGGGAGGGGTTGCTACTGAGAACTCTGGGATCTAATCCCAAAGCTGGGCTCCTCAGCAGAGAGCACCAAACATCTAGTGTGAAAAGCTGTCTGCCAGGGAGTGCAAGCTGAAAGTTCGGTACCTTCTTAAAGGGCCAATGCACAAAAATGCCCTGTGGAGCCACTCACCTCGTGCTCTGACAGAGGGAGGGTGGAGTGGACTGGAGCTGTGAGAGCAGAACCCAGGACTGGGGTCTCTGGGGATAAAGTTCAGAAGACAGACACCCAAGTTTCCTGGGCTGAGTCATTCCCTCACACAACAGAGGACATTTTACCCACATAAACATCTGCCTTGCCTGGGGGGAAGACAGTCCACACACCCTATTGGAAAACACCTTGCTCTGAGGCCACTTAAGAAATTAAAAGTAACAATTAGCCTCCAGGCAGAAGCAACTGCCCCACTCTCGTCAAAAATCTCTTGCCACACCTGAGTATGGCTGCTTGGGGACAATTAAAGTCAGGACCCTGTCTGTCTACAGATGGAGGCGGTCTCTGGGGGCTTTGAGTCCTGGCCTCTAGGAAGGCAGAAACGGCTTTAACCCTGTCCGGCACTGGGCATCAAGAAGTACAGAGGACCCACCCAAAACAGTCACAAAGCCAAACAGAAAGCCGAAAGGAGGAAACAGAGAAACAACCACCAAGTGAAAGGATCTGCAAATTCTCCAGGAGAGATAAATGAAGCAGAAGTAAGAAATTTATCTGAAACAGAGATCAGAGTAATGATGTTAAAAATGATCAACAGTATGAAAAGAGATATAGTAACTATGAAAAAAGAACAGTCTGAATAAAGAATCACAGAACACAAATAAAGAACACATTGGTAGGAATACACAGCAGATTGGGGGACATTGAGGACTGAATCAGCAAATTAGAAAATAGAGCTGAAAATATCACTCAATTAGAGAACCAAAAAGAAAAAACAATTAAAAAGCAGGAGGGTAGCTTAAGGGAGTTGTGGAACAATGGGAAACATAACAGTATTAGAATAGTGGGTGTATCAGAAAAGAGAAAAAGAAATAAAGCATTTGAAGAAATAATAGTAGAAAACTTCCCTAACCTAGTAAAGGAAAAAGTCACACAAGTTCAGGAGGCACAGAGAACCCCAAACAAGAAGAACCCAAACAGACCCACACTCAGAAGCATCATAATTAAAATGCTACAAATTTAAGGCAAACAGAGAATCTTACAGCAGCAAGAGAAATGAAAACTATTACCAACAAAGGAGTTCTCATAAGTCTGACACATGATTTCTCATCAGAAACTGTACAGGCCAGAAGGGAATGGCATGAAATACTCAAGGTAATGGAAAGCAAGGATCTGAGACCAAAATTACTATGTCCAGCAAGGCTATCATTAAAAATAGATGGTCAAATAAAGAGCTTCTCAGACAAAAAAAAAAAAAAAAAAAAAAAAAAAAAAAAAAAAAAAAGCTAGAGTAATTTATCACCACCAAGCTAACATTACAAGAAATGCTAAAGGGAATTGCTGTAAGGGATTGCTAAGAAGAAGAAGCAGAGAGAGAAACCTAGCCATACAGAATTAAAATGGCTATAAATAAGTACCTCTCAATAATAACCCTAAATGTAAATGGATTAAATGCTCCAATCAAAAGTCGTAGGGTAGTTGAATGGATACAAAAACATGACCCAACCATATGCTGTCCACAAGAGACCCACCTCAACACAAAAGACACACACAGGATGAAAGTGAAAAAAAATTCCATGCAATAGAAAAGAAAAGAAAAAGCTAGAGGAGCAATATTTATATCCCAAAAAATAGACTTTAAAAGCATCATGCTAAGTGAAATGAACAAGTTGAAGAAAGGTAAATATCATATGATCTCACTCATTTGTGGAATATAATGAACAACATAAACTGATGAACAAAAATAGAGCCAGACGGAAAAAATATCCTGGAATATAATACAAGTAATCCTGTTATTTGCATATTTTTATATTTCCTACAACTTTTGTGATATCATATTATATTAGTACAGTTTTGGTAATATTATTATACTTAAAATCTTTTTATTGAAATATTATTGTTCATTGCATGTAATACTATTATATGTAAGATCATTTTTCTTGAGTAATTGGTATTTATTCTACGTAACATTATCATATTTAAAATCATTTTTCTTGATATATTAATGTTTATTTCATGTTAACATTATTATATTTAACATTGTTTTTTCTTGAAATAAAAAAAGAAACTGGAAAAAATACACCACTCTAAGGCAATGACACTTTCCAACTAGGCAACTCAAATATCGAAAATACTTCACAATCTAAAGCATAAAATTTTAGGGTGTATATAATACAGAGCATTTTCACTGTAAACAAATGTACTCATTTCATTTATAAAGACAAATATGTGTATATGTAGTTATAAATGAGGTTGGTTACAGTGAGAAACACTGTTTGAATTCAAATTCCTCAATTTTTTTACCGTGTCTGTTCATGGTTTTCAGAAAGTAAATGAGTTGAACATATTCCTTTAGGGAACGTAATGATATTTAAGCAAAGATGTTTAATCTCAAAAGCAAGCTGATAAAACAATCACAAGAAAGGATTCCAGTGGTCTGCTAACATAACAAACGTTACTGCTTGAAAAATAATTTTCTTTAAATAAATCTTCTGTACCAATCCCTTTCTCCTCTTTTTGTGGAGCTTCAGTGACATAAATTTTCGATTTTGTCCCATGGATGCCTATGTCTCTTTCCATACATCCCCCCGCCCTCAATCTTTTGACTTTGTTCTTCAGTTGTAGAGTTTTGGTTGATCTAAAAAGTTTACTCATCCTATATTCTGTCATCTTCATTCTACTATTGATTTAATTAGTGATTATTAAAATTTCAGATATTACATTTTTCATTTGGCTCTTTTTTATACTTTATATTTCTCTGTTGAGATCTTCCATCATTCCATTCATTTACAGAACATTTACCTTGCCCTAGCTGGTTTAGCTCAGTGAATAGCGTGTCAGCGTGGGGACCAAAGGAACCCGGGTTTGATTCCGGTCAAAGGCACATACTTTGGCTGCAGGCTCCTCCCAGGCCTGGGCCCTGGTCAGGGCACATGCAAGAGGCAACCAGTCGATGTGTTCTCTAACATCAATATTTCTTTCTGTCTTTCCCTTTCTCTTCAGCTCTAAAAATCAATGGGAAAATAACCTGGGGTGAGGATTAAAAAAAAAAAGAATATTTACCTTTACTCTGTGGAAGATGGTTTTAATAACTGCTTTTCAGTCTGTATCTGACAGTTCCATCTTCTGGGTCATCTTAGGATTGGTATCTGGTAATTGTTGCTCCTTGAAAAATATTAAGATTTTCCTGACTCTTTATATTTTAAATAATTTTGGATTATATCCTGGATGTCTTAAATATTATACTGTGGGTTACTGGATCCTGTTAACTTTCTATGAAAAACACTTGTTTAGTTTTTGTTTTAGCCGCCAATCAGCCTGTCAAGTACAGACCTCAGGTTCTCTCTCCCTTTCTGTGGTGAGTAGTTCCAACGTCCATTCAGGGTTGGACTTATAAAACTTAAAATATTCTCTAAATTCTAGATTTCCAAGACTTATTCCTGTTTAAGAAGTGCTGCTTATATGACAGTAAAACATTTTTTTATTGATTTTAGAAAGAGGAAGTGGGGTGGAGAGAGAGAGAGAGAGAGAGAGAGAGAGAGAGAGAGAATATCAGTGTGAGAGAGAAACATCCATTGTGTCCCAACCAAGGATTGAACCCACAACTGGGTATGTGCCCTGACTGGAAATAACACCATCTTAATAGTGTACAGGACAAAGCTCTAACCAACTGAACCATGCAAAGCAGTACAGAACTGTTTTTCATTTCATTATTCACATTAGATGTGAAAAGTATTAAAAGAGTTACTGATAGTACATAGCTGCCCTCAATAAATGCAAATTTCTACCAACATATTAAAAAATAAGATCTGTGTGGTAATGATTATAAAAATAAGTACTAAAAAGGGGAAGATAAAATATATATGAAATGTGTGTATATATATATACATGTATCTGTTTTTTAAAAACAAATATTTTATTGATTTTTTACAGAGCAGAAGGGAGAGGGATAGAAAGTCAGAAACATCGATGAGAGAGAAACATCGATCAGCTGCCTCTTGCACGCCCCCTACTGGGGATGTGCCCGCAGCCAAGGTACATGCCCTTGACCAGAATTGAACCTGGGACCCTTCAGTGCTCAGGCCGACGCTCTATCCACTGAGCCAAACCGGTTTCAGCCCATGTATCTGGTTTTTTTTTTTACATAAGGGTCTACTGTAATATCTTGATTTTAATTTAGGTTGTCATGGATTTGTAGGTTTTTTTTTTTTAATAGTTTTACTGATATATTGGCATACTATACTGGATAATTTTAAGTAATACAACATAATGTTTTGACATTTTACATATACATATATACATATATATAATTGTTTCATTGACTTTTTTTAAACCCCAGGCAACCTCCCAGTAGAAACTATCTGAAACTATCTTCTATTTGTTCATGTCTTCCTCTATATCTTTTTTCAGTGTACTGAAGTTTTCTAACTACAGGTCCTTTATCTCCTTGGTTAAGTTTATTCCTAGGTATCTTAATTATTTTGTTGTAGTGGTAAACAGGTTTTTTTTGTTTGTTTGTTTGTTTATTTTAGTTTCTCTTTTTGTGAGTTCATTGATGGTGTATAGACAAGTCAGAGACTTCTGGGTGTTAATTTTGTATCCTGCTACATTGCCAAATTATTTTATTAAATCTAGTAGTTTTTGATGTAGTCTTTGGGGTTTTCTATGTACAATATCATGTCGTCTGCAAATAAGGACAGTTTTACTCCTTCTTTTTCAATTTGGATGCCTTTATTTCTTCTTGTTGTATGATCGCATTGAGTAGTTCTTCCAGTATTATGTCAAACAGGAGTGGTCAGAATGGGTATCAGTCTTGTTCCTGTTCTTAGGGAAAATGGTTTTAGTTTTTGCCCATTGAGTATAATGTTGCCTGTGGGTTTGTCATATATGGCTTTTATTATGTTGAGGTATGATCCTTCCATTCCCACCTTGCTGAGGGTTTTTATCAAGAAAGGGTGTTGGATTTTGTCAAATGCCTTTTCTGCATTAATGGATATATATTTTTTAATCTCTAGTTTATTTATGTGGTGTATCATATTTATTGATTTGGGGATATTGTACCATCCCTGCATCCCTGTAATAAATCACACTTGGTCATAGTGTATGATCTTTTTAATGTAATGGTGGACTCAATTTGTTAGAATTTTGTCATCTATGTTTATGAAGGATATTGGCCTGTAATTCTCTTTCTTTGTATTGTCTTTATCTGGTTTTGGGATTAAGGTAATGCTGACATTGTAGAAAGAGCTTGGAAGTGTTCCTTCCTCATGAATTTTTTTGAATAGTCTGAAGAAGATAGGTTTTATTTCTTCTTTGAATGTTTGATAAAGCTCCCCCATGATGCTTTCTGGTCCATGGCTTTTGTGTGTTTGAAGTTTTTTGATTACTGCTTCAATTTCCTCCATAGTTATCAGCCTATTCAGATTTTTTGATTCCTCCTGGTTGAGTTTTGGAAAGTCATATTTTTCTAGAAATATGCCCCCTTTTTTTTTAGCTTGATTAGTTTGTTAGAATAGAGTTGCTCATAGTATCTTTTTTACAATTCTTCATATTTCTGAGGGGTTTGTTGTTATTTTGCCTCTTTCATTTCTGATTTTATTTGGGGTCTCGCTCTTTGCTTCTTGGTGAGTCTGGCTAGAGGTTCATCAATCTTTATCCTTTCAAAGAACCAGCTCTTGGTTTCATTGATCTTTTGTCTTTGTGTGTGTCTTTGTGTGTGTGTGTGTGTGTGTGTGTGTGTGTGTGTGTGTGTGTGTTGGGGGGGGGTGATTATGCAATTAATTTCTGCTCCAATGTTTGTAATTTCTTACCTTCTTCTCACTCTGGGATTTTCTTGATGCTCTCTTTGTAATTCTTCAAGTTGCAGTTTGGTGGTTTATTAACAGTTTTTTCTTTTTTCTTTTCTTTTTGAGGTTGGCCTGTAATGCCATGAACTTCCCTCTCTAGACTGCTTTCACTGTGTCCCAAAGATTTTGGATTGTTGTGTATTCATTGTCATTTGTTTCCAGGATGTGAATTTTTAAAAATAAATCTTTATTGTTCAGATTATTACAGTTGTTCCTCTCCCCCCCCCCCCCATAGGTACCCTCCACCCAGTCCCCCCCCCCCACCCCATGCCATTACCCCCGCACACACTGTTGTAGTCCATCGGAGTAAGATTTTTGTCCAGTCTCTTCCCGCACCCCACACTCCCTTCCTCCTGAGAACTGTCAGTCCACTCCCTTTCTGTGCCCGATTCTATTATATTCACCAGTTTATTCTGTTCATCAGCTTTTTTATTCACTTTATTTTTAGATTCACTTATTGATAGATATATATCTGTTGTCACTTTGTGGTTCATTCATTTTATCGTTACCTTTTTCTTTGCCTTCCTACTCTTAGAGAATACCCCTCAGCATTTCAAATAATACAGGGTTAGTGGTTTTGAACTCCTTTAGTCTTTTTCTTATTTGTGAAGCTCTTTATCTGACCTCCAATTCTAAATGATAGCTTTGCTGGGTAGAGGAATTTTGATTGTAGGTTCCTGATATTCATCACTTTGAATATTTCTTGCCATTCCTTTCTGGCCTGCATCATTTCTGTTGAGAAATCAGCTAACAGTCATATGGGTGCTCCTTTGTAGATGACTGTTTTTCTCTTGCTGCTTTTAATATTCTCTCTTTGTCTTTTGCTCTTGGCATTTTAATTATGATGTGTCTTGGTGTGGTCCTCTTTGGATTCCTCTTGTTTGGGGTTCTCTGCACTTCCTGGACTTGTAAGTCTATTTCTTTCACCAGGTAGGGAAAGTTTTCTGTCATTATTTCTTCAAATAGGTTATCAATATCTTGCTCTTTCTCTTTTTCTGGCATTCCGTCATTTGGATGTTGGTGCACCTGAAGTTGTCCCAGAGATTCCTTATGCTATCTCCATATTTTTTAATTATTTTTTCTTTTATGGTTGGGTGTTTTTTGCTTCTTTGTATTTCAAATCTTTGCCTTGATTCTTGTGTTCCTCTAGTCTGCTGTTGGATCTCTGTATATTATTCTTTATGTCAGTCAGTGTATGCTGAATTTATGACTGGTCCTTTTTCATATCCTTGAGGGTCTCACTAAATTTCTCAGAGGTTTTTAGAAGAATCTTGAGTAACATTATAACTGTGGTTTTGAACTCTATATCCAGTAGTTTGCTTTCCTCCATTTCTTTCATTTGTGATGTTTCTCTGTCTTCGCATTTTAGCTACTTCCCTGTGTTGATAGAGTAGCCCTGTGTGCTAGGTGTCCTATAGGGCCCACTGGCTCAGCCTTCCAATTACCTGAGGTGCACCACTTTGTGGGCCGTGTGCACAGTCTTGTTCTAGTTAAGCCTTGATTGCTGTTGGTATCATTGGGAGGAATTGACCTACAGGCCAGTTGGCTGTGAAGACCACCTGTATCTACAGTGGGAGAGCTGCTGTGCTGGAGACATCCTTATGTGGCAGGACTTTCTTCAGGGGGCTTTGGTGCTCACTGAATCTGCCCCTGAGTGTGACACTATGGATGTGAAGAGTTGTAATCTGGTATGGTCTGATACTGACCACTGGGTACACTGGCTCTTGCATCTCAAAGGAGGTGCAAAGTCAGCCACTGCCTGAGGCCTTCCAGCGGGAGCTGTAGAGGGATCTTCAGATTCCTCCTCTGTGTTTGGCGTTTGGAAGTGCCCAGAGGAGGCCCAGCTGTGAAACAACGCAGGCTGCTGCTGCAGGGCCTTAGGTCCTCTTTGAGAAGGTTTGGGGCTCTCTGACCCAGCTCTAGTTTGTTAGGTTTTAAATGGCAAAAGGACAGGCCATTCATATGCAAAAGCCGCTGCACAAAGCTTGGGTGGGATTGTACATTGGGTAGGGTGGGGTCTCAGGGGATCACCAGGGCAGATCAAACAGCAATGGCTACCAGTCAGCCTTGCCAAGAGAAGTCTCTGGGTCTCTGTGTCCCGGGGTCCAGTGCAGGAACAATGATCGCTGTGAGCATCTCTGAAAGAAAGCCACCCTTGTGTTCTGGCCCGATGCCAGACATCCCAGTTTCTCCCTGTATGAGTCTGGGTCCCCAGAGTCACCCAGAAATGGAATTCAGAGAAATCGGGAGTTTGTATGTCCCTCTTGACAGAAACAACAGTAGCACACCCAGTTGCCAGCCCATTTTGTACCTCTGCACCTTCGCATCTCCCAGTCTCAATGTGCTTTTTATCTTCCTTCCTGTTGTAGAACTTCCACTCAGCCAGCTTTCCTGTGGTTGTGGATGATATTTGTTTTTTCTTTTTGTTGTACTTTTGATGTGGTTGTGAGAGGCAGCAAATACAGGTGTTTACCTATGCCACCATCTTGGTTGTTTTCTCCAGAATGTGTTTTATTTCTTATTTCATCTATTTGGTAACCCACTCATTGTTTAAAAATATGCTATTCAGACACCTAGTGTTTGAATATTTGTGATTCTTTTTATTGTAGTTGATTTATAACTTTATGCCATTCTGATCTGAGAAGATACTTGATATGATATTAATCTTCTTTAATTTGGTGAGAGTTTGCTTGTGTCTCAATATGTGGTCTATCTTTAAAAATGTCCCATTTGCACTTGAGAAGAATGTATATTCTGTAGATTTGGGGTGGAATATTTCAAAGATGTTGATTAAGTCCATCTGATCTAGTGAGTTGTTTAAGATTGCTGTTTCTTTGCTATTTTTTTTTTTTGCTAGAGGATTAATTCAGTGATGTTAATAGGGTATTTACATCTCCTGCCATGACTGTATTGCTGTTGATCTCTCCCCTGATATCTTCCAGAAGATTTTTATGAATTTAGGTTCTCCTGCATTGGGTGAATATATGTTTATTAGAGTTATATCCCTTTAGAATTATGAAATGGCCTTCCTTTTCTCTTTTTATGGTCTTCACTCTGAGGTTTATTTTGTCAGAAGTAAGTATTGCTACCCCAGCTTTTTTTTTCATTTCCATTTGCCTGAAAGATATTTTTCCATCCCTTCACTTTCAGTCTCTGTGAGTCCCTGGAAGTGGGTCTCCTGTAGACAGCATATATTTGGGTCATGTTTTCTTATCCATGCATTCACTTGATGTCTTCTGATTGGAGCATTTAATCCATTTACGTTTAATGTTATTATTGATAGGTACTTGTTTGTAGTCCTTTCTGGATTTTATGCCTATATTTCTTCCTCCCTTTCTCTGTTTCTTCTTTTTACATCATTCCATTAAGCAGTTCTTGCATTGTGGGCTTGGTAATGATAAACTCTTTTACTCTTTTTCTTTTTTGTCTAGGAAGCTCCTGATTTCCCGTTTAATTTTGATTGATAGTGTTGCTGGATAGATTATTCTTAGATTCAGTCCTTTGCTTTGCATCACTTTGTATACTTCATGCCATTCCCTTCTAGCTTGATGTGTTTGTTGAGAAATCATTTGATAATCTGATGGGGGATTCTTTGTAGGTAACTCTCTGTCTCTCTCTCTTGTAGCTTTTTAGATTCGCTCTTTGTTGTTAACATTTGCCATTGCAACTATGATTTGTCTTGGTGTGGGTCTTTTGGGATTCATCTTACTTGGGACTTTCTGTACTTGTGTGACTTTTTTCTTCCCCATATTACAGAATTTTTCTGTCATTATTTATTCAATAGGTTCTTTAATCCCTGATGCTCTTCTTGTCCTTCTGGCAGTCCTATTATACATATGTTACTTCATTCTGCATTGTCCCTTAGGCTCTCCTCCTGCTTTTTAATTTTTTTCTCCAGTTGCTCTTCAGATTGGGCTTCTCTGCCTTATCTTCTAAGTCACTAATTTGGTCCTCTGCTTCTCCTAGTTTACTGTTGAAACCTTGATTGTGTTTTTGATTGTAGTTATATAACTTTTGATTTCTTCCTGATTTTTGCATAGATTGTTGATTTTCTTTTCCATCAGATTTATGAACTGTATGACTCGGAATTCTTTTTCTGTCATATTGCATTCCTCAATTTCATTTATTTCCATTCTTGGTGATTCCTCTTTTTCTTTCCTCTGGGAATTGTATTGTCGTCTCCCCATTCTAACTCTCACCAGAAGGTCCAAATGCTGAGTTGCGGAGGCCTGAGCTGTGTGCAATGGAAGCATCACACCACTTGAGTGTCACTGTAGGGCTCTGATACCAAGTCTTGTGGCTGCCATAGGTCAGTGAGAGCCACCCGTGCCTAGAATCAGTCACTCTCAGTGCAGCCTTGTGCACGCACCGAGACTCAGGATCCCACATGCGCTGAAAATCAGAGTCCCCTAATGCACTCCAGGAGTCAGAGTCCCTGTGTGTATGCGTAGAGAATCGAGTATCAAGACCTCTTATGATCTTTTTTACTTGCTGTGTCTTTGCTCTGAGATCAGGATCTCGGTGTGTGCGTGTACCAGGAATTGGAGTCACTGGCACTGAGTGTCAGTGCACTGAGAATCAGAGGTCTCTTGTGCACTTGATGAGAAACAGTCCCCGAGTATGGGCCCTGCGAGTTATGACATTGGTGCTCTGTCCGGTCTCTCTCACGGAGAATCAGAGTCCTTGGTCTGCTTGGGAGGCCAGTTGCACAGCCACCCTGTGTTGGTGGGAGGCTCCCTCCTGTGCTGCGGGAAATAGACTACTGTGTATGCGTGTCCAGAGTTAAAGTCAGTTAGCACTGTTGCCCTGTGTCAGCAGGATACCTGGTCACAAGCTGCAGGAAACAAACTGCAAGTATGTGCATGTCCTGAGTCAAAGTCAGGTAGCACAGTCTTCTTGTGTTGGTGGCAGGCCTGGTCATGTGCTTGGGGAATCAGACTTCTTGTGTGCTCACACCCAGAGTCAAAGTTAAGTCGCACATCTGCCCTGTGTCAGGAAGAGGTCTAATTCCATTATTTTATTTTTTTTTTGTTTTGTTTTTTTGTTTGTTTTTAGAGACAGTGGAAAGGAAGGAGGGAAGGAAAGTGAGAAACACCCATGTGAGAGAAACATATTAATTGATTGCCTCTGCTCATGCCTCAACCAGGGCCAGGGAATAAACATGCAACCCAGGTACCTGCCCTTGACTGGGAATCAAACCCACAAGCCTTCAGTCCCCCGGCCAATGCTCAGACTACTGAACACACCAGCCAGGCCATTTTGACTTACATATTTTGTAAAATGATTACCATAATAAGTTTAGTTAACATCAATAATCTCATATAGATAACGAAAGTGATAAAGAAAGAGTTCTTTTTCCCTGTGATGAGAACCCTTATAATATATTCTCCTAACTTTCATATATAACATACACCAGTGGTATTAACTATAATCATCATGCTGTACATTACATTCTAGTACTTATCATAGCTGAATTTTGTACTTTTTGACTGCCTTCATCCAAATTCCCTCTACCCCTAAACCTCTTGTAAAAACAAATCTCACCTCTTTATTTCTGAGTATTTTCTCTCTTTGCTTCCCTCCCCCCAATTTGGTTCCAAATGTAATCATATTACACAGTATTTGTCTTTTTCTGTCTTACGTATTTCATTTAGTATAATGTTAGGTCCATCCATATTGTCACAAATGGCAGATTTTTCTTATTTTAATGTATGGATGAATAATACTTCATTATGTGTATGTTATGTGTTTATACACACGTGTGTGTGTGTGTGTGTGTGTGTGTGTGTGTGTGTGTGGGTACCATGGCTTCTCTATCCTTTTATCTGATGATGGACAGTATGATTATTTCCATGTCTTGGCTATTGCAAGCAATACTGGTGCCAACATGGGGATGCAGACATCTCTTGGAGCTAGTGTTTGTGTTTCCTTTCTACATATTCACAGAAGTGAAATTGCAAGATCACATAATATTTCTAATTTTAAATTTTTGAGAAAATTCCATACTGCTTTCCACAGTAGCTCCACCACTTTATATTCTCATCAACAGTACACTCAGGTTCCCTTTCTCTACATCCTCGTCAGTATTTATTATCTTTTGTCTTTTGTATGATAGCCACTTTAACAGGTATGGTTTTAATTTGAATTTCACTAATGATTAATGATGTTGAACACTTTTTCATGTACCTATTGGCCTTCATATATCCTTTTTGAAAAAAGAGTCTATGCAGGTCCTTTACCCATTTTTAAATTTGGTTTGTGTAGTTTAAGGAATAGGAAATATGACCCAAAAAGGTAAAATAAATGAAGAAAACCTGTTTGTGTATATTATTATTTATCAGCATTAATTATTAAGTATGCACTTTAAAGAAGCTTTCAAATTCTAGTTTTTCTTCAGAGCTGAGATAAAGGTAAATAATATTAATTTTAAAGATAATATATCAGTGGTGCTGTTAGATAAAACAGCACCACTGAATCATAAAAGTAAACAATTAAGTTAGAGTTAAAAATTTTATTTTATAAAATAGCAAGTAGAGCATAGGGATAAAATTCCTCAGATTTATCATATATTTTGTAATAGGGGTGTAAATATATATATATACTAGAGATCTGGTGCACGAAATTCATGCACAGGGGAAGGGGAGTCTCGTCAGCCCAGCCTGCATCCTCTCCAATCTGGGACCCCTGAGGGGATGTCTGACTGCAGGTTTAGGTCCGATCCCGGGGATCGGGCCTAAATCAACAGTCAGACATCCCTCTCACCATCCAAAACTGCTGGCTCCTAACTCCCCCGCCTTGCCAGCCTGATCTCCCCTAATTGCCCCTGCAGGCTTGGTTGTCCCACTGCCCCCCCGCCCCAGCTGGCCTGGTCACCCCAACTGTCCCATCCAACAGCCTGGTCAGCCCTAATTGCACCCCCCCCAGCCTGGTTGCTCCTTATTGCCCCCCCTGCCGGCCTGATCACCCCCACCTTCCCTCCTGCTGGCCTGGTCACTTCCAACTGCCCCCCCCCCCACTGGCCTGGTTGCCCCCAACTGCCCCCACTGCTGGCATGGTCAACCACACAGCCTGCTGTTTAGTTGTTTGGTCATCCCTCATTAACCCACCTGCCGGCCTGGTCACCCCATGCAGCCTGTGATCACTCATCTGTCAAGTTATTTTGTCAGGATGGCCCATCACTTTATATATATTAGGATATATATATATGCACTATTCTATCCCTGTGATTCCCGAAGCTAAAGTAAAGATCCTCTGCTATATTCTTTCTCTCACAATACCCCACATTTTTCTTCCTTAGTATTTGTTAAAGTTTGTATTTTTATCTTTTATTTCTATAAGTATTTGTTTAATATTAATCTCTCCTACAGCACTGAAGTATTTGAGGTAGGATCAAGTCTGTTTTGCTCATTACTATGCTAACAAAAACAGGAGCTCAAAGTTATATATTCATTAAATGAATAAAATTAAAAAAAGATATATTGAAAGTTAGAGGTGACTAAGTGGTATGGGAAATTACATTAAAAAGGCTCTTTGGGAGGAGAAGAACAAAGTTGCAGGACTGATGCTACCAACTTCAAGAACTACTGTTAAGCTACAATAACCAAGACAGGGTGATATTGGCAAAAGAATAGAAAAATAGGTCAACAGAACAGACTAGAGAGCCCAGAAACAGGCAACTAATCTTTATCAAAAGAGCAAAGATAGTTTTTTCAGCATATAGTATTGGAAAAAACTGGACATCACATGCAAAAAAATTTAAAAATCTAGACATAGACCCATACATATTTCACAAAAATTAACTCAAAATGCATCACAGACTGAAATGTAAAATACAATAGTATAAAAATCTTAGAAGATACCATAGAAGAAAACCTAGATGACTTGGGTATGGTGATGCCTTTTCATATACAACAACACAGAAAAAATCCATGACATAAATAATAGATAAGCTGGACTTCATTAAAATTAGAAAAAAGAAAAACACACTTCTCTATAAAAGAAAGAATCGACAGAATGATAAGACAATGGGATTGGGAGAAATTATTTGCAAAAGACACATCTGATAAAGGCCTGTTATCCAAAATATATAAAGGACTTTTAAAATCTACAATAAGAAAACAGAAAACTCGGTTAAAAAGTGGGCCAAAGACCTTGACACTTCATCAAGGAAGGTATACAGATAGAAAATAAGCATAGGAAAAGATGCTCTGCATCAGATATCATCAGGCAAATGCTAATTAAAATGAAATATCACCACACATCTATTAGAATGGCCCAAAACTGGAATATTAACACCACAAAATATCAGAGGGAATTTTGAACAACAGGAAGTCTCATTCATTACTGATGGGAATGCAAAATGGAAAGGCAGTTTAGTGGCTTACTAGAAAAAAACATAGTCTTACTATAAAATCCAGCAAACACAATCATCAGATACATAAGGGAGTTCAAAACTTGTATCCACATAAAAAATTCCACATGGATGTTTATAGGACCTTAATTCATAATTGCCAAAACTTAGAAATAATCAAGATACCCTTCAATAGATAAGTGGATAAACTGTGGCATATCTAAACAATGAAATAGTATTTAGCACTCAAAAAAAAATGACCTATTAAGCCACTAAAAGACACAGAGGAACCTTAATTCTATCAAAATTAGAGAAGTCGTTTTGAAAAGTATGCACACTGTCTGGTTTTATTACACCAGAGGCTGGTGCATGAAATTTGTGCATGGGGTGGGGGGTAGCGTTGCTCCTCAGCCCAGCCTGCACCCTCTCCAACCTAGAAGCCGGTGGGATCGTGCCTATAAGGGCCGTTGGAATCCCTCTCACAATCCAGGACTGCTGGCTCCCACCTGCTCACCTGCCTGCCTTCCTAATTGCCCCTAACCGCTTCTGCCTTCTAGCCTGATCACTCCCTAACCACTCCCCTGCCAGCCTTTTTGCTCCCAACTTTTCTCCTCTTCCAGCCTGGTCACCCCTAACTGCCCTCCCCTGCAGGCTTGATCGCCCCCAACTGCCCTCCCTTGTAGGCCTGGTCCCTCCCAGCTGCCCTCACCTGCTGGCCATCTTGTGTCCACATGGGGGCAGGATCTTTGAACACATGGGGGCAGCCGTCTTGTGTGTTGGAGTGATGGTCAATCTGCAAATTACTCTTTTATTAGATAGGATAGAGGCCTGGTGCATGGGTAGGGGTCAGCTGGTTTGCCCTGAAGAGTGTCCTGGATCAGAGTGGGGGTTCCCTTGGGGCATGGGGTGGCCTGGGCGAAGGGCCTGTGGAGGTTTGCAGGCCGGTCATGCCCCCACAGCGACCCAAGCGGAGGCTCTGGTATCTGGGATTTATTTATCTTATACAATTGAAACTTTGTAGCCTGGAGCAGAGTCAAGCCTTCTGCTTGCTTCATGGCAGCAGCCATTTCTTTTGGGACATTTACTTTCTATAATTGAAACTTTGTAGCCTAGAATGGAGGCCTAGGTCGGCCCGAACTGCAGAAGCTTGGCTTCCTCCATCACCGGGCCAACCCTAGTCTCAGCTCTTTCCAGCTCCGTGGCTGCTGCAATTTCTCTTGGTTTTATGTATCTTCTGTAATTGAAACTTTGTAGCATTGAGTGGAGGCTTAGGCCAGAAAGGGCAGGCAGAAAGCTTGGCTTCCTCCATCCCTGGGGAAACTCAAGCCTCCCTTCTGCTCTCAGTGGCTGCAGCCATCTTGGTTGGGGTTTATTTGCATATTTGCTCCTGATTGGCTTGTGGGCGTGACTTATGGTGTAGCAGAGGTGCAGTCAATTTGCATATTACTCTTTTACTAGATAGGATGACATCCTGTAAAATGCAAAACTATGGAAACAATAAGACAGTGGTAGTCAGGGGCTACAGTAGTAGGGAAACATGAAGAGATGGGATGTTTAGGGCAGTGAAAATACTTAGTATGATATATAATGATAGATATATGTCATTGTACATTTGTCCAAACTGATACAATATACAACACCAATACTCAATCCTAAGTGAATATGGTGTGATTTTGTTGGGCCAATGTAGATTCATTATTCATATAAAATGTACCATTCTGATGATTGACCATGATAATAGGATAGGGTATGCATGTGTTGGAGGAAGGAATATGAGGAAAACCCAAGTACCTTCTTCTGAATTTATTAGTAAATCTAAAACTGATCGGAAAGAATTTTATTTTCCTAAGAAAAAGGCAGTTTGCAAAGAGCTAACATAAAAACAAAAGACTAACAAATATTAGATGTTTATTATGAGTCAGACATTGTGTTAAGAATTTTCATATATTTCCTTTTACCATTTAAAGAACCCAATGAAGTAGACATCGAAACCACTTTAGTTCAGTGGATAGAGCATCGGTCTTCGGACTGAAAGGTCCCGGGTTTGATTCTGGTCAGGGGCATATACCTTGGTTGTGGGCACATCCCCAGTAGGGGGTGTGCAGGAGGCAGCTGATCGATGTTTCTCTATCATCAATGTTTCTAACTCTCTATCCATCTCCCTTCCTCTCTGTAAAAAATTAATAAAATATATTTTAAAAAAAATAAAGAAAGAACCCAATGAAGTAGAAAGTCATCTCTTTTTCCAGATGAGCTTAAGCTTTGGTTCCATGCAGGGATAAGTTTCTTTTTGTCATTAAATAAAATTATTTCATTTAAAATGTAAAATTATCCCAGACAAAAGACTGATTTATTTTTCTATTCTATCATCAGTATCATCACTGTAAAAAAGAGTATACACCAGGAATTCATTTGTTAAATGATTCAACAAACATTTAGCATCTGTTATGCATCAGACATTATTCTAGGTGTTAAGGATAGAACAAAATAGAGATAAGTCATATCTATTATGGAGTTAGCACTTTAGTGGGAAACAATATAATTTAAGTGATAAATATGTAAATATAAATAATATGTTTGATAGTAATAACTCTCGAAAAAGGAAATAATTAGAGAAATGCAATGTAAAATATTTGGGGAAAGAAACAGAGTTTCAGACAAGTTGCTCTCGGCGGCTTTTCCCAGAAAACATCACCTGAATTAAAGCCTAAATACAGGGGCCAGAGTCACGGCGGCGCCCCCATCAGGGCACACGCCAGGCTGCAGGCTTGATCTCCGGGGTGGGTGCTCGGAGGCAGCGGACCAATGGCTCTCTCTCCTGTCTGATGTTTCTGTTTCTCTCTCCCTCCTCCCTCTTCTCTGAGATCAACACATATGTGAATGAAAGTGTGTGTGTGGGGTGCGGGTAGTTTGGGGGAGAGCATTCTAAGTAGAGCAAGCATGCTCTGCAAACATGAAGAATAGCAAGACACAGGGGAAAGCAGCAGAAGAGTTAAAGGGAAATTCATAGATCTCCTCACCCAGTGCTCATTTCCTGCATCCAAACTGGCCTGATCCTGTTTTGTGAGCAGGCCAAGCACCCTTTTCCTTTGTATATTGTTCTCTCTGTTTGAAATGCTTAGATAGGTCTTTGCTCAAGTGTTTCTTCATCAAAATGGAGTTCTGTGACCATTCTATCAAAAACAGCACCCTTTGTTCTTGCAGGTCATTCTATGGTTTCTTTCTTTCAGGGATAGGGGGAACCCCTGGAGCAGTGCTGTGCAATAGAAATGTATGCAATGATGGAAATGTTCTGTGCTGTCTGAGGGTAGCAGCAGCCACCTATGGCTACTGAATACTTGAGTGTGGCTAGTGCATCTGAGGCACTGAGTTTTGAATTAAATGTAATATCTATTAATTAAATTTGAATACCACATGTGACTTGTGGTTACTGTCTTGCACAGTGTTAACTCTGGAGTTGTCTGTGCCGGAAGAAAAGGATTCTTATCACTCAGGCTGCTGTGCTGAGAATGGGTTTATGAGGACAACGCCTGAACAGAGACCTATTGGATATGCTGCTGCAATAAGGGAAATGATGGTACGCTGAATCAGGTGACATCACAGGTAATGGTCAGAAGTGATGCAATGCTGAATATAGTTTATGGCAGAGATAACAGGATTTGCTGAAGGGCTCAATGCTGGATGTCTGAAAACTAGTTAAGGATAATAGCAAGATTTATGGTGTCGATCTGAACAACTAGAGTCTTCCTTGGCTGAGATGGAAAAGACCACAACAGGAAATGGTTTGGGAGAAACCGTAGGGAGCTCAGTTTTGTCATCTTCAGTGTGAGAAACTAACAGATATCCAATGGAAGATGCTATGTAGAGAGATGGATATACAGGTTGGAGAAGAGGGAGAGATCTGAACCGGAGATAATATATTTGGGAGTTATCGACATATTGGTAGTATTTTAAAGCCATAAGTGTAGATAAAATTACTTAGAGGGTTAAGACAAAAAAAGAGAAGCAGTTCAATGACTGTGCTTTATTAATTAATAAAGGTTAGCCCTAACTGGTTTGGCTCAGTGGAGTGGAAGGTTCCAGGTTCGATTCTGGTTAAGGGCATGTACCTTGGTTGCAGGCACATACCCAGTAGGAGGTGTGCAGGAGGCAGCTGATCGCTGTTTCTCTCTCCTCAATGTTTCTGACTCGCTTTCCCTCTCTGTAAAAAAGCAGTAAAATATATTAAAAGAAGATGCAAAGTTTGGTGATCCAGGTAGGAAAGGGTGGTGATAAAAAACGGCACGTTTTCATTCAGTCCCGGAAACTAATGTATAGGAAGGAACAAAGCACATGCTCTTCTGAGGGTCTCACTGCCGGTCTCTCCATCAGGCTAATGAGTTACCCCAAAAGGCAAGCGAGCAGAGGGTACATTTGATACGTAAATGAGTGACTAACATTATAAAGATCACTGTCCTTTAACTGTATTTAATTGCACAGTAAAATATAAAACCTAAACCATGTACAGCTTTATGAATTTAAAGCAATATACCAAATCACTTGAGCTGAATTATATTAGAAATATATCACTATCTGGCTATATATCAATAAATAGATAAATCTCATTCAGATGACAAAGAAAGAGATAATGTCCATAGCTGGGGAAAATGTTCATGTGATTCCTACTCTTTTTTGTTTGTTTGTTTTAATATATTTTATTGATTTTCTATAGAGAGGAAGGGAGAGGGATAGAGACATCGATGAGAGAGAAACATCAATGAGCTGCCTCCTGCACACTCCCTACTGGGTATATGCCCGCAACCAAGGTACATACCTTTGACCAGAATGGAACCTGCCTGGAACCCTTGAGTCCGCAGGCTGATGCTCTATCCACTGAGCCCAACCGGTTAGGGCTACTGCTACTCCTTCTGATGGTTCAAGTTTATGTGTCAATTTGGTTAGGCCATGGCTCAGTAGTTGGGTCAAATACTAGTCAAGATGTTGCTCTGAAACATTCTGTAGATGTGATTAATTCCTATGCTCAACTGACTATAAATAAAATATATATTTTCAATAATGTAGGTGGACCTTATCCAATTAGATCAGGGGTAAGGAAAGTACAGCCCTTGGGCCATGTAAGGCCCGAGAAATCATTTGACCTGGCCCTCCAAGGCATTAGTAGTGAGATAATTGTTTGACCAAATATAACAGGCTAATTTTTAAGTTGATAATTTTGTACGGTCCGAGAATGATGTTATAAATATCTAAATGTCCCTTGGCATAAAAAAGATTCCTCACTCTTGAATTATTAGCAGAAAGACTGAGGTTTCCTGGAGAGGAAGGAATTCTACCTCAAGACTGTTACAGAAACCCTGCCTTAGCTTATGGACTGTTAGCCTGCCCTACAGATTTCAAACTGGCTAGTCCTGGCAATCATGAGCCAGTTCTTTAAAATATATCTATATCTGTGCCTATGTCTCCCATATATTCTAAGGGTCTGTTTTGTGTTTTCTGGAGAAGCCTGGCTGACACACTCTGCCTCTATTTCCCAATCTGTGTGACGCTGTGAATGTTTACCAGACCTCTGAAAGCTTCAGCTTCTTCCCTGAAACATGGAGAAAATTCCAGCATAAACCTTTATAGAGACATCTGAAGATTAAACAAATAAACCACGTTGAGTTCTTAGTATGGGGGCTGGCACACAACAAACACTTGATAACTATTAGATGTCACAGTGTTACTATTATAACAAACAGATATTGAGTGTTGAACATTTTTAAAACCTTAGGTTAAATTTTAATTTATATTAAAAATGATAAACTTTTCTTACATATATCTTGTACTTGAAATGCAAGGGCAGTTGGTGAAATACCACCCTGGTCAAATTCAAATATTCTTCTCTATATAACACAATCAGATCTACCAGAATTATTATTATTTTTTAAATTTGTAACATTTTATTTATTTATTTCTTCTTTTTTTATTGTTTAAATTATTACAAATAGTAGTACATATGTCTCATTTCCCCCTCTCAATTGAACTTCACCCAGCCTCCCCTACCCCCTGGGACATGCCCTCACCCCCCTCCCAGTGTCTGGCATCCATTGGTTATGCTTACATTCATGTCTTTTGGTTGATCTCTTACTCTTCCCCCCGCTCCCCAACTCAATCCTCCTCAACCTTCCCGGTGTCATTTGACAGTATGTATGATGCTTTCTGCCTCTATATCTATTTTTGTTCGTCAGTTTATAATGTTCTTTATTATCAATAATGAGTGAGATCATGTGGTATTTTTTCTTTCACTGACTGGCTTATTTCATTTAGCATAACGCTCTCCAGTTGCATCCATGTGGCTGCAAATGGTTAAGAATTCCTTCTTTTCTATAGCAGCATAGTATTCCATTGTGTAGATGTATTACAGTTCTCTAATCCACTCATCTGCTGATGGGCACTCAGGCTGTTTCCAAATCTTAGCTATGGTGAATTGTGCTGCTATGAACATAGGGGTGCATATATCCTTTCTGATTGGTGTTTCTATTTTCTTGGGATATATTCCTAGAAGTGGTATCACTGGGTCAAATGGCAGTTCTATTTTTAATTTTTTGAGGAAATGCCATATTGTTCTCCACAGTGGCTGCACCAGTCTGCATTTCCACCAGCAGTGAAGGAGGGTTCCTTTTTCTCTGTATCCTCTCCAGCACTTTTTATTGATTTGTTGATGATATTCATTCTGACAGGTGTGAGGTGGTACCTCATTGTTGTTTTGATTTGCATCTTTCAGAAAATTAGTGACTTTGAGCACGTTTTGATATCTCTCTTGGGTTTCTGAAAGTCCTCTTTCAAAATGTGTCTATTTAGGTAATTTGCCCATCTTTTGATTGGGTTGTTCCTCTTCCTTTTGTTCAGTTGGATGAGTTCCCTGTAAATGTTGGAGATTAAACCCTTATCCGAGATAACATTGGCAAATGTGCTCTCCCGTGCAGTGGGCTTTCTTGTTGTTTGGTTGATGGTTTCTTTTGCTGTGCAGAGCTTTTTATTTTGATGTAGTCCCATTTTTTATTTTCTCCTTAGTTTCCATTGCCCTAGGAGCTGTATTGGTAAAGCTACTGCTACAACAAATGTCTGCTATTTTGCTGCCTACGGTTTCTTCTAATATTTTTATGGTTTCCCATCTTATGTATAAGTCCTGTATCCATTTTGAGTTTATTTTTGTGAATGGTGTAAGTTGGTGGTCTACTTTCATTGTTTTGCAAGTATCTGTCCAGTGTTCCTAGCATCGTTTGTTGAAGAGACTGTCTTACCTCCATTGTATGGTCTTGCCACCTTGGTCAAATATTAATTCCGCATACTAGCTTGTGTGGATTTCTGGGTTCTCTATTCTGTTCTACTGGTCTATATGTCTGCTCGTGTGCCAATACCAGGCAGTTTTGAGAACAATGGCTTTGTAGTGTAGCTTGATATCTGGGCTTGTGATCCCGCCAACATGGTTTTTCTTTCTCAAGATTGAGAAAGATAGCTGTTTTCTCTGCAGCTACTCGAGATCTTTTTTTTAATTATTATTATTACAGATGATTTTTGGGAGAGTTTGTTCTAGGTCTTTGAAGAATGCGATTGGTATTTTAATGGGAATTACATTGAATTTATAGATTGCTTTCAGTAGTATGGACATTTTACTGATGTGGATTCTACCAATCCATGAACATGGTATATTCTTCCATTTGTTCATGTCTATCTCTTTTTTCAGTGTACTGAAGTTTTCTAACAACAGGTCCTTTATCTCCTTGGTTAAGTTTATTCCTTAATTATTTTGTTACAATGGTAAATGTTTTTTTTTTTTTTAAGTTTCTCTTTCTGTGAGTTCATCGTTGGTGTATAGAAAAGCCAGAGACTTCTGGGTGTTAATTTTGTATCCTGCTACATTGCTGAATACATTTATTAAGTCTAGTAGTTTTTTGATGGAGTCTTTGGGGTTTTCTCTGTACAATATCATGTCATCTGCAAATAAGGACAGTTTTATTTCTTCTTTTCCTATTTGGATGCATTTTATTTCTTCTTTTTTCTGATTGGCATGGCTAGTGCTTCCAGTACTATGTCAAACAGGAATAGTGAGAGTGGGCATTCCTGACTTATTCTTGTTCTTAGTGGAAACTGTTTTAGTTTTTGCCCACTAAGTATGATGTTGGCTCTGTGTTTATCATATATGGCTTTTATTATATTGTGGCATGATTCTTCTATTCTCAGTGTGCTGAGGGTTTTTATCAAGAAAGGGTGTTGGATTTTGTCAGATGCTATTTCTGCATCAATAGATATAATTATACGGTTTTTATCTCTCAGTTTATTTATATGGTGTATCACATTTATTGATTTGCAGATATTGTACTATCCTTGCATCGCCGGAATAAATCCTACTTGGTCATGGTGTATGACTGTGATGGTGAACCTGTGACACACATCTCAGCACTGAAACACGTACTCATTTTTGAGGACACGCAGCCGGATGCAGTCGCATACAGAAAAGTATTGGGCCACATGTCGAGAAAGATGTTTCATCCTCTTGCGGTAGTGTAGTGTAGACATTCTGTGCCGGAGGTGTGTAGGCCAAAACAACAGAACACAGCACAGAGCGTCTAGTTCTGGGACTTCCGGTTAGGCCATTAGGGGATCTTTGCCCTCACTTCCGGCCGGTGGAGCAGGGAGCAGCAGAATGCTATGGCGGAAGCATCTCTGGGGGCCCTGTGACCGCCATTACCAGCAACCACATAACAACAGCAACCATCATCCAATCTACTGTTCTGGGGAGTCGTGGATTTTCTAATTGACCATCATTACTGAGATAAGTGAGGGGGAGGATGGCAGAGGTGAGGGCCTGTGCTATGGGTGCCGTTTCCTGTCATTAGAAATAGCGGCAGCCATCTTAATTTATATAAGGAACATCATTTTGCAGCATAGTGCAGACTCCATTTCATCACTATTAATGTTGTGCATCCTTATTAACCCCTATTTCTACCTATTAACCCTGCCCTTTCCTAAAAGACAGTTACATGAGCCATCTTGTAGTCAGTTACACTAGTTAACCCCTAATTGCCTGCAGGGCCATCAGGCTATCTATCATTCTGTCTGCTGTTACTGTCCCCCTAATGGAGAACCCAAAAAATAAAAAACCAAGGTTAAGTAAAGGCAGTGGTAGTAGCAGTAGCCGACCCTTTCAAGAGACATGGACTGAGATGTATGGCATTATAGAAAAAAATGGAAGATCATTTTGCATTCTATGTACTGAAACGTAAGCAGAATGTGAAATATAAACAGACATTTTGAAACTAATCATTCCCAGCTCTTGAAAAAAAGTGAGGATGAAAGGAAGGAATGCATTTCCAGGCAGCTACACCTTTTAAGAGCCAATCTAATTCCTTTATTAAATTTATAAAAGGCTCTACAAATTTAACATCTGCAAGTCTGAGCATTGCTCACTCCATAGCTCAGCATGGAAAAGCACTCAGTGAGGGAGAATTTATTAAAGAAACTCTCCTAAGATGTGCACCAGTTCTATTTCACTATATGCTGAATAAAGATGCAATTATTAAGAGAATATCTGAGTTACCACTCAGTAGAAATATTATAAAAGACCGAATAATGAGACTGAACACAAACATACAACATCAATTAAAGAGAGACATAAGTAATTGCAAATATTTTTCGATCTCTCTTGATGAAACTACTGAGGTCACATCACATGCTCAGATGGCCATTATTGGTCGATAGTCTCATGGTCTCACAATGAGAGAAGAGTTGATAAAGTTAGTATCAGTGCCAACAAGTACACCAGGAAGCGAAAATGTAAGGTTGTTATACAAACATTCTGTGACCTAATAATGATATCTCTAAAGTTGTGTGAGTGACAACAGATGGGGCACCAAATATGGTGGGGAAAAAAGTTGGATTTGTCAAATTGTTTACGGAAACTATTGGACGTCAGATTGATCCTTTTCATTGTATTATCCATCAGTAGGTTTTATGTGCCAAGGCAGAATTCACCTACTTAAATGACTTAATGTCAGTTTTTACAAAAATACTTAATTTAATAGCTGCTCACCCCTTCACAAGGGAGAATTTTCTGCACTTTTACTGGAGGTTGATTCCACCTACAGTGAACTGCTGATGTACAAAAATGTAAGATGCCTGAGCCAAGGCAAAGTTCTTGAGAGCTTTGTGGAGTGCTTTGAAGAAATTAAAGGTATTTCTTGAGGATCTGGGAAACTTTTCTCAGCTCAATAATGATAACTGGGTCAACACCCTGATATTTTTTTACATATCTCTCCATTCATATTAATGAATTGAACTTAAAGTTACAAGGTTTTGGCAAAAGTATTGACATTATGTCTGGATACATAAAAGCTTTTGAAAGTAAACTTAAAATTTTCAAGTGAGATGTAGAAACTAAAACTTAAACGTATTTTCCTTGAGTAGCAAAGTATTTTGAGAAGGCCAGTGCAGCTGTACAAAATGAAATGGAACCTTTTCATATAAAGTACCAGCATGTTTTAGACTCATTACTTGACCAGTTCAGTGATAGATTTAATCAATTTAGAAGCCTGGAACAGACCATAAAAATAATTAAGTATCCTGATGTAGTAGTCTACATTAGTTTGGAATTAAATGGTTTCCATTGGATGCAGATTGATGATTTGGAGATGCAACTTGCAGAATTTCAAGACAGCATCTGGGCTCAGGTGTTTGTCCACTTGAGGTCAAAGCTTGAGAATCTGGAAAGATGCCGCTTGGAGAATCAAGAGGAGTGCCACTACGAACAGGAAATTTGGAGTGCCTGGAACTGATTACCAGACACTTTTAGCACCCTGAAAAATATAGTAATGGCTTTACTCACAATTTTTCCCTCTATGTACTTTTGTGAGACCTTATTCTCAGCGTTAAATAATATCAAAACCAACAAAAGAAACAGACTGACAGATGAAGTTAGTAGTGCTTGCTTGGGCTTGAAGTGTACAAAATACCAACCTTCAATTGAAGGGTTAGCCAATGAAATTCAGCAACAAAAAAGTCACTAATAGGCAGGTTAGTTAAAGAATTACCCCTCCCCCTCACTTATCTTAGTTCTCGGCACCCCACACAAGTTAAGTAATATCAAGACCAACAAAAGAAACCGACTGACAGATGAACAAAGAGGTCACTAAACAGGTAAGTTAAATAATTTGTTTTTGGTTTATTAAATATAGTTATATATTACAATTATACATTTTTGTTATTTAAACTATAAATATCAGGAAATGATGATTTTCTCTCTCGAAGTGATACACCACCCGAGTAATGCTCGGTTTTTTGGCGAATTTTGATACACCAGGCTGAAACGGTTGCCCATCACTGGTGTATGATCTTTCCAATGTAATGCTGGATATGATTTGCTAGAATTTTGTTGAGCATTTTGGCCTCTCTGTTCATGAGGGATGCTGGCCTGTAATTCTGTTTCTTTGTATTGTCTTTATCTGGTTTTGGGATTAGGGTAATGCTGGCTTTGTAGCAAGAGCTTGGAAGTGCTCCTTCCTCTTGTATTTTTTGGAGTAGTCCGAGGAAGATAGGTTTTATTTCTTCTTCGACTGTTTGGTAAAACTCCCCTCTGAAGCCGTCAGGTCAAGAGTTTTTGTTTTTTGGAAGTTTTTTTTATTACTGCTTCAATTTCCTCCATAGTAATCGGCCTAATCAGACTTTTGATTCCTCCTGGTTGAGTTTTGGAAGGTCTTATTTTTTTAGGAATATGTCCATTTCTTCTAGGTTGAGCAGTTTGTTGGAGTAGAGTTGCTCCTAGTATTTTTTAATGATCATTTGTATGTCTGTGGGGTCTGTTGTTATTTCACCTCTTTCCTTTCTGATTTTGTTTATTTGAGTCCTGGCTCTTTGCTTCTTGGTGAGCCTGGCTAGAGGTTCATCAATCTTCTTTATCCTTTCAAAGAACCAGGTCTTGTTTTCATTGATCTTTTTTCTTTTTCTTTTTTGTCTGTGTGTGTGGGTCTCTATGCAATTTATTTCTGCTCCAGTCTTTATAATTTCTTACCTCCTGCTTACTCTGGGATTTTCTTGTTGCTCTCTTTGTTATTCTTCAAGTTGTAGAGTTAGGTGGTTTATTCTCAGGTTTTTTTTGTTTGTTTGTTTGTTTTTTAGGTTGGCCTGTAATGCTATGAACTTTCCTCTCAGGACTGCTTTCACTGTGTCCCAGAGATTTTGGATTGTTGTGTTTTCATTGTCATTTATTTCTACGATGTGTTTTATTTTATTTCTTCTTTGATCTTTTTGTTAACTTATTCATTGTTTAATAGTATGCTATTCAGCGACCAAGTGCTTAAATTTTTGTCATAGTTTTTACTGTAATTCGTATCTAATTTTATGGCATTGCAATCTGAGAAGATGCTTGATATGATTTCAATCCTCTTGAATTTGGAGAGACTTTGCCTGTGTCCCAATATGTTATCTATCTTTGAAAATGTTCCATGTGCATTTGAGAAGAACATATTTTCTGTAGTTTTGGGGTGGAATGTTCTAAAGATGTTGATTTAGTCCATCTGGTCTAGTGAGTCATTTAGGATTAATGTTTCTTTGCTAATATTTTGTCTAGACGATTTATCCAGTGATGTTAATGGGGTAGTAAAGTCTCCTAATATGATTGTGTTGTTGTCAATCTCACCCTGGATTTCTTTCAGAAGTTTTCTATGTACTTTTGTGCTCCTGCATTGGGTGCATAAATGTTTACCAGAGTTATAGCCTCTTCTTGTGTGATCCCTTAGAATTAGAATGTGGTGTTTCTTGGCTCTTGTTATGGTCTTTACTTTGAAGTCTATTTTGTCATATATAAGTATTGCTATCCCAGATTTTTTTGTTCATTTCTATTCGCCTAAAAGTTGTTTTTCCATCCTTCACTTTTAGGCTGTGTGAGTCCCTTGTTCTGAGGTGGATTTACTGTAGACAGTATATATATGGGTCATGTTTTCTTATCCATTCATTCACTTTATGTCTTTTGATTGGAGCATTTAATCCATTTATGTTTAATGTTATTGATAGGTACTTGTTTGTAGCCATTTCTGTATTTTATGCCTGTGTTCCTTCCTCCCTTTTGATTTCTTCTTTTCACAGTATTCCCTTTAGCATTTCTTGCATTTCGGGCTTGGAAGTGATAAACTTTTAGCTTTTTTGGGGGGGGCGGGGGGTCTGGGAAGTTCCTGATTTTCCCTTCAATTTTCATTGATAGTCTTGCTGGAGAGAGTATTCTTGGATTCAGTCCTTTGCTTTGCATCACTTTGTACACTTCATTCCATTGTCTTCTAGCTTGATGTGTTTCTGTTGAAAAATCATTTGATAATCTGATGAGGGATTCTTTGTAGGTAACTCTCTGACTCTCTCTTGAAACCTTTAAGGTTCTTTCTTTGTCATTTTCATTTGCCATTGTAATTATCACATGTCTTGGTGTGGGTCTTTTGGGATTCATCTTGTTTGGCACTCTTTGTATTTGTGTAACTTTTTTGTTCACCATATCACAAAAGTTTTCTATCTTTATTTCTTCAAATAGATTCTCTGCTCTTCTAGTCCTTTGTCAGCCCTACTGTGCATATGTAACTTCGTTTTGCATGGTCCCAAAGCTCTGTTAGGCTCTCCTCCTGCTTTTTAATTTTTTTTCTTCAGTTGCTGTTTAGATTGGGCTTTTTCAATACCTTATCTGCTAACTCACTAATTTGGCCCTCAGCTTCTAGTCTACTGTTGAAACCTTCCATGGTGTTTTTTGTTGTAGCTGTATCACTTTTGATTTCTTCCTGGATTTTACATAGGTTGTTGATTTTCTTGTCCATCTGTTGTATGACGTTTAGGATCATTATTCTGAATTCTTTTTCTGTCATGTTGCATGCTTCCTTTTCACATATTTACTTTCTTGGCAATTCCTCATTTTTTTCCCTCTGGGGATTGTTTCATTGTTGTTCCATTCTAACTATCACCAGAAGGTTCAAATGTTGAGTTGCAGGGACCTGGGCCCTGTGCAGTGGGAGCTTCATGCCCCCTGAGTGTCACTGAAGAGCTCTGTCACCAAGATGTGGGGCTCGTGTGGGTTGGTGGGAGCCACACTCATAGGTGCTAAGTGCGCCCTCGTTTGTGCACCTAGAATCAGGAACCCTGCCTGCGCTGCACTGAAATAGAGACCCCACTGGCGTGTGACAAAATTCACAATCCCCTAGTGCATATCATGTGTCAGAGACCCCCAGTGCCCGCGCCGAGAATTGAGTATCATAATCTCTGTTACTTGGTGTGACCTTGAACCAAGAATCAGGATCCCATGTGCACATGCACCAAGAACTGGAGTCACTGCCTCTTAGTACGAATGCACTGGAATTAGGGATCTCAGGAGCACACAATGAGAAACAGAGTCAAGTCACTGATGCTCAGTGCTGCCTCTCATGCAGAGAATCAGGATTCCCGATCTGTTTGGGGGACTGGGTTGCATAGTCACAGTGTGTTGCAGGAAATCCACTCCTGCCCTGCAGAAAACAGACTTCCATGTGTGTTTGCCCGGAATCAAGTTCAGGTGGCTCTGCCATCCTGTGTGGGCATGGGGTCTGGTCCCACAGGTGTGCACTGTGGGAAACAAACTCCCCATGTCTGTGTACCCTGGATAAAATTCAGCGCCGCCTTGCTGTGTGCTCATATGGTCTGGTCACGGGAAACAGACTCCCCAAGATCCTGCTCCCCAGCTCAAATTTAGCGAAGCCTCATTTGTGAGCATGGGAGTCTGGCTGCAGAAAACAAACTTCCCATGTCTGCACACTCAGGCTCAAATTCAGGTAGAGCCACTGCTGCTGTGTGTGGGCAGGAGGCCTGTCTGAGTGGAGAGGGTCTGGCAGTACCTATGCCACTGCAGCAGAGCCGGCGGGTAGGGGGATTGGCTCTGTGACTCACAGAAATCTGTGGCCAAGGTGCCTGGGATCATGGTGTCCATGCTTCTGCAGCTGTGTTCACAGGTCTTTTACCCAAGTGGCTGCAGAGTCCCGATTTGCTTCTGAGACCAGATTGGGTAGTGGCAAGTTTAGGATCCTAGTCTCAAGCAGTTCTGTTCTTCAAGATGGCATGGGCTCTGTGCCCATGCTGGCTACTACCAGAGTGTTTGCAGTGGCAGTCGGGTTTCATCGTCTAAGACTGCCCAGTTTGGCAGCCCCTTGGAAGGCCTGCAGGATCTAATCGTCCCTAGCTCTCACTCACATACACCACTCATGTCCACACACTCCTCTATCGCTCCCTCTCTCTCTCACAGACTCTCCCTCTCTACCTTCTTATTGGTCACCATCTTGGGTCTTCCAGAATTATTCTTGACAGTGTCCTGTCCATAATTAACCAAGCCCTAAACTCTGCCAGGCAGAGACTTAATAAAAATACTTAATGGAGTCAAATATAGTGAAGAAATGAAGAACATTAACAATCTAAATAAGCTACTTCACTACTAGTTTTCTAGAAAAGTTTATTGTACAGAGAAGGAAGTTATGCCCCTAATACATAATTTATAAATAACCAATTTTGATTTTAATTATACTATAGTCATAAATGCTCTAATTGTAGATACAATCCTTCCTAAAAGCAAATAAATAAAAATATGTAAGAAAATAATTTGGAAAAATATATCACTTCTCCATAGTAAATGTATATATTATCACTTATATATATATAAAAATTAAGAATGATATAAATTTACTAAGTTGGAAGGTTTGGTTCTTTCTAAAAAAATATATTTTTATTAATTTCAGAATGGAAGGGAGAGAGAGAGAGAGAGAGAGAGAGAGAGAGAGAGAGAGAGAGAGAGAGAGAGAGAGAGAGAGAGAGAAATGACGGGAGAATCACAGACCCACTGCCTCCTGCATGCCCCCTTCAGGGGTTCAAGCCCAAAGCTTGGACATGTGCTCTGACCAGGAATTGGACCATGAGGTCCTGGTCATGAGTGGATGCTCAAACGCTGAGCCACACCAGCTCAGCAAACGTTTGATTCTATGAGATTAAATTACTTGCTTAAACAAATTTTTTTTATTATATTACACACTAGAAGCCCGGTGCACGAAATTCATCCACAGGGGAGGGAGGGAGTGCCCCTCAGCCCTGCCTGCACCCTCTCCAACTGAGACCCCTCGAGGGATGTCCGACTGCCCGTTTAGGCCCAATCATGCCTAAACAGGCAGTTGGACATCCCTCTCCCAATCCAGGACTGCTGATTGCCAACTGCTCACCTGCCTGCCTTCCTGATTGCCCCTAACCACTTCTGCCTGTTAGCCTGATCACCCCCTAAACACTCCCTTGCCAACCTGATTGAAGCTTAATTGCTCCCCTGCCAGCCTATTTGCCCCTAACTGCCCTCCCCTGCAGGCCTGAAACCCCCCAAACTGCTCTTCACTGGAGGCCCAGTCACTCCCAACTTCCTTCCTCTGCTGGCCTGGTCACCGCTAACTGCCCTCTCCTGCAGGCTTGATGGACCCCAACTACCTTCCCTTACAGGCCTGATCCCCCCTTAACTGCCCTCCCTTGCAGGCCTGGTCCCTCCCAAATGCTCTCCCCTGCTGGCCTGATTTCCCACAACTGCCCTCCCTTGTAGATCTGGTCCCCCCTCAACTGCCCTCCCTTGCTGGCCATCTTGTATCCACATGGAGGCAGGATCTTTGTCCACATGGGGGTAGCCATCTTGGGTGTTGCAGTGATGGTCAATCTGCATATTATTCTTTTAATAGACAGGAAGGATAGAGGCCTGGTGCATGGGTGGCTGCCAATTAGTTTGCCTTGAAGGTGTCCTGGATCGGGGAGGGGGGGTTACTTGGGGTCTGGGGTGGCCTGTACAAGGAGCCTGTGGTGGTTTGCAGGCTGGTCAAGCCCCCTGGTGACCCAAGAGGAGGCCCTGGTATCTGGGATTTTTTTTATCTTCTACAATTGAAACTCTGTAGCCTGGAGTAGAGCTAAGCCTTCTGCTTGCTTTGTGACCGCAGCCATTTCTATTGTATTTATTTACCTTCTATAATTGAAACTTTGTAGCCTTAAGCGGAGGCTGGGGCCAGCCAGGGCAGGTGGAAAGCTTGGCTTCCTCCATCTCTGGATGCAACTCAAGCCTCCTGCTCTCTCCAGCTCCGTGGCTGCTGTCATTATCTTCTATAATTGAAACTTTGTAGCACTGAGTGGAGGCTTGAGCCAGCAAGGGGAGGCAGAAAGCTTGGCTTCTTCCATCGCTGGGGAAACCCAAGCCTCCCTCCCGCTTTCTGTGCCCCACAGGCATCTTGGTTGTGTTTATTTGCATATTCGCTCTTGATTGGCTGGTAGGTGTGGTTGGTGGGCATGGCTTATTGGTGTAGTAGAGATATAGTCAATTTGCATATTATTCTTTTATTAGGATAATTCTAAATTAGAAATAACTTCCATTGGAACTACTATTAAAAGTTTAGATTTTTTTTCTAAACCATTGTACAGACATTAAAGATATGAAAAATTATGGTAATTATTAATATTTTCAATCATAATCTCTAAATCATTCAAAAATTTAGCCATTTTTACTTCTATCAAAATTAATCTAAGAGCTATTTACTTGGAATTTGTTGTAACTCACCTCTGAGAAACGGCTCCCCAAGCGCCGTGCTTGTTTGTGAGGATGTTAAGGATCTTCTGTTTCAGCTGGTTGGCTGTGACGTGGTCTCGGTGTTTTGCAGCGCTGATGAGATGGTCACACATCTTTTCCTCCTCTCTCCTGTCAGCAGCGTACTGGGCACACTGTGACTATGCAAATAAATGCAAACAATGTGTAACTTCAACTGTGCATTAGTAAGGTATCTAATTTTAACTTAAATGTTAACAAACTCAAATAATATAATCTTATGAAACTTTATTCTAAAGAACACATATAATCCCCTTTCAAACTTTTAAAAATATGTTCTTTGTATGTGTTTACACATATGTGTATGTAAAATAATTTGGATAATGTTAGCTATCTGTATTCATGCCCAATGGTATTAATAACATAGCTAATCATTTTCATTGTGTATCAAAAGGTTCAAGATGATCACTTCTTTTAATCATCTTTGATTTTTTAATAAGTTTCATATAGGGTGGATTGACTACAAATTTTAACATTACTAAGTATGTAATATAATGAGTCATATAATGAGAAAGAAAAAATATATACATCTAAATAAATGCATATAACTAATTCACATTCATCATTACTATGGAAAAAGCTGTGTCATGGAAGGTACTTCCTCTATCTATTGCCATAAACTACTACCACAAGTCATTATAACAAATTAAGAAGAATTCATTCATATTCCAATTCATCTTTTGTACAGGGAATCACCAATTAGTACAATGATCTCCCTCATAATGAGGTTAATATTTCATTAGCTCAGAGCAGAATACAATTAAAATTTCATTTTTCTTCCTCACCAACTGCAGTGGTCCACTAAGAAAAACTTAACCATGAAACAGCCATATCCCATTAATATACTATTTCTCTTAATCAGAGGCTTGAATGGAAGACAGAAATTCCTCAAAAGGTCCCAGCAAAATGCCATGACTTTTATAAAATCTTTTGTAATTTAAAAATGATAACTGGTGAACACACACGCACACACACACACACACACACACACAACACACACATCATTGCATTTACTAATATAGCTTTAACTAAAAAACAACACATACACACATCAATGCACTTACTAATATAGCTTACACTAAAAACAGACACAAATTAAACATTTGGGTTATTAAGCAATGTACAGTCATTAAGTAACAATGGTAAGACTCTCAAAATCAAATTTAAGTCAGTATTTTATGTATACACTAAAGGCCTGATGCACAAAATTTGTGCACTCAGAGTGGGGGAGAGGGTCCCTCAGCCCAGCCTGCACACCCTCGCAGAGCGGGAACCCTCAAGGGATGTCTGACTGGCGGCTTAGGTACGTTGCCCACACCCAATTTCAGTAGGGCTAAGCCTGCAGCCGGACATACTTAGCACTGCCGTGGAAATGGGAGAGCCCCCTCCACCACCACCCCGTGCTCGCCAGCCAGGAGCCTGCCTCAGGGCTTTTGGCTGAGTGGGGCTCCTGCTGTGGGGGTGCACTTACCACCAGGGGGCAGCTCCTGCATTGAGCATCTGCCTCCTGGTGGTCAGTGTATGTCATAGCGACTGGTCAGTCTGCCATTCAATCAATTTGCATACTAGCCTTTTATTATATAGGATAATCTAAAAACCACTGAGTCTTCATGTCCTCCTTCATAGCTTCTTAGCACTTTTTGCCTTGCAGCCTCAATAAAGTATTCTCATCCCCAACAGGGTGAAAATTGCTGCTGGGTGAATGTGAAAAAAACAAAACACACAACTTACTATTTTAAATAAATAAAGCACAGATGTATACACAGTGAAGAAATAGATATGCAGCATATTGAAGGTTATAAAATATTATTGGGAAATAATTAAGATAAAGATTGTTTAAAAAGATTTCTTAGGGGGAAATAGTGGGGGGAAAAGGTTGAAAAGCACTGCACCTAGCTTAATAGGATTTTAAGTAGCTATGTGCTAAAGCTGGTAATTCATGTCTGGCTTCATAAAGTTCTATTTTAAATGTTTTGACATGACAAATATTAATTTGCTTATATCCCCATAAAATATCCTGCTTTTCCTAGTAGAAATACAGGATCGTACAAAAGTAGGGTTACAGTTGTTTATATGGAAAGTAATACAATAACCCTGTAATTATAAAACCCTAATATGCAAAACGATGGGACGGCAGGACTGGCGGAACAACAGTTGCTATGATGCCTATTGACCACTGGGTGGCAGATGCTCAACACAGGGGCAGCTCCTGCATTGAGCATCTGTCCTCGGAGAGGGAGGTGACTGGTGGTGGCGATCAGGGGTGGTGATTGGAGAGCAGGGCCCACCAGCAGGTGGTTCCAGGCCAATAGCCAAGGTGGGTGCCAGTAGGGGCCCCCTGATTGCCCCACCCACCAGTCACCCCAAAGATGGCCCTGATTGCCAGCCAGGCCTAGGGATCTTACCCTATATATAGGGAACTATCTCTTAGATTTAAAAATTAAAACCTGGCAAGGCTACTCTAACATTGAAAAAAATAGGATGATGCAGCAATTACATGTATAAACTCTGGCTTGCACATTTTGTGGTCAGCCCTGATTCTGACACATAGCTGTGTGACAAAAGCAAATTACTTAACTTTTCTCTGCTTCAGTTTTCCCACCCATACGATGGGAAACATGGAACTACTGCCTCAGAAGGATCATGTTATGTACTACTTTTTATAGCCAGGGCAAAAAAATGTAGCTGCCCATAGAACAGCAAGATGGCTTTCACCTGTATAAAAAGTACGGTCACTAGTGCTTTTCAGTTGGACAGATTGCCAGAGGGATGTCTGACTGCAGGTTTAGGCTCACTGTCCCCTAAGAGGTTCCGGATTGTGAGAAAGCACAGGCCAGGTTGAGGGACTTCCTCCCCTGTGCACAAATGTCATGCACCGGCCTCCAGTCCTATATAATAAAAACCTAATATGCTAAGTGTCCAGTCATCTGTTTAAACCAATAAAAGTGTAATATGCTAATGATTTGCTAATGCCACTCAACCCCTCACTATGACTTGCACTGACCACCAGGGGGCAGACAATAGACTGGTCGACAGTCACTATTACTTGCACTGACCACCAGGGGGCAGATAGTCGACTGGTTGACCAGTCGCTCAGATGTTTACTGACTACCAGGGGAAGACTGACTGGTAGGTTAGCTTGCTGATGGGGTCTGGCCGATCGAGACTGAGCAAAACGGGCTGGTCTCATCCTGGAGCCATCCCACAGTCCCTCCCTGGCTGGCTAACCTCCCATGTCCCTCCCTAGCCCTGATTGTGCACCAGTGGAGTCCCTTGACCTATTGCAATCCTGGACCCCTTGGGGGATGTCAGAGAACTGGCTTTGGCCTGATTCTGCAGGCCAGACCAAGGGACCCCACTGGTGCAAGAATTCATGCACCGGGCCTCTAGTTAATACATAATAACACAAGAATAAACTCTGTTTTATGCACTCACAACTGTAAGTCTACTTTTGCCCTACCCTGTACCAGTATAAGTGAGTCAAAACTGATCCTGCATGGAATTCAGTTACCATTCTAAATCTTATTTACTAACGGAAGTTAAAAATTAATTCAATATTCTTCTTTTGTTTAGAGTTCTGACATATTCTATACCTAAAGATATTCTTCAGTAATAGAATATAACTATATTGTTACCCAGAATTACAGCATGATATTCTGGTAAATATCCAAATTATAGTTATTGTTTAGGTAATACAAACCTTCATTTTGACAAACAATTGTTAATGTATTTTAATCAAAGTTTAAAACATTTGGTGTTTGTTTTTGAAATAAGTTTTATGCAGCCCCATATGACAAGTGTATTCTTTTTCATCTGACAAATGACACAGAGGTTGTTGGTGTCAGCAGTAAAGTGCCAACAGCAATTTCTGTCTCATGCTTTTCAGTGGGACAGGTCAGAGGTCACCAAATCTAGTATATCAACTTGCATGACTGAGAGAGCTGGTTTGCTGAGATAAAAACCTCATAAAAACTAAAATGTTGGGCTACGACTTCCAGCCATCTAGCACTTGTTCACATATGGCATCAGAAGAATACATTGATGAAATTATTTATTATTTTCAAGGCCACTGACAGCCCAACATAAGGCAAACACCAGGTCCCCTAAATATTTCTGAAGTCATTTTTGTTTTGTTAATTGCATTAAGTGAAGTAAATGTTATATTTAAAACACTAAAATAAAAATATTTGTTGAATTAAGGCAATATAAATATTGGTGAATAATTATTGACATGTTATAAATATAGAAATAATATTTTAAATATAGAAATAATAATAATATAATATTTTAAAAATTATTTCTATTGAATATATATTACTTCAACATCCTTTAGTGTTTACACAGAAAACAGAAATGACAGCCCTGGCTGGTCTGACTCAGTGGATCGAGCGGCAGCCTGCGGACCGAAGGGTCCCAGGTTCGATTTCAGTCGAGGGCGCAGGCCTGGGTTGCAGGCTCGGTCCCATGTGCAGAGGGCAGCTAATCAATGGTCCCCTCTCATCATGGATGTTTCTATCCCTCTGTTCCTCTCCCTTCCTCTCTGAAAACATTAAAAATATATTTAAAAAAGAAGACAGAAATGATAGTTAATTTATCCTCTCTCAAAGTACTTATGAGGATTTTTAAACTATTATTTTTCATATATACATATGAATCTACATATATATCACACAACAGCAATGCTTCAATTGTCAATAAAATATTAACTATTAAAATAAAATACCAACTAAAATGCTCTGTGAACACTCTAAAGGTGAACACACCATAATAAATTATTTAATGTTTGGTAAAACTCAGTTTCTTTATATAACCTCTTATATACCCATAGCTAAAGGTCAATAAACTTTACTTGCTTAAAAACCATGAAAGTAATTGCATTAAAATTTTTTATTTGCCTTTAAGGATAAGTTAGAATAACTTCAGTCTACAGAGTGGTTAGTGAGTGACAGGGCTGGAGCGGTCTCTTCATGTTGTAAATGAGGTGAAATAAAGTAGTGCACGGAGTTTGACATTTAGTAAAAAACTCAAAAGCCTTCACTGAAATTTTTCTCTTCAAAACAAGGTTACCATCGGCAATAGCTGACTGATAACAGAAAGCAGAATTTAGTCTGCTCCAAAATTTAGTCTGCTTACCTCAAACTCTGCATGTTTATGTACATCCTCAGCTCTCTGTCTGTTCAAAATAAATTCAGCTTCATTTGCAACGCGAACTATGTGGTCCTTCATAGCATGGCATAGTAATCTAAAAAGAAAAGGACCTTTGAAGTTATTATTCTTAATAGTTTTGGTTAATCCAACTTTTTTGAATAATCAGTATTCAGTATTATAAGCATTAATTATACATACATTTCAGATAAAGCTACATTATAAAATTAATATAGTTGAAATAATTCAATGACATTTGAAATATAGAAATATGTCATAAAACTGTTAGAGCAATGCTTCTGTTAAATAGTGTCTGTGAACAAGTTATGCAGTGAATTTAATAAAGTTACTTTATGCAATAAAATAAAGGGTAAAAGGCATCAAAATATGAAAGAAGGAAGTAAAACTGTCATTATTCGCTGATGGCATGATATTGTACATAGAAAACCCTAAAGACTCCACCAAAAAACTACTAGATTTAATAATAATAAATGGATTTGGCAATGTAGCACAATAAAAAATTAACACCCAGAAATCAATGGCACTTTCATACACCAATAATAAACTCTCAGAAAGAGAAACAACAATAAAAACAGTCCCATTGCAACAACAAAAAATTTAAGATGCTTAGAAATAAATTTAATCTAGGAGGCAAAAGACCTGCACTCAGAAAACTACAGGATGTTGAAAAAGAGAGGAACATATAAATAAGTGGAAGAATATACTGTGTTCTTGTTCTTGTTTTTTGTTTTGTTTTGTTTTTGTTTTTAAAGAGGGCAAACTTACAAAGTAATTTAATCTTCTTTACCTACATCTTTTTTAAAAGTTAGTTTTCATACTCATATTCATTATCTAGTTTTGTTCCACATAAACTTTAAACAAGGATGCTATTTTCAAAGTAATTATTTTCACTGCTCATTTTTGAAATGAATTATCCCTTTTTTCTTGCGTAAGTTGTCATAAATTTCAATCAGAATAGGATAGCTTTAACTTTGTCTTAACTTCTGTATTTACCAAATACCAAGTCATATAATTCTGCATTTATTATTCACTACATTCTGTCTACCCATGACAAACTTGTCTTCACTGATAAATATGTACAAGCAAAATAAAATGATTATGTATCCTGATATTCCTAAATTATAACCTAAATATATTTTTTAATCCTCACCCAAGGATATTTTAAAATTTATTTTTAGAGAGAAGAAGAGGTAGAGGGAGCAAGAAAGGGAGAAAGGGGGAAGGATGGAGAGAGGGGGAGGGGGGAAGAGGAGAGAGAGAGAGAGAGAGAGAGAGAGAGAGAGAGAGATCAGTTGTAGGAATTCAACCTAAAACCTTAGGTGTGTTCTCTGACTAGGAAGTGAACTTGCAGCCTTTGTGGTGCACAGCAAGATGCTCCAACCAACTGAGCCACCCAGCTGGGGCTGAGTTCTCAAAGCTATGTGTGCCTTTGAAGTGAGTCTGACGGTATTGAATTCATTTCTCTTTCTAAGGTAGTAAGACTGAATAACACAGTATTAAATTCTATTATCTTTTCACCAATTTAGTATCTGAGCAGCACTGAACTGAAAACAGTTCTCATTAGAAATCCTCCCAAACCTATGTCTGGTCTAACATGGAGCTCATTAGTCCATGATGAGACGGGGGACTGTCACTCCAGACTAGCAGAACGTCCTGGCGCTATGACAGAGGCACCACTAAAATCGTGCACAGCAGCAGGCTCTTGGAGATAGCACTTAGAAACATGTAAAGGTAATCTCTCATTTCAAAGGGACAGAGGCACATTCTAATAGGAATAAAGTCTAGTTTATAACAAAGGTAACAAAAACGTAAGTTATTCAAAGAACCCAAGAACCCAAGGCTAGGACAATTTGTTCAAAACTACAATACTTAGGGGAGAAAAATGCCAACTCCTCTACAAATAATTTTCTAGGCAAACATATTGATAGTCTTAATCTCAATCATTGAGGGAGCTGAAAAAATAAGAAGTTAAACACTATCAGAAACTCTAAAAATTAATTTTGATGAAATCATTGGCCTTTATTTTCTACTAGAGTCCCAGTGCACAAAATTCATGCATTGGGGGGAGGGGGGGAGTGTCCCTCAGCTCAGCCTGCACCCCTCTCCAATCTGGAGCCCCTTGAGGGCATATTACTCTTTTATTCGATAGGATAACTAAGGTTTAAAAGATAAAGATGCGAGATGTTAGTATTCAGTTCAAAGTCTTTGCTTAGTGTCTGAAGGCCAAATAAAGCCAGAGAAAAAATCAAATATATGCAAATTAGTGAAAGTTACAAAAATTAAATAGATTAACTGAAGAAAGCAGGAAGGTAGACAGGCCCATTTGGCTAGTTAGTACTATTATACTCAGTAGCAAAACAGTGGGTTAACAAAGCAAAGAGGCATGAGTAGCAGAGAAGCAGATGGGGAAGGGAAGAGTCTTTCCTCAGAAACAACAGGGAAATTGCTTAAATTACTTGAAAGTCTGTTCTCCTATCTGAGACACTTATGCATCATATATCAACTAATGTATGTTGTTTTATTTTCATGTAGAGACTGCACTTTTTAACTGACTCACAGTCATTCTGGGAAACTTCATTATCCATGTGGAAAACCATTCACCAATAAAAGAATATCTTCCACACTTTCCCAAGGGGCTGTGTGTTTGTATTTGGACAGCCCTTCAACACTCAGCTAGGCAGCTTTTCACTCTACCTCGGCATACACTCTCTGCTTCCGTACAGTCTCCATGTCAGCAGAAGGTAAGGTAGGTCCTTCTTTAGATACTAAGAGTTCAGGTGCTTCTTTCCAGAGCATGCATACAGTCCTAGGCATGCATGTGGCCTTTAAATTTCAAAATATGTCATAAGTTTTTAAAGCCCTTAAGTACATCTCATTTGTAGCTGTTCCTCCTAAGCTTTTTGGTTAGTCTATTATTTAAGCCAACTGTTATGTAACACCTCAGGCAGTGACACCTGATATAATAAAGAGGTAATATGCAAATTGACCGTCACTCCAACACACAAGATGGCCACCCCCAGGTGAACACAAGATGGCCGGCAGTGGAGGGCACTTGTGGGCAATCACGTCAGCAGGGGAAGGCAGTTGGGAGGGACCAGGCCTGAAAGGGAGGGTGGTTGGGGGTGATCAGCTCTGTAGATGAGGGCAGTTAAGAGGTGACCGGGTCAGCAGAGGAGTGCTGATGGAGGCGATGAGGCCTACAGGGAAGGGCAGTTGGTGGGTAACAGCACTACAGGGGATGTCAGTTGGGGGGGAACAGGCCTGCAGGGGAGGGAAGTTGGGGCAACCAAGCTAGCAGGAGAGGACAGTTAGGGGCAACCAAGCTGGCAGGAGAGGGCAGTTAGGGGCAACCAAGCTGGCAGGAGAGGGCAGTTATGGGAGACCAGACTGGCAAGGGAGGAAAATTAGGGGTGACTGGGCCAGTAGGGGAGGACAGTTAGGGGTGACTGGGCCAGTAGGGGAGGACAGTTAGGGGTGACCAGGCCTGCAGGGGAGGGCCGTTGGGGGCGGCCAGGCTGGTAGGGGAAGGCAGTTAGGGCCGACCAGGCTGGCAAGGGAGGGCAGTTAGGGGTGACCAGGACAGTAGGAGAGGGCAATTGGGGGCAACCAGGCCTGCCAAGGAGGACATCTTAGGGGCGACCAGGTCAGCAGGGGAAGGCAGTTAGGGGTGACCAAGCCAGCAGGGTAGGGTTGTTAAGGACAATTGGACTGGCAGGGGAACAGTCAGGCTGGCAGCAGAGTGGTTAGGGGCAATCAAGCAGGCAGGCAGGCAAAAAGTTGGGAGCAAGCAGTCCTGAATTGTGAGAGGGATGTCCCAGGTTGGAAAGGGTGCAGGCTAGGCTGAGGGATACTCACCCCCCCACCCCCATACACAAATTTTGTGCACTGGTCCTCTAGTTACTCTCTAAATGTTTTCCACAAATGTCCTCACGGAACCAGCTTTATTCATATTAGATAGGCCAGAAAAAATAATTGAGTAAAATTATTTGCTAGTAAGATCCATTTTGCTCCCTCTGGTACAGTACTTGTAATGTGATTTTTTAAATAGCCCCCATTGAACTGGGGAGGCCAGAATACATGGGACTGGGATAAGTTAAAATCTCAGAATTACTCCATCACCCCTATACTTTTTGAAAATATTTTTGTTGCATATACAATTACCAAGTTTTTTTTTCTCAACTCTATAAAAGTATGTCACATTCTTCTTTCATTATTGTTTGCTAATCTTTTCTCTTTTTGTTCATACCTGTTATTTTGTGTGGGTGCTTCTATCTCTTTATCTTTGGTGTTTTACAATGTTAGTACCATGCATTTAGGATGGGTTTCTTTAATTTACCCTATTTTACATGTGATTCCTATACCTCTATAGTCACGGTTTCAATCAGTTCTAAAATATTCAATACAATCATCTTTTAAAATTTTTCATCTACTCTGTAATCTCTGAATTTTTTAATTCTGATGACTTGTAAATTAAACTTTCTAATTCAACTTTCATATCATTGAATACCCTTTTCATTTGTCATCTCTTTTTCTCTCTGTATTCTGGATAAATCTTTTAATATATATGTTCCAGGTTACTAATTTCCTTCAACTTTATCTAATCTGACAAATCATCAATACACAATTTGTTTTCCAAAACTGTATTTTTAAATTCTATAAGTTTCGGTTTTAAAAATCTTCCTGTTCATTTTATTTTCTGTATTTCACAATTCTAACCTTGACAATCTTCGAAGATACAAATTTTTGCGTTTCTCCTTATTGATGTTCATACAAAGTCTCTTTCAATTTCATGTACTCAGTCATCTTTGATTGTCACACATTTGTGGTTTTAATCTGTGAGTCTAACAGAACTGATGTGGGTATGTGTTTGCTTTTATCGCTGATGATATAAAGGCGAGCCCCCTAGAACCATGCCAGCTTCTCTTAAGGATGTTGGCTTAACCTGAAATTTCCAGGCTAGATTTTTTACTTAATTTCTGGCTAAAAGCTTAAAATCCCCAAGGCATTGCTCTTTTAAGCACGTGCCCCAGGGCACACCTACTCTCTGAGGCACCAATTTGTTAGGTGGAGAAGCGGCCTGGAGAGCCCCTGAGACCCATACTGCTCTATGTAGAATCTGAATGTTCCACAGCAGAAGGAATCTTAGGTCCCTGAGTAACCCACACAGTTTTAGTAAAAGTCCCTATTCATTTTCAACCCATTAAAATGGGACTTTAAAAACATTCTATACTAAATCATCAAGCTTTGCCAATTTTTTCCTTAATATATTTTTATCTATTTTTTTCACTGCATTAATATATGACTTTAAGTCTTATTCATCTCTCATTTGGATTACAATAGATTCCTAATTTTTCTATCTCTTCCAAATCTGCTATCTTCTAATACATTTTCTCTTTGCCATTAGTGTTATTTATTAGTAAATTTCTTTAATGACAAAAAAAATTCTTCAGTGACTACATCTAACAGACAAGATAATATCGTCAAATTTATATATAGATGCCTGTCTACTCTCCAAACTTGTCAGAGGCCATTCTGTCAGTCATTCTATGTTCTAGAAAGCCTTTGTAGTTCCTTTAATGAGCCATACTATTTCAGGGCATTTTGTATGCCATTTCTTCTTTCTGTAACTCCTGTCCACTTTTTCCCAATAGAACTAAGAGAATATCTCATAGTTTCTTAAACCTTTTGGGCATTATAATATCAAACATTGTCTTAGGTTTATTTTTCTTTCTTTTATTTTTAACAAGTCTCTCTCAGACTGTAAGGTTTGTTAAGTAAGTTATAATGTTGATTCATCTCTGTGTCTAATATGATTTGTATGGTACCTGTCATAAAGCATGGACTCATCGATAATTATATAACTACTAGACGCCTGGTGCACAAAATTCATGCACAAGAGAGGGCCCCTCAGGGGATGTCCAACTGCCAGGGGATGTCCCTGTGGGATGGGGCCTATGCCAGTAGTTGGACATCCCTCTCACAATCCAGGACCACTGGCTCCTAACTGCTCAACTGTCTGCCAGCCTGATCGCCCCTAACCATTCTGCCTCTGGCCTGCTCTATCCCAAGTGCCCACCCCACTGGCCTGATGGCCCCCAACTGTCCTCCCCGGCCAGCCTCATGGCCCCCAACTGTCCTCCCCGGCCAGCCTCATGGCCCCCAACTGTCCTCCCCTGCCAGTTGGGGGCAATCAGGCTGGCCGGGGAGGACAGTTGGGGATTTGAATAGAACTTGTCTTCTTCTCATCATGTACCTTATAAAATGGAGCAAGCATCTTTTCTAAGTTTGGATTAACTTTCATTTTGTTTTTTTACTTTCAAAGTGGTGAGATATTGCTGAATTTCTTTAAAGTGAAGTTTTAGGCTGGTATCACTTCCTCTGGGCCATTGTCAGTCTTTTTGTCACAATGACTTTCCTCATTGATGTCCGTAAGTTCACCTTCTCTGAATTCTTGTGGCAGCCCCACTGCATTGTCCAAAGGGCACAGTGTCAACATTCCAGAGTTACCTATATCTTGTATAACCCATTTACTAGTATATTCAATTAGTATCCCACTGAAGTGACTTCAGCTTGTTTTTTCTTTATTGATTAGGGTATTGTATATGTGTCCTTATCCTCCCATCCCCTCTCCCCCGACACCCCATGCATGACCTCACTCCCCTGGTGTCTGTATCCATTGGTTAGGCTTCTATGCATACATACAAGTCTTTTGGTTGATCTCTCTCCCTTATCCCCCCCTTCCCCTACCTTCCTTCTGAGGTTTGGCAGTCTAATAGATGCTTCTCTCTCTCTGGATCTGTTTTTGTTCATCAGTTTATGTTGTTCATTATATTTCCACAAATGAGTGAGATCATGTGATATTTATCTTTCTCTGCCTGACTTATTTAGCTTAGCATAATGCTCTCCAGTTCCACTCATGCTGCTGCAAATGGTAAGAATTCCTTCTTTTTATAGCAGCATAGTATTCCATTGTGTAAATGCACCACAGTTTTTTAATCCACCCATCTGCTGATGGGCACTTAGGCTGTTTCCAAATCTTAGTTATGGTAAATCCTTTCTGATTGATATTTCTGTTTTCTTGGGAAGTGGTATTACTGGGTCAAATAGGAGCTCCATTTTTAGTGTTTTGAGGAAACTCCATACTGTTCTCCACAGTGGCAGAACCAGTCTGCATTTCCATCAATAGTGCACGAGGGCTCCCTTTTCTCCACATCCTTCCCAGCACTTGCCATTTGTTGATGTGTTGATGATAGCCATTCTGACAGGTGTGAGATGGTACTCATTGACATTTTGATTTGCATCTCTCAGATGACCAGTGACTTTGAGCATGTTTTCCTATGTCTCCTGACCTTCCTTCTGTCCTCTTTTGAAAAGTGTCTATTTAGGTCGTTTGCCCATTTTTTTATTGAGTGTTTATCTTCCTTTTGTTAAGTTGTATGAGTTCTCTGTTAATGTTGGAGATTAAACCCTTATTGGCAGCAACATTGGCAAATATGTTCTCCCATGCAGTGGGCTTTCTTGTTGTTTTGTTGATGGTTCCTTTCACTTCACGCTGGCCTAGGTTTTGCCTATCCTTCCTTGGTTATCGTATTTTCAGATCTGTTTACATCCTATTTCAGTTCCAGCAACATCACGTCTTGTCTCTTTGCTGTACTTTACTCTTTAGTATGTTGAATATCCACCTTTGGGAATTGTCATGTGAATTTACACTTGGAAACAAGAGGCAATATGCTTTGCTGTCAATGTTTGAACTAAATGCAAATGTGCAGTAACTAATCATCGATAGACTTTGAAAGAAGGAACCTGTTGGTCACTGCTCGTGATGCTACATCTATTATTTACACGGAGATTTATGGATCAAAGAGCCAATAACTCTTATGTAATACAGTTAATATACCAGGATAACTGACATTTGAATTCTATTGTTGGAAGGCGGTGTTATTTAACTAGTTGTGGCTCTGAAATTTTTGCATTTTTCAAGTGAGCAAACCAATGACAACATTTTGTTTTCTAATAAAAACATGGATCATCTGAATCATGGCAAACATTTGCTTGCAATAATTAAGCTAATAACAAACTCAAGTAAACCAAAGCTTACTAGTTTAATCATTAAATAGTAATTATTAAAGTAAAAGAGGATATTCAAGTTGGGGCCATATATTAATTACTAAAGAATTATACTTGGATGCAATAAGCTTCTTTTCTTCAAAACCCAACAAATGCAAGGCTTCCCCCCCCCTGTTTTAAAGATACAATAAAAACTTGAAATCTTGTAAATTTTAGGTTAAATTCAGTGCTAAATAATACTACAACCTGGCTTTGTATGAATATCTATTAGTTATATCTTATACGCTTTCAAGAGAGTGATAAAGGTGATTTTAGGCGAATGATTTACTTCAAAAGATCACCCAAATTCCACAATTTAAAAAGTCTTATTTGCTTTAAGGTTCAATTCATATTTTAATAATTTAAAATCCAATTATTATTGCTAAGACATTATAAGGAATTTTACATCCCATTAACCTTGCTTTGTTTTAATTACAAAGATCCTTTGTTAGATTCCTTTAAATGATCTAGTTTATAATTTCAGCCTGTCCTAGGGAGTACTTTCATTCAGCTGCATATTCATCAACTGGTTTTGTTCTGTTAATTATAGACAACTGCACAATTGCTTTCTCCAGCTATGATTGATGAATTATATTTAAGAGTGTAGCTGTTAAATAGGATAAACATTTATAACAATTTCCACTTAAATAATTTTATCTTCATTCCCACAAGGACAAATTAAAGACATATTCTAACAACCACGAGAAAGTGTTTTTATAGGTTTCATTTTAAACTATTAGAAAGTATTAACAAAAATGCTCTGTGTTCAGGCCAATGAAACACAGCATGTGCAAAGGATCCAAGCCCCCTAGCGTTCAGTGAGCACTGACGAATAAGAATCAGAAAAACAGAGCATGTGCAACTACTGTGCCTACACCCCAACCATCTAAATACATGTTTTAATCTGGAACTCCCAATTCAAATTCATGAAAGTAAAGCTCTAAATCGAAAGGATATGAACCAAAGTAAAAGTGAAAGTCAGAAAATTCCAAATACCTATTACATGTAAATAGAGGCCCAGTGAATGAAATCTGTGTACGAGGGGGTGTTGGGGGGGGGGAGGGTGTAAATGGCCCTCAGCCCAGCCTGCACCCTCTCCATTCTGGGACCCCTTGAGGGTTGACTGACTCCCTAGGCAGTCAGGCATCCCTCTCACAATCTAGGACTGCTGGCTCCCAACCACTTGCCTGCTGCCTGCCTGATTGCCCCTAACCGCTTCTGCCTGCAAGCCTGACCATCCCCTAACCACTCCCCTGCCAGCCTGATTGACACCTAACTACTCCCCTGTGGGCCCAATTGCCCCTAACTGCCCTCCCTGCCAGGCTGGTCACCCCTAACTGCCCTCCCCTACCGGTCTGGTCATCCCCAACTGCCCTCCCCTGCAGGCTTGGTCACCCCCAACTACCCTTCTCTGCAGGCATGGTCATCCCTAACTATCTTCCCTGAAGGCCTGCTCGCCCCCAACTGCCCTCCCCTGCTGGCCCTGTCACATGTAACTGCCCTCCCTTGCCAGCCTGTTCGTCCCCCAACTGCCTTCCCCTGCAGGCCTGGTTGCCCCTAACTGCCCTCCCCTGCTGGCCCAGAAATCCCTAACTGCCATCCCCTGCAAAACGGGTCGCCTCTAACTACTCTCCCCTATAGTAGTTAGGGGAGTAGCTGTTTCCCCCCAACTACTCTCCCCTACAAGTCTGGTCCCCCCTCAACTGCCCTTCCCTGTAGGCCTGGGTCCTCCCCAACTGCCCTCCCCTGCTGGCCATCTTGTAGTGGCCACCATATGTCCACATGTGGGTGGCCATCCTTGACCACATGGAAGCAGCCATTTTGTGTTGGAGTGTGGTCAATTTGCATATTACCTCTTTATTATATAAACAACAAAACCCTTCCATTTAATTATTTATTTTTAAAATATATTTTATTGATTTTTCACAGAGAGGAAGGGAAAGGGATAAAAAGTCAGAAACATCGATGAGAGAGAAACATCGATCAGCTGCCTCTTCCACACCCCCTATTGGGGATGCGCCTGCAGCCAAGATACATGCCCTTGACCGGAATCGAACCTGGGACCTTTTAGTCTGCAGGCCGACACTCTATCCACTGAGCCAAATGGGTTTCGGCAAAACCCTTCCATTTATTAAGAGCCTATCTTACAGCAATTGTAATAAATGTGGTATAGATTATTTCCAACCTTCAGAGAAACTGGGCTTTTTTCTTAGGTATTATACTCTTGTGCAATGTGAAACAATGTGAGAGGAAGATTATGTTTGTTACATGTCTAGCATCTAACAGTTGGAGAACTGGTATTTGAAGTCAGTACAAATAGTAAACATATGTTTTGTATTATAAAAGGAACTGTGGAAATAGCCAGAAAAGAGTGTATTATTCACTTCAGATAAACAGGCACTAACACTATGGTATGGGAAGTAAAACCAGGGGAAAATGGAAGGTGCTATGAGAACCTAGGAAAGCATTTATAATCTGGAGTAGCGATGAGGAGAGATTGGTGCTCAGTGAAGAGATTATTTTCACTAAACTAATATGAGTAAATGTCTTAAAGCAAATGCTCATCTTTTTTGTGCTGTGGACTGTTGGTTTGGCTATCCTATATAATAAAAGTCTAATATGATAATTGTCCAGTCATCTGGTTGGCCGGTCAACCAATCAAAGTATAATATGCTAATGATATGCTAAGGTTGCTCAACCTCTCGTTATGATGTGCACTGACCCCCAGGGGGCAGACAGTCAACAGCAGAACAACTGGTCGCTATGACACACACTGATCACCAGGGGAGCAGACGCTTAACTCAGGAGCTGCCCCCTGGTCGTCAGTGCGCTTCTACAGGGGGAGCACCACTCAGCCAGAAGCCGGGCTGACAGCTGGCAACAGCAGTGGTGGCAGCACTAAGGATGTCTGACTACCAGCTTAGGTCCATTAATCGGACACCCCTTAAGGGCTCCCAGGCTGCGAGAAGGCACAGGCCAGGCTGAGGGACCCGCTGAGTGCACAGATTTTGTGCACCTGGCCTCTAGTTTTCAATATTTTCCTAGCTACTCAAATGTAGTACCTCTCTAAATTTGCTTTATTGTCAGTAAATAGCACCACCTTCTTCACTGAGAACGCAAGGCGTCATAAAACCAAACAAAACCCCTGGACCCTGCAAAACTTAAACGAAAGGCCAGTCCCTGGACGTCACACTCACCCACCACATTGGTTTTTCCCCACATTTAAAAATATGCGAGTATTTCCTTCTAAAACAATGTGCCACACACGCTCCCTCACCAAACTAAACCTGTACCTTCCTTTAGTAATTACCCTGTAAGCTTCTCCCTTTCGGCCAAACTTCTTAAACATGCATGTGCTTGATGCCTATACAAGCTCTGACCCCAACACTCAGATCACCACTTTCTCAAAAGTTACTTTCCTCATTTATCTGCTCCCACAGCACCCTCTACCTGTCCTTTGGCACTTCTGTTACATCAACTAGAGGCCTGGTGCAAGAAAATTCTTGCATTGTGGGGGGAGGGTCCCTCAGCCTGCCCTCTCTCTCCATCCGGGAGCCCTCAGGGGATGTCCTACTGATGGCAGTCTGGCCTTCCTCCTTGAGAGGCAACCAGGTCAATCAGGGGAAGGCACCACCCCCATCACCCACTGTTGGTGCCACTGCTGGCCACGATGGCCACCAGCCCTTTGTGGCCCTCACAGCTGCTGCCGCTTTGTCTGGAAGGACTTCAGGAAGACATCAGTCTAACTGGTCTAATTAGGTGATTACCCTTTTAGTAGTACAGATAAGTACTTAATTAAAGATTGTTGTTCCCTCTAGACTCCAAGCTTGAGCAGGGCCTGGGTCTGTACCAGAATCTTTAGCACATAGGTACTCACAGTGTAAATCTGGATGAAATGACTTACGCAGTGGCTCCTTTAATCCTAACTTAACTATTGTCTTTTGGACTATTCGTTCCCCCTCAAACATTCTACTCACCATTCTTTTTTTCATTCCTTCAATAAATATTTGTGATTGTGAACCATGTGCTAGGCATTATTTGAGATATCAGGGAGATATCCACAAATAAGACACGAGTTCTTAAGGAAAGTACATTGCAATGAGGAAGATACACATAAAATAATGAGATATTATTAAAATACCAAGAGAGTCATGTGATGAACGTGCACTAACTCAATAAGATGGTAAGGGGAGCCTTTCTGAGAGGTGACATTTTAGCTGACTCCTGAATGACAGTAAACAACCAATCATATAAAGATGTGGGGAAAGAGGATTCTTCATAGAAAGAGCAGTCCCCATGTTTTCTTCTCTCTGCAGACTCTCCCTGAGCACCATATCTGTGTCATTTCTTACCACTTACCATATGCAAGCAGATAACTCTAAATCTCCACTCTAGCTATAACTTTGGAGAGCGGGAGACCCAAATTCCAAGATGCCTGGTCAAGGATTCCACTTGGATTACACAGGTGCCATAAACTCAGGGTAATCCAGAGTGAAAACCTGTCACATCCAAGCCATGCTCCTCTCTCTGTGTTGTTCTAAGTAAACTACCTATACTCTAAACCATCCAGCTATTAAAGCTAGAAATCTAGTTATCTGGGATTCCTTTATTCATCTCTTACAATCCAATATATGAACAATTCTATGAATTACATTTCCAAAAGTTACTTCGAATTTGTCTACTTCTTCCACCCTGGTAGCACTATTTGTTCCCACCATCTCCACTAGGATTACTAAAACCTCAGATTAGCATCTCTGTTCTAGTCTTAAATCCATTTGCCACATTTCAAGTTATGCCTAAACCTCTTCAGTTACACCTCAGCAGCCTTACCACATCTTAGAAACCCCTTCCTGGAATGACCCTTGCCTAGAGGAATGACCCTAAAGTTCTATGTGGGTAGCACAAAACACACAATTAAATAGCTGTTGGCTAACTAGAAATAGCTCTCCAGCAACATGTTTTGCTGTCCTTTGCCTCTTGGTTTTTGCACTAAATTATTCCCTTGGCCCAGAATTGTATTCCTTTTTTTTTTAAATGTCATATAGCTATGTCACAATCATCTCTCAATTTATCAACCAAGATGGCATTATGTTTGGATATGCTTCTTTTTTAGAAACCTCTTTCTTTGCAGACTATTTTTAAAGCAGTTTTAAGTTCATAGCAAACTTGAGAAGAAGATAGATTTCTCAGCTACTACCTCAGCCCACAAACCCCCCACCCCCAAGTGATCACCATCTACCATTTGTTAGAAACGATGAACTTACGTTAATACAGCATTATCACCAAAAGTCCATGGTTTACATGGGTGTTCATTCTTGGTACGTATATTATATTTAATATATTTAATATATTTAATATAGTAAACATCTTGGTACGTATATACGAGTTCAGACAAATGTATGACATGTATCCACTATTATTATATCATATGGAGTAGGTTCCCTGCTCTAAAAATCCTCTCTGTTTTGTCTCCCTCCAACCCCTAAGGACCACTGATCTATTATTGTCTCCACACTTTTGTTTTTCCAGAATGTCATATAGTTCAAATCATACAGTATATATTAGCCTTCTCAAATTGGCTTCTTTCATTTAGTAATATGCAATTAAGTTTCCTCTATGTCTTTCCATTGCTTGAAAACTCATTTCTTTTTAGAACTAAATAATAAATAGTCCATTTTCTGGATGTATCATACAAATGAATGGGTATTTATTTATATACTAGAGGCCCAGTGCACGAAATTCATGCAAGGGGGATGGAGGATGTCCCTCAGCCCAGCCTTCACCCTCTCCAATCTGAGACCCCTCAAGGGATGTCCAACTGCCCACTTAGGCCCGATCCTAGTTGGATCGGGCCTAAACGGGCAGTCGGATATCCTTCCCACAATCCAGGACTGCTGGCTCCAAACTGCTTGCCTGCCTGCCTCCCTGATTGCCCCTAACCGCTTCTGCCTGCCAGCCTGTTCACCCCTAACCACTATCCTGCCAGCCTAATTGATGTCTAACTGCTCCCCTGCCAGCCTATTTGCCTCCAACTTCTCTCCTCTGCCGGTCTGGTCACCGTTAACTGCCCTCCCCTGCAAGATTAATTGCCCCCAACTTCCCTCCCCTGCTGGCCATCTTGTGGTGGCCATCTTGTGTCCACATGGGGGCAGGATCTTTGACCACATGGAGGCAGCCCTCCTGTGTGTTGGAGTGATGGTCAATCTGCATATTACTCTTTTATTAGATAGGATAGAAGCCTGGTACATGGGTGGAGGCCAGCTGGTTTGCCCTGAAGAGTGTCCCAGATCAGGGTGAGGGTTCCCTTGGGGCATGGGGTGGCCTGGGTGAGGGGCCTATCGTGGTTTGCAGGCCAGCCACGCCCCCTGGTGACCCAAGCAGAAGCCCTGGGATCTGGGGTTAACTTATTTTGGGGTTTACTTTGTTTTATTTTAGGAAAGAAGTTGGAATTACAAAAAGTAGTGTAATGTTGTTTAAATTTAAACCCATGTTTCGATTATTATCCCAAACTTTGTAGCCTGAAGCAGAGACAAGCCTTCTGCTCGTTCCACAGCGGCAGCCATTTCTGTTTGAAACTTTGTAGCCTAGAGTGGAGGCCTAGGCGCTAGGGCTGCAGAAGTTTGGCTTCCTCCATTGCCCTAGCAACCCTAGCCTCTTCTCTCTCCAGCTCCATGGCGACAGCCATTTCTGTTGGGATTATGTATCTTCTATAATTGAAACTTTGTACCATTGAGTGGAGGCCTAGGTCGGCAAGGGCAGGCGGAAAGCTTGGCTTCCTCCATTGCTGGGGAAAACCAAGCCTCCCTTCTGCTCTCAGTGGCTGTAGCCACTTTGGTTGGGGTTTATTTGCATAATTTGCTCGTGATTGACTGATGGGCATGGCTGTGGGCATGGTTTATCGGAGGTATGGTCAATTTGCATATTACTCTTTTATTAGAGAGGATTACTGAAATGCGTCTTGGCATCTAAATTTTGGCAATCGTGAACAAAGTGGATTTAAACATCAGCGTGCAGGTTTTTAACTTATTTGGGCAGACAGATGCCTGGTGATTGGACTGTACAGTAAGAATGTATGTGCTTTTGTATTCAAAGTGGCAGTGTGTTGTGCATTCCCACCAGCAACAAATGAAAGTACAGTTGCTCCACATCCTTTGGAACAACTCAGCATTTGGTGGTGTCAAGTGCTCTGGACTTTGGACATTCTCATAAGGATATAGTAGCATCTCATTGTTGTTCTAATCAGCATTTCCCTGATGGCGTATAGAGCCTTTTCTCTGAGTTTATTTTCCATCTGTGTGTCTTCTTTGGTGAGGCATGTGTCAGATCTCTGGCCCATTTTTAAATCAGATGGTTTGTATTCTTATTGTTGAATTTTAAGACTTCATATTATATTTTAAGATACTAGTGCTTCATCAGACCTATCTTGTGGAAATACATTCTCACAGTCTTTGGTGTGCCTTCTCATTCTCTTGACACCTTCTTTCATAAAGCAAAAGTTTTACAATTTAATGAAGTCCAGTTTAGCACTTTTTTCTTTCATGGCTCACACATTTGGTATTTTACCTAAAAAGTCATCACCATACCCAAGGTTATGGAGATTTTCTCCTATATTACCTTCTAGGCGTTTTATGGTTATCTCATTTCATATCTATGTCTGTGATCCTCTTTCAGTTAATGTCTGTGCTGCCATAAATCCATGTTTAGGTTTTTCACATGTGGATGGATGTCCAGTTGGTACAGCACCATTTCCTGAGAAGACTCTCATACTCTAGCCTGATAACCTAACCACTGGGTAACGCATTCTTCCAGATGAGATTAAGTGTCCTACCGTAGGCTTGCATTGATATCTACACAACCCCAATCATAGCACCCTTGTATTGTGTGTGTCAGTTTAATGTTTGTCTTGTTCACTTCTCTATTCCCAGCTCTTATAATAGTGTTTGTAATGTAGGAAGTGCTGAATAGACATTTGCTAGACTAATGTATACATGATTTGTATATTTATAGCTAGTCATGTTTCAATTATTATTCCAAAATCATCTTTATTGGAGGGAAAAATCTGTATGAAAATAAAATCACACTCTAGAATGGCACTAAAATATTATGGTGAGCATTTTGAAGGTTTTCATGGGTTTAAATTTAAACAACATTACACTACTCTCTGTAATTCCAATTCTTTCCTAAAATAAAACAGTAAACCCCAAAGGCTCCCACTGAGAAATAAAATGGCATCAAAAGCTAAGAACTTTTGATAAGAGCAAATTCTCCATCCTCTTTTTATCTAAGGCAATATTACAATCTTAAGTGTTAAAGGTTCAATTCTGTTAACTCTTCAGAGTCACTGATGACAAAATAATTTTTGTTTTTTAAGAAACTAGCAAAATTAGCATAAATGTGAATTGAGTTTCTGCAACTGATGTGGCGAGTAAGTAGCCTGTGAAAGTGTTTTCCAGTTTTCATCACCTGAAGATGGGTAATAATTATTATAATTCTTACAATAATAAAGTATGAGGAACTACAGTGTGTTGTTATATAAAATTGTTTGTTATTTAAAAAATAATATTTTATTGCATCTTTTGCTTTGCAGTGAATAAAATATTTATTTAAATTTTTAGTTACATTATTATGACTAAAAATAATTCAAACATGGAATATCTAAATGAGAGATATTCATTGAGATTCACTGTTATAACAACAGAGGCTATTTTTAGACTATAAAACTTGATGAAAAAAGCACTAATAAACTTACTTAAGTTACTTTAAAAATGAATTTCTATACCACTTTAGGTATAAAAATACTTCCTTAATAAAATTTTAATATAGTAAGCATTATTTATTAATTTAATTTGGTTTGAAATACAAATAAATAGATTATGCCAAATATGCAGTCATTATTTCCCAAAGATTATACTATATCATAGAAGAAACTCAAGTTGCAAAGGATGCAGGTCTTTAGCTGATAGAAGCTGTACATGTCAAAATGATGAGTTACATTTGTCTTAATGTATACACTGCCAGTAAAGTTTTAGGAAAATCATAGTGAACAACTGTTTATAATAAAGAGAAAATACAATAATAGGCTCAAACATAATTTTACTTACAGCATCATTTTAATAATGTATATATAAATTCCTAACCAGACTGTTACACATCCTTCACATTTTCAGCTGGACACCAGATAGCACAGCGTGTTCAGATAAAACTGTTTCACATGAGCTGAGACAGGCGCAGAGTCCGCTGGGAGCACAGCACTGACACCAGACGGAGGGGCAGATGGGGCTGCAGACGGCATTCACTTGATCTACGCAAAACAGCTTTACTGCTTACTGAGATGTGCTCCGATCTCGCAAAACCTTCTAAAGTCTGGCCCTTTATTTCATACATGCTCATTTCTGAATAAATATTTTCAACATTTTAAATTTTGTTCCTTTAAAGTTTCTTTGGTAAATTATTTGATTAAAACACTTTCTTACACATTTTTTGACCAGATGGCAGGAAAAATCAGTTGCCCAGTGGAATACCATGTGCAGTGTAATAAAAATTGTAAAATTAATTACCTTCCTTCATTGATGAGTTCAATAAATGCAAGTCCTGCATTCTTCTGAATAGAATTTTGCCATTCCTAAAAGGAGAAACCGAACCAAGTGTCATAAAATGAGCATGTAAAGCAAAGCGACATCTTGTTTAAGAGTTACGCTGGTGCCGTTAAAATAACTTCCGTGTGATGATATTTCTAAAACTTAAAAAATTAACGAATGTTACTATCAATTTAAAAGATGCTATCAAATTCCCCCTAAAGTCCAGGCTTGATGCCCCCGTAACAGAAAGTGAGACTATAGGCACAGAGCACAAATTCTCAGCACAAAGTGCCCTTGCTCCCAAAAGAGACCAAATGCTTAGTGGCTATATAAGGCTTAGAAATATTGGAATATAAATTTTAGTCCCTGATATAGAAAATTTTCGCTGAGGTAATAAAATGAAAATTAGAAATATAAACAACATATTTTGATTAATTTATAAATGAAATGTTATAGTTATGTATGTAGTCCAAATGACTGAAAAGCATATAAAATGTATATAAAACTTATAAAAATAAATATTTAATATTAAAACTATATCCAAATGTTATACTTTTCCTATGACATATTTAAAATATGCTTTAAATAATTTTTTGGTTATTGGTTTATCCCAGTAATTTAAATTTTAGGAATCTTTTTGAAATGTAACTGGTAAATTACAATTTTTGGATTAAAATTATATCCACTTTAATAGTACTATAAGTAAATATTTCCCTAGTATATTTTATATATTAAAAAGTCCTGATTGGTCACTTATGTCACTCACCTATAGATTTTTTTTCTCCATGAGTTAACAGTTCAAGTGGCGGCCTCACATACCCTAAGTGGTCAGCTCCCTGCCCATGAGTTCAGCTCCACAAAAGAACAGTCTCTATGATAACCCTTCACTCTATTCATGATCATGTGCTCCTCTAAAGCTTATACACATGCTGTGAATAAATGTGGTCCCCAAAAGCAGGTGTTTGGTGTGTCAATATTCTCTGCTCTAAGTAAATTCATGAAGAACTATAGAAGAACAAACCACTGACCCACATTTCCCCAAGGGAGAATCAGCAGCTCGTGAAGAGCAATGTGGCAGCCTGGGATCAGTAATTATTTTGTAGAGAAAAAAAGAGACCTAAATGATGTCACTTTTAGCAAAGTGTTTTAGCTTCAACAACCTTTAACTAAAGTTTATCAAAATAATAAGATTGTTATTGTATTTTACAGAGCTTATTAAAATCTTTCAAGTAATTTCTGTTGAAAAATTATAAGAAACTTTTCCCTACATTTTAACAAAATGACTTATTACCGCCCTAGCCAGTTCGGCCCAGTGGATAGAGCATTGGCCTGCAGTCTGAAAGGTCCCAGGTTCGACGGCAGTCCAGAGCACGTGCCCAGGCTGTGGGCTCCGTTCCCAGTGGGGGACGTGCAGGAGGCAGCTGATCCATGGTGCTCTCTCATTGTGGATGTTTCTCTCTCTCCCTCTTCCTTCCCCTCTGAAATCAATACAAATATATCTAAAAAATGGCTTACTACCATCCTCTTAGATATTTTACATATTACCGTTATATAGCCTATAATTACTGCAAACAAATAAACCACCATGTGCCATTTTATCGGGAATACTTGACATTTACTGTGATATTAACTTAAAAAAAGAACTGATTTTTACATAACAAGAATCATGTCACTCAGAAGAGTAGATTCTTGCAGACAATTTCTTATAGATACTTTTCTTTATGATGCTGTTTGTACATCAAGGCTCTTTATCAGTATAAACTTCTAATATGAATAGAAATTTTAAAGAGGATATTTCACGTGCATTCAGGTATTATATATGCACCCCAAATTATACCGTATCTAAAAGATCACAGAATAAGATGTTTAAAAAATTTTGTTCAGATCAAACAAAACATATGTGTAAGGCACGTCAGCATGTGATGCTTACCTGCAATATTTTATAGAGGCCAAGTGCACAAATTCATGCATCAGTGGGTTCCCTCGGCCTGGCCTGTGGATCGGGACGAAACTGGCTCTCTGACGTCTCCTGAGAGGTCCTGGATTGTGAGAGGGCACAGGCCAGGCCGAGGGACCCCACCAGAGGAGGATGGGGAGGAATATGGGAGGTTGGCCAGCCAGGGAGGGACTAAGAGAGGACTCCAAGGCTTACCTGGCCCCTCTCACTCAGTCCCGATGGGCTGGAGCAGAGCAGCAAGCTAACCTACTGGTCAGAGAGTCTACCCCCTAGTGGTCAGTTCACATCATAGCAACTGGTTGACTGGTAGACTATCTGCCCCCTGGTGGTCAGTGCATATCATAGCAACTGGTCAACGGTCGACTGTCTGCCCCCCGGTGGTCAGTGCACATCACAGTGAGCAGTTAAGTGACCTTAGCATATCATTAGCATATGACCCTTTGATTGGTTGAACGGACGACTGGACAACTGGACACTTAGAATATTAGGCTTCTATTATATAGAATAGTAGAAATAAATCTGAGCTAAGCTAAAGATATTAGAGCTTATAGGATGAGAAAGCCAATGAAAGTATATAACTGCAACACTGCATCCAAGAAATTAGTGTTTTAGAAAAGTAATTTCTGAGCGAGGGGAAATAGTAGGGAGTTGTTTTATAGGCCCTTTCAGAAGAGAGACAATAAACTACAACTATGAACTGGAAAATGAAAATTAAGAGGTATCACAAAGAAGAGATGCCAGGACTGAATGAGAAATTAGGTTTAAGGGCTAAAGTAGAAGAGTGAGTCAAATAAGATTATTAAGTTTTTAACATGAATGACAGAGGGAACAGTAATATTCTTATGAAAATGCTAAAGAATGGTACATATTTGGGAAAATCATAAGATTGTCTTCATTTTATATTTGTTGAATTTAGAATGGTGATGGCATATTAAAAAGGAATGAGAATTCTTTAGATAGAAATATTGACTAAGGCACAGCATCAGGCAAGTCTTCAAAGAAGAATACACAGAAAGAACAAAAAACTCAGGCTGGTTCTTGGGAACCATTCACATTTTTAAGATGAAAAAAGTAGCAGTTAAATGGGACAAGAAAATATATTCCAGAATTTAAAAAGAAAAAAAATACTAATATATTATTCAAAATAAAATAATCCACTATATACCTTGGCTCAGAGAAAAAGATACAAAACCCTTTAATCATTAATATCATTCTCCTTTTATAATGATTAAAAAGTTAAATTATAGTTGAACTTGTAAAATTCACATCTAGCAAACCACAAACAATAAAAATGAAAACAAAACTACAAAAAACAAAACATGTCATTCTAAGGAAGCGCAGGAAAAGAAACGCTCTGGAGCTGGAGCCGGTGCTGGCAAGCCTGGCTCCAGCTCCGAAGAGCAGTGTTGGAATTGGTTCTCGTTCTGGACTCACTCTCACTTTGGCACTGACGCCAAATCTGGTATGAGAATTGGCAATGGAGATGCTAGATCTGGAGCTGATACTGGCTCTGGAGCTGGAGGTGGAGTTGATACTAAGTTTGGAGCTGATACAACAGCTCATATTCAAGTTGGCTGCAGCTCTATCGCTGGCTCTAGCTCTCTCTCTGGAGTGAGTGCAGAAACTGGCTCTGGCTTCTAAGTTTAATCTGGGTCTGGTTCTGGCTTTGGCCCTAGCCCTAAAGGTGCTCCTGCAGCTGGTGCTAGTCAATGAAGGAATTCACTCTATCTCTGGAGTTGGCTCTAATACTATAGCTGGTTCTAGACCTGGCTCTAGTTCTAGAGCTGGCCCTGTTTTTAGTTCTCAAGCTAGAGCAGGTCCCAGAGTTACATGAAGCTTGAGCTTTTCTGAGAGCTGGCTGGCCCTCGCTGCACAGGTGCTGGAACTTGTGTCTAAGCTACTAATACCACTTTTGGAGTCATTACCCACAGTCCTTCTGGCAACCTGATATGCAAGATGGAAACCAAGACAATTTTCCAGTTCACAATTGTAGAAGAAGGACAGAAGGAATAACAACAACAAAAAACACAACAAGGAAACCTGAAAAGGAAAGACAGCGAAGAAACAGGAAAAAAAAATAACACTGTAATTATACAAGTTATATGCAAAGTTACTGCAATTATAACAGACAAAGCTGAAGCTTTAAAAACAAAGTTAAAAACAACTCCCAGAAAACAGAAAGTTAATAAGATACAACCAAAATATTAAGAGATTTCAGGAAAACAAAAGAAATAAAGAAAAGTAGAGGATGTTCTGCTGAAAGGCCAATATCCACTGTGTAGCAACTATCCCCTGATCAGGGAAAATGGATGAGAGGCAATTATCAAAGAAATTTCAAATTTCCCCCAAGAATTAAACATATGACATGAAATCTCCAGCAAGGCTAATCATCATAAAATTCCAGGACACCAGAGTTAAGGAAAATGCTAACAGGAAAAAAAATTAAATAAAGAATCAAGGATTAGAAGGACACAAGTCTTGTCAACACCAAAACAAAAAGACAGGAGGAAAGAAAATAATACCTTCAAAATTATTAAAGGATTAGAGGCCCAGTGCATGAAATTTGTGCACTGGGAGGTGGGGTGTCCCTCCGCCTAACCTGGGACCACCCCATCTGGGACCACTCGGGGGATGTCTGACTGCTGGACATCTTTCTCACAATCCAGAACTGCTGGCTCCCAACTGCTTGCCTGCCAGCCAGCCTGATCACCTCCTAACCACTCCCCTGCCAGCCTGCTTGACACCAAACTGCTCCCCTGCTGGCCCAATCATCCCAACTTCCCTCCCCTGCAGGCTTGGTTGCCCCCAACAGCCCTCCTCTGCCAGCCATGTCACCCCTAACTACCTTTCCCTGCAGACCTGGTCCCTTCTAGCTGCCCTTCCCTGCAGGCCTAGTTGCCCAAAACAACCCTACCCTGCAGACCTGTTCATCCCCAACTGCCATCCCCTGTAAGCCTGGTCATCCCCAACTGCCCTCCCCTGTAAGCCTGGTCATCCCCAACTGCCCTCCCCTGCAGGCCTGGTCATCCTCAACTGCCATTCCCTGCAGACCTGGTTACCCCAACTGCCTTACCCTGCAGGCTTTGTCCCCCCTCAACTACCTCCCCTGCAGGCCTGGTGCCGTCAACTGCCCTTCCCCACAGGCCTGGTCCCCCCCAAATGCCCTCCCCTGTTGGCCCAGTCACCACTAAGTGTCCTCCCTTGCCAGCCTGGTTGCCCCTAACTGCCCTCCCCTGCAGACTTGGTTGCCCCTAACTGTTCTCCCCCGCAGGCCCGGTTACCCCCAATTATATTCCCTTTCAGGGATGGTCCCCCCAACTATTCTCCCCTGCAGGCCTGGTCCCTCCCAACTGCCCTCCGCTGCTGGCCATCTTGTGTTCACATGGGGGTGGCCATCTTTTGTGATGGAGTGATAGTCAATTTGCATATTACCTCTTTATTATATAAGACATTGATTAATAACATGGGAAAGAGTTGAAAGAATGCAAAGTAGCTGCCTCAACTAAATGTGCATCAGGGGTGAAGTAAGGTTCTGATTTTTGTTTTGCTTTGTTATGTCTTTAAACTATCTATGCAAATTTTAAAATTATTTCAAAATTAAACTTTTTCTTTTATAATAGTTTGACAAAACTATTACAAAACTAACAGTTTATTTAAAGAATCAGGAGACTTGTATGACATGCAGACTAATAGACTGTCAAGAAGGAAATAGTTAATTCTATCAAATTAAAGGAAGTTTGAATATGGAAGACTTATCAAAAATTTATATATGGAAATTTATTATTGGAATGCATGTATTTTTTCCTCCAGAATTGATTTTTATGGATAAGCAGGCAATATAATTCTTTAATTTGTTCGATGAGAATGCCACTGAGTTCACTATCCTCCTCGAAGGCCTGAAGTCAGAGCTGCTATTTTCTCCAAGTTTCCTTCCTTAAAAGAGGGCTGAGGTCTTCTTGCCCAGGAGAAATTTCCTGGACCTTTCTGCGCTGGTGGGACTGTGTCCTTTCTCATTTTATTCTCTAAATTTTGCAGATTAGGCATTAGAAATCTATCATTACTTTTGCTTGTATATTGTTACATTGTTAATTTTTCCATGTGTGAAAAATGTTAGGTATGATGAGGATTCAGGAGAGGTCCTGGGACTTGGTAGCGAGAATTCAGTAGATGAAAGCCTGATTGAACTGGGTTGATGAATGAAAGGTAATTAAGAAAAAAGTATAGTATCTAGTAATATACCCCTTTAAAAAATGTTGCAGTTAAAGCTAAGAAAAAATTTGGTAGGAGTTTGAAAGATAGCTTCTTGTTTTTATGATGAAGAGAAAAATGTGGCTTTATATCCTATTATAATTTTCATTGTTACCACCTGCTGAAACCAAGCCATATAAGTAATACTCAATAAATATTATTAATGACTTTTGGGTAAGCTGCGTTAACATGCCATTCCCCATTGTTGTTATCAGAGACTAGAGGTCCAGTGCATGAATTCGTGCACCACTGGGGCTCCTTGGCGTGGCCTGTGGGGTAAGAGTTAAAACGGCCCTCCGACATCCCCACAGGGTCTCAAATTGTGAGGGGGTGCAACCAGGCCTAGGAACCCCACTGGTGCACGACCAGGGTTGGGGAGGGGCGTGGGAGGTTGGCCAGCCGGGGAGGGACTCCAGGAGGGCTCCAGGGCATGTCCAGCCTCTCTCACTCAGTCCCAATGGGCCAGAGCCCAGCAGCAAGCTAACCTACTCATCAGAGCATCTGGCCCCTGGTGGTCAGTGCACATCATAGTGACTGCTTGACTGCTCCCTGGTGGTCAGTGCACGCCATTGTGAGCAGTTGAGCAGCCTTAGCATATCATTAGCATACTACAGGCCTGGTGCACGAAATTCGTGCATGGGGGGCGGGGGTTTCCCTCAGCCCAGCCTGCACCCTCTCCAATCTGGGACCCCTCAAGGGATGTCCAACTGCCTGTTTTAAACGGGCAATCAGACATCTTTCTCACAATCCAGGACTGCTGGCTTCAAACTGCTCACCTGCCTGCCTCCCTGATTGCCCCTAACTGCTTCTGCCTGCCAGCCTGATCATCCCCTAACCACTAACCTGCCAGCCTCATTGATGTCTAACTGCTCCCCTGCCAGCCTGTTTCCCCCCAACTTCCCTTCTCTGCTGGCCTGGTCACCCCCAACTGCCCTCCCTTGCAGGCCTGGTCCTTCCCACCTGTCCTCCCCCACTGGCCTGCTGATCACCCACAACTGCCCTCCCCTGCTGGGCATCTTGTGGTGGCCATCTGTGTCCACATGGGGGCAGGATCTTTGACCACATGGAGGCAGCCCTCTTGTGTGTTGGAGTGATGGTCAGTCTGCAAATTACTCTTTTATTAGATAGGATTACACTTCAATTGGTGAAATGGATGACCAGATGACTGGTCACTTAGCATATTAGGCTTTTATTATATAGGCTATAAAGGTATGTGACAGGTAATGTAATCTTTTAAAATATACACAACCTATGGACACAGACAATAGTGGGCCTAAGGAGGGGATGGGATTGGAAAGGAGGAGGTCAATGGGGAAAAAGTAGGGGACATCTGTAATATTATTAAAATGAAGATAATTTGTAAAAACTGTCCCTGTTAAGGATGTTCCTAACTAACTTCACACAGATCAAGTAGGTTCTTTTTCCGTGAAGACATGAAAAAATAATGCTCATTACAAAAAAGAAAAAAGGGCTGAGCCAACTGCGCGAGGAGGCGCGAGGAGGCACGCGGAGGCAGACCATGACATCTTGAAGGGGAAGGGCCTGAAAATATACAGCTGCAGTACCGGTACCGGCTGGATAGCTGAGACTCCCGGAGCACCGGCGCCCAGTTGGCGCCGACACACGCAGAGCCCAGGGAGCTCTAAACTCCAGCAAGGAAAGGTCAGATTTCCCTGGGGGTACTTTGGGCTCGAAACTGAGGGGGCTGACAGTCTGGGAGATCTGCACCTTGGAACTCAAAACCTGGAGATCTGCACCTGAAATAGAATCTGTGGCTGTTGAAGCTGGTGAACTTGGGAGAGGGCCCTTGGAGCTGGTGGCAGAGTTGATCCCTGGAGCGCAATCAGTTTGGAACGGACAGAGGGGGGAAGCCCGGAAGATTTTGGGAGGGTTCTGGCTGCTAAAACAGCAGTCACCATTAGAGAGGCAGTATTGTTTAGTTCAGGATAGAGAGGACCAATAGACCCAGAAGTCAATCTAGAAACACTGCCACCCAGGGGCCAAGTCACAAATTGACTCTTATGTGACAGAGAATTGATTATATCTTCTCTTCGACCTTGGGAATACAGTCTATTTTCATCTACACTTTAGTATCTTTTACTCTACCTCAACTTCACCTTTATACCACCACTCTCTGGCTAACCTTTCCCTATTTAGTGCCTTGTTTCCCTTACACTTTTCCCGCTTTAGATTTACCTAATTCTTTCCCCTTACCCCCTGTTAAAATTTCACCCCACTGACATATCTAATCTCCAACCACCTACTCCAAGTGCATATATACCTCTAGCTTCTCTGACTTCACTATCTTAAAGTGTTTTTATCCCTGTCCTGTTGTTGTTGTTTACTTGACTGTTGATTATATTGATTTTTTAAGCAGGTTTATGAGATTGATTTGCTTATTCTGTTATTTTGGTTTGTCTTGTAGGGGAGGTTATTTTTATTTTTGGTGTTGTTTCTTGTTTTGTTGTACTCATCTGCATTGTTTTTGAGATAGATTTTTGCTTCTGTGTTCCCTCACCTCTCTTGATTTTAGTAGTTGTATGTAATTTGTATCAATCTCCAAGTACTTGTTGCAGGTTTTGGTTCGGATCAGGGGCTGTCCTATAGGAGTTTTCACCCCACATTTATAATTTACTCCTTTTTTTTCTTTTTTTCTTCTCCCCCTTTTCCCATTATCATTTTGGCATTCCTGTCTTTCTTTTTTGTGAGTGTGTGAGTGTGGGGGGGGGTCTCTTTCTTTTTGTGTGAGTGTGGGTGTGTGAGCGTCTGTGTGGGTCTGGGGGAGGTTCTCTTTCTTTTTTCCCACCTATCACCGAATTTGCCTTTCTCTGGCGGTCACCTTTATTTGGAATTACAATTACTTTGACTATATTCCGGTTCAGTGCCTGGTGCGTTGCACCTGGTTGTGTTGTATTTTGTGCCTTTAAATCAACGCAGGAGAGTGACAACTACATAACCAGATACACAGAGAAGAGAGACCATGGGAAGACAAAGAAATAGCCCACATATGAAAGAAAAGCAAGGCTCGCCAGAAAAGGAGGTAAACGAAATGGAAGTTAACAACCTGTCAGAGAAAGAATTCAGAGAAATGGTCATAAGGTGGCTGAAAAGAATAGAAGACAAATTTGATAATATGAGTAAGAACCAAGAGGAAATGAGGAAGACCCAGGAAGAAATAATGAAGAGCCATGAAGAAATGAAGAGGAGCCAAGAAGAAATGAAAAGTGACATTGCTGAAGTAAAGAACTCAATAGAAAGTATTAAGAGTAGACTAGAAGAAGCAGAGGATCGCACCAGTGAGCTAGAAGACCAGGTAGGAAAAAATAACCAAGTAGAGCAGCTTCTAGAAAAAAAAATTAAAAAGCAGGAGGAGAGCCTAAGGGAACTTTGGGACAACATGAAACAAAACAACATCCGTATAATTGGGCTTCCAGAAGGACAGGAAACTGAGCAAGGAATAGAAAACCTGTTGGAAGAAATAATGACAGAAAACTTTCCTGATATAAGAAAGGAAAAACCCACACAAATCCAAGAAGCTCACAGAGTCCCAAGCAAAATAAACCCCAAAAGACCTACGCCAAGGCACATTATAATTAAATTTGCAAACACCAATGACAAAGTAAGAATCTTAAAAGCTGCCAGAGAGAGACAGAAAGTCACCTACAAAGGAACCCCCATCAGACTAACAAGTGATCTCTCAACAGAAACCTATCAGGCCAGAAGGCAGTGGAATGAAATTTACAGAGTCATGCAAAGGAAGGGTCTGAATCCTAGAATACTATACCCAGCAAGGCTCTCAATCAAAATTGAAAGTCAAATCAGGAGCTTCACAGATAAAAAAGGACTAAGGGAATTCGTCACCACCAAACCAGCAATGCAAGAAATGCTAAAGGATCTGCTGTAAAAAGAAATAGGAAGCGAAGAAGGCACAGAGGGGTAAAGAACAAAAATGGCAACATATAAGCACCTATCAATAATACCTTTAAATGTAAACGGTTTAAATGCTCCAATCAAAAGACATAGGGTATTAGACTGGATAAGAAAACACAACCCATGTATCTACTGTCTACAAGAAACCCACCTCCAAAAAAAAGACGCACACAGACTGAGGATGAAAGGTTGGAAAAAAGTTATTCAGGCGAATGGAAATGAAAAAAAAGCTGGGGTAGCCATACTTATATCTGACAAATTAGATCTCAAAGTGAAGGACATAACAAGAGATAAAGAAGGCCACTTCATAATACTAAAGGGAGCAATTCAACAAGAAGAAATAACTCTGGTAAACATATACGCACCCAATACAGGAGCACCCAAATATATACAAAAACTCCTAGAGGACATCAAGGGAGAGATAGACAGCAATACAATCATAGTAGGAGACTTTAATACCCCATTATCACCGTTGGACAGATCCTCTAAACAAAAAATCAGTAAAGAAACATCAATCCTCAATGACTCACTGGACCAGATGGAATTAATTGACATCTTCAGATCATTTCATCCCAAAGCCACAGAATATGCATTCTTTTCAAGTGCCCATGGGTCATTCTCAAAGATAGACCATGTGTTGGGTCATAGGCAAAGTCTCTCCAAATTCAAGAAGATAGAAATCATATCAAGTATATTCTCAGATCACAGTGGCATAAAGCTGGAAATCAACTACAATAGAAACAATCCAAAGAAATCGAACACATGGAGACTAAGCAGCATGCTATTAAACTATGACTGGGTTACTAGAGAGATTAAGGAAGAGATAGAAAACATCATGGAAACAAATGACAATGATAGCACAACAATCCAAAATCTATGGGACACAGTGAAAGCAGTTCTGAGAGGGAAGTTCATAGCTCTACAATCCTACTGCAAAAAACTAGGAACAGCGGCAATAAATTATCTAACCCAACAACTCAAAGAGTTAGAAAGAAAGCAACAAGAAAAGCCCAGTGTAAGCAGAAGGAAGGAAATAGTAAAGATCAGAGCAGAAATAAATGACATAGAGACCAAAGAAACAATACAGAAGATCAACAAAACCAAGAGCTGGTTCGTTGAAAGGATAAACAAGATTGATGAACCTCTAGCCAGACTCACCAAGAAGCAAAGAGAGAGGACCCTAATAAATAAAATCAGAAATGAAAGAGGTAAAATAACAACAGACCCATTGAAATACAAAGGATTGTTAAAAAATACTATGAACAACTCTACTCCAACAAACTGGACAACCTGGAGGAAATGGATATGTTTCTAGAAAAATATAACCTCCCAAAACTCAATCAAGAAGAATCTAAACAACTCAATAGACCAATAACTGTGGAAGAAATTGAAGCAGTCATCATAAAGCTTCCAGCAAACAAAAGCCCAGGGCCAGACGGCTTCACAGGGGAGTTTTACCGAACATTCAAGGAAGTACTAAAACCTATACTCCTCAGACTATTCCAGAAAATTCAAGAGGATGGAACACTTCCAAACTGCTTCTATGAAGCTAGCATCACCCTAATACCAAAACCAGATAAAGACGTCACAATGAAAGAGAATTACAGGCCAATATCCCTCATGAATATAGATGCCAAAATCCTCAATAAAATTCTAGCAAATCGGATCCAGCAGTACATCAGAAAGATCATACACCATGACCAAGTAGGATTTATCCCAGGAATGCAATGATGGTACAATATCCGCAAATCAATAAATGTGATACATCACATTAACAAATTGAGAGATAAAAATCACATAGTCATATCAATTGATGCAGAAAAAGCATTTGACAAAATCCAACATCCTTTCTTAATAAAAACTCTCAATAAGGTAGGAATAGAAGGATCATACCTCAACATAATAAAAGCCATATATGATAAACCCACAGCATACATCATACTCAATGGGCAAAAACTACAACCATTTTCCCTAAGAACAGGAACAAGACAGGGTTGCCCACTTTCACCACTCCTGTTCAACATAGTACTGGTAGTATTAGCCGTTGCAATTAGACAAGAAGAAGAAATAAAAGGCATCCAAATTGGAAAAGAAGAAGTTAAGCTATCCTTATTTGCAGATGACATGATATTGTACATAAAAAACCCGAAAGACTCCATAAAAAAGTTAGTAGACTTAATAAATGAGTTCAGCAACGTAGCAGGCTACAAAATTAACACCAAGAAATCTATGGCATTTCTATATACCAATAGTGAACTTACAGAAAAAGATATTAAAAACCAATCCCATTTACCATCAAACCAAAAAAATTAAGATACCTAGTAATAAACTTAACTAAGGAGGTAAAAGATCTATATGTGGAAAACTACAGGACACTGAAAAAAGAGATAGAGGAAGATGTAAAAAGGTGGAAGAACATTCCATGTTCATGGATTGGGAGAATCAACATCATTAAAATGTCCATACTACCCAAAGCAATCTATAAATTTAATGCACTCCCCATTAAAATACCAATGGCATATTTCACAGACCTAGAAAGAACTCTCCAAAAATTCACCTGGAACAATAAAAGGCCCCGAATAGCCACAGCAATCCTGAGAAAGAAGCACAAAGTCGGTGGGATTTCCATACCAGATTTCAAGCTGTATTACAAAGCTACTGTTCTCAAAACAGCCTGGTACTGGCACAAGAACAGACATATAGGTCAATGGAACAGAATAGAGAATCCGGATATCAACCCAATCCACTATGCTCAATTAATATTTGACAAAGGAGGCATGAACATAAAATGGAGTCAAGAAAGTCTCTTCAATAAATGGTGTTGGGAAATTTGGACAGATACATGCAAAAAAATGAAACTAGAGCACCAACTTACACCATACACAAAAATAAACTCAAAATGGATACAGGACTTAAACGTAAAACAGGAAACCACAAAAATATTAGAGGAATCTACAGGAAGAAAAATCTCAGACATATGCCAAAAAAACTTCTTTGATGATACTGCTCCTAGGGCAATGGAAGCTAAAGAGAAAATAAACAAATGGGACTATATCAAAATCAAAAGCTTTTGCACAGCTAAAGAAACCATCAACAAAACAACAAGAAAACCCACTATATGGGAGAACATATTTGCAAATGTTATTAGTGATAAAGGTTTAATCTCAAGCATCTACAGGCAACTCACCCAACTCAATAAAAGGAGGACAAATGATCCAATAAAAAAAATGGGCAACAGACCTAAATAGAATCTTCACGAAAGAAGACAAAAGGAAGGCCCAGAGACATGAAAACTTGCTCAAAGTCACTAATTATCCGAGAGATGCAAATCAAAACGACTATGCGGTACCATCTCACACCTATCAGAATGGCTTACATCAACAAATCAACAAACGAGAAGTGCTGGCAAGGATGCGGAGAAAAAGGAACTCTCCTGCACTGCTGGTGAGATTGTAGACTAGTACAGCCACTGTGGAGAACAGTATGGAGTTTCCTCAAAAAACTAGAAATGGAGCTCCCATTCGACGCAGTGATCCCACTTCTAGGAATATACCCCAAGAAATTAGAAAGGCGAATTAGAAAGGATATATGTACCCCTATGTTCATTACAGCACAATTTACCATAGCTAAGATTTGGAAAAAGCCGAAGTGCCCATCAGCAGATGAGTGGATTAAAAAACTGTGGTACATTTACACAATGGAATACTACGCCACAGAAAAAAGAAGGAGCTCCTACCATTTGTAACAACATGGATGGATTTGGAGAGCATTATGCTAAGTGAAATTAGCCAGGCAGAGAAAGACAAATATCACATGATCTCACTCGTTTGAGGAATACAATCAATGACATAGACTGATGAACAAGAATGGATCCAGAGACTGAAAAAGTCCATCAGAATGTCAAACCTCAGGGTAAGTGGCAGTTGGTGGGAGTAAGTGGAAAAGTCAATATACTTGAACTCTTGAACTGAGGTAAGTGATTTGTGTTTTTACATCCCTGACAAAGTTTATATAAAGTTATAAAAAAATGGCAGCTAGTTTGACATTGAATTGACATGGCCTAGAGCTTGTCATATCCTATGGAGACCAGTCCTTAGGCTAGGCCCTCCTTAACCTCCCGTGACACCATAATACACTTACATGATATTATTCTACGATGTCATTATAATATTTGATATTTGACAACAGCATATTATACAATTATCCCAAATAAACTTACAAACTAATTCTTTGAATGTTGGGCAGCAACTTAAAAAAGGATAGGAAAGAAATTAATCCCTTTCAGAAGGAATTAAGGCACTGGGAAGGCATCTGAGCATTCTATATTGGCCCTTCTTGCCCTTTCTGCCAAGAGGGACCTTCTTGTTACTATCCAAATACACACAGCTGATGCCTGAGTTTTCAGTTCCAGCTGTGGCTGAAGCCTCTGGGCAGCTGGCACCATGGATCTGTATCTCGACCAATGGTGTGAGCTGGGCCCTCTCTGGAGAAGAAACCTGGGTCCCCCGAGATATGTGATCAGTACCGGGTCCCCGCCAGCAGGCGAGGGGACCCCAAGGCAGGTGCTGGGCATGGAGGCCACAGGGGGGCATAGACTACAAAGGAGACAGAACTGAACCTCACATCACCCTGTTTGGCCCCGGAGGATGGCTGGTTAGCCAGAGACAGGTAAGATTCCTCAGGGAAGGAACAACCTAAGACAAGAACAGTCGAAGAGGGGCCAACAGGAGAGAGGAAAAAGGTCAACACGGGTGGGGCACAGAACCTCACCCACAAACCTTGCAGGGGCTTGAATTCTCACCCCTCCTGAGGGAGGTCTCCTACCCCCATGGCTGCTTCGCCTCCCACACACAACTCATACAGGGACCCAGATGGCAGACAGAGACTCGGTCAGCAATAGCTGCTCTGTATCTAAATTCAGTCTATTACCAGGAATGCTCAGGACCTGCTCAAAATTGCAAATATTCCTTTCCACTAGTATTTACAGGGTAAACTAAGATTTCTGCTTGAGTATTAAAATTGACAGGAAAATAGTAATCAAGTTTTCAGATTAATTTAAATTGGCCAAGTGAAATATGTGAATACTCAAGAAAATTATAGTGTACTGGACAAAAAGCTTTTCCTAAAACATTAACTAAAATATCTATTAGTAGTTCATCTCACTGTAAAATTGCCTAACATCCGAAGAACCTAAAGCAGTCATATTTGTGTGCAAAAATTAAAATTTAAAATTACCAAGACTGCAATATAAAATTTCCAAAAGTCCCCATTAATCAAAAAAGGGGAGGGGACAGCGGGATAATATCATGTAAGGGAAAAAAAATCGAGTAAGTAAAATACATCTAGAAAATTCTTACTCCAGTAAAGTAAATTCCATTTGTAGAAACAATTGCAGGACACCCATGAAAAAACACACATGGTGTCAAAATAAGCCAAAGGAAAATCATTTAGGCAAAAATTAAAAAGAATCCCAAGTCTATTTTGCATAGAGGATCCCTTTGTTAACTTTTGGTCGAGAATGTGTTTGTGTGTTCTCAGAGAACAACTCCAAGACCATGTGGGTTCCTGCGACTGTGAGGAACTGATGGATCTGTTCCAGTCACGAGGATGGTCCAGAGATGGGGGACACTGACGACACCTTGCCATGCTAGCAGTTGGCAGCTGTGCATGTCTGAAGGCAGCCCAGGACCAAACCAGAGAGGATGGATCTTGCATTGACACGATGTGTCCACCATCTGGATACCATTGCTGACTTGTACACATAAAGAATTATTTAACACTGAAACTGGGACTCAGAACAGTTGGACATTGAAACTGAGACTGAAACATTTTTTGTTCTTATACATTTATTTCTAGTATGCAGAGGCAAGATATTTTTGAAGAAAAGAAACAGGGGAGAGTGACTGATATAGAGGCAGGATGGCCTTGAACAGGCTGTCAAGCTACAGGGGAAGGCTTGGGTGCATGGGAGGCAGATGCGGGAGGAGATCAACTGAAGGACTTGTATGCATGCATATGAGCATAACCAATGAATGAAAGACACTGGGGCGGGGAGGGGGGAAGGTGGGGATATGTGCTGGGGGGTAGGGGAGGCTGGGGGGAGGATAAGGGGGAGGGGGAAAGGAAAACATGTACTACTATTATACTGTAAAAAAATCAATAAAATAAAAAAAACAGAATAAAAAAAAACAAAAAGAAAAAAGGATTCTTTCTCTCTCTCCCTCTTTCTTTCTCTCTCTTTTCTCCTCTTTCTTCCCCTCTCTCTTTCTGTCTCAGACATTTTTGTTCTTCTCCAAAACTTTATAGAAAATTTAAGCGGCTGCCTATCTACCTACCTCTTCTGCTACCTCTGATTGTCCCAATCTTCTGTCCTCAGACATGAGTAAACCTCAAATACTTATCTGATACAGGGTTTTCAATATACGCTGAAATACCAATTTTCCAATATAGGAGTTCAACACTAATTTGCTTAATGGTATTTTCCATATGTCTGCAACCTCAGTTTACTCTTTATATGTCTTATGTACACATAATGTGATTAAACTTTAGGTACTGCATCTTTGAACAAAGAGCCATATTTTACTCTCTGTGATAACTGTCGGGGCAGAAGAAACATGTGATGTAATTTTCAGACACTATACTACAGCACTGAGGCAGCACAACTTTAACTCTAGAAGCTTACTGACACTGGATGGAAAACAAAGAAAAATATCCTTATGCCTAAAATTTAACGAATATTATACTCCCTGGTATAGTTTTTTTCAAGTTCTGTTACTTGTTTGCTTGCCAAACATCAATTTTTTCTATGACACAGAAGCCTACTGAGTTGTGCATTGATGTGCTGTGGCTGGAAGTACAACACTAGCTCTGCAGCCTTGACGCAAGGAACAGCCAAAGTGTGTTCTACCTACGTTAGAGCATCATTTAGTTTTTGAATGTTTTTAAAGTTTCTCATCAACTATAATAACCAGTCTACACAATTTCAACTTGTCAGGCCCATCTCTGTTAAAATATGAACAACTGGTAAAGTCACAAAAACGGTGTCAATAGCCTTTCCTTCAGAAAGAGGTTTGTGAAAGCTTTTGTTTGTGAAATTGTTATAGGAGACAGGAAATCTCAGGCCGGTGATAAACTAACGCCCTGGACAGACTCATCCCACTGGTGTCTAAGAGAAAAAAGCCAAGTAATTTAATTCTCGATTATAAGCAATAAAAGAACATAGTTAAACACTGATTTAAAATATAAGAACAAAGAATGTTTGTGCTCATGGTGGGTTGTGTGGGTTACAGCTTGTGTCAGCCCTTCAGCCCCTCCCTGTTACCCACCGTGTCCCAGGGGATGCTTCAGCAGAGGAGCTGGAGAAGGGAGCATTTAAGCCACACAAGTAGCAATAAAACTATAAATTTTAAACATGAGTTTTCACCAGCTGTTTTCTGAGAGTTAGCATAAGACATTTACTTAAGTCTTTTAATTATTTTGGTGAATTTTAATCAAATTTATTTCATATGGCAATAAAGAAAATACAAGTTTATTTCTTTCAACTAATGAAAAAATACTAAATGAGAAAGAGAGTATAAAATATTCCTCACAAGTATATTTTTCCCCACAGACAATGTCAGGACTGAATGTGTTTTTTAAATCTTGTTTAAAGATTTATGAATGATAGCTGTGAAAGTAGCACAACTTTTAAGGGGCATTTAGATGAAAACCCAATCTCTTTACATCCGTGGTAAAATATGGTACACAGAATTAAGCAGTCAACAAAAATTAATAAGTGAGAAGGAAAAAGAGTGGAAGGGGGAAAATAGTATCCTATAGGAAAAAAGGAACTAACATATTCTTCAGTTATCCCAAGCTATAGATGATTTTTCATTCTTTATTCCTATGGAAAAGGGCAATACTAAGAGCTCATGCTGGCTGAGTAATAAATCTTTAAGTGTGCCAATGAAATAACTTTAAAACTTTGAAAATAGAAAATAGGATCAACCTAGAATCATTATTTCTTCAGCACTTAATATTTTGTATTTTTATTAATCAGAGAACATTCCCTCTTAATATTATTATTTCTATTTTGTAGTGATCTACTTATACATATGTCCCCCCAACTAGCTCATAAACTCCTTAATGAAAGAAGCATCTTGTTTTATTTAACTATGTATACCCAGTAAGTAGCAAGTGACTGGCATACTATATGTTCTCAATGTTATTCTTGTTGTTGAATAATTTAATCCTCACAAATCTATGAAATCACTTAAATCTGTGGTTCCCAATTTTGCCTGAACAAAAGAATCAACAGGGGAATTGTTAAAATGTACCAAAAATATCAGAAAAATATCTAAGAATAGGGCCCAGGAACCAGTATTATTTTAAAGATTCCCAAATAATTTTAATGTGAAGGTAGTGTTCAAAACCCCTGATCTAGGTCATTTCTCCTTCTAGTCAAGTCTGAACTCATAAAATCCCAAAGTATCTAAAGTTGGGTAATATAGTTGTCATAAAGTGATGTGTACATTTTCCTAAAATTATTCAATTAAACTTCCTTTGTAAAATAGTATACTATTGTATTATAATTACACCAATACTTATGTCATAATTATTAAAATATACACATCTCTAAACTAAGGCCACTCTTAAGATCCTTTGAAACTCTAACATGGTATTTCATTATGATAAATGGTATTTTTGTAAGACTGAACATGTTAGTTTATAATGAATGTATTAAAATGTTAGTAATGAATTAGGCTAGGCAATGATTATATTATTTTACACTGAAGCAATTTTGGTTTTCTTTTCTTAAATGCACATCATTGTGATTCTAGGAGTTTCAAAAATAATTTGGGAAAATACTGAAAAGGGAAAAATGTAAAACTTTGTGACAACAAAAGAACAAAGCATAGAGGAGTTTTGTTTATTTGTTTGCTCTGGTTCCTCAGGCATAAAGTACCATGAGAATTAACAAATGGGATAACTACACAAGGAATGAATACTTTAATTATTCTTAATTCGCTAACAATTCTCTTACATGTAGGCTTAGAGAAATTACTTAAAACAATGAAAAGGCATACATGAGGATGCATACAAAGAGATAAACATAATTATCATTTCAATAAAGATAACTGCTTGGCAATGATAGCAAAAAAGTATTATTTAAAAATCTTATCTACAAATTATTCCAGAAAGTCTTCTGCCATTTCGAAAAACACACACACAAACTCACCCCACTATTAAAGTAAATGGACAACTATAAGAAAAGACAGGTTACATACACATAGGCATTGAATTCTTATCTTCACAAGGAAACAAACTAAACTGGGTTTAAATGTCCACGGAGAACTGCTAAGGCTTTAGACAATTTTGTCACAATTCTTTAACTCTTCTACATGGACGCATAAAATTTCCTAAAGATGAAGGACTTTTCAGAGAATTGGATATCAAGTTAAGGATACTTTGAAACAAAAATCTTTGAAGACAAATAAGTTCCAGAAGGATGACAATGAAATCCTGATGTTCTCTTCACAATCATTTTATGGTAGACAACCTAATAGAAATCTCAGGTCCAGGATATAATTTATTTTTTTCCTACAATTTTCCCTCCTCTATGGCAGCTAATACACATTTCTCATTCCTTTATGCTTTGTGTAAAATTAAAAAAACAATTTAGTATTTTTGGAGACTCAATCCATGTCAAAATTTTTCAAATTATGAAAAATATTTCAAGTTAAAACTTAGATCTTAAGTCTCCTGGAACTACATAACTGGCTTTTTTTACTTCCTGTATCCTAATGTCTACTTATTTTAAACTGCCTCTAAAATAAGTAGATATGTTCTGCAAAATTTTTCATAATGAATGCTCATTTAAACTGGCAAGCTTATAAATTCTGTGCAATAAGTTAGAAAAGTTAATAAGTACATGAGCTAAAGCAAAAATATATTATGTAGAAAGACAGATGAGTAATGCTTTAATTATATATGTTTTTATATACAGATATATATAAATAAACTAGGAAGAACATATGCAAGTATTCAGAGTACATTTTCTCATCTTTAAAAAATTTTTAAATCTTTATTGTTGAGAATATTACAAATGCCCTCCTCCACCCAGTTCCTGACATGTCCCAGGCTTTCACCACCCTATTGTCTATGTCCTTAGGTAATGCATATCTAAAATAATAAAAGTATAATACACTCATCAGACTGCACAGCCGAACGACCTTTCAGAAAAAGCCGTGGCTGGGAGGGCGGAGGCAAGCCACCCAGGCTTGAGGGCCTAGGGCCTTGCATGAATTTCATGCATCAGGCCTCTAGTATGCATATATGCTCTTTCATTAATCTCTTCCTGCCCTCGCTCCCATTCCCCTTGCCTCTGAGATTTATCGGTCTGTTCCATATTTTCATGCCTCTGATTCTATTTTATTTACCAGTTTATTTTGTTCATTAGATGCCTTGTTTATTTTGATCTTTAGATTCAACTGTTGATATGTATGTATTGCCATTTTATTGTTCTTATTTTTAATCTTTTTTTCCCCTTCTTCTTCCTGATCTTAAAGAATACCCTTCAAAATTTAATGTAATACTGGTTTGGCAGTGATGAACTCCTTTAGCTTTTTCTTGTCTGTGAGGCTCTTTATCTGACCTTCAATTCTAAACAATAGCTTTTCTGGGTAATCTTGGTTGTAGGCACTTGCTATTCATCATTTTGAATAGTTATTATCACTCCTTATGTCTTGCAAAGTTTCTGTTGAAAAATCAGCTGACAGTCATATGGGTGCTCCCTTGCAGGTAACTACTTCTTTCTTGCTGCTTTTAAAATTCTGTGTTTAACACTTGGCATTTTAATTATGATGTGTCTTGGTGTGGGCCATTTTGGGTTTCACTTGTTTAGTAATCTCTGTGCTTCCTAGACTTGTAAGTCTCTTCCTTTCACCAGGCAGGGGAAGTTTTTTGTTATTATTTCTTGAAATAGATTTTTCACTATCATGCTCGCTCTCTCTCTTCTTGTTCTGGCACCCCCATAATGCAAATGTTGATAGATTTGAAGTTGTCCCGGAGGCTTCTTATACTACTATCTTCATATATTTGGGTTCTTTTTTCCTTTTTGCTTTTCTTATTGGGTGTTTTTTGCTTCTTCATATTCCAAATTGTTGCTTTGATTCTCAGAATCTTCAACTCTAATATTGAATTCCTGTAAATTATTCTTTATTTCAGTTAGTGTATCCTTAATTTCTGACTGTTCCCTTTTCATTCTCACTAAGATCCTTGAAAATCTCACTAAGTCCCTTGAGTAACCTTATAACCAGGGTTTTGAACTCCTGGTTATAGACATTTCTGTCATTCAGAAATTCTGTATGCAGTAGTTTGCTTGCTTCTATTTTTTCCCACTTGTGACATGTCTCTTTGTCTCTGCATTTTGGCTATTTCCCTGTGTTGTTTCTATGTGTAAGATGGAGCTGCTGTGTCTCCTGGAGTTATTAAGAGTGGCCTTATATAATAGGTGTGCTGTAGGGCCCAGTGGGTCAGCCTCCCCAGTCACCTGAGCTGGCTGTCGAGGTGTGCTCTTGTGCATAGTTGTGTTGTAGTTGAGCCTTGACTACTTTTGGTGTCACCTCCTGGCCAATTAGCTGTGCAGACCAGCTGAGACTATAGTAGGCAATTGTAAAATAAAATGTAAGCACAATTCGGAATTCTGCAGCTTAAATCCCTGCTTCTGATTACTAAGCCCAATAAACAGGGTCAATCAGTGGGGGACATCCTAAGAGACTACAGGGGAAAGTTGTTTTTCTGGAACCTGGGGATCAGAGTGGGAAGTGACCATCGGAGAACCAGCTCTGGGGCAGCCCACTCCCACAAACAGGTGTTGAGTGCCACAGGGAAAGCAGGATCTAAACACAGGCTAGAAGGAACTATAGACACAGAGGTCTATCCAAAACACTGCCACCCAGGAGTTGAATTACAAATTGACTCTTGTGTAATCACAAATAAAGGAACAGAAGAAATTAAACACAATGCCTGCTTAAAAATCAGGACTGGCTTACAACACTGAGGAGCAGTGGAACACGGGGAACTGCAATACTGTCCTGAATGGGAAACAGGCGTGCCCAACAGAACAACAGAGGAAGCGAATTTCCTTCACTACTGCACATTCTATTTTTTATTTTTTCCTCACATGACTTTACCTTTTTAATTATTACATTTTTATTTTCAATCAGTATTATTCCTACTACTGTTTTACCTTTTTAAAAAAAGTGTCATTTTATTTTCACTTTATTTTACTTTCAGATTAGTGTTCTACATTCTATTTTCATCTTTCCTTCAACATCATTCTACTCTATCTCAACTCTACCTTTATGCCATCACTCTCTTCCTAACTTTTCCCCTTTTATTGTCCTGTTTCTCTTATCCCTTTCCTGCTTTATTTTTCCCTATTCTTTCTTTTTACCGCCTGTTAAAATTTCACCCTACTTATATATCTAATTTCCAATCCCCTGCTCTGAGTCCATACACACCTCTCTCTTCTCTGTCTTCACTAATCAAAAAAAAATTGTTCTTCTCTCTGTCTTTTTATTGTTGTTTGCTTGAATATTGATTATATCAATTTTTATGCTAGTTTGTGAGATTGTTTTCTGTATTCTTTTTTAAAAACATATTTTATTGATTGTTTACAGAAAGGAAGGGAGAAGGATAAAGAGTAAGAAACATAGATGACAGAGAAACCATTAACCAGCTGCCTCCTGAACACCTCCTATTGGGGATGTGCTCATAACCAAGGTACATGCCCTTGACCAGAATCAAACCTGGGACCCTTGAGTCCACAGACCGATACTCGATCCACTGAACCACACTGATTAGAGCTGCTTATTCTTTTTTTGTTTTGTTTTGTTTTTGTTTGTTTGCATTGTTTTTTGGTTCTGCCTTTCCTTGCCTCGCTTGATATTAGTTGTTGTTTGTAGTTTGTATTAATCTCCAAGTACTTATTGCTGGCATTTTCTGGGATTAATGGCTGTTCTATTGGAGTTTTATCCCAAATATATAGTTTATTCCCCTTTTCTTTCTTATGTTTTTTCTTTTCTCTCTTACTTTTTGTTTTCCCTTTTTGCAATTTCATGTTGGCATGCCTTTTTTTTCTCTTCTTCTTTCTCTTCTATCACCTAATTTGCATTTCTCTGGTGTTCACTTTGATTTGGGGTTATTAATATCATGAATATATTTCTGTCCAGTGCCTTCTGTGCTGTACATAGTTGTGTTGTATTTTGAGCCTTTAAATCAACACAGGAGAGAGAGAACTACATAACCAGACACCTGAGAAGAGAGACCATGGGGAGACAAAGAAACAGACTGCATATGAAAGAAAAACAGGCATCACAAGAAAGGAAGTAAACGAAATGGAGGCAAACAAGCTGTCAGAGAAGTAATTAAAAAAATGGTCACAAGGTGGCTGAAAAGAATGGAAGACAAATTCGACAATATGTGTAAGAATCAAGAGGAAATGGAGAAGAACCAAGAAGAAATGAAAAATGACATTGCTGCTGTAAAGAACTCAATAGAAAGCATCAAGAGTAGATGAGAAGCAGAGGACCACATCAGTGAGCTAGAAGACAAGTTGGAAAAAATAACCAAGTAGAGCAGCTTCTAGAAAAATAAATTAAAAAACAAGAGGAGAGGCTAAGGAACTTTGGGACAAAACAAAACAAAACAACATCTGCATAATAGGGGTTCCAGAAGAAGAGGAATCTGAGCAAGAAATAGAACACCTGTTTGAAAAAATGACAGAAAACTTCCCTGATATAGAGAAGAAAAACCCCACTCAAATCCAAGAAGCTCACAGTCCCAAGCAAAATAAACCCCAAAAGACTGATGCCAAGTCACGTTACAATTAAATTGGCAAACACTGATGACAAAGTAAGATTCTCAAAAGCAGCCAGAGAGAGACAGAAAGTCACCTACAAAGGATCAACAGAAACTCATCAGGCCAGAAGGGAAGGAAATGAAATATACAAAGAAGGGTCTGACCCCAAGAATATTGTACCCAGTAAGGCTATCAATCAAAATTGAAGGTGAAATCAGGAGCTTCACAGACAAAAAAGAACTAAGGGAATTTATTACCACCAAACCAGCAATGCAAGAAATGCTAAAGGGTCTGCTTAAAAAAAAATGAAGCAAAGAAAGAACACAGGGGTAAAGAATAAAAATGGCTACATATCAGTACCTATCAATAATAACTTTAAATGTAAATGGATTAAATGCCCCAATCAAAACACAAAGGGTAATGGATTGGATAAGAAAACATGACGCATGTATCTGCTTTCTATAAGAAACCCACCTCTGAAAAAAAGATGCACACAGACTGAGGGTGAAAGAATGGAAAAAGGTTCTTCAGGTGAATGGAAATGAAAGAAAAGATGGGGTAGCAATACTTATATCTGAGAAATTAGATCTCAAAGTGAAGGACCTAACAAGAGATTAGGAAGGCCACTTCATAATACTAAAGGGAGCAATGCAACAAGAACAAATAACTCTGGTAAACATATATGCACCCAATACAGGAGCACCCAAATACATAAAAAAAAATCCTGGAGGATATCAAGGGATAGATTGACAGCAATACAATCAAGGTAGGAGACTTAAATACTCTACTATCACCATTGGACAAATCCTGTAAACAAAAGATCAGCAAAGAAACATCAATCCTAAATGACTCACTAGGCCTGTTAGAATTAACTTACATCTTCAGAACATTTCATGCAAAGCCACAGAATATAAATTCTTCTTAAGTGCACATGGGACATTTTCAAAGATAGACCATATGTTCCGTCATAGGCAAAGTCTCTTCAAATTCAAGAAGATATAAATCATAACAAGCATATTTTCAGATCACAGTGGCATGAAACTGGAAATCAACTACAATAAAAAGAATTAAAAAAAATCTAACACATGGAGACTGAATAGCATGCTATTAAACAATGACTGGTTTACCAGAGAGATCAAGGAAGAAATAAAAAATATCATGGCAACAAATGACAATGAAAACACAACAATCCAAAATCTATGGAAAGCATTTTGAAAGGGAAGTTCATAGCTCTACAAGCCTACTGCAAAAAACAAGAAACAATGGAAATAAATTATGTAACCCTACAACTCAAAGAGTTAGAAAGAGAACAACATGAAAAGCCCAGTGTAAGCAGAAGGAAGGAAATAATAAAGATCAGAGTGGAGATAAATGACATTGAGACAAAAACAAACAAAAAAAGATTAACAAAACCAAGAGCTGGTTCTTTGAAAGGATAAACAAGATTGATGAATCTCGAGCCAGACTCACCAAGAAGCAAAGAGAGAGGACACAAATAAATAAAATCAGAAATGAAAGAGGAGAAAAAACAACAGACCCCATAAAAATACAAAGGATTATTAAAAATACTATGAACAACTCTATTCCAATAAATTGGACAACCTGGAGGAAATCGACATATCTCTAGAAAAAATATAACCTTCCAAAACTCACTCAGGAAGAATCTAGTCATCTCAATAGGCCAATAACTATGGAAGAAATAGAAGCAGTCATCAAAAAGCTTCCATCAAACAAAAGCCCGGGGCAAGACAGTTTCACAGGGGAGTTTTACCAAACATTCAAGAAAGAATTAAAACTTATCCTCCTCAGACTATTCCAAAAAATGAAAGAGGAAGGAACATGTCCAAGCTCCTTCTAGAAAGCCATCATCACCCTAATACCAAAACCAGGTAAAGACAACACAATGAAAGAGAATTACAGGCCAATATCCCTCATGAACACAGATGCCAAAATCCTCAACAAAATTCTAGCAAATCAGATCCAGCAATACATCAGAAAGATCATACACCATGACCAAGTAGGATTTATCCCAGGAATGCAAGGATGATATAATATCCACAAATCAATGAATGTGATACATCACATAAATCAATAGAGAGAGAAAAATAACATAGTAATATCAATTGATGCAGAAAAGCATTTGACAAAATCCAACACCCTTTCTTGATAAAATCTCTCTACAAGGTGGAAATAGAAGGATCATACCTCAACATCATAAAAGCCATATATGATAAACCCACAGCTAACATCATACTGAATGGCAAAAACTAAAAATTTTCCCCTAAAAACAGGAACAAGACAGGGATGCCCACTCTCACAATTCCTGTTTGATATAGTACTGGAAGTATTAGCCATTGCAATTAGACAAGAAGAAGAAATAAATGGTATCCAAATTGGAAAAGAAGAAGTAAAGCTGTCCTTATTTGCAGATGACATGATACTGTAGATAAAAAACCCGAAAGACTCATAAAAAAAACTAATAGACTTAATAAATGAATTTGGCAATATAGCAGGATACAAAATTAAAGCTAAGAAATCTATGGCATTTCTATATACTAATAGTGAACTTACAGAAAGAGAGACTAAAAAAGCAATCCCATTTACCATCACACCAAAAACAATTAAGATACCTAGGAATAAACTTAAGTAAGGAAGTAAAAGACTTATATGGGAAAAACTACAAGACACTGAAAAAAAAAAAAAGACAGAGGAAGACATAAACAGATGGAAGAACATATCATGTTCATGAATTGGGAGAATCAATATCATTAAAATGTCCATACTACCCAAAGAAATCTATAAATTCAATGCACTCCCTATTAAAATACCAATGGCATATTTCACAGACCTAGAACGAACTCTTTAAAAATTCATCTGGAATAAAAAAGACCTCAAGTAGTCACAGCAATCCTGAGAAAGAAGCACAAAGTCGGTGGGATTTCAATACCAGATTTCAAGCTCTATTACAAAGCCAGTGTTCTCAAAACTGGCTGGTACTGGCACAAGAGCAGACAAATAGATCAAAGGAATAGAACAGATAACCCAGAAATTGACCCAAAACACTATGCTCAATTAATATTTGACAAAGGAGGCAGGAACATAAATGGAGTCAAGACAGTCTTTTCAATAAATGGTGTTGGGAAAATTGGACAGATAGATGCAAAAAATAAAACCAGACCACCAAGTTACACCACACACAAAAATAAACTCAGAATACATCAATGACTTAAAACTATAACGGGAAACCATAAAAATACTGGAGGAATCCACAGAAAGAAAAATCTCTGGCATATACTGAAGGAACTTCTTCACTGACACTGCTCCTAGGGCAATGGAAACTAAAGAGAAAATAAACAGATAGGACCACATCAAAATAAAAGGCTTTTACACAATAAAGGAAACCATCAATAAAACAACAAGAAAGCCCACTGCATGGGAGAGCATATTTGCCAATAATATCAATGATAATCTCCAACATCTACAGGAAACACATGCAGCTTAACAAAAAGAAGTTAAACAACCCAACAAAAAATGGGCAACTGACCCAAATAGAGACTTTTCGAAAGAGGACAGAAGGAAGGTCAAGACACATATGAAAACCTGCTCAAAGTCACTAATTATCCAAGGGATGCAAATCAAAACGACTATGCGGTACCGTCTCACACCTGTCAGAATGGCTTACATCAACAAATCAACAAAGGACAAATGCTGACGAGGATGCGAAGAAAAGGGAACTCACACGCACTGCTGGTGGGAATGCAGACTTGTGCAGCCACTGTGGAAAACAGTATGGAGTTTCCTCAAAAACTAAAAATGGAAATTGCAGTTGAGCCAGTGATCCCATGTCTAGGAAAATATCCCAAGAAACTAGAGACACGAATCAAAAAGGACATATGTACCCCTATGTTCATAGCAGATTAATTCATCATAGCTAAGAGTTGGAAACAGCCTAAGTGCCCATCAGTAGATGAGTGGATTAAAAAACTGTGGTACATCTACACAATGAATACTATGCTGAGGTAAAAAAGGAGTTCTTGCCATTTGCAACAACATGGATGGAGATGGAGAGCATTATGCTAAGTGAAATAAGCCAGCAGAGAAAGATAATTATCACATGATATCACTCATTTGTGTAATAGTATGAACAAATAAACTTTTGAACAAAAATAGATCTAGAGACCGAGAAACATTAATCAGAATGTCACACCTCAGGAAATGTAGGAGACGGTGGGTGTAAGAGGAAGAGATCAACCAAAGTACTTATATACATGCATATAAGCCTAATCAATGGACACAGACAACAGGGTAGTGGGGACAAGAATGGGAGGTAAGGGGTAATGGTGGAATAAGGACACATATGCAATACCTTAATCAATAAAGATTAAAAAAATAAAAAATAATAAATAGAATAATCCTATTTAATAAAATACTATGCAAATTGACCATACCTCTGCTACACCCACAAGCCATGCCCACAGACCAATCGGTAGCGATATGCCAATAAACTCAACCAAAATGGCTGTGGCCACTGAGAGCAGGAGGGAGGCTTAGGTTTCCCCAGCAATGGAGGAAGCCAAGCTTTCTGCCTGCCCTTGCTGGCCTTGGCCAGAGCAGAGCCTGGTGATCAGAGCGAGCTGGGGGTCACCCACCCAGGGCCTAAGTCTGGGCCAGAGGCTTTAGGCCTTGGCAGGGGTGGAGCCGGAGATCAGAGGAGATAGGTGTGAACTGTAGAGGAAACACCTTTTCTGACTGCTCATTGGCTAAGCCCCCCATATACCACTGGTAATATTCTTAGTAACTTGGGTATAAGAATAAAAAAAAAAGTAATCTAGGGTTTTTCCACCACACTCCTGGAGAAAAAAAAACAAAGGTCTGCTGCTGGAGGGCTAAGAAATGTCATATTCTGCCCTAGGCAGTTTAGCTCAGTGGATAATGCCTAGGTTTGCCAACCGGAGGGTCCGGGTTAGATTCTTATGAAGAACCTATATTGCAGGCTCCTCCCTGGCTGGGGCCCAGGTCAGGGCTCATGCAGGAGGCAATCAATCAAAGTGTTCCTGTCACTTTGGTGTTCCTCTCTGTTTCCCTTTCTCTTCCACACTCTCTAAAAATCAATGGAAACATTCTCAAGTGAGGATAAAAAATATATATAAAAAGAAAATAAAGAAATGTCATATCCAATGAAAGACACATCTTTAAAATGCATAAAGAAAGTGGTCATTTTTTCATGGTGAAGGGACTGGAGTCTGGGTTGATGAAAACACTTTGGTGACTGCAGTGACTGGCAATGGCTGCAGCAGTGGGGTGATGGGGCTGGTGCCTTTCCCTGATCAGCCCGGTCGCCTCCCACAAAAGGAGGTCAGTAGGACATCCCCTATCCCCTGAGGTCTCCCAAAATGTGAGAGGGGGAGGCTGGGCTGAGGGGAACCCTTCCAGTACACAAATTTTCTACACAGGGCCCCTAGTATATTAATAAATATTTAGTAACCATCATAATGCTAAAAAAAGTCACAAAATAATTACATAATTAAATGTGATATAACTTTATATGTTTTATAAAGTAATCTAGTCCATGCCTAGTTTTCTTACACTCATAATCTTCTTATTATACACCCCTAAAATCTTTTTACAGTGAGGACTCAGAGTGAACAGTCCTTAGTAGGCCATCATATGCATCTTATCTGTGTCTTTGTACTTCAGTGTCAGATTTATTATAATTAGATGAAAAGTATGACTTTCTGCTTCATACCATCTGACTAAACTGTATCATATTGAAGAAAAATGAAAATTTAAATGTTCAAAGGCCAAATCATTTGAAAAAGGAAGAGTGCTCTTCAGTTGTGGTTCATTTTTAAGTGCTGGGTTATGGCCTTGATTACATCAGTGAAGTCAATAAAATCCTTTTTTAAGTATCTAAAGTATTTAGAAAAGAAGAATGCAAACATAACCACAAAATAATTCATGTTAATAACGCCATACACAAATCTCGGGGAGACTTGGAAGGCTGACTTGTGCTTTACATCACGAACCCATCTTTGGGCTCTCAATGAGACTAACAGTAATTTACTAAGCTTACATTTTGCTTAATCAGTGCTTCAAGTCAGCAAGGACTTAAAAATACTAAGAGACATTGTTTTTTACATAAAATTTTCTCAACTTATAAAACATTTTCTATTGACAGATAAGGCATAGAAAAATGCTAATGACATCTGCTAAGCTTTACTTATGAAAACTTAAAGAAATCCTATGGGATAACATCACTCCATTTTTCTTGGAGTACCTCTGATGGAGACTTCCTAAAAAAGTCTGGAAATAATTAGAAACTATTACAGTACCTAGAAAAGTTTACTTGAAAACTAAATCTGCTATTCATCAAAGAACATAACACAATCAGAACACATTTAAAATAAGGTACACATGTAGGATAACCCTGATTTTAAAAACTTAAAACAAGTTTAGAGAAGACAGCATTAGACCAATGATATACTGAAGAATCTGTAGAAAACATCATATTTATTATTAAACACTGATTTTTTTCAAAATAATATCTATTTTAATTTTTACTTCAGTTTATTTTACAAATGACAGAACCATTTTTCAAAAGATGCTAAGTGCAACTTGAATATAAATTAAAAGAGAATAAGAATAGTCAATTATTAATATTCACTTCTGTATCATAAATATTACATGGAAAAGCAAAGTAACCAAAACATAGTAAAAAATTTGGGGGGTATTTCTGGAAACATAAATGCACTATAATGCTAATACTAATAGCTTCTTAAAATATAAAGTATGTTTTCTACAGAGACCAAAAAGTCCACTGGGAGGTGGGGGGGGGGGGGAGGTAGACTAGATGGCATGTCCTTTGGAGCTGAAAAGGCTATCCACATGAATTGAATTATTCTTGGCAAGTACCTTCAGACACTTGTAATATGATCTCATGTAAATTCAGACCATATTTTGCACACAAACCACTGGTAATAGTAAGTTTAATCAGGAGCTTGGATAAGAAGGAAAGAAAACTAATATCCTTAATAATCATAGTAGTTAACATGAAATTTCCCAAATGAAAAGCATAAAAAATAAAAGCATTTAATGTGTTGTACCAAATAAAAGATGAATAAGGGCTGAAGAAATGTTACATTTTTCTTTCTTTTATCAACCCTTAGTTACCCATTCTCAACCAAGTTTTATTCTTCAGTGGTTTATAAATTAGGAAAAAAGTAAAGCACATTTTAAGCAAATAAATATACTGATATATTCCATTAGCATTAAAAGCATATTTTAACCAATAATTAAATCACAGTGTGGGTAATAACTTAGTTATAATTCCACTCAATATATATATATATATATATATATATATATATATATATATATATATAGTATTCATTCGTATTTTTAATTATTTTATTAGTAGTAATAACTGCTCATCATAATAACATGGAAATAGCAATACTTAAAACAGGCAATTGTAAAAATAAAATGTAAATACAATTCAGAATTCTGCAGCTTAAAAGATTTCTTAGGATTGCCTTCTGCCTTGCCACACAAACAGCCTACAGGACTGTGCTAATTCTACGGGGATCAGCTCCACTGTCCAAGAGATGCATTAGGCCTGTAGAAGAGAACCCAGCTTTGGAGAGTGCTATGCCAAGCTATCTCCTTCAGCAGCATTAACTCTATTTCTCTTCATCAGAAGTCTGCTACTGCTATGGGATGCCCTGCTAATGGGTTAAACCAGAATATAAATCATGCTGAATGTGACTAGTAAAGAACAATGATAGATTATTTTTAGAAAACTTTTAAGCTATCCATTTTCTTGTGTCCTTAAAACCAAGGTTTTATATACATCCATGGAACAATTAATGACCTACAACGATGGTTGATGGTTTTACAAGATAATTTCAAAGTAGAATATTAACTCCTTCCAACTGAATTGTAGAAAGAGAAATTACTCATCTGTTTCTTTAAAAATATTTTGTCAAAAGCAATCTTTCAGCTTAAGAGAAAATAATACAGTTGGAGCTTTTTTAAAAAACAAACAAACATACATTTCTAAGTCACTTCCATGAGGTATATCTAATCAATTAACCTCTTGAAATATTTAAATGCACTTTGAATTATTTTTAAAATCAACTTAGAAATCAAACTCAGAGACATGCTTATAATTGCTTTGCTGAAACACTGAAAGGAAGTGCACAGCATAGAGAGCTTGAATTTCTCACTCTTCCTTTCAATCAATATCTGAGGCAAAGTTTCATCTCTAGGGCCTTTAATGGCAGGAATTCCTGGAGCCAGCAAATGAGTAATGTTCAACCTATGATTAGATGATGAGGCCATCAAAGACACTAGACCCTAATGCTACACTCCTCTCTACTTCTCCGATCTGCAGTGAAAACCAGAGCCATGGAAAAAGGAACTTAAAGCTATTTTTTCATGAAAACATTTCTTTTTTTAAGGTGCATCATTAAAATCCTAAATGGTCCAGACATATTTCTCAGAATGTCTCTCGAACTCAGGACTTGGGTATTAGAATAATTTTCAAACGCCTTGAAGATGAACTCCTGCTGGGGAGGCTGTTTTCTTTAATGTCTTGTTAAAATTCTTGCCGGCGGAAAAAGGGGAGGTGGACTTAATGATTTCCCTATGAACATATTCTTGAAGAAAGTAAATCTGAAGACTGGAAATCAATTGGTAAGTTTTTGGTTTATTTTCGCTGATGTTTTATAGATTCTACTGAAGCCATATTGTTTTTTTTATTTGCAAGTTAGCTTTTAGGCAAACCTCAGGTCAGTGACTAGAAACTGTTTAAATGTACTTTTCTTTCTGTTGAGGAAACTAGGATTAAATGTAATAATATTCATTACAAAACATAAGTAACCTCTTTTTTCATTCTCATATTACAAAACATTTATACTTAAATAAAAATCAGCATCAGAAACATACTTGAGAGAGCTGGTGAGAAGAAAGACCACGAGATGCCCAATATAGTTATCAGAAAAATGTAATATATATATGCTTAATTTATTATAATTGCTAGGAAGAAACAATATCCAACAATTATTATTCTTTTTTTTAATTCTGATTACTAAAGAAAAGGATAAGTAGATTTATAGAATTTATGCTGAAATATACAAATTCTACTTTAAAAAAAACCCAGAAAGGTATCATATCAAAGTCAACCCACTGATGAACTGTATTTATACTTTGGCTATTGCATAAAAAAACAGCTTAATTTTCATTATCTCTAACAGAGAAGAAATCATGTAATTAATAATAAGCATTAAAATGATAAATTCTATTGTATCATCTTTAAAATATGGAATATAAAAAGATACATAACAAATTTTGTATATATACCTATATCAATATGCAGAGATAAAAGATAGGGAACAATAGCAGGATGGGAAGGAAGGGAAAGAATAAGAAAGCTACAGAGAGTAGAAGAAGGGGGAAGACTAAATCAATATTTACGTGGTAAGATCATCTACATATAAGTATACCCCAATATAAATTACTTTATTCATCTATGGGATGGTAGGTGAAAATTTAAAATATATAAACATACACATATTTATGCATAATCATTCCACTGTTAGAGACATCTAGAAACCCAGTGAATGAGGCCATACCTGAGAACACAGCAGCATGACTAGCTCGACCACAGAGGTGCTGGACTTCATGCAGACAAGGCCTGTAGTGAAGAGGGGAGAACAAAATGAGATCACCGTGGCAGGCATATTATCATTCCAAGTTAATCCATGATATGTTTTAACTTTAGAACTTCTAAAATAACATAAATGAATATATTCACTAATATACACTTTATTGAATTTATTAGGGTGACATTGGTTAATAAAATTACTTAGGTTTCAGGTATACAATTCTACAGTACATCATTTGAATATTGTATTGTGTGTTTACCACCCAAATTCAAGTCTCCTTCCTTCACCAATTATCTTACCTTTACCATTGACATGTTTTATAGTATTAATTTTTAGATATTCAGGTATCCACAATGTGAAAAATACTAAAATTGACTTCATGTTTGGGTTATTTGGTCAAAGCATTTCTTATATTTAAATAAGGTGGGATGAGTTATCAAAATTGATGAGGTAGTTAGACCTACTTTCATTACAATGACAGTTGTAATGTTATTCTTTCCTGAAGCACAGAATAATAATCATTGAAGATCTACCTAAATTTTCTTCCAAAAGGAGAAATTAAAATAATTTACAAATAGCTAATTTTGCATTGGTTGTCAGTTGTTAAATGACTTTAAGTATACTGAAAATAGAATTTTATACAATTAACATATTACACAACACTTATAAAATCTTCCAGTGTTCTGTTTCCAAAGTCTCTGAACAGATAGATATTAGAGGGGGAAAAAAGGAATTAAATATTTACAAAATAATGGCTACTATTCATTGATTACTTACTATGTGCTGGGCACTATGTGTTAAGTGCCGTAGGTGCATAGTTTCATTTAATTTTCATTTAAACTCTGTTATTTACTACTAGAGGCCCAGTGCACAGGGGTGAAGAGTGTCCCTCAGCCCAGCCTGCACCTTCTCCAATCTTGGACCCCTCGAGGGATGTCTGACCGCCGTTTAGGCCCAATCCCAGTAGAATTTTTCACATCCCAGTAGGATCAGGCCTAAACGGGCAGTCGGACATACCTCTCACAATCCAGAACTGCTGGCTCCCAACTGTTTGCCTGCCTGCCTTCCTTATTGCACCTAACTGCTTCTGCCTGCCATCCTGGTTATGCCCTAACCACTACCCTGCCAGCCTGATTAATGCCTAACTGGTCATCTGCCAGCCTGTTTGCCCCTAACTGCCCACCCTTATAGGCCTGGGTCCCTCCCAACTGCCTTTCCCTGCAGGCCTGTTCACCCCCAACTTCCCTCCCTTGCAGGCCTGGTCCCTCCCAACTGCCCTCCCCTGCTGGCCATCTGGTGGTGGTCATCTTGTGTCCACATGGGAGCAGGATCTCTGATCACATGGGGGCAGCCCTCTTGTGTGTTGGAGTGATGGTCAATCTGTGTATTACTCTTTTATTAGATAGGATGGAGGCCTGGTCATGAGCAGGGGCCAGTTGGTTTGCCCTGAAGTGTGTCCCGGATCAGGGTGGAGGTTTCCTTGGGACATGAGGCAGCCTATGCAGGGGCCTGTGGTGGTTTGTAGGCTGGCCATGGCCCCGGCAACACAAGCGGAGGCCCTGGCATCTGGGGTTATTTTATCTTCTTCAACTGAAACTTTGTAGCCTGGAGCGGAGCCAAGCCACCTGCTTGCTCTGTGGCTGCAGCCATTTCTGTTGGGATTTATTTATGTTATATAATTGAAACTTTATAGCTTTAAGTGGAGGCCAAGGCAGGCCAGGGCTGGGGAAAGCTTGGCTTCCTCCATCACTGGGGGCAACTCTAGCCTCCTGCTCTCTCCAGCTCCGTGGCTGCTGCTGTTTTTGTTGGATTTATTTATCTTCTATAATGAAACATTGTAGCATTGAGTGGAGGCCTAGGCCAGGCAGGGTGTGCAGAAAGCTTGGCATCCTCCATTGCTGGGGAAACCCAAGCCTCCCTCCTGCTCTCTCTGTGGCTGCAGCCATCTTGGTTGGGATTAATTTGCATACCCACTCCTGATTGGATGGTGGGTGTGGCTTGTGGGTGTAATGAAGGTATGATCAATTTGCATATTACTCTTTTATTAGATAGCATTTTTATTTTCATTCTATAGGCCAGAAAATATTTCTATAAACATTAAGTAATCATCCATACTTTTTCCAATAATTATAACTGATATGTATAAGTAACTGATATGTAACAAAACATATCATGATTGGTACTTTTTAAAAGTGCCAACATAGAGGAAGATTAACCAAGAAGTAATAAACTCTGGATGAGAGTATACTAATAATGATGTCTGCTAACTTACAGTATACTTTTAAAAATTTGTCAGTTTTTTAAAAAATTAACTTATATTTTTTTCATTTTATATGAGGACAAATGTAATCATTGAAAGCTTTTTACAGTACGAAATGCCATCATCTTACATTAGTGGTTGCTAAATGGAGACTTGAAGCAAAACAGTAATTTTTGTCTTCTTACGGTGACTTCAATAAACAGTTTCAACTGTTTTCTAGACACTAGCATGTATATTTGTTGTAGGGCATGATAAGTACCCTTTTGTGCTCACTCTGCTAATGACCCCATTCTTATTGTAGACAGAAAAAGCTGTAAAAATGCACTAGTATTCATTCCATCTTATCAGATCTTTGGGCAGACAGTTAACCAATGAAATAAGAGGCAGATGTGAGAAGCACATTTAGAGACAATTGGTATAACTGATCAGCAATTCTCATGCTGGGGAGCTGAAGAGGCAGAAAGAAGCTAAATGGGACATTTATTATCTGCTGGCTACTCAACTATTTGAAATTCTGACACAGAAAACTAAGTAAAAGGCCAAAGGACTATGCATAGCAAGAAGATCATAATTAAGATATGTACTCCAGATGAATTTAGATCTAAACTGTAAAGCTATATAAAGGATGATTAGACTACAAGGCTATTTGAAGTGGCTACATAAAGAATCATTCACCATAGGGGTCGTAGATCAGAGAGGGTCGAGGTCGGGCATTAAACGTTTTTAAATACATAACAACTTGAAGTAAAAATTAGGAAAAACATACAGTGACATTCATTTTTCACAGACTAATGTTTCAAATAAAGTCAAAGTAAAGCCTCCATGTAACAAAAACTGTACTTTCTACAAGTACTATCATAAGAAAAATATAAACAAATGCTCAGTCAATACTTTGTTCCAAGAAAATGACAACAAATGGATAGAAAAACTGCAGATTATAACTAGTACTCTCAGTAGTTTGAAAAAGGCCACTGTGATTCCAACTCCACAGACATTCACTAAACATTGTCTAATTAGTTTTAAACAATATGAATTAATGGATTCTCTTCAAAAGAAAAACAAAACACTAACCTTGACAATGAGAACACAATAGAATCAATTTTGGAAGACTTACCAACCTTCAAAAATTATATAATCACTTTGCAACTATTTCTAAGTGTTAACAAAAGTATTATTAAACAGGTAAACTCCAATTTCTTTTTAGTGATATTGAAAATAAACCAGTCTGGTAACACTCTGTCCTTGTATAGTTTCTAAATAAAAAACACACCCATATTTAAAAATTTAAGATGTAATTATAAAAATGGTTTTGTATAACTTTAGTCATAAGCTCAAATAGCCAAATTCCCTAACAATGCTATAAATAACTCTGGCTATAAACGGATAAAGCATGTAGCTTATAAGTGTGTGCCTTAAACAGGTAGAGTTTTTCCTTTTTTGGTTCTGGCAAGGATTTCATAATCAAATTCACTTGTTTGATATTTCCTCATCTGTGCAAAGCATAGTGTTTGCACTCAGGAATTTACAATAATGAACAAGACATCATTTACATGTTCCATGTGTTCCATATATTAATCCAATCTCTAGATTACTTAACATTTACACCGAGCCTTATCATTTACAATCACTTCTATATACACTATCTCACTCAATTCTCTTAACAACTCTGAATTAATTATCGTTAACCCATGTGACAGATAAAAAAGGAAAAGACTCAGTTACTAGCCCACGGTTTTTCACTCAGTAAGTGCTGGAGCTGGGACTTGAATTCATCTAAACTGGGAGTTCCTATCATGTTTGCTGTAGAATTACATAAATTAGTTGACATTAATAGGATGGAAATGTGTGACTAAGAAAGGTCATAATGCTTAATTTCAAGTTGGATGATTTTGATAGTTTTCTTGCAAAAAATAGCATATATTGGTCAGACATGGGGACAACAAGCACTACCATAAACAAGTACAGAAGAAGCAGGGAGCAAAAAAAAATTTTTTTTGAAAGGCTTTATTCCTTGGGAGGTGGATGACTTAGAGTTTAGGAGGTATTTGAAAGTGGGACTGGAGGGCTAGCCTACAATTCAAAGACAGATAAATACTGAAGTAAATGAAATTATAAATGTTTGTGAAAGTTAAGAGAAAGACTTGAGAGCAAGTTATAAAATGGGGAAATGGTCTCATGGTTCAGTTATGGCATTACTGTTCCATGATGACTTTTCCTGCCTTCAATTAAAAAGTGTCCCCAAAGGAGTTGTACCTATGTGCTTATACAGCAAAATCTAGAAATACTGGCCAATTAATAGAACATTTTCACCAGGAAATATACCTTCACCAGCATAAATATTCTGATTAGAACTACTAATTCAATACTGTATACTGTACTAAGTTACCAGTATAAAGTGAATAGCTGGAGTACAGACAATAAACATGTAAGAGAAGAAGGCCTATATATATATTGGAGATATTTCACATATAGTGAGACAAACTGGATAGTATGAGCTTTTGAGTACATTACGAACTACTTTGTTGAAGGACAAGGTTAGCTAACTGAGTGGCTAACATACATGTAGTTGAGATGATTAGTTAGGTAGACGAATTTGAGGTGGTGCAGATCCAAGCAACAAACAAAACTGGGCAGAGCTGAGGAAGTGGCCATCCAAAACACTGGCAGTTCTTCCGGGCTCACCTTTACTGGCGTTCAGAAGTCACTTTAACTTTCAGAACTACACTCTCTCACCATTAAAACAACAAACAAAAAACCGAACACTTACGTTGTAAAATGAGTGTTAAGTTAAATTTTGACC